>JAPDVR010000009.1:8959656-9559656 GCA_026230005.1 Gila orcuttii
ACTGCTCCACAAAAAGAGGCTCGTTCGCCCAAACAGGTACTTGAACCCTGGACCCTCAGATTAAAAGTCTGATGCTCTACCGACTGAGCTATCCGGGCTCTTGCTCAAGACGCGTGCGTGCTACGTGGGAACGCACAGCAAAATGAATCGTATTGGCGCAGAAAAAAGAGGGTCCTCCAATGCATCGCGTTTCCTTCTTCGACGATTCAGAACGGCCGTCAAAACGTCTGCTATGTCAAAATATATTTGCGAATTAGTGGGAATGCAGCCTATTAGACTGATGATAATAATAATCAAAGGACAATAATGCTAAGAAAAAGAACAAAAACTCACTGCTACTTGTCTGGAAAGCCTCTTCACACGCTTCAGTGCTGTTGACTTGTCGCGCTCTTATCGTTATTGTAAACTTGCGTCAAAGGCGCAGTTGTTTGTAGCAAATAGCAAGCCCGCGGCACTCTAGGTAACAGCCAGCGAGTGTACTGACACCTAGCGATTAGAAAATATACACGCAACATATTCTCTCTGAAACATGATTCTTTCAAACTAAATAGGAGTGTTTAGTTTTCAGTCTTTTCTCTAAGGGTTCGAACCTGAGAGCTCGTGCTCTCAAAGAAGGTCCCAGTTTCAATTCACTTGAACATCCAGAGCACGTCAAGGGCACGTCAAGGGCACGCTGTGCACAAAAAAAGTGGTCTGAAGGACGGGGTCAGGAGAGGTGGTGACATGGAGCTCAATTTCAATGGCACCCAGAAAACTTGCAGTGATCCGGAATCAAACCAGGGTTGCTGTGGCCACAACGCAGAGTGCAAACCACTATATGATCACAGCGAGCTACCGGTCTCCCCGACGTGTCCCCTGAATACAAAGGGGCCTTGTCATCTTTAGCTTGCAGACAAAACTGTTTCTTAGCAACATAACGCTTTTCAAGGGTAATACTGTAACAGTGACTTTTTTCCTTTTATAAAGTTTAAGCTAGGCCTCCAGAAGTTTACAACCTAAAGCAGGAGCATGCTGTCAACGTAGTCGGCAGGATTCGAACCTGCGCGGGGAGACCCCAATGGATTTTGAGTCCATCACCTTAACCACTCGGCCACGACTACAAGCTGGCTAAAAGGGGCAATGTCGTTTGGCTTGGTGCCTTGCAGTGTCACTGCCCGAGGCCAGTGTAGATCAGCAAGAACTCAACAACAAAACGTACCGCTCCACAATAAGAGGCTCTTTCGCCGGAACAGGAACTTGAACCCTGGACCCTCCGATTAAAAGTCTGCGGCTCTACCGACTGAGCTATCCGGCCTCTTGCTCGAGACGCGTGCGTGCTGCGTGGGAACGCACATCAAAATGAATCGTATTGGCGCAGAAAAAAGAGGGTCCTCCAATGCATCGCGTTTCCTTCTTCGACGATTCAGAACGGCCGTCAAAACGGCTGCAATGTCAAAATATATTTGCGAATTAGTGGGAATGCAGCCTATCAGACTGATGATAATAATAATCAAAGGACAATAATGCTAGGAAAAAGAACAAAAACTCACTGCTACTTGTCTGGAAAGCCTCTTCACACGCTTCAATGCTGTTGACTTGTCGCGCTCTTATCGTTATTGTAAACTTGCGTCAAAGGCGCAGTTGTTTGTAGCAAATAGCAAGCCCGCGGCACTCTAGGTAACAGCCAGCGAGTGTACTGACACCTAGCGATTAGAAAATATACACGCACCATATTCTCTCTGAAACATGATTCTTTCAAACTAAATAGGAGCGTTTAGTTTTCAGTCTTTTCTCTAAGGGTTCGAACCTGAGAGCTCGTGCTCTCAAAGAAGGTCCCAGTTTCAATTCACTTGAACATCCAGAGCACGTCAAGGGCACGCGCCGTGCACAAAAAAAGTGGTCTGAAGTACGGGGTCAGGAGAGGTGGTGACATGGAGCTCAATTTCAATGGCACACGAAAACTTGCAGTGATCGGGATTCAAACCAGGCTTGCTGCGGCCACAACGCAGAGTGCAAACCACCATACGATCACAGCGAGCTACCGGTCTCCCCAACTTGTCACTGACTACAAAAGGGCCTTGTCATCTTTAGCTTGCAGACAAAACTGCTTCTTAGCAACATAACACTTTTCAAGGGTAATCCTGGAACAGTGACTTTTTTCCTTTTATAAAGTTTAAGCTAGGCCTCCAGAAGGTTACAAGCTAAAGCAGGAGCATACTGTCAACGCAGTCGGCAGGATTCGAACCTGCGCGGGGAGACCCCAACGGATTTCGAGTCCATCGCCTTAACCACTCGGCCACGACTACAAGCTGGCTGAAAGGGGCATGTCGTTTAGCTTGGTGCCTTGCAGCGTCGCTGCCCGAGGCAAGTGTGGATCAGCAAGGACTCAACAACAAAACGTACCGCTCCACAAAAAGAGGCTCTTTCGCCCGAACAGGAACTTGAACCCTGGACCGTCAGATTAAAAGTCTGAGGCTCTACCGACTGAGCTATCCGGCCTCTTGCTCGAGACGCGTGCGTGCTGCGTGGGAACGCACAGCAAAATGAATCGTATTGGCGCAGAAAAAAGAGGGTCCTCCAACGCATCGCGTTTCCTTCTTCGACGATTCAGAACGGCCGTCAAAACGGCTGCTATGTCAAAATATATTTGCGAATTAGTGGGAATGCAGCCTATCAGACTGATGATAATAATAATAAAAGGACAATAATGCTAGGAAAAAGAACAAAAACTCACTGCTACTTGTCTGGAAAGCCTCTTCACACGCTTCAATGCTGTTGACTTGTCGCGCTCTTATCGTTATTGTAAACTTGCGTCAAAGGCGCAGTTGTTTGTAGCAAATAGCAAGCCCGCGGCACTCTAGGTAACAGCCAGTGAGTGTACTGACACCTAGCGATTAGAAAATATACACGCACCATATTCTCTCTGAAACATGATTCTTTCAAACTAAATAGGAGCGTTTAGTTTTCAGTCTTTTCTCTAAGGGTTCGAACCTGAGAGCTCGTGCTCTCAAAGAAGGTCCCAGTTTCAATTCACTTGAACATCCAGAGCACGTCAAGGGCACGCGCCGTGCACAAAAAAAGTGGTCTGAAGGACGGGGTGAGGAGAGGTGGTGACATGGAGCTCAATTTCAATGGCACCCAGAAAACTTGCAGTGATCCGGATTCAAACCAGGGTTGCTGCGGCCACAACGCAGAGTGCAAACCACTATACGATCACAGCGAGCTACCGGTCTCCCCGACGTGTCCCCTGACTACAAAGGGAACTTGTCATCTTTAGCTTGCAGACAAAACTGTTTCTTAGCAACATAACGCTTTTCAAGGGTAATGCTGTAACAGTGACTTTTTTCCTTTAATAAAGTTTAAGCTAGGCCTCCAGAAGGTTACAACCTAAAGCAGGAGCATGCTGTCAACGTAGTCAGCAGGATTCGAACCTGCGCGGGGAGACCCCAATGGATTTCGGGTCCAACACCTTAACCACTCGGCCACGACTACAAGCTGGCTAAAAAGGGCAATGTCGTTTGCCTTGGTGCCTTGCAGTGTCGCTGCCTGAGGCCAGTGTAGATCAGCAAGAACTCAACAACAAAACGTACCGCTCCACAAAAAGAGGCTCGTTCGCCGGAACATGGACTTGTACCCTGGACCCTCAGATTAAAAGTCTGATGCTCTACCGACTGAGCTATCCGGCCTCTTGCTCGAGACACGTGCGTGCTGCGTGGGAACGCACAGCAAAATGAATCGTATTGGCGCAGAAAAAAGAGGGTCCTCCAACGCATCGCGTTTCCTTCTTCGACGATTCAGAACGGCTGTCAAAACGGCTGCTATGTCAAAATATATTTGCGAATTAGTGGGAATGCAGCCTATCAGACTGATGATAATAATAATCAAAGGACAATAATGCTAGGAAAAAGAACAAAAACTCACTGCTACTTGTCTGGAAAGCCTCTTCACACGCTTCAATGCTGTTGACTTGCCGCGCTCTTATCGTTATTGTAAACTTGCGTCAAAGCCGCAGTTGTTTGTAGCAAATATCAAGCCCGCGGCACTCTAGGTAACAGCCAGCGAGTGTACTGACACCTAGCGATTAGAAAATATACACGCACCATATTCTCTCTGAAGCATGATTCTTTCAAACTAAATAGGAGCGTTTCGTTTTCAGTCTTTTCTCTAAGGGTTCGAACCTGAGAGCTCTTGCTCTCAAAGAAGGTCCCAGTTTCAATTCACTCGAACATTCAGAGCACGTCAAGGGCACGCGCCGTGCACAAAAAAAGTGGTCTGAAGGACGGGGTGAGGAGAGGTGGTGACATGGAGCTCAATTTCAATGGCACACAGAAAACTTGCAGTGATCCGGATTCAAACCGGGGTTGCTGCGGCCACAACGCAGAGTGCAAACCACTATAAGATCACAGCGAGCTACCGGTCTCCCCAACTTGTCACTGACTACAAAGGGGACTTGTCATCTTTAGCTTGCAGACAAAACTGCTTCTTAGCAACATAACACTTTTCAAGGGTAATCCTGTAACAGTGACTTTTTTCCTTTTATAAAGTTTAAGCTAGGCCTCCAGAAGGTTACAACCTAAAGCAGGAGCATACTGTCAACGTAGTCGGCAGGATTCGAACCTGCGCGGGGAGACCCCAATGGATTTCGAGTCCATCGCCTTAACCACTCGGCCACGACTACAAGCTGGCTGAAAGGGGCATGTCGTTTAGCTTGGTGCCTTGCAGCGTCGCTGCCCGAGGCAAGTGTGGATCAGCAAGGACTCAACAAAAAAACGTACCGCTCCACAATAAGAGGCTCTTTCGCCCGAACAAGAACCCTGGACCCTCAGATTAAAAGTCTGATGCTCTACCGACTGAGCTATCCGGCCTCTTGCACGAGACGCGTGGGAACGCACAGCAAAATGAATCGTATTGCCGCAGAAAAAAGAGGGTCCTCCAACGCATCGCGTTTCCTTCTTCGACGATTCAGAACGGCCGTCAAAACAGCTGCTATGTCAAAATATATTTGCGAATTAGTGGGAATGCAGCCTATCAGACTGATGATAATAATAATCAAAGGACAATAATGCTAGGAAAAAGAACAAAAACTCACTGCTACTTGTCTGGAAAGCCTCTTCACACGCTTCAATGCTGTTGACTTGTCGCGCTCTTATCGTTATTGTAAACTTGCGTCAAAGGCGCAGTTGTTTGTAGCAAATAGCAGGCCCGTGGCACTCTAGGTAACAGCCAGCGAGTGTACTGACACCTAGCGATTAGAAAATATACACGCACCATATTCTCTCTGAAACATGATTCTTTTAAACTAAATAGGAGCTTTTCGTTTTCAGTCTTTTCTCTAAGGGTTCGAACCTGAGAGCTCGTGCTCTCAAAGAAGGTCCCAGTTTCAATTCACTTGAACATCCAGAGCACGTCAAGGGCACGCGCCGTGCACAAAAAAAGTTGTCTGAAGGACGGGGTCAGGAGAGGTGGTGACATGGAGCTCAATTTCAATGGCACCCAGAAAACTTGCAGTGATCCGGATTCAAACCAGGGTTGCTGCGGCCACAACGCAGAGTGCAAACCACTATACGATCACAGCGAGCTACCGGTCTCCCCGACGTGTTCCCTGACTACAAAGGGGCCTTGTCATCTTTAGCTTGCAGACAAAACTGTTTCTTAGCAACATAACGCTTTTCAAGGGTTATACTGTAACAGTGACTTTTTTCCTTTTATAAAGTTTAAGCTAGGCCTCCAGAAGGTTACAACCTAAAGCAGGAGCATGCTGTCAACGTAGTCGGCAGGATTCGAACCTGCGCGGGGAGATCCTAATGGATTTCGAGTCCAACACCTTAACCACTCGGCCACGACTACAAGCTGGCTAAAAGGGGCAATGTCGTTTGGCTTGGTGCCTTGCAGTGTCGCTGCCCGAGGCCAGTGTAGATCAGCAAGAACTCAACAACAAAACGTACCGCTCCACAAAAAGAGGCTCGTTCGCCGGAACAGGGACTTGTACCTTGGACCCTCAGATTAAAAGTCTGATGCTCTACCGACTGAGCTATCCGGGCTTTTGCTCGAGACGCGTGCGTGCTCCGTGGGAACGCACAGCAAAATGAATCGTATTGGCGCAGAAAAAAGAGGGTCCTCCAACGCATCGCGTTTCCTTCTTCGACGATTCAGAACGGCCGTCAAAACGTCTGCTATGTAGAAATATATTTGCGAATTAGTGGGAATGCAGCCTATTAGACTGATGATGATAATAATCAAAGGACAATAATGCTAAGAAAAAGAACAAAAACTCACTGCTACTTGTCTGGAAAGCCTCTTCACACGCTTCAATGCTGTTGACTTGCCGCGCTCTTATCGTTATTGTAAACTTGCGTCAAAGCCGCAGTTGTTTGTAGCAAATAGCAAGCCCTCGGCACTCTAGGTAACAGCCAGCGAGTGTACTGACACCTAGCGATTAGAAAATATACACGCACCATATTCTCTCTGAAGCATGATTCTTTCAAACTAAATAGGAGCGTTTCGTTTTCAGTCTTTTCTCTAAGGTTTCGAACCTGAGAGCTCGTGCTCTCAAAGAAGGTCCCAGTTTCAATTCACTCGAACATCCAGAGCACGTCAAGGGCACGCACCGTGCACAACAAAAGTGGTCTGAAGGACGGGGTGAGGAGAGGTGGTGACATGGAGCTCAATTTCAATGGCACACAGAAAACTTGCAGTGATCCGGATTCAAACCGGGGTTGCTGCGGCCACAACGCAGAGTGCAAACCACTATACGATCACAGCGAGCTACCGGTCTCCCCAATGTGTCACTGACTACAAAGGGGCGTTGTCATCTTTAGCTTGCAGACAAAACTGCTTCTTAGCAACATAACGCTTTTCAAGGGTAATACTGTAACAGTGACTTTTTTCCTTTTATAAAGTTTAAGCTAGGCCTCCAGAAGGTTACAACCTAAAGCAGGAGCATACTGTCAACGTAGTCGGCAGGATTCGAACCTGCGCGGGGAGAGCCCAATGGATTTCGAGTCCATCGCCTTAACCACTCGGCCACGACTACAAGCTGGCTGAAAGGGGCATGTCGTTTAGTTTGGTGCCTTGCAGCGTCGCTGCCCGAGGCAAGTGTGGATCAGCAAGGACTCAACAACAAAACGTACCGCTCCACAATAAGAGTCTCTTTCGCCCGAACAGGAACTTGAACCCTGGACCCTCAGTTTAAAAGTCTGATGCTCTACCGACTGAGCTATCTGGGCTCTTGCTTGAGACGCGTGCGTGCTGCGTGGGAATGCACAGCAAAATGAATCGTATTGGCGCAGAAAAAAGAGGGTCCTCCAATGCATCGCGTTTCCTTCTTCGACAATTCAGAACGGCCTTCAAAACCTCTGCTATGTCAAAATATATTTGCGAATTAGTGGGAATGCAGCCTATTAGACTGATGATAATAATAATCAAAGGACAATAATGCTAGGAAAAAGAACAAAAACTCACTGCTACTTGTCTGGAAAGCCTCTTCACACGCTTCAATGCTGTTGACTTGTCGCGCTCTTATCGTTATTGTAAACTTGCGTCAAAGGCGCAGTTGTTTGTAGCAAATAGCAAGCCCGCGGCACTCTAGGTAACAGCCAGCGAGTGTACTGACACCTAGCGATTAGAAAATATACACGCACCATATTCTCTCTGAAACATGATTCTTTCAAACTAAATAGGAGCGTTTCGTTTTCAGTCTTTTCTCTAAGGGTTCGAACCTGAGAGCTCGTGCTCTCAAAGAAGGTCCCAGTTTCAATTCACTTGAACATCCAGAGCACGTCAAGGGCACGCGCCGTGCACAAAAAAAGTGGTCTGAAGGACGGGGTGTGGAGAGGTGGTGACATGGAGCTCAATTTCAATGGCACCCAGAAAACTTGCAGTGATCCGGATTCAAACCAGGGTTGCTGCGGCCACAACGCAGAGTGCAAACCACTATACGATCACAGCGAGCTACCGGTCTCCCCGACGTGTCCCCTGACTACAAAGGGAACTTGTCATCTTTAGCTTGCAGACAAAACTGTTTCTTAGCAACATAACGCTTTTCAAGGGTAATGCTGTAACAGTGACTTTTTTCCTTTAATAAAGTTTAAGCTAGGCCTCCAGAAGGTTACAACCTAAAGCAGGAGCATGCTGTCAACGTAGTCGGCAGGATTCGAACCTGCGCGGGGAGACCCCAATGGATTTCGGGTCCAACACCTTAACCACTCGGCCACGACTACAAGCTGGCTAAAAAGGGCAATGTCGTTTGCCTTGGTGCCTTGCAGTGTCGCTGCCTGAGGCCAGTGTAGATCAGTAAGAACTCAACAACAAAACGTACCGCTCCACAAAAAGAGGCTCGTTCGCCGGAACATGGACTTGTACCCTGGACCCTCAGATTAAAAGTCTGATGCTCTACCGACTGAGCTATCCGGCCTCTTGCTCGAGACACGTGCGTGCTGCGTGGGAACGCACAGCAAAATGAATCGTATTGGCGCAGAAAAAAGAGGGTCCTCCAACGCATCGCGTTTCCTTCTTCGACGATTCAGAACGGCTGTCAAAACGGCTGCTATGTCAAAATATATTTGCGAATTAGTGGGAATGCAGCCTATCAGACTGATGATAATAATAATCAAAGGACAATAATGCTAGGAAAAAGAACAAAAACTCACTGCTACTTGTCTGGAAAGCCTCTTCACACGCTTCAATGCTGTTGACTTGCCGCGCTCTTATCGTTATTGTAAACTTGCGTCAAAGGCGCAGTTGTTTGTAGCAAATAGCAAGCCCGCGGCACTCTAGGTAACAGCCAGCGAGTGTACTGACACCTAGCGATTAGAAAATATACACGCACCATATTCTCTCTGAAGCATGATTCTTTCAAACTAAATAGGAGCGTTTCGTTTTCAGTCTTTTCTCTAAGGGTTCGAACCTGAGAGCTCGTGCTCTAAAAGAAGGTCCCAGTTTCAATTCACTCGAACATTCAGAGCACGTCAAGGGCACGCGCCGTGCACAAAAAAAGTGGTCTGAAGGACGGAGTGAGGAGAGGTGGTGACATGGAGCTCAATTTCAATGGCACACAGAAAACTTGCAGTGATCCGGATTCAAACCGGGGTTGCTGCGGCCACAACGCAGAGTGCAAACCACTATAAGATCACAGCGAGCTACCGGTCTCCCCAACTTGTCACTGACTACAAAGGGGACTTGTCATCTTTAGCTTGCAGACAAAACTGCTTCTTAGCAACATAACACTTTTCAAGGGTAATCCTGTAACAGTGACTTTTTTCCTTTTATAAAGTTTAAGCTAGGCCTCCAGAAGGTTACAACCTAAAGCAGGAGCATACTGTCAACGTAGTCGGCAGGATTCGAACCTGCGCGGGGAGACCCCAATGGATTTCGAGTCCATCGCCTTAACCACTCGGCCACGACTACAAGCTGGCTGAAAGGGGCATGTCGTTTAGCTTGGTGCCTTGCAGCGTCGCTGCCCGAGGCAAGTGTGGATCAGCAAGGACTCAACAAAAAAACGTACCGCTCCACAATAAGAGGCTCTTTCGCCCGAACAAGAACTTGAACCCTGGACCCTCAGATTAAAAGTCTGATGCTCTACCGACTGAGCTATCCGGCCTCTTGCACGAGACGCGTGGGAACGCACAGCAAAATGAATCGTATTGGCGCAGAAAAAAGAGGGTCCTCCAACGCATCGCGTTTCCTTCTTCGACGATTCAGAACGGCCGTCAAAACAGCTGCTATGTCAAAATATATTTGTGAATTAGTGGGAATGCAGCCTATCAGACTGATGATAATAATAATCAAAGGACAATAATGCTAGGAAAAAGAACAAAAACTCACTGCTACTTGTCTGGAAAGCCTCTTCACACGCTTCAATGCTGTTGACTTGTCGCGCTCTTATCGTTATTGTAAACTTGCGTCAAAGGCGCAGTTGTTTGTAGCAAATAGCAAGCCCGCGGCACTCTAGGTAACAGCCAGCGAGTGTACTGACACCTAGCGATTAGAAAATATACACGCACCATATTCTCTCTGAAACATGATTCTTTTAAACTAAATAGGAGCTTTTCGTTTTCAGTCTTTTCTCTAAGGGTTCGAACCTGAGAGCTCGTGCTCTCAAAGAAGGTCCCAGTTTCAATTCACTTGAACATCCAGAGCACGTCAAGGGCACGCGCCGTGCACAAAAAAAGTTGTCTGAAGGACGGGGTCAGGAGAGGTGGTGACATGGAGCTCAATTTCAATGGCACCCAGAAAACTTGCAGTGATCCGGATTCAAACCAGGGTTGCTGCGGCCACAACGCAGAGTGCAAACCACTATACGATCACAGCGAGCTACCGGTCTCCCCGACGTGTTCCCTGACTACAAAGGGGCCTTGTCATCTTTAGCTTGCAGACAAAACTGTTTCTTAGCAACATAACGCTTTTCAAGGGTTATACTGTAACAGTGACTTTTTTCCTTTTATAAAGTTTAAGCTAGGCCTCCAGAAGGTTACAACCTAAAGCAGGAGCATGCTGTCAACGTAGTCGGCAGGATTCGAACCTGCGCGGGGAGATCCTAATGGATTTCGAGTCCAACACCTTAACCACTCGGCCACGACTACAAGCTGGCTAAAAGGGGCAATGTCGTTTGGCTTGGTGCCTTGCAGTGTCGCTGCCCGAGGCCAGTGTAGATCAGCAAGAACTCAACAACAAAACGTACCGCTCCACAAAAAGAGGCTCGTTCGCCGGAACAGGGACTTGTACCCTGGACCCTCAGATTAAAAGTCTGATGCTCTACCGACTGAGCTATCCGGGCTTTTGCTCGAGACGCGTGCGTGCTCCGTGGGAACGCACAGCAAAATGAATCGTATTGGCGCAGAAAAAAGAGGGTCCTCCAACGCATCGCGTTTCCTTCTTCGACGATTCAGAACGGCCGTCAAAACGTCTGCTATGTAGAAATATATTTGCGAATTAGTGGGAATGCAGCCTATTAGACTGATGATGATAATAATCAAAGGACAATAATGCTAAGAAAAAGAACAAAAACTCACTGCTACTTGTCTGGAAAACCTCTTCACACGCTTCAATGCTGTTGACTTGCCGCGCTCTTATCGTTATTGTAAACTTGCGTCAAAGCCGCAGTTGTTTGTAGCAAATAGCAAGCCCTCGGCACTCTAGGTAACAGCCAGCGAGTGTACTGACACCTAGCGATTAGAAAATATACACGCACCATATTCTCTCTGAAGCATGATTCTTTCAAACTAAATAGGAGCGTTTCGTTTTCAGTCTTTTCTCTAAGGTTTCGAACCTGAGAGCTCGTGCTCTCAAAGAAGGTCCCAGTTTCAATTCACTCGAACATCCAGAGCACGTCAAGGGCACGCACCGTGCACAAAAAAAGTGGTCTGAAGGACGGGGTGAGGAGAGGTGGTGACATGGAGCTCAATTTCAATGGCACACAGAAAACTTGCAGTGATCCGGATTCAAACCGGGGTTGCTGCGGCCACAACGCAGAGTGCAAACCACTATACGATCACAGCGAGCTACCGGTCTCCCCAATGTGTCACTGACTACAAAGGGGCGTTGTCATCTTTAGCTTGCAGACAAAACTGCTTCTTAGCAACATAACGCTTTTCAAGGGTAATACTGTAACAGTGACTTTTTTCCTTTTATAAAGTTTAAGCTAGGCCTCCAGAAGGTTACAACCTAAAGCAGGAGCATACTGTCAACGTAGTCGGCAGGATTCGAACCTGCGCGGGGAGAGCCCAATGGATTTCGAGTCCATCGCCTTAACCACTCGGCCACGACTACAAGCTGGCTGAAAGGGGCATGTCGTTTAGTTTGGTGCCTTGCAGCGTCGCTGCCCGAGGCAAGTGTGGATCAGCAAGGACTCAACAACAAAACGTACCGCTCCACAATAAGAGTCTCTTTCGCCCGAACAGGAACTTGAACCCTGGACCCTCAGTTTAAAAGTCTGATGCTCTACCGACTGAGCTATCCGGGCTCTTGCTTGAGACGCGTGCGTGCTGCGTGGGAATGCACAGCAAAATGAATCGTATTGGCGCAGAAAAAAGAGGGTCCTCCAATGCATCGCGTTTCCTTCTTCGACAATTCAGAACAGCCTTCAAAACCTCTGCTATGTCAAAATATATTTGCGAATTAGTGGGAATGCAGCCTATTAGACTGATGATAATAATAATCAAAGGACAATAATGCTAAGAAAAAGAACAAAAATCACTGCTACTTGTCTGGAAAGCCTCTTCACACGCTTCAATGCTGTTGACTTGCCGCGCTCTTAGCGTTATTGTAAACTTGCGTCAAAGGCGCAGTTGTTTGTAGCAAATAGCAAGCCCGCGGCACTCTAGGTAACAGCCAGCGAGTGTACTGACACCTAGCGATTAGAAAATATACACGCACCATATTCTCTCTGAAGCATGATTCTTTCAAACTAAATAGGAGCGTTTCGTTTTCAGTCTTTTCTCTAAGGGTTCGAACCTGAGAGCTCGTGCTCTCAAAGAAGGTCCCAGTTTCAATTCACTCGAACATCCAGAGCACGTCAAGGGCACGCGCCATGCACAAAAAAGTGGTCTGAAGGACAGGGTGAGGAGAGGTGGTGACATGGAGCTCAATTTCAATGGCACCCAGAAAACTTGCAGTGATCCGGATTCAAAACAGGGTTGCTGCGGCCACAACGCAGAGTGCAAACCACTATACGATCACAGTGAGCTACCGGTCTCCCCAATGTGTCCCCTGACTACAAAGGGGCCTTGTCATCTTTAGCTTGCAGACAAAACTGTTTCTTAGCAACATAACGCTTTTCAAGGGTAATACTGTAACAGTGACTTTTTTCCTTTTATAAAGTTTAAGCTAGGCCTCCAGAAGGTTACAACCTAAAGCAGGAGCATGCTGTCAACGTAGTCGGCAGGATTCGAACCTGCGCGGGGAGACCCCAATGGATTTCAAGTCCATCGCCTTAACCACTACGAGGGGGAAAGAAAGGGACACCATTCGTGACTCTGGTGGGACTTAAAAACCAACACACTTTATAAAGCCTTCATTTGCAACAGATAAGGCCAGAATGACTGTCCCGCAGAGACTTTTATATCTGAAAAGTTTGAACGACTAATCCTAGAAGCCACAGATTAGGCACTGCTGGGATTCAAACCCAGGATCTCCTGTTTACTAGACAGGAACTTTGACCAACTAAGCCACAGAGCCAGGTACTGACATTCTTTCAATAGTTTTGTATACAAAGTCTAAAAGAGGTATCACATCAGGAGAATAGCTGATTACATCATTAACAGGTCCCTTTGAAGTTAGAAGATTATTTTCAAAACCTGAAAGGTGTACAGGTTTCTGTTCAGGGACAAAAAATATCTCAAATCATTTATTTTTGGGTCGAAACTCTCAATACTCGTGTCTCAAATGTTTTTGGAACCTCCAGTTTCAATACATCTAAACGCTGATTCAACTAAGAGAAATGGAAAGCATTTTTGCTAGGTAGGTGGCCAACAATAGGAGTTGACTATTTTGGCCTAAGCCTGTGGTTTTTAAACCATTCTTGTTACCTCCCTTGTTTGAAACAGGTGACTTGAGCCAATTAGTAGAGTACTCTATGATTTGAGTTGGGTGTGTCCAATAAGGGAAATAAGCACAACGTGAAGGGTAGGATTTCTGAAGTAGTTTGTGGACCCCAGGTTTCAGCATATGCTTGTCCAACACAAAGACATCTGAGCAAAAGAGTCTATACACGACTCTGGTGGGACTCGAATCCATAACCTTTGAATACTTCTATTCACAACCTAGAAGTCCAATGCGCTATCCATTGTGCCATAGAGCCACAAGCTTTCATTTGCAACAGATAAGTCCAGAATGACTGTTCTGCAGAGACTTTTATAGCTGAAAAGTTTGAACGACTAATCCTAGAAGCCACAGATTAAGCGCTGCTGGGATTCGAACCCAGGATCTTCTGATTACTAGACAGGTGCTTTTTATATATATATATATATATATATATATATATATATATATATATATATATATATATATATATATATATATATATATATATATATATATATATATATATATATATATATATATATATATATATATATATATATATATATATATATATATATATATATATATATATATATATATATATATATATATATATATATATATATATATATATATATATATATATATATATATATATATATATATATATATATATATATATATATATATATATATATAAAAAGCACCTGTCTAGTAATCAGAAGATCCTGGGTTCGAATCCCAGCAGCGCTTAATCTGTGGCTTCTAGGATTAGTCGTTCAAACTTTTCAGCTATAAAAGTCTCTGCAGAACAGTCATTCTGGACTTATCTGTTGCAAATGAAAGCTTGTTTTTATTGTATTTTATTGATTTAAATTTCTTAAAAAAATAAAATAATAATAATAATAATAAAAAAAAAATATATATATATATATATATATATATATATATATATATATATATATATATATATTTTTTTTTTTTTTATTATTATTATTATTATTTTATTTTTTTAAGAAATTTAAATCAATAAAATACAATAAAAATAAATACAATAAAAAATACAGATTTTCTTCTTCAAACATCTCTACATCACATATCTTTCATTTACATACATCATTTAAAAATCTCCTTCACTTCCCGGCACCTTCCAAATAAGGTCTTTTAAGTCACAACAAACTTTTGGGGTAAAAACATCATAAAAAGCATCCAACATATCTTCACATTTAAAATACACATACAATATTTCAATATATAATTAAGTTTTCCTTTTAAACACAGTTCAAACATCTAACACGATTTTTTCCTTTTTAGCCACAGCTTCTCTCCCATATTGCACTTTTCATTAACATTACACACAGATTTTAAAAACTTTTGTTTTGACACTTCTTTTCCCACCCAAACATCACCACTCTGTTCCATTCCATTCCATATACATACCACTAATCAGTCAAATCTTTAATTAAACATTTACATTTCCTTAAAAATTTTACAATATAAAAACAGATGCAAAATCCACTCTTCTTTTTCCTGGCACACTTTACAGAGCGTTTTTCTCAATTCCTATTTTATTTAAAATTGCCTCAGTGTCACAAAGGAAGGCCCTTGAGACTGTCATAAGTCAGGTGCTGTAGCCCGAGGGTTAGGGAGGAGTTAGGAAGGTATGGCATGACAAGATGATTGGCGGTGCAAAAATAGATCATTTATTAATAATCCAAAAACAATCTGTGCAAAGTACAAATTAATAATAAAAAAAATACATGATGAATGCTAACAAAGCAGCACTATAACCTCTGCCCATTAAACACAAAGGCAAATTGCTGATACAGCTCTCTATCAACAATAGAACTCACATAATGTTATACTCTTGTAACAGAGCAAACCACCAACCCTCCCTAATAGCCGGAACACTCCGGTTAAATACACACACTTCCCGCCAAACGAAATTAGGAAGTACTTTTTGTACAGGGTATCCTTTGACTTAATAATGTACATGATAACAATGACATTAAAACAAACACATCTTTTACAAAGACGAATAAATATCATTAGTTCAGCTTAAACCAAGTAATGTTACCATAAGAAACATACCTTAAACAGAACAAACATTTCCCTCCACTCCTATACTGCCTCCCCCCAGTTGTGGGAAATGGTATGACCCATGCTATGATAAGCGCGTTCCGGTTACGCGCGCTACCGGAACGAGCAAAGCAGAAATCAACAGGTAAGCACATACAATATCACAGAGCTATATCATGTAAAATTACTAATAAACAGTCTGTAAAAAACATTAGACTCCTTGTGATTTCTTATACTTCAGCGAGTGCTAATGGTAATCAAAGAATTTGGACTTGAATGTTACTGAACGTAAGAATTGCGGGGTTGCAAACGTCCATAGCTAATTGTACACGGGATGCAGAAATGAAATGTGAATAAAGCGCTTAAACAATGTACTTGGCAAACTAAATATAGCAACATTTAACACACATTTGAGACATACTGAAATGGTGATGACGTCAACGCAAAGGTTCATCATCACACACCCCCCTCTTCAAGACAGTCACTCTTCAAGAGTGACGTGACAACAAGTCAGCAATAATGTTCGTAGCCCCAGCCCTATATTGGACTTTAAACTTAAAGGGTTGAAGGGACAAATACCAACGGGTAATCCTGGCATTACTGTCTCTCATTTTACCAATCCATTGTAAAGCTCTATGGTCCGATTCTACAACAAAGTCTTTGCCGATTAAGTAGAACTTGAGAGTGTCCAATGCCCACTTAATGGCCAGAGCCTCTTTCTCGATCGTAGAGTACTTGGTTTCTCTTGGAAACAATTTTCTACTTATATACAGCACCGGATGTCGAGTTTCTCCCTCTCCCTGTAACAGCACAGCACCCAAACCAACTTCCGAAGCGTCCGTTTGGACTGTAAATGGCCTGCTGAAATCTGGACTCTGTAATAATGGCGCACTACACAAACAGTCCTTCAAGTCTCGAAAAGCTAGTTCACACTCTGGTGTCCAGGCCACTTTCTGGGGGCAATTTTTCTTTGTCAGGTTGGTAAGTATCGCGGCCCTACTGGAGAAGTTGGGAATAAACCTTCTGTACCATCCAGCCATGCCCAGGAATGAGCGAACCCTTTTCTTGGTTGACGGTAACGGACAAGACAAGATGGCTTGAACCTTGTCTACCTGCGGTCTGATGGACCTCCACCTAGCACGTAGCCCAGGTAAGAGACTTCAGACTTAGCAATGTGACATTTTTTAGCATTGGCGACCAAACCAACACCTTGAAGTCTGTCAAACACTTCTGCCAAATGTTCCAAATGCTCTTTCCATGTTGCACTAAAGACCACAATGTCGTCTAGATAAGCTGCGGCCACATCATCCATACCTCTCAGGACTTGGTCCACCAGCCGTTGGAAGGTTGCTGCGGCCCCGTGCAATCCGAAAGACATAACGTTAAAATGGTAAAAGCCCACTAGGAACACGAAAAGCTGTTAATTCTTTAGCTGTCTCGGCCAAGGGGACTTGCCAGTAACCTTTGCACAAGTCCAGAGTTGTCAGGTACTTGGCCTTGCCCAACCGCTCAATTAACTCGTCCACCCTTGGCATGAGGTATGGATCAAATGCAGACACTGAGTTGAGTTTTGAGAAGTCCACGCAAAATCTTAATGTGCCATCTTTCTTTGGTACCAGCACCACTGGACTGCACCATTCACTGGAAGAAGGCTCGATGACTCCCAGCTCCAGCATCATCTTTACCTCATCCTTCAATGCCGGAACCAGTCGAGCTGGTACTCGACTATGAGTTTGTCTAATTGGGTCTGATGCCTGTAGGCGGATATTATGTTGTACCAGGTTCGTCCTTCCTGGCTTGTCTCTGAAAAGCCCTTTTGGTATACATTCCCCTAGTTTTTCTGTTGCTTGAGTGTGAGATGGTCTACGGCTGGATAAGTAGGTGAATTTAGATCTGTGGGAAAGTACTGTTCCTCAAGTTCCTCTTCTTCTTCTACTGTTCTTGCCCATAACTGTTCAGACAAAGGCCCCTTTCTCTCTTGCCATGGCCTTAAGAGGTTGATATGGAAGATCTGAGACTTTTTACGACGGTCAGTTACAGAAATCTCATAGTTGGTAGGACCCATCTTCCGTAGCACCTCGTATGGCCCTTGCCACTTGGCCAGCAAACCGTTGTCAGATGTTGGGAGAAGCAACAAAACCTTCTGGCCCGGGATTAAAGCCCGTTTCCTTGAAGACTGGTCGTACCAGGCTTTTTGTCGTTGCTGTGCCTCCGACATGTTAAGCCGTACCATCTCTGCCAGTATGTCCATCTTTTCCCTCATCCTAATGACATAGGACAAGATGTTTGCTTGCTCTGCAGGATTGTCTCCTTCCCAGGTCTCCTTTAAGACATCCAACGGCCCTCGTACCTGTCGTCCATAAAGTAACTCAATAGGGTGAATAACCCGTGGATGACTGTGGTACCTCTCTGTAGGCGAAGAGCAGGTAAGGTAACCAATGGTCCCAATCTGACCCTGTTTCAGACACGAACTTGCGAAGCATGGCTTTCAGTGTTTGATTAAACCTTTCGACCATACCATCGGTCTGCGGGTGATAAGGTGTGGTCTTTATGGGACGTATGCCTAACATGGAGTAGACCTGTTTGATTTGTTTTGATGTAAAATTGGTTCCCTGGTCAGTGATTATTTCTCCGGGAATGCCTACCCTGGAAAACAGCTGAATAAGGGCATTAACAATCTGTCTGGTTTTAATATTTCTGAGGGGGAATGCCTCCGGATATCTAGTAGCGTAATCGGCAACCACAAGAATATAACGATTCCCTGCCCCACTCCTTTCCAAAGGTCCCACAATATCCATGGCAATGCGAGTAAAAGGAACGTCAATGATGGGCAGACTCACCAAAGGTGCTCTATCACCTCTTTTCGATGGACTCGTCAACTGACATTCTGGACAAGATTTACAAAAATCTACTACATCCATATACAGTCTAGGCCAATGAAACCTGCTAGCAATTCTGGCTAGTGTCTTTTGTTGCCCCAAATGTCCCGACCAAGGCACTGAATGACCTAATTGTAACACTCGCTTCCTCATAGGAACAGGAACTACCAACCTTTGTCCCTCTTCACCTTGCCAATACAGCCTATCGTCTTTTACCTGATAGTGTTCTTTCTGGGAAAACATTGTCTGTGTATCCAGCCTGCTTGCTTTCTCAAACAATGGTTGTAATGTCTTATCATTCCTCTGTAATTGCACTATATTATGTGGAATCTGCTCCAGGTCAACCACAACTGGTTTAGGCAAGTGCTCCGAAATTTTGGTGCCCTCAACTTTCTTTTGACGTTTCTCCTGTCTCGACTTCTTAGCCCTGGGAACCTCTGCAAAAGGTAAGCCCTGTAAAGCCTGTCTGGTACACTCTTCCTGTTTAACCTGCGCCCTTGTGACTACCCTAGCCTCAGCTAGCTCCTTGTCATCCTGTAGAAGATCTACCAATACCGGAACATCTCTGCCCAAGATGACCGGGTAGGGAGCTTGTTCCACAATACCTACTGACAGCACATAAGACTGGTTGTCAATTTCGACCGTCAGATCAATTTTGGGGTATTCTTTTACATCCCCATGGATGCAACGAACACTTACTTTGCCCCGCCCTGAACTACTCTGTTCCTCCAAACATTCCTCTCTGACCAGAGTTTGGCTTGACCCGGAATCCACTAGAGCCTTAAACCATTTACTACCTATCTTCACCATCGTCACCGTATCCCTGTTCAGTCTTGCTTCCTCTAAACTATGGGGCGGTCTGGGTACATAACATAGTCGAGTGTTAGTAACATTTTGCAATGGGCAATCTATTTTTTTGTGTCCTTCCTGCCCACATCTATGACATACTAACATAGGCCTGGTTTTATATTGTTTACATGGCATTTGCTGACTACCTGCATTACCACCAGCTCTAGTTTGTGAAGTATGTGTGTATGCGGTAGAGTTACTAAGACCACTGCTAAACCCGACCACAGCCTTACCAGTTGAGCTGTTATTGTTACCTCACCACCGTCCTGGCGGATACACTGAACGTCTTGCAGCCATGAAAGTTTCTGCCATCTCCGCCGCCTGTTTTGATGATGTGGGGTTGTTTTGTTTTACCCACGTTCTTGTTTCAGGGTTCAGAAGTTTGAGAAACTGTTCCAAAATGATCTGGTCACCAACCTCTTCCTTTGTTCTGTGTCTAGGCTTCATCCACTTCTCATACAAATCCTACAGCCTTACTTGAAGTTCTTTTGCAGTTTCGTCTTCTCGCAGGCCATAAGACCTGAATCTATGACGGTAAGTTTCAGAGTTAATCTCAAATTTATCTAGAATGGCTTGCCTGACATGATTGTACTCCAAGGATTCCTCCGGTTCCATGGCCACATAGGCTGCCCTCGCTTTGCCTGTAAGGAGAGGTAAAAGATGTAACGCCCAATCCTGTCTTGGCCATCTGCATGCATTAGCGATGCGTTCAAATGTCGTCAAGTAATGCTTTATATCCTCTTCATCCTTCCATGGTAGCATTCTTGGACTTTCATAACTTGACAAAGAAGATCTCTGTCGGTGTTCTGTCCTGTCCTGTACCTGAGCTGATGTCGAAGCATTGTCACGGTCAACCTGCAGAGTCTGCCGATGCGGATAAATGCTTGGTGGCGAATACAATCTTTCACCTGATGGCGGGGTATGTGGGACTGTCACTCCTCCCTTTGACTGTCTCTCTTGCCTTTGCTGATGTACTTCAGACTGTATTTGCGAAAACTGATGTTGGAATGTCCGCCATCTACGCTCTTGACGTTGTGACTCCTTCTCCCAGCGCTCATCTCTTTGTTGTTGTCTTTGCAAGAATGTCTGCAGAACATCTCTGACTGGATCTGTCCTCCTGTCAGCTATTTCCGCTTCCTGATCACTGACCTCCACTCTTCCTGATTGGTCAGGATCCAAAACATCCACACTTGGTTTTACCATCCTTGTTGTATCCTTTAGCACCTCACCTTTCTTCGGTGGCATTGTGAGAAAAAAAACTGCTTCTTCCTGCCACAAAAAAAAAATGCCACCACCATTCCTTGTTGACCAACCTCCTAATGGCCTGGAAGCACCGCTGCCACCATGTGTCACAAAGGAAGGCCCTTGAGACTGTCCTAAGTCAGGTGCTAAATAGAACTCACATAATGTTATACTCTTGTAACAGAGCAAACCACCAACCCTCCCTAATAGCCGGAACACTCCGGTTAAATACACACACTTCCCGCCAAACGAAATTAGGAAGTACCTTTTGTACAGGGTATCCTTTGGCTTAATAATGTACATGATAACAATGACATTAAAACAAACACATTTTTTACAAAGACGAATAAATATCATTAGTTCAGCTTAAACCAAGTAATGTTACCATAAGAAACCTACCTTAAACAGAACAAACATTTCCCTCCACTCCTATACTGCCTCCCCCCAGTTGTGGGAAATGGTATGACCCATGCTATCATAAGCACGTTCCGGTTACGCGCGCTACCGGAACGAGCAAAGCAGAAATCAACAGGTAAGCACATACAATATCACAGAGCTATATCATGTAAATTTACTAATAAACAGTCTGTAAAAAACATTAGACTCCTTGTGATTTCTTATACTTCAGCGAGTGCTAATGTTAATCAAAGAATTTGAACTTGAATGTTACTGAACGTAAGAATTGCGGGGTTGCAAACGTCCATAGCTAATTATACACGGGATGCAGAAATGAAATGTGAATAAAGCGCTTAAACAATGTACTTGGCAAACTAAATATAGCAACATTTAACACACATTTGAGACATACTGAAATGGTGATGACGTCAACGCAAAGGTTCATCATCACACTCAGTAAAAACCACTTTATGCCTTATAAAATACTCTAAACATTCCATTGTCCCCCCCCACTCTTTTTTAAAATCTTTGAATTTCTGCACCCAGTATCCATTTGCAATCGGCTCTTTAAAAACATAATCTCTTAAAGAACAATAAATCATTTTCACAGTACATTCCTTAAAATCATTCAGTCATTCAGTTAGGCTCTCCTTCAATACATTCTATTCTTTTAATCCACTCTTCGGGTATTGCACTTGTAATTATTTCATATTTGTTTAATATTTCTTAATCCTCTTTTGCCTCCTCCATTGCATCCACAATAAATTGTGTCGGTAAAAACCCTTCTTTGAATTCATATAAAACGTCTCTCACTCTCGTTATCCCCACTTCCATCCATTTCTTTAAAAACATTTCTTTCTTTTGTTTTAAAATCTTTTTGTTTAAGAACAGAGGTTGATTTAAAATGTTTTCTCTCCCATGTGGATCATACTCGACTTTGGCTAAAAATTTTCCCCAGGCACTAAAAATTTCTCTATAAAACTCTGGTAGTTGTTCTGTCATCCAAATCTTTGTTTTCATCCATAAAATTCCATCCCCCATGTTAAAATGCCCACATTTGTTTAACAAATATTGCATCGTCTTTTTCCACTCTGGTTTGCCCTGATCTTGTAGGTATTTCTTCACTATTTTCACTCTCAAACTATTTTTTCTTTGTTCCACATCCATTAAACCTAACCCCCCCTTCTCTACCACCCCTAAAATCGTGTTAAAAGCTATTCTTGCTGGTTTCCCCTCCCATAAAAAGTCAAGAAAACATTTCTTCAACCTCTTTTCTGTCCACAATGGCATCTCCGACACATAAAACATACCATAGCTTAGAAACCATTAAAACATTCAATATTAAAACCTTCGCTTTCAAGTTTAAAGTTCTCAATTTCCAAAAGTTGAACCTTCGTTCTATTTCTGTTACTAGTTGCTCCCACATTTCATCTCTTACTTTTCTCTCATTTTTCCCCATGAAAATTCCTAAAATCCTAATTTCTTCCACTTCCTTGAAATTAAAACAATCCCTTAAAACCATAGCTTTACCAAATCTCATATATACCGTCTTATCCTCAGTTACTTTACTACCAGATCCTTCACAATATTCATCTACAATCTTCATAACTTCTGTAGCAAATCAGCTCTATGAAATATTACTAATCAATAATAACTTATGATTGATTATGAATATTTGGATCAGTTAATATAATTAACTTAATGTAGTAAAATTTATTTTTACTTCAACCCACCTGTTTGTCCTGTGGACACTCAGCGTTAATTGTTTATTAATTCTAAGAAATATTAATTTCCGGGGGAAGGGAAATGTCAGTACTATTAAGAGCATGTAGTCACAATCTAGATCGCAGGGTAAACTTTGTATGCAAGCAGAGAATCAGAACCAAATACATATTGTGCACAAGTTTTATTAACAAAAACACGAAAACATAACTAACATACAAACAATTACACATTCATTCATGCATTCATAGGTAGATGGTTAAAGTGACAGAATGAAACCAGAGGCAGGAAATGGATTGTCCTTGATTTTGTCGTGTTTGAGAGAGTCCTCTCTCTCCTGAATGAGCACATGGCTGGTTTGCACATGGCTCACCAGGGCCCTGGGGCCCTGGTGAGGCCACGCCGGACAGCACAGCACCGCGAACGTACCAAGAAGTCAAGAGAGCCAACGGTGGGGGTCGATGCAATTTAAAGCCTGGGAAAAGACCCTCCTGTCAGCATTGGTTTGGCCAATAAGAAAGGTGGAAGTCCCAGGCGGGAGAATTTGGTTTATGGCTCTTTGTTTCAAGGGTGCTCATTTGCATGTGCAGCTGGAGGGGTGGTAGCCGATGAAGAAACTATGAAAGATTCCTGTAATACTAATATGTTGTTGTTTTCGACATATCATGTACACAGTCATTTTGATCTTCAAAGTACCAAGTTATAGAGACCAAATATGGTATCGGTGATGTTACAATGACCGTTGGTTGTATAATAAAATACATACCGTAGTATCAAATACATAATATACATAAAACACAAGACAGTAAATCATTCACAAAAATGTTCTGGGATGCATGCTCATTTATAGATCCGTTTATCGATAAATAAATGCAGGGAAGTCTGTTTTAATGTCTGTAGGTTCTAATGGCAGGGGCCCTGACCACATTCTTAACAGTAATAAACCAACTTATCTGATCGTAGCCATGGTAACCAAAGATCCTGCTTGCCCTTGTTGGGGGCAGTGGCGGATCTAGAGATTTTTTCCTGGGGTGGCAAAGGGGTGGCATGAGGTTTCAGGAGGGGGGCCATGGACATTATTCATAATTTAAAATGCTACGGTTTTCATTGAATGTGTTTTGTTCTCTACACTACATTACACGAAGTGGGAGTCAAATCAGAGATGTAGCTGGGTTTTTGGATGGTGTGAGTCTTAATTTGTGAATTGTGGACCCCTTTTCTGTGTAATCACTATCAACAGTCTGTGTAGTCTATACTTAAATTGTACTTTGTGAAAAAACAATTATTGGGGGGTTTGGGGGTATGCTCCCCAAGAGATTAAAAAAAAAAAAAAAGACCCCTCAAATGATGTCTTCTGGTGAGTTTTGAGGAAATATGGACAGATTTAGTCATACAACATGTAAGGGATAATGTATAGCGAGGCGGTTGTTATAGCGAATACAAACCCGACAGTCTTGAATTAGCCTGAAGGGGTTGTATTCGCTATAACAACCGCCTCGCTATACATTATCCCGCTTATTACATGGCTACCTACCAAATAAATCAGTAATTTGACACAAAATATTGATTTAAAAAGGAGTTTATTGATTTAAAAACTATTGTATTGCTTCCACTAAAGAAAATAGTCCGTTCTGTCTCTGAACTGCGTCCATGGTAACGCTCTGTTTTTCATGGCAACGGTGTGTTATACTCACTGATCTATATAGAATGTCATTCTATATAGATCAGTGGTTATACTTCGCAGCGGTCTGTTATCAAGAAATAACAGACCGCATTCTAAATTGGAATTCTACCAAGCCATGTAATAAAAGCCATCAATAGATTTAGGTTATCTGGATTTAAACAAGATTATAATGCAGGATTGTTGCAATTATAACCATGACTGTCAAAACATTTCCCTCTGATTCAATAAAGACTCAGTGAAGTAACTTTTTAGTCAAACATTATTTTTGGATTTATTACAATATAACATACAACAATTTAAAATGTACATAAGAATGTCATTCATAATCTCTCTCTCACACACACACACACACACACACAAGTAGTTCTAACCCGCCAGCTTGTGTCAAGATGATTTATGACCCTATGATTGACAGGTGGGCGGTGCTAACCTTTGACCTTCCGGAGGATGTTCCGGAGGCCCCTTTCATGTAGGGATTAACCTTTGACCTATTGATCAATCAAGTTGACAGGTGGGGGGGGGGGCTAACCTTTGACCTTCCGTGGTCCTCCGGAGGTCCTTTGATGTAGGGATTAACCTTTGACCTATCGATCGATCAAGTTGACAGTTGTCTTTACCCTATTGACCTTTGTATTATACGTCAAGTTGCCAGTTGTTAGGGTTGATCTGGGTTTGACAGTTGTCTTTGATCCGTATTATGATGGATGATTTTGCCATTTAGTTTTACCCCTATTGACCCCCGGGGACTTTTTGCTTTGGGAAATTCCCTCCACGCCATCTGTGTCGGGGTTAGTGAGAAAATAATTTTTCTAATGTTACATATAGATTAGAGTTATCTTTTCAAAACAAAAATAAAATCATCTTACCGTTTCAGAGTTGAGGATCTTTTGAAAAAGTTGAAAAGAGTTCCTCTTTTGGAAAGAGTGCCTTTTGCATCTCACAGTCTCTGCGCTAAGTGTGTGCGTCTGTCTGTGAGTGTGTGAGACGTCACCCTATTCCTGCATCCCCCTGCTGGGGAGTGAAAGTGAGAAAATATCTCACACTAAGTAGAGTTGAAAAACATTAAAGCTCCAGTAGGTAGCTTTTGTAAACAAATATTTGTTAAAACTGTCATTATGTCCTCACAGTAGAATATGAGACAGATAATCTGTGGAAAAAATCGAGCTCCTCTGGCTCCTCCCTGTGGTCCTATTGCCATTTGCAGAAATACACCGCTCCCGGTCAGAAACAACCAATCAGAGCCAGGAGGAATGTCTTAGCAGTGTCAATCACCTTCGTGTACGCGCTGATCACCCCTCTCTTGCACAGCGCGAGCGCGTGCCGTCGTTCGTGACTCTCCTGTTCGAACTCGTTCATCCAAATGAACGAATCTTTTTTCGAGTCATTTCGTTCATTCAACGAACGAAATGACTCGCAAAAAGATTCGTTCATTTCGAACGAGTCTTTTTCGGAGTCATTTCGTTGATTCAACGAACGAAATGATTCGAAAAAGATTTGTTCGTTTTGATGAACGAGTTCAAACAGGAGAGTCACGAACGTGCATCACAGAACAGAGCAAGGCCAGCATTTGTGCTTATAAAACTTAAAGTTTTTTATTTATTTTTGAAATGACCGATCGTTTCGCTAGATAAGACCCTTATTCATCGTCTGGTATCGTTTAAAGCCCTTTGAAGCTGCACTGAAACTGTCATTTGGTCCTTGAAACGTTTGTGTCCTATTGAAGTCCATTATATGGAGAAAAAGCCTGGAATGTTTTCATCAAAAACCTTAATTTCTTTTCGACTGAAGAAAGAAAGACATGGACATCTTGGATGACATGGGGGTGAGTAAATTATCAGCAAAAGTTTTTTTTGAAAGTGAACTAATCCTTTAACGTTATCTTACTAGCTATTTATAACTTATAGAAAGAGTGCATCGTTATAAAGTTACATGTATTGCAAAATACATAATGATTTGAGGACCAAGTTTGTAGTCAAAGTATGGGCAAGCCATAGTCAATGTAAAGCATATTGTTGATGTTTCGTCCCTATTAGTGAATGTTCCATAACTGTTTATAATCTGCCGTCATCGGTGGTCCTGTTTACTAGTCTGCGCGTTCACGGCAGGCTCCGCTGTGGGGGAGGAGCTGTGGAGGGAGGGCTGTAGCGCAGCAGAGAGCAAGGGGGTTGGACCTGGAAGTTGTGCTTGTTCAAATTTTCAGGCTAAGTCAACATTTTCTCAAAACTCCCTACTGCAACTTTAATTCCTTTAAAATAAATAAAAATCATCTTACCTTTTCAGAGTACTGAAGAATTGGTTTAAAGTTGAAAAGAGTTCCTCTTTTGGAAAGAGTGCCTTTTGCATTTTGACAGTCTTTGAGCTAAATGTGTGTGACACCCGATATCCTGGCATTCCTGAAGCATACTATATAAATGGGGATAGTGAGAAAATATCTTACACTAACGTTGAAAAGCACTGATCTTTAAAATTATATAAA
The DNA here is from genome assembly GCA_026230005.1 of Gila orcuttii. Taxonomy (NCBI): domain Eukaryota; kingdom Metazoa; phylum Chordata; class Actinopteri; order Cypriniformes; family Leuciscidae; genus Gila; species Gila orcuttii. The sequence goes on from JAPDVR010000009.1 coordinate 8,986,481, forward strand.
TGAAATGGTTAATAAAATATCTTATCAAAACAAAAAATAAATAAATACATTTTCACCTGGGTTGAAGAAGTAAATCTACCGCCATGTGTCTGGCCTCGTGGGTATAAGGGTTTGATTTAATGGAAGTTGTGAAGGTTTTATGTTTGAACTTTGACACGGGGCTTCACAGGATCTCCCTCCATATTCCAGAGGAGAGGGGATTGCTGAGGACGGTGAAAGTGAGAAAATATCTCACACTAACTAAAGTTGAAACACATTCTGTTCTTTAAAAGTATATAAATGAAATATTTGTAAAATTTACATTTAGTCATTTACAAATATAATATTTTCACATTAACTAAAGTTGAAACACATTCTGTTCAATTAAAAGTATATAAATTAAACAAAAATAAAATTTACATTTACAAATATAATATTTCAGAGTTTTTCTAATAATGACACACTAACAGCAGTTGAAAAAGTTGAAAAACATTCTGTTCTTTAAAAGTATATAAATTATATGATTATATCGTTCATTTTAAAAATAACCATCTTTTCTAAATTACTGAAACACAGTGCACCAATTAGTTTTGTTTTAGATGAACACAAAATAAAGAAAATAATCTTACATTTTCAGAGAATTGAAGAAGTAAATCCCAACACATCATTGTCCATATAAGGTATGAATGTATTTACAAAGATGCAATAAGTTTTGATACAAAATATCCCGGAGTGTTTTTTTCCCACACCGGCGTTTTGACAGTCCGTGATTCAGAGTGGAAGAGGAATGGGTGTGTGTGTGTGTGTGTGTGTGTGTTACATGATACCCTCCGCATTGCTGGGGACAGTGAGAAAAATAAAAGAAGATTTCAATTAAGTCTTAATAAAAACGTTGTAATACAGTCGTATCTTCTATTTATCTTTTGTTTAACGGTGACCTAAAGTATAATTTTATTAATATAGCCATAATGATTTTTGTACTGTATCCCGTACACCTAAACACGACCAAAAACAGCATTTTTACATTGTTTTTACATACTGTTTTCCATAAATTAACTAATCTCCATATTTAAATTAAATGATTATAAATATAGAATAATAACAAGTATGTTACTAAAATGAATTCAAACGATTTAAACATAGTTTTAGCTAAATGACTTTTATATAAAAAAGTATATAAATATAAAAATACCTTACATTTTCATAGTGCCGAAGATGTAGTTCTTTATGCAATGATAAAAACAGTCCAAAGTCATAAACAAAGCCCTCCTGGTTCCTTCAGTGATAAACTACAGGGTGAAATGAATGCTTGAGCCCCGAGATGCAGGACAGATGAGCCTCTGGGGTACACTGTCACAGTAAAGTTAGTGTGCTTTCCAGAGTTTTATTCATACTAAATTCATTTAAAAGCATAATATTAAAAGTTTAAATTAGATCTTTTAAAATTAAAAGACTGTTTAAATCAAAGCTTTAACGTTTTATTAAAATTGTATCTTCTATTTATCTTCTTAGAAGACTTATGTGTGATATAAATGATTTGACATAAATTTAACCTAAGGTATTATTTTTACTAAACAGTTTAAAGCAATTTTAAAATTGTAAAGCAAAAACTGTACTTTGGTATCTTAGATCTTATACAAAAATATTTCAAACAGTATCGCAGCAATTTTACTCGTCTTAATTCAAAGCATGATCTTACTTTTTCTACGGTAGCTATGATCTAGTGAAACCCTTTACTGAGAATATACTATCGGTTATCTTCTCAAAATATATATGTAGAACTTTAAAATGTTAGCATTTGTTGATGCGACAGTTTGTCTGTTGGAACAGCCTTTGGGAGAGCTGATGATACGATAGCAGGAAACATGCCCTTTGACCTCCTCCATTTTGGAGGATTTAGTCCTTAAAGGTACGCTGTGTATGAATTTACCCCATCTAGCGGTGAAATTGTATTTTGCATTCAAACGAATAGTGCTCTCTAGCGCATCGCTTTTTCAAAAGCGTGTTGCAACTACGGTAACCGTTATGTGTCACGAAGCTACAGTACGACATGTCTTCCAATAGCACATCATCGAGTTTAACTATACATATTCTACTGTTACGCTACCTATATAATAAATTAAACAATCAAGCAATAAAAAAAAAAAAAAATAAAAAAAACCTTGTCATTTAGACCATAACATTGACTTACCAGTCAAGAAGAAAGCAGGACTTCAGCGTCCCTTTCAAAGTCTTTCTCCTTCATTAGCTCTATCCACCGGGGAAAAGCTAATATTTACCCTCGTTTTGAATTTGCCGGTCACGTTTCCTTTTAGATAAAATGTTTATGCTTTTTGGTTACGAGGATTGCATTATGAAGTACCGCACAGTGCAGCCTTTCAAATTTGCCGGGGGACAAGCGCCTCTCACTGACCTCTTTGAACGAAAACGCGTTGAGGTAGGCTAGTGCTTTTTGTCCCTCTCTGCTATTATAGTTTTTCAAGATGGCGGAACGACATAGAAGTCTCCATGGACTTACCCGTCCCATGCAAATAAAGATAAGAAATTCTTCGCTTACGAGGACAAGTCAGATCATTGGCAGAGCTAATTTTACACTAATGAGATCATATTTATGAATAAAGACATTGATTTTAGCTAATAGAATACTTTTTAAAAAACTACTGTACCTTTAATTTCAGATGTGTAAATTACAAAACAGCATTTTTCAACCGAGTGAATCTACACGTGAGAGATCTTCAGAAGTCATAACTTCAGGGGTCAAGGGTTCTCCCAAGAATACTTAATTTCCCTTAAAAACCATCGATTAAGTTTAACGACACTAGCTTGCAACGCTACCCCAAAAATCAAATACTGTATTAACCTTTTCAAAGGATAATCTAACTTTAAAGTTAGAATAAAACGTTCAAAACAAAACATATCTTCATACCTGTAGTGTTCGGACGCAAGGCCATTAACTGGTTCTTTTTGTTTTATACATTTACTTTGCTTATTTCTACAAATATCAGCCTGATAAATATGGAGTTATTACATGATGAACAAGATAATCATGCTACCAAATTTTTTTATTTCAGTTTTTTAAGAAAAAGCAATGTTTTAAAATACAACTAAACCATGATAACAGATAATTTTTGACAGACCTAGAAATGCATGTTGATTACCAAGTTTCAGGCATAGTGCAATTGTGCAATGTTCGAGAAAGCTAATATTGGTGTAATCTTTTGTGCGGTCTCACCCACAACGCAAAACTTTGTGTTGGCTGATCCAGGCATAGCTTTACTAAAAGAAAATAATATGCAAGTCATTATCAAACTTTAATTAAACCATATTTTATTAATATTATGGTTTCATGTTGATTTAAAGTTTTTGTTTGTTTGTTATTAACCTTTTTATTTTTTACATCCAGCACAAATTAAAGAGATGTATGAGCTAATGGTGTTCCCTGACCCCAAATAATCAGATAATGGAATGTTCACAAGCGACAGTTAGATATTCTCCCGCTTAGTATGGGTGTAAATAGTTGTGCTTAAACATATTTTGTCACACCGTAGCGATATTTATATAACATATTTTGTCACACGCTTGTAAAGACTATGGCCTACCTTTAAAACATAATCTTTATACAGGAATCACTTGTGTCCAAAACATCCATGTAAGATTCAAAAGACCAAATCACTAAGAAAAGAGGATTGAAAAGCATCGTTTATAACAAATACACAAAAGTTTGCAAATTATGGTTTTATTACTATTCAGATAGCAGACGACACTGTTTCACATTTTGAATGTCGGACTGTATGTGTTTTAGGTAAAGACTTTGCTTTGAGAGCCGTCAATAGTGTTTATAGGAATAAATGACCATTAATAATTTAAGCGATAGTATTTCTGTTTGATAACTAAATTGATACTTTGTTTAGTGTAACTTTCCCTCTATCTACGATGTGAAATCACACAAAGTATTAATGCAAAAAGTAAGGGGGTGTTGTGTTACACTTAAACTATTACAGCAGAATCACAACTGACTATTGCGCTGAGAGAGGCATATTCATTAAAGCTCGAGGCTGTTAAACAAAGTCCCGCACTACGGCTGATAAAATTGCACAAAAGTAAATTCTAGAGGCCAACTTGCTAAAAAGTAAATACGGCACGAACCATTTAAAACAAATACAGAAGAGCCACTTGTAATCAGTTTTGAATGTTTGTAATTGACATTTTATATACTAGTCGATTACGCAGTTTACATATTGTTTCTTTTTGTTTTTGTACAGTTTGCAAAACCTATAGTCTACGAGCGTGGTCAAACATTTAGGAGTTTATGAAAAACATATCAAAAATTGAATTAAATTCTTCTATGCGACTGTTTAAGACTAAACCAATCAAATTTCTTTTAGAACATCTTTCTGCTATGTCTACGAAACATCGTCATGAAAGATGAGTATTGCTGTTTTTCTGTTACCTATAAAACTATTACGCTTCAAACTCGTCTAATTATTGCACTTTTCACAGCACGGTAATAGATACACAGTTATGTTGTGCATGTAGCCGAACAGCAGTTAAGCTAATGAATTGCCTTTGATAAGCAGTATTTTTACGTGTAAGGTGGGATGATTCATTTTTATTCCGTCCACACCAATACTTTGACACCAGAGTTTTAGGTCTGATCCAGAAAACAGATGGTAAGCACTAAGTTATGAAAACATGTGGTAAGCAGTTTTTGGTCTCATCATCAAAATGTTTTAACATATCGTAAATTTCAATTGTTTGATAAATTATCTAATGATTATACCTAACTATCAACAGTTATATGTGAAACGAGCTCAGTCGCATTAGAGTTGGATTCTTGTTTATACTGAACATTTGAACCGCATGTTTAACAGCTCTAGTGTTCTTAAATTGTTTACCGCGGTTTCATTTTAACAACACTATCCTAACACTTATCGTATCGCCGGGTGTGATTGTAATGTTTTGGATGGTGTTTTTCTTTACACTTTCCCCTGGATATCCGTTTCCTACAGTTACCGGTAATGTTAGTGAACTCTAGGTCTTCTCTTTGCTCATATTCGACAGTATTCACATGAATTGACTTGATTTGAACCATCATCTTCACTTGAGACATTATACCATTCTAGTTTTTAAATAGCGCTTAAATGTATATTTACCCCTTTATGCGGCTATAGAATATCGCACAAGGATCTCTGAAATATTTTTTGTGTAAAACATCTATGTAGATCTATCTGTTTTTAAAAATACACCAAAACAAAGAATGAAGACATTTTTCTATAAGTGTCCCTCAAAATCTCTGCATACAACAAAACACAGTGCATCCGTGTACGATGATTTATCAGAAAATTACTTTTGTCGCTTTTTCTGAATAATCTCACCAAGTGCGGGTGCTTGATAACTATTGAACAACCCTGAATTCGGCTACTCAATAAAAAACTCAATACATTTGAATGCGCTAAAGGTCTATAACTGAACTTTAACATCTTAGTAGTTGGTAAAACTTCACTTAAACTCTGCTCAAAATAAAATACATCCTAGCTACTTTCTAAACGCTTGTTACAGAGCTTATTGCGATCCATTTACCCATCCATATGTTTTGAAATTTTAATGTTTAATCAAAATTTTGTTGGAAAACATATGATGGATTTACTCAACTTTTTATGTCAACAGGTTCTACAGGGTAATGTCGCATTTAATTAACATGGTTTATTTCAGTAAACTTAAGTTTATTACATAAGATTAATTCAATGCCATTTAGTTGAATCAGGTTAGCATTCTTAATTTAGTCCAAAACTATTAAGTTCAAATAATCCAATTGTTTCATTTATTTAGGGATTGTGTTCAACAACCTTTTTACAAATATATCTAATAAGATAACCTTTTACAAAATCTTTACTCGGTAAAGACTCTTATTGGTTTTGTCGCATCCAATGCATCCCCAAAGTAGTTGTTTTTATAATGATTAAAACCGTTTTAATTATTTTTAGTATGGTCTACACTTTATGGTAAAACACTAACATATCAGAAACTCTTTTAAATATAAACATTAACAAGTCAACGATTTTTTATCTTGCTGTTAAAACACATAAATAACGTTTTATTTCAAATTGTACTGTTCCTAGTTTTCTATATTGCTATTTTAATTAAACTCATTTTTGTAATCTCGACTCAAATGGATAAGTAAAATGTTTGAAAAGTATTGAGTTGATTTAACTTCATTTACTAATTATTTTGGTCTACTTAAAAATGTTCTTTCAACATGACTATATTGAGTTAAGTCAGTTTAACGCAATGCATTGTGTTTGAATGAGAAAGCTAATACAACGGTGTTAAATGAAAATTATTTTTTAAATAAACTGAACAGTATCGTAAAATAATTTTCGGCTGAATTCTCTCGGACGACATGCAGGACATGGTTATTTATGGCGTCCTGATGACGACCCCCAACCGTACACACCAGGGGTGCGAGGGCGGACCCACAATCGCAGGAGTGATAAACTCTACACAGAGACCAGCCTCAGTTATCGCACACCAGCCGTATTTCCTAACCGCTGTGTATGCCGGTAATGCTGCTAAACCCCGTTTCGACGCTACGGACGGATGCTTCAACGACGTCGGATTCGAAATCGTAAAAAACTGCGGGGGTACTACAACATCTCATTGATCAAAAGTGGAAGGAATTGATCAGAAGTTCCTGTTTGTCTGAGCTTCTTCGACTCACGCTTCAGACCCAAAAACACAAGCTTCCGAGCGTTAAAGCACAAGGCCTGGACAATTGTGCTGCAAGGACTCACTCACGAGATTCCGGAAACTATTCGAATCTTTCACCATCAAGATTCTGGAAACTATTCGAATCTTTCACCATCAAACAGTTTCCTATTTGAAAATCTAGAAACCTCTGAAATGGCGACGCAAAAGCTGACGGAGAACGACTGCCCGTCGAGTTCCGGTGATGCGGGACACAAGTATCATCCGGCGTGTGAGTGCGCCACGGGGAATGGCTGTCGTTTAAGAGATACGCTAGACTCTATGTTTAAAGACCATTTTAGAGACCAGATGGTTGACTTGATGCGCAGGATCATCGATGCTGCGTGTGATAAGAAAAGCGATTGTGAGCGGGATACCAAACGTGTCACAAACCTCAAAAAAGAAATGGATGTCATAAGAGGGTTGGTGGGGACATGGACCGATGTGACACCCATGTTTTTTAACACCATAGAGCCGACCGGTGTAATCCTCAGAAAAGTTCTGGATGTGATGTGTGCATCTAGTGAAGAATTCGAAGTCGACGAACTGCTCGTTATGTGTACGTTTGTTACAGATCTCTGTGTGTCACTGGCGTCAAAAAATGCCAAAACAGATCTTGGTGAAATAGTTCAAGGTCTGGTCAGCTATACCCTAGATCAAAACATGATTGCCTGCCGCGACTTTTTGTTCTGGTTGGATCACAAATAAATGGAGTTAAATCAACTCAATACTTTTCAAACATTTTACTTATCCATTTGAGTCGAGATTACAAAAATGAGTTTAATTAAAATAGCAATATAGAAAACTAGGAACAGTACAATTTGAAATAAAACGTTATTTATGTGTTTTAACAGCAAGATAAAAAATCGTTGACTTGTTAATGTTTATATTTAAAAGAGTTTCTGATATGTTAGTGTTTTACCATAAAGTGTAGACCATACTAAAAATAATTAAAACGGTTTTAATCATTATAAAAACAACTACTTTGGGGATGCATTGGATGCGAGAAAACCAATAAGAGTCTTTACCGAGTAAAGATTTTGTAAAAGGTTATCTTATTAGATATATTTGTAAAGGTTGTTGAACACAATCCCTAAATAAATGAAACAATTGGATTATTTGAACTTAATAGTTTTGGACTAAATTAAGAATGCTAACCTGATTCAACTAAATGGCATTGAATTAATCTTATGTAATAAACTTAAGTTTACTGAAATAAACCATGTTAATTAAATGCGACATTACCCTGTAGAACCTGTTGACATAAAAAGTTGAGTAAATCCATCATATGTTTTCCAACAAAATTTTGATTAAACATTAAAATTTCAAAACATATGGATGGGTAAATGGATCGCAATAAGCTCTGTAACAAGCGTTTAGAAAGTAGCTAGGATGTATTTTATTTTGAGCAGAGTTTAAGTGAAGTTTTACCAACTACTAAGATGTTAAAGTTCAGTTATAGACCTTTAGCGCATTCAAATGTATTGAGTTTTTTATTGAGTAGCCGAATTCAGGGTTGTTCAATAGTTATCAAGCACCCGCACTTGGTGAGATTATTCAGAAAAAGCGACAAAAGTAATTTTCTGATAAATCATCGTACACGGATGCACTGTGTTTTGTTGTATGCAGAGATTTTGAGGGACACTTATAGAAAAATGTCTTCATTCTTTGTTTTGGTGTATTTTTAAAAACAGATAGATCTACATAGATGTTTTACACAAAAAATATTTCAGAGATCCTTGTGCGGTATTCTATAGCCGCATAAAGGGGTAAATATACATTTAAGCGCTATTTAAAAACTAGAATGGTATAATGTCTCAAGTGAAGATGATGGTTCAAATCAAGTCAATTCATGTGAATACTGTCGAATATGAGCAAAGAGAAGACCTAGAGTTCACTAACATTACCGGTAACTGTAGGAAACGGATATCCAGGGGAAAGTGTAAAGAAAAACACCATCCAAAACATTACAATCACACCCGGCGATACGATAAGTGTTACGATAGTGTTGTTAAAATGAAACCGCGGTAAACAATTTAAGAACACTAGAGCTCCTCAACATGCGGTTCAAATGTTCAGTATAAACAAGAATCCAACTCTAATGCGACTGAGCTCGTTTCACATATAACTGTTGATAGTTAGGTATAATCGTTAGATAATTTATCAAACAATTGAAATTTACGATATGTTAAAACATTTTGATGATGAGACCAAAAACTGCTTACCACATGTTTTCATAACTTAGTGCTTACCATCTGTTTTCTGGATCAGACCTAAAACTCTGGTGTCAAAGTATTGGTGTGGACGGAATAAAAATGAATCATCCCACCTTACACGTAAAAATACTGCTTATCAAAGGCAATTCATTAGCTTAACTGCTGTTCGGCTACATGCACAACATAACTGTGTATCTATTACCGTGCTGTGAAAAGTGCAATAATTAGACGAGTTTGAAGCGTAATAGTTTTATAGGTAACAGAAAAACAGCAATACTCATCTTTCATGACGATGTTTCGTAGACATAGCAGAAAGATGTTCTAAAAGAAATTTGATTGGTTTAGTCTTAAACAGTCGCATAGAAGAATTTAATTCAATTTTTGATATGTTTTTCATAAACTCCTAAATGTTTGACCACGCTCGTAGACTATAGGTTTTGCAAACTGTACAAAAACAAAAAGAAACAATATGTAAACTGCGTAATCGACTAGTATATAAAATGTCAATTACAAACATTCAAAACTGATTACAAGTGGCTCTTCTGTATTTGTTTTAAATGGTTCGTGCCGTATTTACTTTTTAGCAAGTTGGCCTCTAGAATTTACTTTTGTGCAATTTTATCAGCCGTAGTGCGGGACTTTGTTTAACAGCCTCGAGCTTTAATGAATACGCCTCTCTCAGCGCAATAGTCAGTTGTGATTCTGCTGTAATAGTTTAAGTGTAACACAACACCCCCTTACTTTTTGCATTAATACTTCGTGTGATTTCACATCGTAGATAGAGGGAAAGTTACACTAAACAAAGTATCAATTTAGTTATCAAACAGAAATACTATCGCTTAAATTATTAATGGTCATTTATTCCTATAAACACTATTGACGGCTCTCAAAGCAAAGTCTTTACCTAAAACACATACAGTCCGACATTCAAAATGTGAAACAGTGTCGTCTGCTATCTGAATAGTAATAAAACCATCATTTGCAAACTTTTGTGTATTTGTTATAAACGATGCTTTTCAATCCTCTTTTCTTAGTGATTTGGTCTTTTGAATCTTACATGGATGTTTTGGACACGAGTGATTCCTGAATAAAGATTATGTTTTAAAGGTAGGCCATAGTCTTTACAAGCGTGTGACAAAATATGTTATATAAATATCGCTACGGTGTGACAAAATATGTTGTTGTGTAAAAATAACCCAAACATTTAAGCACAACTATTTACACCCATACTAAGCGGGAGAATATCTAACTGTCGCTTGTGAACATTCCATTATCTGATTATTTGGGGTCAGGGAACACCATTAGCTCATACATCTCTTTAATTTGTGCTGGATGTAAAAAATAAAAAGGTTAATAACAAACAAACAAAAACTTTAAATCAACATGAAACCATAATATTAATAAAATATGGTTTAATTAAAGTTTGATAATGACTTGCATATTATTTTCTTTTAGTAAAGCTATGCCTGGATCAGCCAACACAAAGTTTTGCGTTGTGGGTGAGACCGCACAAAAGATTACACCAATATTAGCTTTCTCGAACATTGCACAATTGCACTATGCCTGAAACTTGGTAATCAACATGCATTTCTAGGTCTGTCAAAAATTATCTGTTATCATGGTTTAGTTGTATTTTAAAACATTGCTTTTTCTTAAAAAACTGAAATAAAAAAATTTGGTAGCATGATTATCTTGTTCATCATGTAATAACTCCATATTTATCAGGCTGATATTTGTAGAAATAAGCAAAGTAAATGTATAAAACAAAAAGAACCAGTTAATGGCCTTGCGTCCGAACACTACAGGTATGAAGATATGTTTTGTTTTGAACGTTTTATTCTAACTTTAAAGTTAGATTATCCTTTGAAAAGGTTAATACAGTATTTGATTTTTGGGGTAGCGTTGCAAGCTAGTGTCGTTAAACTTAATCGATGGTTTTTAAGGGAAATTAAGTATTCTTGGGAGACCCCTTGACCCCTGAAGTTATGACTTCTGAAGATCTCTCACGTGTAGATTCACTCGGTTGAAAAATGCTGTTTTGTAATTTACACATCTGAAATTAAAGGTACAGTAGTTTTTTAAAAAGTATTCTATTAGCTAAAATCAATGTCTTTATTCATAAATATGATCTCATTAGTGTAAAATTAGCTCTGCCAATGATCTGACTTGTCCTCGTAAGCGAAGAATTTCTTATCTTTATTTGCATGGGACGGGTAAGTCCATGGAGACTTCTATGTCGTTCCGCCATCTTGAAAAACTATAATAGCAGAGAGGGACAAAAAGCACTAGCCTACCTCAACGCGTTTTCGTTCAAGGAGGTCAGTGAGAGGCGCTTGTCCCCCGGCAAATTTGAAAGGCTGCACTGTGCGGTACTTCATAATGCAATCCTCGTAACCAAAAAGCATAAACATTTTATCTAAAAGGAAACGTGACCGGCAAATTCAAAACGAGGGTAAATATTAGCTTTTCCCCGGTGGATAGAGCTAATGAAGGAGAAAGACTTTGAAAGGGACGCTGAAGTCCTGCTTTCTTCTTGACTGGTAAGTCAATGTTATGGTCTAAATGACAAGGTTTTTTTTTTTTTTTTTTTTTTTTTTTTTTTTTTTTGCTTGATTGTTTAATTTATTATATAGGTAGCGTAACAGTAGAACATGTATAGTTAAACTCGATGATGTGCTATTGGAAGACATGTCGTACTGTAGCTTCGTGACACATAACGGTTACCGTAGTTGCAACACGCTTTTGAAAAAGCGATGCGCTAGAGAGCACTATTCGTTTGAATGCAAAATACAATTTCACCGCTAGATGGGGTAAATTCATACACAGCGTACCTTTAAGGACTAAATCCTCCAAAATGGAGGAGGTCAAAGGGCATGTTTCCTGCTATCGTATCATCAGCTCTCCCAAAGGCTGTTCCAACAGACAAACTGTCGCATCAACAAATGCTAACATTTTAAAGTTCTACATATATATTTTGAGAAGATAACCGATAGTATATTCTCAGTAAAGGGTTTCACTAGATCATAGCTACCGTAGAAAAAGTAAGATCATGCTTTGAATTAAGACGAGTAAAATTGCTGCGATACTGTTTGAAATATTTTTGTATAAGATCTAAGATACCAAAGTACAGTTTTTGCTTTACAATTTTAAAATTGCTTTAAACTGTTTAGTAAAAATAATACCTTAGGTTAAATTTATGTCAAATCATTTATATCACACATAAGTCTTCTAAGAAGATAAATAGAAGATACAATTTTAATAAAACGTTAAAGCTTTGATTTAAACAGTCTTTTAATTTTAAAAGATCTAATTTAAACTTTTAATATTATGCTTTTAAATGAATTTAGTATGAATAAAACTCTGGAAAGCACACTAACTTTACTGTGACAGTGTACCCCAGAGGCTCATCTGTCCTGCATCTCGGGGCTCAAGCATTCATTTCACCCTGTAGTTTATCACTGAAGGAACCAGGAGGGCTTTGTTTATGACTTTGGACTGTTTTTATCATTGCATAAAGAACTACATCTTCGGCACTATGAAAATGTAAGGTATTTTTATATTTATATACTTTTTTATATAAAAGTCATTTAGCTAAAACTATGTTTAAATCGTTTGAATTCATTTTAGTAACATACTTGTTATTATTCTATATTTATAATCATTTAATTTAAATATGGAGATTAGTTAATTTATGGAAAACAGTATGTAAAAACAATGTAAAAATGCTGTTTTTGGTCGTGTTTAGGTGTACGGGATACAGTACAAAAATCATTATGGCTATATTAATAAAATTATACTTTAGGTCACCGTTAAACAAAAGATAAATAGAAGATACGACTGTATTAGAACGTTTTTATTAAGACTTAATTGAAATCTTCTTTTATTTTTCTCACTGTCCCCAGCAATGCGGAGGGTATCATGTAACACACACACACACACACACACACACCCATTCCTCCTCCACTCTGAATCACGGACTGTCAAAACGCCGGTGTGGGAAAAAAACACTCCGGGATATTTTGTATCAAAACTTATTGCATCTTTGTAAATACATTCATACCTTATATGGACAATGATGTGTTGGGATTTACTTCTTCAATTCTCTGAAAATGTAAGATTATTTTCTTTATTTTGTGTTCATCTAAAACAAAACTAATTGGTGCACTGTGTTTCAGTAATTTAGAAAAGATGGTTATTTTTAAAATGAACGATATAATCATATAATTTATATACTTTTAAAGAACAGAATGTTTTTCAACTTTTTCAACTGCTGTTAGTGTGTCATTATTAGAAAAACTCTGAAATATTATATTTGTAAATGTAAATTTTATTTTTGTTTAATTTATATACTTTTAATTGAACAGAATGTGTTTCAACTTTAGTTAATGTGAAAATATTATATTTGTAAATGACTAAATGTAAATTTTACAAATATTTCATTTATATACTTTTAAAGAACAGAATGTGTTTCAACTTTAGTTAGTGTGAGATATTTTCTCACTTTCACCGTCCTCAGCAATCCCCTCTCCTCTGGAATATGGAGGGAGATCCTGTGAAGCCCCGTGTCAAAGTTCAAACATAAAACCTTCACAACTTCCATTAAATCAAACCCTTATACCCACGAGGCCAGACACATGGCGGTAGATTTACTTCTTCAACCCAGGTGAAAATGTATTTATTTATTTTTTGTTTTGAAAAGATATTTTATTAACCATTTCATTTATATAATTTTAAAGATCAGTGCTTTTCAACGTTAGTGTAAGATATTTTCTCACTATCCCCATTTATATAGTATGCTTCAGGAATGCCAGGATATCAGGTGTCACACACATTTAGCTCAAAGACTGTCAAAATGCAAAAGGCACTCTTTCCAAAAGAGGAACTCTTTTCAACTTTAAACCAATTCTTCAGTACTCTGAAAAGGTAAGATGATTTTTATTTATTTTAAAGGAATTAATGTTTTTCAACTCTACTTAGTGTGAGATATTTTCTCACTTTCACTCCCCAGCAGGGGGATGCAGGAATAGGGTGACGTCTCACACACTCACAGACAGACGCACACACTTAGCGCAGAGACTGTCAGATGCAAAAGGCACTCTTTCCAAAAGAGGAACTCTTTTCAACTTTTTCAAAAGATCCTCAACTCTGAAACGGTAAGATGATTTTATTTTTGTTTTGAAAAGATAACTCTAATCTATATGTAACATTAGAAAAATTATTTTCTCACTAACCCCGACACAGCTGGCGTGGAGGGAATTTCCCAAAGCAAAAAGTCCCCGGGGGTCAATAGGGGTAAAACTAAATGGCAAAATCATCCATCATAATACGGATCAAAGACAACTGTCAAACCCAGATCAACCCTAACAACTGGCAACTTGACGTATAATACAAAGGTCAATAGGGGAAAGACAACTGTCAACTTGATCGATCGATAGGTCAAAGGTTAATCCCTACATCAAAGGACCTCCGGAGGACCACGGAAGGTCAAAGGTTAGCCCCCCCCCCCCACCTGTCAACTTGATTGATCGATAGGTTAATCCCTACATGAAAGGGGCCTCCGGAACATCCTCCGGAAGGTCAAAGGTTAGCACCGCCCACCTGTCAATCATAGGGTCATAAATCATCTTGACACAAGCTGGCGGGTTAGAACTACTCACACACTCACTCACTCACACTCTCTCTCTCTCTCTCTCTCTCTCTCTCTAAACTGCTGATCACTTGAGGGCAAACATCAAAAACACAATTTTCTGAGGCAAGACCTCAAAATCCACAGGAACTATGGAATTCATATTCACTATAGTTTGGGCATTTCAGCCCAAGATAAAAATTTATGGATGCCAGGCATTTGTGAGGCTCCATACTGTATGCAGAAAACATACGAAAAAGAACATCTTGAAATGAAAAACACTAACTTGATAAAATTATAACCTAATGCAATTATCTTATTTGCAAGATGCTGTTATTTTATTGCACATGACTATTAAACTGTACAGGTTAAATCAATTGCAGGCGGCGGTTTCCATGAATGCTAGCAAAGCGTTGAACAAACTCGTTTAAGTCAACTGCTTTTGCACGGTCACTCTCAATGCTGAGCACAGCTAAATGGGACAATCTCTCAGTTAGCATAGTTGAGCGCAGGTGATTTTTTACCAGTTTTAGAGTGGAAAAACTGCGCTCACATCCAGATGTGGTAACTGGTAAAACAGCTGCAATCTTGCATAAACGATGCATCTCATAAAACACCTCTTTAAAAGGGTCAAAATAACCTAGCAGTTCAATCAAAGATGAAGTGCAATTTTTTCCATCTCTTTTACTCCTTGCAAAAAGCCTCTCAACCTGAGTGAGTTCATTTTTCAGATCCTCAATATTTGAGCCATATGCTTCAGCAAGCAGCAAGACAATATCCTCTTTTAGGAAGTGATTGCTAACTGGGTTTAGCCCCTGTAAGCCTTTCATTATGTTGCAACTGGGCGTTGAAAAACGCTTCTGCATTTCCCCAATAATGGAGTCCATTATGGGCAGGAATATGTTTGTTCTAAAGGCATCCTTGCCATTAACTTGGCTTCTGTGACCAAGTGTGGATGTGAAATAACTGTCATTTAGTGCTCTGGGTGTCTGTTTGGCTCTTTTTAGTCTAAGGGCCTGGCCCAATACCTCCCCTTACCCTAGATTTCTGCCCTAACCCTTGTTTTGCGCGTTATCGTGTAGGGGTAGCGTGTCCCAATACTCCAAAGAGCAAGGGGGAGTGCTATTCTCCCCTTAAAATCAACCCTCAAAACATAGTGCGGTCCGATGCAGGCTTAAAACGAAGTGGAAGATGAAATTACCCAGGCTACCTTGCGGACTCAGCAAGCCAAATGTTTTTAAACAAGATGGCGGACACCGCTGGAAAGGAACAATTGAAGTATATTTTCGCAAATAAGCATGTTAAAATTTCTAATATGTTGGAATATGTTAGTTTGATGCACATCCAATGGACTGTAAAGTTTTGAACACTAATGTTAGAAAATATTTCACAAAGCTATCTATATGACGATGTTCATGATATCTGCCGAGTGCTTCGAGAGAGTCTGCCCATCAAATATACATCTGATCTGGTTCATCTAATTTTATTTTCGATTTTGGCTTCCAAAGATTATAAAAAGAAGATGTGAGGTAAAACTATTAAAAACTAGCCGCGTTCATCTAACGTTAGTGCTTCATCTTTTTCTTAACAGCGTGCTGTCACTTCTCCCTAACGTCAAACCCAAACTGCACTGAGCACAATCAGTGATTTTTGTAAAATTGCTAATTCTAAATTGCGGGAGGTGTTTGATTGTAAAAAAGTACTATTATAAGCACAATGATCTGCGCAAGAGACGTTGACCCTGTTCCCATGGCGGCGCGCGCTCGGAAACGGACTGCAACTAGACAAGCAAACTATATTTTGGGTTTCATGAGTGCGTCTAAACGATTAAATACAGACAAAAATATGGCGAATGCGTTTTCTATATTCCACGTCTTCTCTGTTGATTCATCGTAGATAAACGAACACAGGCCACACAACAGCTAGAACCGGCATTTTCTGAATGAAAATAGTAGTAGTAGTAGACACGTTGACACTGCACGTGAAGTAGTGAGGTTTGCCGTGCTAATTTACATATAGTGGTGTCCCATTTCATAGGGAAAGATCTTCAACTCCACTTCCCTCGTTGAGGGGACTTTACTTTCGAGGGCACTCAAAACCAGGTGGAAGTTTAAGGGGGGAGAAATGGGACAGGGCCTAACAGTGATGGGGATGTTGCAGGTTTCACATGTGTGGATTACTGTGTTCCACAGCTCATTAAAGTACTCATCCTCATTGCGATGCTCTTCAAAGGTCTCCCTGAGGGTCTCAATTAAGTCTACAGCTCTGAGGAGATCCAAGTTTGGGGACTGTAGCAGCTCAGACAAAAACTTTGCGTCACCAAGCATCTGTCTAAATATAGCAAGTAGCCCAATGAAGTTCAGGTCAATTTGAGACATTAACCCTCGGGCCTTCGTAGATCTTTCAGGATCAACCTCGTATGATATGTCATCCAACACTTTGAGTACTGCAGACAATCTATCAAAAAGGTTCCTACAGGCAATGCCGCGACAGGCCCATCTGGTGTCACTGAGGCTTTGAAGTTCTCTAGGGGGGCCACTAAACATCTCTGCTTGTACTTCCATCCACTTTTGATGGACATAAGAGCCGGAAAGAAACACATACAATTGCTGGAGCAAAGTAAAAAACTCGCCAGCCTCAGGGACCTTTTTGACGCAATCGACAATGACCAAATTTAAGCAATGAGCATTGCAGTGGACATAAAAAGCATATTTGGCCACCTGTTTAACTCTTGTCTGCACCCCTGAGCTCATAAAACTGCGCTCATAAAAACTCAAAGCTCTGAGCTCATAAAACTCATAACTGAGTTATGAAAAAACTGAGCTCATAAAACTCATAACTGCAGCGCCGTCGTACCCTTGGCCCACTAAATTCTCCTTGTATTCAAGGCCATACTGCTCCAAAGAAGAGATGATTTTGTTAGCTAAGGAGCTGGCATCCAAATGTTCGGCTTCCCAAAAGCCTAAGAAGCCCTCCCGTATGGCTCCCTCAGAATAATACCTTAAGACTATGGACAATTGCTCCCTTTTGCTGAGATCTTTTGTTTCGTCAGATGTAACAGAGAAGTACTGACTAGATTTGACTTCTTTTAGTATGTCCTCCTGGACCATCTCTGGACCATATTTCGTTTTGGATATTTTTGGAAGTATACATCGCATTGCGGGGACCTTCTGATAGTCTTTTTTTGAATAAAAGAATCATGCTACTACGTGCAAAATCTCAAGGAAATTGCCTCTGTTCCTAGACTCATCATTTTCATTATGTCCACGCTGAGCTATATTTTGTATTGCAGTAAGACGCAATACCTGACCTATAGTCTTTATGTATTGATGATTCTCTTTTATCTGTTTGCGATTCTCATCATTCATCATGTCTAATACTGATATGTTGCGTTTCATCATCTTTTGATGATCTCGCCATGTGGTCATTGCATTCAAATGCGCCTCAGATTTGGAATGTACACTAAAGCCACCATCTTTAAAAGTGGCCTTGCGCCAGTTTTTGTATCCCTCAGAAGAGGTATAAACAGTTTTACTAGACGAAAAATGCCGGCATGCAAATTAATACGCAGCGTCCATGGCCACTGAATATTCCAACCAAGGATATTCCTCATCCCACTGTCCTTGGAAGCTCCTCCTTGCGGCTCCCTGCATGGTTTTGGGAAATACCTTTAACACAGGTTGTGTCGGATCATCTGCCTTCAGCTTTGATATATCTGAGAAGAGAAAACAAAAAAACACAATCACAGTACTGACAACATGTTACAATTTTTGTTGCATTTATCTAAACAAGATCAGTTTTAATTTTGCCGCCTAGAGTTGGACATGTCTTTATTACAGCAGTGATTCAACATACCATTAGGGCCAGCTTGACATTCACTGCTCCTAGCCATCTCTCCAGTTTCACTTTCACACTCTTCACTGATTTGCCCTCTCTCGTCCTACATTTCCCTCTTCTTCAGTGGGCTGCTCCAGCCCCGCATGCTGCTCATGACCCTCATACTGATCCTGCCCCTCGTGCTGCTCATGACCCTCATACTGATCTTGCCCCTCGTGCTGCTTCTGGCCCTCAGTCTGCCTTAGTGTCTCCTGCTGCTCCTGAACCTTGGTCTGCTTCTGGCCCTCGGTCTGCTCCAGTCTCTCATGCCACTCCTGCCCCTCACACTGCTTCTGGCCCTCAGTCCGCCTTAGTGTCTCCTGCTGCTCCTGAACCTTGGTCTGCTTCTGGCCCTCGGTCTGCTCCAGTCTCTTGTGCTGCTCATCTTTGTCTAACTTCTCTCCAGTCTCCCTTCTTCTCTCCCTGTCTTCTCCACCTGTGTCCAGTTCCCCCCTTTTTTTCTTGGGTTGAAAGAACTTGGCTATGCCAAACCTTTTCATTTTGCATCCTAATCTGATCTGCAGTTTGTCAATCGTAAAACATTTCAAATTGCATAAGCTACTAAGAAAAATGTGGTTAATCATGCATCAGATGCTGTACTGGCCTCAGCTTTATGTTGGTTCATCTACCAGCAAACCCAATGAAATATTTAACTGGAATTTAAGCAATTACATCTCACGCACTAAGCATGTGATGTGCTGACATCAGCTTCAAATGTCTAGACTAGTAGCCTACTCTGAGTAGGGTTTGAAAGTAGGGGTGGAACGGTACACAGAAGTCACGGTTCGGTTCATACCTCGGTTCAGACATCACGGTTCAGTACGATTTTGGTACAATGGAGTGAAAAGCAAAACAAAAATGCAGAAGGCATTTTTATAAATGTCTTAAGCCTTGTATTTTTTTAAATAAGTTATTAATAAAGGCATAGAACCAGTTTATTTGTAGTGCACTGACAATAGTTTTATATAATTAGTTTATTAATTAAATTAATAAAAAGACAAAAAGACCTTGTGATATTTTTGGTAATTGTACCTGAATGAATTTAAAATTAATTTGCTATATTTCAGATCAATATATTTGTTTTCCTTAATTTTAGTTAACCCTAACTTTATTGTCATCTGAATTATAAATAATTGATTTCCGTATAAAATAATACTACCATTAAAAACACATTTGATTTTCTTTTTTAATCAATGTAGAATGTGTAACTTATAAATAAACCGATTAGTGCTCCGCCTCCGAGGACAAGAATTGAAAACCAATGCGATATGATGAATGTCCAAAAGATGGCACCCACAGACTGTTTTGAAATGGGGTTGGATTTTATAGTTTGCTTATGAGCTGCGATTTCTCTCTCGAGAAACCACGCTAGTGCACTTTTTTCTCTGATTCGATCATAAACTAGTGCATTACGTACCGTTTCACTAGCCTGCTTTCACTTCACTTCACTTCAGCGTCATTACGACACGGCATTGATTACGGCTTTTGTTCACACAGCGCGCGTTCCGGGACTGATCCCGGCAATGTTACTAGGTCCCCAAGCCGGCATCGATCCCGGCATCAATCCCGGGTCGTGTTTGCGTTCACACAGAAGGCGTTCTGGCAATTTCCCGGCAATTTCGCGGGATCAACGCGCTGTGTGAAAGGGGCTTCTCTCTCACACACACACACACACACACACACACACACAGTTCGATCGCGCCCGCGCCTCTCTCACACACACACTCACACACACACACAGCTGTGTTCACACTTCACACCAAACGCGAATAGAGCGAAATTTATCGCTAATAGAGTTTTATTTATTTTCATACCGTGTATTCTCCGTGTAAATTCGTGCACCGAACCGTGACGCCCGTACCGTTTCGGTTCAATACAAATACATGTACCGTTCCCCTATTTGAAAGTAGTGGGCTACTTTTACTTGTTGTGATTGAGTAGAATTTCAGTCATGTAGGGCTAACTTAACTGCGAAATGCCTGGTCAACCAGAGAGAAAACGGTCACGTTGTTGATAACAGGTGTCCATGTGAGTCAAACGTGCAGTGCTTGTGCATCACCAGCTTATAACACTGTTTAGATATCTTAGTTTAATTTGGCATGTCGACCATTTTTCAAAATTGGATAGTCATAGATGCTGGGAAAGTGGATGCATGCCAATTTTGTGACAGCAGTAGTTTAAACACACACAAAGAGTTAGACTAAGGTAGTACGGTGGCCCAGTAGTGCACAACACAACGAAATTCAAAAAGCAAACATAAGTTCACAACACAACGGAAACAAGCCACAACACAACGAAATAGCCACAACACAACGAAATAGCCACAACACAATGAAATAGCCACAACACAACGGAAATGATCCCAACCACTAGGGGACAGTGTCGGCACTGAAAAGCCGATATTTCCTCAAGAGTCGAATGATCGGGACACGACAAGAGATTATCTGTGTAAGTGATGGGATCTTAATATGTGTAATTGATTTTTAAATTAACAAAATATTTTAACTGAACGTTTTAATATCCTGATAATCTTAATGTATCGATTCAAGAAACGAGCAGAATATACGTTAGATAAACTAATTTCGATTTAGACAATTTAGCTTTGCTTTTGTTTCATGAACACCCTCTGATAGTTAGCTGAAATGTTATCATTTCAACCATTGTCTTTCTAGGCTGGCATGTTTTGTCCATTTTGGGGAAACGATCTGAGAACTATTACAGCCTTTTGCAGCTCGTGTGGCTCTAATGTCCAGTTTTTGTCTGAAGAAGTTGAACGTGGTATGTAGGCCTATGCGTTAAGTCTGCCTTAGAACCTTAAGTGTAAGTCTAAACCTTAAGTTACTGTTATTTGAGCACACTGTTTAAGTTTATTAACTGAATTCTAAGTCAGATGTTTCTACAAAAAATTAAAGTTGTTACTTAATAATGCCATTTCTATTATATATTGTATCATTTGTTGATAGTTAGAGTCATAAGTCCATGTTTGTGAGGATGATCTTCTTCGAAAGTACTTCAGAGATGGACACAGTTACAGTGTCATTGTGGATTTCTTGGCATCGAAGCACAACATTAAAATGAGCCTTCGTACCCTGAAAAAAAATTTGAACAGACTGTCCTTGTACAAACGAAGAAGCTACTCGCCTTTGGACACTGTCCGGACAGCTATTGTTGGAGAGTTGGATGGTTCTGGACAGCATTATGGTTACCGCACAATGTGCCAGACCCTGCGTCAAAAACACAATCTTACAGTGAGAAGGCAAGATGTAATGCTTATGATGGCAGACCTTGATCCATCAGACATTGAACAACGCTCAAGAAGAAGATTTGTGAGAAGGGTTTACCATTCTTTGGGGCCAAATCATGTCTGGCACATTGATGGCTATGACAAATTAAAACCATACGGTTTGGCTATAAGTGGCTGCATTGATGGTTATTCACGCAAAGTGATGTGGTTAAACTGTGGAGCTAGCAATAACAACCCAGACATTATAGCAGCTTATTACCTACAGTGTGCCACACAATTTGGAGTCATACCAAAGCTTCTTCGCACAGACTGAGGCACTGAAAATCAGTGCACAAAAAGTATTCTCGTCGCTTGATAAACTTAAGATTGAACCACTGTAGTCACTTGGACTATTTCAACGATGTATTTAATAATGTTTCTGGGCCGGCAAGTTTCAATCCCTTAGAAGCCTATGGAGGAGTGATCCAGCTCTCAGATTTAATCAAAAATATCTTAATTCGTGTTCCGAAGATGAACGAAGGTCTTACGGGGTTGAACAACATGAGGGAGAGTAATTACTGACAGAATTTACATTTTTGGGTGAACTATCCCTTTAACATTTTACATTGTTCTACTCCTCTACTGCAATCCAAAACCAGGTGAGTTTTGGATACCAAAGTCCATTGCATTTTTGAACTCTTCATAGCTTTTGGACATTGGCAATTTGATTGTATTGGCACATGTGCTGGCAATGGGAAATTTAGAAGTCCTCTCAAAAGTCAGTTGGGGCTGAGGCTCAATTGTTGAAGGAGGCAGTGAATCTAGTCCTGTAGCAAACATCAGGATGTCCTGGAGGGAGATTCCGGTTTTTTGTTCTGAAAAAATAGAAAAGAAAAAAAAAGCAATGGAATATAATGAAATATGTACAAAACAACAATAAAATATGATGTCCAATCCTTTACCTCCAGTGTCAAGCAGATAGTCTCTCCAGTATCCTAAAATCCTTGTTTCTTCCTGTCGTCTGCTGCTACCAACTTCACTGAGCTGAGCCTTGAAGACAGCCTCCAGTAATTCAGGTGTTAGTTTCTCAACACTGTAGCACATGTAGGGTCTGAATACACTTGGATGTTGTTCCAGGGCATGGATGACATCCAGGGTGGAAAGACCGTCGCTAAATCTGGAAGCAAAACAAACTAATGATAATAATGATGATGATATGAATAATGATAATATGCTCTCAAATTAGGAACCAACTTACCTTTGTACTGAGTATTGGTTTCTGTAAATTATGTACCACTGTATGAAATCCTTCACAATGTTTTCTTTGCCTTCTACACTTTGTGGGTAATCGAAACATCCAGCAGTCTGCAGCAAGCTGGTATACTTATCCATGAGCATGTGTAATTCATCCAAAGATGCTGCACTAGATATCTGGTAAATAGGACACATTCAAAAGGAGCAATTAAATTCTAATACATTTCTCTTACAGCAAATACCAAAAAAATATTGTAACTGTTAATCCTTTAACCATTATTACACACAAAAAAAACAAACAAACAAAAAAAAAATTCTTAAAATGAGCTTAAATAAAAATTGAATGCACCTCAAGTAAAGCTGCCTTCATGGTCTCATCTGTTATATCTTCAACTGTTCCATTAATGTCAGCTCTCCCAGTGAGGTGATTGTATAGCATATCGGTCACCGTGATTTTGCCAAGTAAGACATGGTCCTGGATCAACATATTTTGTTGATCCTGGATCAACATTCCTGTCCCAAAATGTAGTCCTTACTCAATCCCTATCCCTAAACCTAACCCTACCCATAACTTTTCCCTAAAATCAGAGGGTAATGATAGGTGAATGACACTGATGTTTAAGTACTTCACCTTGGTTCTGAGCCTAAACTTGACATAAACTGTAAACTTGTCCCTCAAATCTGATTGGTTAATTGGAAAGTTGATCCAGGATCAACAATGATGTTGATCCAGGAACATGTGGTACTTGGTGAAATCACGTTCACCGTCCCTAAACAGTCCATTAGGAGGGTTAGAAACTCACGTTTGGGACCACCTGTGTCCACTGCATCTTCAGTTGTGCCTTCGTCATCTGTGAATTTAACAAGCATGTCGTGTAATGGGTTGTATGATGCACGTCTGAATCCACGAATTGCTCCATCCCAAACATCGGCTCTATTTATGTTGAATCTGCTGAAAGATGTTTTTATTATCTTCAATGAGAGATCTGACACAATGTCTGCAGAAGTAGTCACTTTCGATTATTATTGGGGCATAGAGACGTGTGTAATTGCTGTAAAAAGACAGATTAACAAGAATTTACATCCATTGACATACAAAAGTAATTGTAGGCTACATGTAAACCAATTCATTTATTTTTTTAAACTCTTTTTGAGGTACTACAAGCAGCTTACGTGTAGCACTTTTGTTGGCCATGTGTGTGTTCTTGGATATTTGTTCCATTTTTTCCTGCTTCCTAGATTTGTCGAAATATAACAATTATTAAAATAACATTATAACTGACCATTATAAAGACAGAATACATTTTTTCATTTGTTGTAACAAAGTAACTTTGCAAGGTATGAACAATTATGAACTTACTTGGTCCAAAAAAGGCAGAGAGAGATCAGGGGGTCTGAAAAACAACTACTGTGAATTAATTTGAACAACTCCACTCCTAACCTCCAAATAATGTCTTGTTAACTATGCTAATACCTGTTTGATGTGCTTCCTGCATTTGGTGTGCTTGCTTCATCTGGAACATCCCATATCTGTAAAAAAAACAAGCCACTTGTTAAAATGAGTTACAATTAAATGTTATATTTATGTAAGGAGACATGCAATTAAATGCACCCACCAAAGTGTCACTCTCATAATGTGGACTGTGAGAGGTAGACTTTACTTGCACTTCACTATCTTCGCTAGAAGAATCCCCAGAGCAGTCTTCAAACAACAATGAAAGTAATAAATTCACTTTGATTTAAACCCATTCGTGTAAATAGTGTTTTATACATTATGTCTTTGTAAGATTTTCATTAAATTAAATATGCTTACCATTAGCTAAAAAGTCTTGAAATGTGCTTATAAAGAGTGTTATTCTTTGATAAGCCTTTCCAATTGCCTCTTTGTACAGGTGTAGTTTGAAAGGGGTGTTTGTTCCTGGAATGTTTTTCACCTCTGAACCATCTGGGTACAGCAATACATAGGGACCCTCTTCCATATCCTGATTAAAATCTGTTACTTTCTTTTCAGCAGCAATTAAAAGATGCTCAGATGACCAATTAGGTTGAACATCAAGAGGCAGGGTCTTCCCTCTGATAGGCTTTAGAACACCACCATGTCTCCATATAACTCCAACATAAATCTACACATGAAAAGAATAAATAATAATGTTAAGTGTCACAAACTGAAATTTAAAATTAGCTTTAACTTGGGGCATGTGACTATTTTATAAAATATTTATAAAAACTATTTTGGCACTGAAAATAAAACTGATAGATTAAAAGATAATCATGTTTTTGAAAATAGTTTATCTTTATTTTCTCAATTCCGCAACTGGACTGAATTCCATAGGAAACAGATATGGGTTAGGGGTAATCGTGATTCTAACTATCCTTTAAAGTAATTATGAAATGGAAGGTGCAATAGTCTTCATCCCTATTGTGGCATATAAAAGATAACTTCACTGTTTTTTTTATCCTTAGATTCCTGACTTTTCTTAGTAAAGAAGGTTTTCCTCTCCTTCTCCTTCAAAGCCCTGAACTTCATGAAGGAATCCACTGTACTTCTCTCTGATTTCCCTGCTTCAAACACATTGTCATATAGAAATCTCTCAAATTATACTCGACAGTTCACCAAGCAGATATTGTTGCCTACCTGCACTCGTGCTTGCCTCATTTTCACCAGGAACTTTATCTTTCAGAAATGTTACCCTTTTACCACATGCACTGCAAAAAGCAGGACAGCTTTCCAGTGTAGCACCACAAAATGGACAATACATTGTGATCTGTAAAAAATTACTAACTTCAGGGAAGAAGCAGCCTGTTAAAAGGGCGTTGAGACTAACAATAATATTTTGAAATAAAATGTCAACTCAAATCACAGTGACTAACTTCTTGGCAAGTACACAGTAATTATCTTGTCACGGGTCTATGAAGGAGGACTCAAATGCAGAATGCGAGTTAACAGATTTATTGACAGACGACATGAAGTGGTGGGAGAGGTGAACAGTCCAAACAATAGGCAAGGATGACACAAAGACAGAAGTTGAAGCTAGCCGAGCTGCCGTTGATAATTGCACAAGATGTCTGTAGGCTGGAGAGTAGCAATTGCAGAGCAGAGTGAGACCAGAGAATACCAGCAGTAGCCAGACAGGAAATCCACGTACAACAGCAAGGCACACAGGGATCTCAGACTCAGCACTAGGCTTGCTCCAAAGCAAACCCTGACATATCTATCTTCTGCACTGGACAAATATTGTCTTAAAGTGTTTAACAACACTAAACTTAAACATACATTTTAATATTTACTTGCTTTTACTTACATTCACATTCTTCGTGTGTGTCTGTGCGAGTGAAAAGCATCCAGACCGCCAGCGATAACGCATGGGAGATTGAGAGCAATGTACCGTTTCCGGAGACCACCTGACCATTTCCGTTGTTTGTGGCTATTTCGTTGTGTTGTGGCTTGTTTCCGTTGTGTTGCGGCTTGTTTGTGTTGTGTTGCGGCTTGTTTCCGTGAACTTATGTTTGCTTTTTGAATTTCGTTGTGTTGTGCACTACTGGGCCACCATAAGGTAGACCCAATCTGACCTGACGATCATAGAAAAATTCGATGAGACAACAAAGTATTGCGGATGTAAATAACGTAACAATGTGGTTGTTGCAGGGTTAACTGTCTGCTATGAACTTTTTCGACTTGGTGTCAAACTTACCTCTCAACTCACTGCTTATCAGAGTCTCATCTCCGAGGCACTGTCCAGGCTGCCCTGCTGGCGTGACTGGTGAAATTTCGCGGGGGTCGCTGCCGTGCTGGTGATGGGCGAAACTAGGGATGCACCGATCCGAAACTCAGCATCGGTATCGGCTCCGATACTGCCATTTTTGCCGGATCGGGTATCGATCAGACGAGGCCGATCCAAATCCGATATTGTGCGTATACTATTCTGTGTTATTGTTAAGCCCCACAAAAGCACCAAAAACATTATAAAGCACCATAAAGTTTTCGTGGACTATATTACAAGTGTTCTGAAGCCATTATAGTATAATGTGAGATAGAAATTAACATTTAAGTCATTAAATCCAAGATCACGTAAACTTTTCCATCCGCTGTGGCTGTCAGTCATTCTTCATTCAGTATTCAGCTTCGCGTTCGGTTACGACAGTCAACATGATGAATGAAACCCTCTCTCCAAGATGTTACTATTATTATACTTGATCTGTAGATAAAGGTATATGGTTTCGCATAAAACAAATTTATCTTGTTGGACTTTATTGCTGTAACGTTAACTTAATCATGTTTCTACCGTGTGTCTGTTAGATCACAACACAAGAGTAGAGTCCACTATAATTGTTCTTCACGCGCACAGTAACTAAAATTTAAAACTGTTAAAAGAAAAGGCTCAATAAACTATTGCATAGATAGATACTGTATAATACATTACGCATCAATATGTCTTTCGTTTGTGCTTTGAACTTTTGCCGAAGTTATGACGTCACTTTGTAGGACAACTCGGAAGTTAGCGGCGCATGGGTTCCCTCGATCGCAAAGTTATGCATTTTCCCGATAGACTGAAAAATCGCAAAAAATAAGATCTGTGTTCAACAAAGAGTTGTGACCCTTACACGTTTTGTCTATCAAGATAATCTTTACAAGTTAATCCAAAATGTATACATTTTGAAGCCTATATAAAGTTTAAAAAACCACAAGCAGGTTATAACTGGTGTGTTTTATGTCATAGATCAAAACGTGAAAATATTTAGAGGCTTTGTTAACCACAGACCTTATTTCAGGCGATTTAGCAAAAACCCATTAAAAAAACCCATAGACTTTAGGGCGAGGGAACCGGAAGTGCTAAAATGCTAACTCACTTCCGCGTTTTGGCCTACAAAGTGACGTCATAACTTCGGCACTCTATGCGGACTCGACGCGCTGTGACTCTGTGTTGCTTCAAGCGCATCATTCTGCGCTCGGGATGCGCATAAGCACTTTGTGCCGCACTGTATTGCAGCCTTTTATATCAGAATACAGTGACGCAATGAAAGATTATTAATGGCCTTTCTTGTTCTTTCCTATCTATCATATGTTGCTGCCTCATTAAACAGGTGTGCTATACATTTAAGACATGTCTCAATTGTATAGTAGCCTATAGCTAGGCTATATATAAAATAATTTATCTTTTTGATTTTTGTTATCTTGTTTTCCATGAATGTATTTTACAATACAAAGAGCAATGTGTAACGTTTTACCAGATTTAGTGTTACACTTATTGTCTCTTATTTGTTTTTTCACTAAATGTTCAGATTTTATACAATTATTGTGGACTTATGATTCTACTAGACTAAATTTTACTACTGAATTATCCACTAATCTAGTTTATAAAAGCATTTTTGTCATAGATTATGATCATATATTTTTTGGATTTGTTTTTCTTTATAATGAAGTTGTCTGTATTAAGTAGATTGTGTTTAACACACAAAAGAGTGATTATCAGTTCAACACACAGAGAGTTATATAAATTAACCACATCATTTTCTGGTCAACTCCATAAAGTCTGAGTCTACGTAAAAAATACAGTCTTTGCTGCACACGAGAACAAATTGTATCAACGTGAATCCCCCAACTAAGTGCATTATCCACGTAGATACCAAGGTACTTATAGGAACGTACTTGCTTAATTGATTTTCCATGTAAAAGCACTGGTGTGTGATCACCTATATGATCTAAGATCAGAAATCATCTCCTCAGTCTTTTCTATGTTAAAAATAAGATGATTTAGATCACACCACTCTGCAAACCTTGATATCACTGAGAAATAAACTGACAAATCATTCTTCTCATACAAAAGACTAAGTATCGCTGTATCATCTGAGAACTTCACTATAAAATTGTTATGATCACAACTTGAACACTCGTTAGTATACAATGTAAATAAAATCGGAGAACTAACACATCCCTGTGGAACGCCTATACTGATATGTTTCAACTCCGATAAAGTATGATTGACTCTAACCTGTTGGGTCCGATTAGTCAGAAAAGAAAGACACCACTTAATTAAAAAGGAATTAACATTGAACATCTTCAGTTTCTGAATTAAACGGTGGGGCTGAACTGTATTAAAAGCAGAACTAAAATCAACAAATAATAAACGTGCAGAAGCTTTTGGATTTTCCAGATGTTTAGTAATAAAATAAGTCACAGTGTTAACAGCATCTTCTGTACTGCGGCCCGGCCTGTATGCGAATTGTAATGGGTCAAGTACAGAGTTAACTTCAGTCTTTAAAATAGACACCATATACTTCTCAAAACTTTTCATCACACATGATGTCAAGGCTACTGGCCTGAAGTCCTTATTTTCACTTGAACCTGTTTTTTTTTGGTAATGGAACAATAATAGATTTTTTCCATAGATCAGGTATGACATGAGAATCCACAGATTGCTGAAAAATTGGGCACCATGCCACAGTTAGTTCTTCGGCACAAGATTTTAACAATAATGCCGAGATACCATCAGGACCTGTGGACTTCTTGGTACACAGTCGACTGAAGATTGAACAAACTTTCTGCTGGTCCACAATGACCCTATCAGATGTGTTCTAATGCAGCTAATGCATCATTAGTAATAAGACGATTAACCTTTGTATTCGTATTAGTCATAATTTTAATGGTGTCCCATAATTTCTTAGAATTTGTGGACATAAAACTCTGTTCTAAAATATCTTTCTGTTTTTTCTTAGCATTTCTTAGCAGATAATTCAATTCCTTCTGGATCAATCTCATACCCAGTCGATCATGTTCTCGAAAGGCTTGTTTTTTCCGATTGATACAGTCTTTTATCTCCTTTGTGATTTATGGCTTATTGTTTGGATAAACAGTCACAGATTTTTTTTCCAGCACATTGTCAACACAAAAGTTGATATAATCAGTGATAGTATCTGTGGCCTCATTAATGTCCAAGCTGTGAAACATATCCCAATCAGTGCACAGAAAGCATCCCTTAAGATTTTCTATGCTGTCCACGGACCAAACAGAAACAGTCTTTACCTCTGGTTTCCTAGATTTAAAAACAGTCTTATATATCGGGGATAAATGAATAATATTATGATCGGAATTTGCCAATGGAGGCTTTGGTCCAGCAATGAATGCTTTTTTAATATTACCGTAGCATTTATCTAGAATATTTTGATCACGTGTTGCGCACTGAACATACTGTTCAAAACCAGTGAGCACTTGCTCCAGTTTGCAATGGTTAACATCTCCTAAAATAAGAACTGCTGCTCCTGGTGTCTTGTGCAGTTGCTGCTGGACACAGTCAGTTATTCGAGCTGCGGCCTTCGCAGCATTGCCATCCGGGGGAACATATACCGCACACATGACAATATTCCCAAACTCCCTTGGCAAATAAACAGGTCTTAAAGATAAACAGAGTAGCTCCAAATCGGGGTTACATACCACCTCCCGCACAGTATACTGCTTACACCAGTCGTCTCTGATGTAAATGCCAATGCCTCCCCCTCTGCTCTTTCCAGCTGCCTCTGTTCTGTCCAAGCGAACCAGGGAGCGTCCTTCCAACTCCACTAGTGAATCGGGAATGTTCTGATGTAACCATGTCTCTGTGTACACCATGAGGCTTGATTCACGGTATTCATAACACACTCTGTTGTTAATACGAAGCTCCTCCATCTTTCCTCTCAATGACCGTACATTTCCAAAAACAACCGAAGGAAGCGGTGGTTTATTTCCTCTCCTCCGTATGCGTTGTCGTACACCACCCCTCTTCCCCCTCTTCCGTAAGCGCTTCGACTGAAATAGATGAGAATTCCGTGCCTCAGAGAAATCCACAGTTGTTAAAATGTCTCTTGTTCGAAGCGACAACAGTGTGTCTCTGGTGTAGGTAATCGGTGACAAACACCCATCCTCCCCGCTTCTTCGCACTGCAAGGCCTCGATACACAAGTTCCCAAAACAAACAGTTTTAAATATTATTTGTTACCTAAAACAAATAATTGTGTCTGATTGGTCTCAGTCGTTACAATTTTCTCCCTCCAGGCCCTTTAACACTTCATATTTGCACTTTTATCTCGGCCCCCTTATAGTCTTTTTTCTTGCATTTTCCAAATTCGTTTTTTAATGATCTCCTTCTTATTTGTCCTCTCTCCTCTCTGTCTTTGTCCATATTGTCCATTGTTTCTTCTTCACTTTCCGTCTCTTTACTTTGATCCTTCCTTCCTTGTGTCCATCTTTCTCCACGTCATCCAGATAACTTTTAAAAATGTCCGATATTTCCATTGCTGTCCGTTGAGTGTCCTGCTCCATTGTTTGTTCTTTATCGTTCTCTTTTTCTCTTTCTCCTTCCTCTCTGTTGCTCGTTCCTCCTTCCATTTCTTTTTGTTGTACATTTTCTTCCTCTTGTCCTTCCTCCTCGTTGTTTTCTTCATGCACCTGTCCACCCAATTTTCCCTACCTCCTTCCTCTTCCTCCATCCAACACTCACATTTGTTTCAAATTTTATTGTAATCCGGGCACTCTAACTCTTACAACTATTATTTTTCATTTTAGAATGAGAGGACGCTGCAGACACTGCAAAAAAGGATATTCAAATACGCTCTGCTTTTTAGAGGAAACCACTTTTGGGACTACCGTTGCAAGTGAACACTGGACACTGTTTCTTTGACAGTTTTCAATCTGTTTTGTATTTAATATTTATATTTTATGTTTATTTTTAATAAATTCCAATTCATAAAAATATGACTGTTGAGTGATTATTATTATTATTCATGATATTTACTGTTATGGTGCTATGTAAGCAATCCACACTTCAAATGAGCCATTAGTTGTTCTGTATATTTGTTCTGACAGTGTGAGTGCAAATGCTGAAATTCTGCTCCCAAACATTTCCTTAAAAACTTACTAAAACATAATTAAAAAAACAAACTTCATTATTTGCATCAGAGGCCTCCTACAACAACATCTGACAGGTGAAATTTTTTTTTTTTTTTTTTTTTCTATATTTGGGTCTTAAAGGGTTAATGTGAAAATGTGGTATCGTTGTTGTCGTATCTGTGCTGCCGAAGAAAGTTCAGTAAAGTGTTCAAACTGATTCCTGCCTCCTGTCCTGCGTTCCTAAGCACCTGTGGTCCTTTCTCTCAAATACATTGATTAGCATATTCCGTCTTGATAGTCTATAAATTGTGTTCAGGGGCATTGTAACTTTGTAGATGCTGTTTATGCTCAAACAGCAGCATTACACACTAACTAAAGTTAAAAAAGTGAAATCATAATCAACCACCCTTTTAACTTTTTAATGTTAAATAAAAAGTAGCCTACCGTCAGATGAATTCCTGCAGTGCTTTCTCCGTCCATGCAATAAATGCACATCCTTGAATGAGCACGGATTTCTAGCGCATTTAGCCTACTGGTACTTCTTAGGTAGCCTAAAATCTTTGGTTTGACCATTTTGATAGGCGGCCAAAAACAGAATTTAAAATGGCCTGAATAAAGCTCTCAACTGCTTATAGTCGGTAGCATATGATAGCTAGCTAGTAAGTTAGTGTAGGTAGGTAATAAATGTTGTATATACTTAAGTTTGTGATTAGTTTATTTATTTATTTAATCAACCAACCAATCAATAAATCAATCTACATTCTGAATCTTGCAGGGCTTATTAATTTCTGTAGGATGTTATCAATCCTACAGGACAGTATGTGGACAAACCTACAGAACTCCTGCAGCAATATCCTGTTCTGTAGGATTTTCATTCTGTCTTGCAGGATTCCTGCATTAACCCTTCACAGTGCAGGGTTTGAAAGGGTTTTATTCAAAATATCCCATGATGACCTCGGCACGAATGCTATTGAGTCTCGCGCGGTCGTACTTTTTGGTCGCGCTCGAGCGCCGTAAGCGAAAATCCAAAGTACATTGTGAATGTTTTTCTCTTCAGTCGCTGAAACTCTGACTGAAGTCCTGCAGAAGTGAACGAGAGTAAACGCGTTTACTCCAGACGCGCGCGAAGCAGGTAAGAGTTTCACTGTGAGAGACTTAATGTTACAGTCATTCTACCGATGTAAACAAACACAGCAGTTGCGAACGGATATGAAATTTGCATGAAGGAAATAGCACGCTGTATTCAGTTTTATCTTTTTGCAGTAATGAGAGTGAGTTAACTATGACAGTAATGAGGGGAGTTCACCCAAATATTAACCCGTGTGTGTGTCTTTCTGTCTGTCGCTGTGTGTGTGTGTGTGTGTGTGTGTGTGTGTGTGTGTGTGTTTGTTTGTGTGTGTTTGTTTGTCTGTGTTTGTTTGTCTGTCTGTCTCCCTCTCTCTCTCTCTGTGTGTGTGTATGTGTGTTTGTCTGTCTGTCTCTCTCTCTGTGTGTTTGTCTCTCTCTCTCTCTGTGTGTGTGTTTGTCTGTCTGTCTCTCTCTCTGTGTGTGTGTGTGTGTTTGTCTGTCTGTCTGTGTGTGTGTCTGTCTGTCTGTCTGTCTGTCTGTCTCTCTCTCTCTCTCTCTCTCTCTCTCTGTGTGTGTGTGTGTGTATACCTTCTAAGCAGCAGTTATGAGGATAAAGAAAAGAGGACAGGAAATAACATGGTTAATTTGTACATCATTGTAATGTTTAATCATTGTTTAATAAACACATATGGCACCTTTTTCCAAGTCTTCATTTGTCACTCTTTTTTTTTTTTTTTAAATATCGCAATAAATATCGTACCGTGGTCTTTACACCAAGGTATTATCGTATCGTGAGATTTTGTCGTTACATTCCTATTATTTACAAGTCATAACTTTTGCCAATATTTGGAATAGAATTTAAAAAATATTTTACTACAAATATTTTTCTATTAATTTAGTGTGCTAAATTAATTTATTGCTTCAATGCGTTACTATTTTAACGCCATATTTCTATCCCGTGCTGAGTGAATCCAGCATTATATGTAGAGGTCACTTCTGAAACTTTAAAGCATGCAATTGACGTCGGTTCTCTTAGCAGCATGAAAAACAATAGTGTTATTCAATGGATTATATAGGCTGAAGCCTCGAAAGCGAGCCAAGACTGCTCCCTTTACAATCACTAATGCTGTCGCTCTGTCAGTTCATCACGATCTCACAAAGTTCAATGAAGCCGCCAACAATGCACAATAAATCCGTCTACATTAATCCGGATACATTTGAAAACGGCGTTTTCGTTTAAAAACTCTCTCCATCCACATTAGCGTTTTCCAAAAGCTTCTCCTCCACACTGAAGCGTTAGTGATGGGTCGGTCATGAGTGATTTTTTTCACTGTAAACGAATCTTTAATATGACTCAGGAACACTGAGTTGTCCCAGAGAGTGATTCGTTCATTTTGTGTTGACCACGCATTTGCAACAACCTATAGGTTCTGTACAGGAAATGGAATTCTCACAAAAGCTCACTGAGATGATACAAATGGAAAAATAAATGATAAAGTTATCGCGCAATTCCTCTGGCAGGATAATGTTATTTAGCAAACTATATCAGCATTCACTGATGCGTCCAGGTTGCACTCAGTCACCATATGTTTGGTCTTTGCAGAACTGTGATATGAAAGTAACATTTTAGCAACAGTGTGAAAGTGAATGGCACATAAGATGCACAATACCGGTATAAACATGAATATATATTGGTACAATATGTGTCGCATGACTAAACATGCGTCATCGTTTTCAAATACCTCCGTTTTGACAGTCCACACTACAATGCCAAAATGGCGTTTTCAAATTTATCCACTTTGGAGAGCGTTTTCAAAAAGCTTAGTTTTCATTAATAAAAACACCGTCTCAGTGTGGACTGAAGGCCAAAACGGAGAAAAAAAAAAAAAAGTGTTTTCAAACGAAAACGTATTAGTATGGACAAGGTCTTATGCACGATTACACACGTTTTAAGGCCTGATTTTAGCCCTGATTTTCACTCGCTAATATTTTATTAACAAAGTTCGGGAGAGACACGTTCAGATAATTAACCTAATTGTCATGGGAGGAGCTCATCCAGTCAACTCAATTAGCTAACATCAGGAGGTATACAGCAGATTTACCGCTGTTCTATGACAGCTTTCCAGCATTTGGCCCCCGCCCAATTGCAACATGTCTGAAATCGAACTCTACCCGTCTGATGACGAATCCTTTCTCTCTCCTGATCCTCTGCCGCAATCCGGCGCCACTAGGATCATCCCTCCTCCTCCAGTCACAGCCGCTGAACCCCGGTTTCATCGCGTGGACGTCGTTCCGTCCAAACCAAGTTAAGCATTGAACGTTAGCATTTAGTTTTTTTAATTGTTATTTGGATACCGCCATGAAATATGAAAGGCTATTTTCTGGACTGAAGACTGAGAGTTATTTTTGCAGATGTGTGTGTTCAATAGAGCTAATGTTATATATTTTTGGCTAACCAGTGTGTGAAATATAGTGTGACAGTCTAGATTTAAGTAGCTAGCTATAACACAAGAACAAGCTGTGACTTATTTATTTGCTCTGTGATTTAAGGGCTGTTTAAATACATTTTTTCTCTTGGAGATAAAGAACTTTTTGTTTATATCAATTAGCTCATCTTCACAGTTCACATATTTTTAGACGTTTAAATAGGCAGAGCAAATTGCATTCAAATGCCACAAATGCTTGAGATGCAATATGTGTTAATTGTGTTATTATAAGTGAGTGGTAAGAGTAGTTATAAAAATAGTTTAGTTATGTAAAAATAAACCTTTGTAGATCCTATAATTAGGCACATTGTTGACACCTTTCTTTTTGACATTTTAATGGAGTCAAAGCTGTTATTTAAGGGGTTCCAGAGCCCCACGAACACCTGTATTTTGCACACTGATTCTAACCCAATTTGACAATGATCCTGCTTTACGTTTGTAGTTATAGCTATTACTTCAAAGTGAATTGACTGACTGATTGATTGAGTGATTGAATTACATTTCCCCCAGGGTTAGGGTTAAGAAAATAGTTATAAAGAGAAGCAGAGATATTCAGAGCTTCTTCAAAAAAGAAAAGAGTCCGAGGCAGCCACAGCTTCTACAGCAGCAGTGAAACGGCTCAGTATAGGTATAGGTACAGCAGTGATGAAGAGCAGTCAGCTCCTCCTGCACAGGATGATGGTAAATCATGCTTGGATAGTTTGAATTTACCATGTAGGCTCACATTCAAGTTGTTTGTCACTCCAGTTATACAATTACAACTGTCTGAAACATCACTACACAAGAACAATAGTTAAAACAGTTGTAAAAGACAGAAGAACAATAATAAAATGTGCATAATACATAAATACACACAAACACACGTGTGAAGAGACAAGGGCTTTAATCCACAACAAGGAAATAGCTTTTAGAAAATTTGTACCCTATCCTGAACATAATTACTGATTAAAAATAGACATGTTAAAATAACCAGAGACACTTGAGGACTGTGATAGGTGGAAATGGAATAAAAAATGACTTTTTAATTTGGTTGGTTGTTTTCTTTACCCTATCTAATTATCGCTCTTCCGATGCTTTGAGCTGCAGGCTCCCGCCGGATGCAGCGCGACACCTCCCGGTCGAGCGAAGTAATAACCAAACACCTTACACCTGCGGACCTGTTCGATGCTGTGAGCTGCAGGCAGCCCGTCGAATGCCAAGCGGACCCTCCCCGTCAGGTGATTAAATCACTGACGCTCCTGCTCGTCCGGCCGGCAGGACTTAAGCCCAATTTATACTTCTGCGTCGAACTTACGCTGTAGCTACGGCGTAGGCTGTGCGTAGCGCGCGTACCCTTCGGCGTACCCTGACGTGCACCTCTCCAAAAATGTAACAACGCGTCAATTCTACGCGGACGCAAGCGCTGTGATTGGTCTGCTAGAACCCCTCCCTCGGGTTTCACATGTTCCCTCTGCATGTGTAATTGCGCGTCAACGCGGACAACGACGCAGAAGTATAAATGAAAACCAACGCGTAGTGTATAGCGTAGAGGCTCCGGCGTAGGTCCGACGCAGAAGTATAAATCAGCCTTTACCCGTCTGATGTTGTGTTGCGACGTTCGTCTGTTATAGGACAACTTAGTTTGAATAAACGAGCAGACAATATTAGCTACTTGCTCTACGTTTATTTAAAATTAACAGCAAGACAACTAGATGTGAATGTGCTTTCCATTAAATGAATCACACACAGTAAACAAATCCTTAACAAAAAAAAAAAAAAAACGTTGCAATGAACTTTGCCATTTAAACGCGCAAAATGGGTGCCGGTGCGGTGAGACACGTTCGGGCAGATTCGGCTTGAAGTCTTTCAACCTCGGATGTTACAAAAAAAGCCGTGCACACAGCTGTAATGATATCAGTTTATGTTGTTTCCTGAGAAAACCACTAGAGGTCACTGTGTGTGAAGTGATGGGTTGTAACATTACTGGAGGTAAAGGAAGGATCCGGGACATGGAGAAAACAAAGAGCTGCTTGTAGTTACTGCACTGCAGATTGTTTAATAAAGAAAGAATTAAACAAAACATGGTACCAGGAGTGAAATCATCCGAAGACTACCTGTTGTGAAAGCGTCAAGATGGATACTTTGAGACCACCGGAGAATTTGAAGCTCACAGGCAATGTTGATTGCAACTGGCGCAGTGTCAGGCAGCAATTTGAGCTATACATGGCAGCCATCGGGATGGACACGAAGCCAGAAGCATGTAAGGTTGCTCTATTGTTGACGATTGCTGGTCCACAGGCTATTGAAGTGTATAACACCTTTGTCTTTACTGAGGATGAGGATAAAAACAAGCTTGACGATGTGCTAGATAAATTTACTGCTCACTGCTCACCGAAGAAGAATGAAACGTATGAAAGATATATATTTCATTCACGTGTGCAACAACCGCTTGAAACATTTGATAACTTCCTAACTGACCTGAGGCTCAAAGCGAAGACATGCAATTTTGATCAGCTGACTGACTCGATGATACGAGATCAGATTGTGTTTGGCATAAGTGATGCGAAAGTAAGACAACGCTTACTGAGAGAAACAGAGCTCACGTTGCATGAATCAATCAAAATTTGTCAAGCCAGTGAACTTGCTCAGCTGCACGTGAAAACATTTGGTGAAATGATGCCGAAAAGCGTGTCTACGAGCTCAGATGCAGTAATCGGTGCAGTGTCATTCAAAGGAAAGCGATACATGTCTAAAGCTGTAAAACAGACGGATGATGTGTACAATTGCAAACATTGTGGTACAGAACACCAACCTAAGCAATGTCCAGCTTTCGGAAAGCACTGTGTGAAGTGTAATGGTAAAAATCATTTTGCAAAACAATGCTTCTCCAAAGGGAAAATGAGACAAAAAGAGAGATCTGTCAAGATGATAGAGGAAACTAACCTCAGCGATACCTTCTTCGTCGGCATGGTTAATTGCCAAGAAACACAGGATTCTGAAAAAACTGAAAAGTTAACAGAGCATGTACAAAATCAAGAGGGTGCTGACAGAAGTGACAAATGGAGAACACCGCTAGAGATCAGTGGAACGCTGTTTGCTTTCAAGCTTGACACTGGTGCAAAAACCTAAAGTAAGGAAAAAGTCGATACTTCTCAAAGACTATAATGGGCAAATCATTGACTCTCTTGGCGTATGTAAACTGAAAGTAACGGTGAAAGAGAAAGTGCACCACCTGCTGTTCTCTGTTGTGGCTGAAGGGCTAGAATCTCTGCTAGGTGACAAAGCATGTGAAAACCTGAATCTTGTCAAAAGGGTGTATCACATCAACCAAGACTACTCAGTGGTGAGTACAAGTGATTCTGTGGATGACATAATGGAAAATTTTACAGACGTCTTCAAAGGGTTTGGTGTTTTACCTTATGTTTACAAGATCCAGTTGAAAGAAAATGCGCATCCTGTAGTGCATTCTGCTCGTCGAGTTCCTGCACCTCTCAAAGATCGTCTAAAAAAAGAGCTAGACAGGATGATCACACTTGGGGTAATCAAAAGAGTCGAAGAGCCAACAGACTGGGTGAATTCCATGGTGTGTGTGAAAAAAAAAGAATGGAGAGTTAAGAGTATGCATGGATCCAAAAGATTTAAATGATAATATAAGGCGTGAACACTTTCAGATACCAAAACGTGAAGAAATAATGAGTGAAATGTCAGGTGCCAAATACTTCACAAAGCTTGATGCTTCACAAGGATTTTGGCAAATACGTCTGGACGACGACAGTTCAAAGTACTGCACCTTCAATACTCCATTTGGTAGATATTCGTTCCTCAGACTACCTTTTGGAATTGTCTCTGCATCAGAAATATTTCATCGAGCGATGGAGAATATCATCGAAGGGCTTGAAGGAGTCAGAGTATATATTGATGACATCATTATTTGGGGATCTTCACTGCGAGAGCACAATAGAAGACTGACTGACGTGTTGCAGAAAATAAAAGTGAGTGGATTGAAGCTCAACAAAAACAAATGTCAGTTTGGAGTGCAAGAACTGGTGTTTCTTGGAGATAAGCTATCAAATCAAGGAATACAGCCAGACAGCGAGAAGATCAAGGCCATAATTGAAATGGAAAGTCCCACTGACAAAAAAGGTGTACAACGAGTAATGGGCATGGTGAATTACATAGGAAAGTTCATTCCGAATCTTTCTGCAAGAACATCACACATACGGCAACTCTTACAAAAGACATCAGACTTTAAGTGGACAGATGAACATGAGACTGAGTGGCAGCAGTTGAAAGTAGCATTGACATCCGCACCTGTACTGCAATTCTTTGATCCCACAAAGAAAACTAAAGTGTCCACTGATGCATCAAAAAATGGTCTTGGTGCTGTTCTATTGCAAGCTGATGATGGGGTTTGGAAGCCAGTAGCATATGCGAGTAGATCCATGACTGATTCTGAGTGCAGATATGCACAAATTGAAAAAGAGTGTTTGGGATTAGTTTTTGGGATGGAAAGGTTTCATAGCTATGTGTATGGTCTTCCTACTTTCGTGGCAGAAACAGATCATCGTCCGTTTATTGCAATAGTGAAGAAGAATCTGACGGAGATGACACCAAGGATTCAAAGGCTGATGATGAAGTTGCAAAGGTATGATTTTGACTTGGTGTACATGCCTGGCAAATACCTGGTGATGGCAGATACACTTTTGAGAGCACCGACAGGAAATTGTGTGAGTACAACAGAAGATGATGTAGAGATACATGTCAACATGGTTCGTACTGCGTTTCCTGTATCAGATGAAAAGTCAAAGCTGATAGCACAAGAAACCAGAAAAGATGCTGAACTGCAAGCTGTTGTTGACAACATGCATAATGGATGGCCAATGGGTGAATCTTCAAAATATCGTGAAGTCAGGGGTGATCTGAGCGTAGTGGATGGAATACTTTTGAAACAAAACAGAATTGTAATTCCACAAAGCTTAAGGCAAGACATGTTAAGCAGGATTCATGAAGGTCATTTAGGAATGGAAAAGTGTAAAAGGAGAGCAAGAGACAGTCTTCTGGCCTGGGATGAACAAAGACATTGAGAATCTGGTGAAAAAGTGTGAAACATGTCAGAAATTCAGAAGCAAGCAGATCAAAGAACCAATGATGATACCAGACTTACCAACATCAGCCTGGGAGAAAGTTGGAATGGATCTCTTCCATCTGAAAGGTAATAATTATTTAGTGATAATTGATTATTACTCAAATTACCCTGAACTAGCCTTACTTTCTAACATGTCCACAAGGTGTGTGATAACACATGCAAAATCAATTTTTGCGAGACATGGAATACCACAAACTGTCATGAGTGACAATGGTCCATGCTTTAGTAGCAAAGAGTGGCAAGATTTCTCAGTGCAATATGACTTCAAACATGTTACCTCGAGTCCAGAATATGCCCAATCAAATGGCAAGGCTGAGAAAGGTGTTCATATTCTCAAGCAACTGCTGAAGAAAGCTGCAGATAGTGAGTCTGATCCGTACCTCGCTTTGCTCAACTACAGAACATCTCCATTGGAATGTGGTATGGCTCCAGCTGAAATTCTGATGAACCGAAAACTTCGTACTACATTGCCATGTTGTTCACAGCAAAGAAAACATGTGAAGTTAAAACAGAAGTTCAACCAACTGAAAGAAAAGCAGAAGTTCTATTATGACAGAGCTGCAAAACATTTGCAACCATTGATGATGGATGATGTTGTGAGAATCAGAAATTATGAGAACTGGAGCAAGAAAGCTGTGGTCATGCAAGAAGTAGCTCCGAGATCTTTTCAGGTGAAAACAAATGATGGACAAATTCTCAGAAGAAACAGACGTGATTTGTTGTAGACTGAGAAAGAGTCACAAGTCTTGAATCAAAGCAATCCTGAATCTGAGTCGACTGCATTGTCTGCAAGTGATGAATGTGACACTAATTCAAACACAGACAGTCAAACATCACACAGTTACACTTAGAAGATCTGCAAGACAAATTAGAAAACCTGAGAGACTGGATTTGTGAGAAATTGCTCAAAGTTAAAGTTATAGCAATGAAAAAGTAATTTTGTTTTAGTTTAACAGTATACCATTAGTTTGATAGGTGTATACAAACTTTGAGTTAAGATGTTGTACTGAATGCGAATTTAGACATATAGGAAAACATTATGTTACTGTTTAATGTTTTCTTTAAAGAAAGGGGGATGTAATGATATCAGTTTATGTTGTTTCCTGAGAAAACCACTAGAGGTCACTGTGTGTGAAGTGATGGGTTGTAACATTACTGGAGGTAAAGGAAGGATCCGGGACATGGAGAAAACAAAGAGCTGCTTGTAGTTACTGCACTGCAGATTGTTTAATAAAGAAAGAATTAAACAAAACAACAGCCAAGCGAAATGGGGTCTTACCGGTCTTGCACACCCAACGCGTCATTTTTGCCGCGCGCATCTTCGCGCTCGTGCGGACGCGTCGAGTATAAACAAGGCTTACTCCGTGTCAGCGCGCGCTCTGATCGGTAAAGTGGCACAGACCTCTCCCGAATCATCTCCTGCAGCAGCTTCCGAAGCACCACTAACTCCGCCTCCGTTTCCCTCGTAAGCTGATATTAGTATTTAAACATTCTGAATTACAAACATTACATTACAAACATAAAAAATGTTTGTAAAAAATATTTTAATAACACGGTTTTGGCGGTTGTAGAGTTCTAATGACGGTGTTCAACTATAACCGTCGGTCTCACGGTTATATAATAACCATCACACCCCTATATGTAAGTGTGAACTGGTGAAATGATGTTTTATTAACAAAGTTCGGGAGAAGCACTTTCAGATAATTAACCTAGTAATTGTCATGGGAGTCATCCAGTCAACTCAATTAACATTAAGAGGTATACATACAATAGATTTTACCGCTGTTATATGACAGTTTTCCAGCGTCTATCCACCACCCCATCTCCTCACTTAGTTGTCCTATCCCAAACCTCGGATTACTCTGGGTTCGGGCCAAAATCTGTTATCCAAATCCAATGTATTATTACAGTATCAGCTGAGGGTGCTCTTGCTTGTGTTTGAGGGTGCTTAGCACATGTGTGTGTGTGTGTTTCCGCAGGTGTCCAGTGAGATGAGCAGGTATTATGTGGCGGTGGATGTGGGCACTGCCAGTGTGCGAGCGGCTCTGGTCACTCCGGACGGTCAGGTCAAGCACACAGCAGAGGAGCCCGTTGTCATCTGGGAGCCGCGTGCGGAGCATTATGAGCAGTCGTCAGCTGATATCTGGAGCAAGTGCTGCCGGGCCGTGAAGGTGGGGCGAGCATCTGTCCAGCAGGCACACAAACTGTGCATCATCATTGTCTAGGACTCTGTTGGAGTTGTGTTGGTCAAACGGGCTGTTTGCGTTTATTTTCAGAGAGTGACTCAGGACATTGACGTGACGTGTGTTCGAGGGCTCGGGTTTGATGCTACCTGCTCACTGGTGGCTCTGGATCGGCACTTCCAGCCCGTGGCTGTCAATCAAACAGGTGAGGCGCGTTGATCACTCGTCCCGAGAGCGTGAGCCAGCGCTCTGACACAGTGTTACTTGCAGGCGTCCGGGAGAGGAACGTGGTGATGTGGATGGACCACCGGGCCACAGAACAAGCCGCTCGGATCACAGACACCAAACACAGAGTGCTTCAGGGGGTCGGCGGGGTGATGTCGCCCGAAATGCAGCCGCCCAAACTACTGTGGCTCAAAGAGGTGAGGAGCGCTGGTATCCTGAGGAAGAGCGAGAGAACTATAAACACTTGTGTTTCAGACGCTTGTTTCTTCTTCTGCGGTTAGAATCTGCAGGAAACCTGTTGGAAAGAAGCGGCACATTTCTTTGACCTTCCAGACTTTCTATCCTGGAAAGCTACAGGGTCCTTATGCAGGTGAGATGCAGGATCCGCACAACTGTTTCATAGACGACATTCATTCTGTGATAAAA
Organism: Gila orcuttii; assembly: GCA_026230005.1. Taxonomy (NCBI): domain Eukaryota; kingdom Metazoa; phylum Chordata; class Actinopteri; order Cypriniformes; family Leuciscidae; genus Gila; species Gila orcuttii. Next base: position 9,029,771 of record JAPDVR010000009.1, read on the forward strand.
CAACTTTAGGGCTGTAGATCTACAAAACCGCTGATGCAGCTCAATATATGTAATAGACTACAGTAATGTATATGAAATTACTTCTTTAAATCAGATCCATCACTTCAACCACTTTAGCCAAGTCAAATCTTTAAAGCAGATTTTTACAAAATATTTTAATATGTTCCTTGAGGTTCACTTAGCTTTTTTGCACAAAGAACACAAACAAATATACAGTTATGTCACAAATATTTTATATATTTTAAATATGAGGGAAGAAGAAAACACTAAACTTGTTTAAAGGGATAGTTCACCCAAAAATGTAAATTCTGTCAGTATTTACTCTCCCTCATGTTGTTCAACCCCGTAAGACCTTCGTTCATCTTCAGAACACAAATTAAGATATATTTGATTAAATCTGAGAGCTGGATCACTCCTCCATAGGCTTCTAAGGGATTGAAACTTGTTCCCTGAAAAGTTATTAAAGACATCGTTAAAATAGTCCAAGTGACTACAGTGACTCAATCTTAAGTTTGTCAAACGATGAGAATACTTTTTGTGCGCAAACACAAACAAAAATAATGACTTTATTTCAACTATTAATTTCCTTCTCTGTGGGCCTCGAGTCAGTTCACTAGTGTAACAGCGTACGCTTCTGTTGTTATACGTCACACGCATCACACACATGACCAGCGTCGGCCAATAGTGAGCCTACGTGTGACGTAGATCTACGCAATCACACTAAGTTAACTGACTAGAGGCCCACAGAGAAGGAAATCAATAGTTGAAATAAAGTCGTTATTTTTGTTTGTTTTTGCGCACAAAAAGTATTCTCGTCGCTTGATAAACTTAAGATTGAGCCACTGTAGTCACTTGGACTATTTTAACGATATCTTTAATAACTTTTCTGGGCTGGCAAGTTTCAATCCCTTAGAAGCCTATGGAGGAGTGATCTAGCTCTCAGATTTAATCAAAAATATCTTAATTTGTGTTCCGAAGATGAACGAAGGTCTTACGGGGTTGAACAACATGAGGGAGAGTAATTACTGACAGAATTTTCATTTTTGGGTGAACTATCCCTTTAAGGTATTTAACGGTCTGTGATCGATTGCTCGTGTCTGCCTTACTGCTGAGTGGTTTGCTTTGTTTTGAATCTCTATTTACTATCATTCCTTGTTGTTTATATTTCTGGCCAGTTGATAATACTTAGAATATCAAAATAAACTGCTGGCGGTAGATCCTTTTTCCTATTTAGCACCAAAACTTTGGAACAATCTTCCTAACATTGTCCGGGAAGCAGACACAGTCTGTCAGTTTAAATCTAGACTAAAAACACATCTCTTTGGCTTAGCATACACATAACACATTATAGACTTCTATAATTCAATGTTAGGCTGCATAGTTTAGATCAGCCAGAACCGGGAACACTTTCCATAAATCCTGATGTAGTTTGTACATCATAAGAAGGATGGCGTCTACGCTAATATTAGTCTCTCTGTTTATCCCGAGGTTTACTGCAGTCCGCCGGATCCAAGCCGTATCTAGATCTGATGACCTGTGCCTGGACACGACGACAACTAGTCTCTCCCCTGTGAAGGCCTCCTTCCCTTTACCTCTGTACTGATAAAACGTTGTCGGGTTAATTCACGTGGCTACGCGGAAGCGATAAAAAATGTGGTATTATAAATTTTCAAGGCTTGTACCTTGGAATCTATTTCATGTTTGCGTTCTCAAGCCCCAGGCACTGTTTTGGGCAAATGAGCATCCGGATCGCATTCGTCCGGTTTTCTGTTAGAACGGTGTTGTGTTAGCGGCCCCTAAGTTAACAACTAATGATCGTTGCGACGGAAGTGAATCAATCAAAATCAACTTTAGCTGGACAATAACTTTATTCTAGAGCTGCTGTAAAGCCAAAACAATCTGTTACTGTAATTTCCTATTATCACTGTAAAGCTGCTTTGAAACGATCTATATTGTTAAAAGCGCTATATAAATGAAGGTGACTTGACTTATACAATGAAAATAAAAACAAAGCAAACAGAAAAAATACAGAAATTAATACTTTACAAGATTTTTAACAGTAATGTGATGCCTGTTCTGGTAAATTCTTACTGAAGTCCTTAAGTGAGTTTGCTGCCTTTGCTGTGAGGGAGATGCTCACAGAAGCTGCTGCAACCAAGACCTGCAGGTAGAAAAGCCTTAAATATAAATATGGTAAGCCTTACCAGTAATGTGGTAATTATTTTTAAGACACTCGACATTTTTTAAATAAATACTGTAATAATAATAATAGTAGTTCAAAGTATGAATAGTTTTTAGTCAAATAACATAAAAAGACCAGGCCCCTCGACGCTCTTAAAACTTTTCTCCCTCAAACAGCAAGTTAACGTTACTTCTACAGGCTACACACAGCAATATAAACAACATCTCTTCACGTCGTTCTTGTAAAATAATAACAAACATCAAAATCACTTTGCTGAGAATGATACACCAGCTGCCGAGGTGTTGAAGATATCCTCTGGTAGTGCGCGCGATATTAAAAAATGCGTGTGCGGCGTGTCATCCCGGATGAGTTCGTCAGGTGAAAGGTCATCATGTGGGTCATTTTATTTACGGCTAAATTATTATTCATTAATTTTACTAATAGTTAGATTGGGCAGGCATCCACAAAAGGGCCTTTAATTACAAAAAAAAGGATTGGAAATTTTGCCTTGACAGAAGGGCACCAAGGGGCAAAGGGGCAGGTGCTCAAGCAGTGATCCACACAGCATGTCTTGCTCTCCTGACACAGGTCTCTCTGTACTCTGGTCTGTAAGTGGACGTATTCTCCGTCTGAAGGCTGGGACGACACCTTCTGGAGCGCCATCGGCTTGGAGGACCTGATGGAAAACAGCTACTGTAAAATCGGTGGGAGAGAGTAAAGCTCAGGTGTCTGTGTGTGTTGAGCCGGTCGTGTTGACTGATAGTGTGTGTGTTAGGGATGCTCCGATTGATCGGACGCCGATCATGATCGGCCGATATTGGCTAAAAATAGATTGATCGGCGAACCCCAAAAGCGCCGATCAAAAAAGCCGATCACGTGACGTAAATTACTCGCGCGACTTTTTCCCACCTGCATGCGTGGCGCACGGGCACACAACAGCAGAGTGGAGCTTGGCAGTGGCAACATGAGTTCTCCTTTACCGGAACGAATAGGGAGTCTCCCAACGGATTGAAGCGGCGCGCGTCCGAGTGAAGACCGTGCACCGCGCAAGCCACAACAGAACGCGATATCTGCGCCACTGATCGCTGCGGCAACGAGCACTTTGATCACTTGATAAAAAAAAAAACCCATTTCAGCGCTAGATCGCCTCTTATTTAACAAATGAACAAAATGAATGCTCTGAGTTAACTGGAGATGCTTTTATTTATTTGTACTGGTACATTCGTGCCGGGAGATGTTTCAAAAGTGGTGGTGGTATTTTATTTTTTTTGTTCTGACGTAGTTGGTTCCTCAACTAGGCCTACATCAGATTCAGATTATTTTATTTAATGCCATGTCAGCATTCAAAGCTATTTTCATGGCAAAAATTCAATTATAAAAATACAAATATCATATAAATACAATAAAACAAAACAAATATAAACAAGAAGTCATTTTATACAATATAGGCCTATATTTTAAATGAACATATGATAAAAAATCCAAAACCTTTTCAGGCATAATCTCATTAAATATGTCCTTTAATGAAGTAACTTTATAAAAGAGCATTCTGCTCAACTACATCAGACGTTCATAATAATAACAGAAAAAAAACTTGCCATAGTTTTGTCCTTTTATCAGTAGCCATGTTTTGGTGTAACAAGTTGTACATTTTGTTGCCAATTAGTAAATGTTGTGGGTGTATTAAGAGGCTACAATTTCCAAATATGCCTAAGTGTAACTTGATCCCCTCCCATTAGGCTGATCTGATGTGTGTTGGTCTGCCTGACCCCTCTTTGTTTGGAATAATTTAATGTTACTCTGCCTTATTTGGGAAAGCTGGCCTACAGTAGCCTTAAGACATCTCATTTTCTAAATACAATTAAATAAACACATTTCTACAAATGGTGCAAACTCTGCTAGATTATAGATAAAAGATTCCCATTCCCCTGCCATTCTGTGATCGGCAATCGGCAGATCATGATTTTGGTGATCGGTAATCGGTGATTGGCCCCAAAAATGCTGATCGGAGCATCTCTAGTGTGTGTGTGTGCAGGTGAGCAGACTTGTATTCCTGGGACTCCTGTAGGACAAGGACTGACCGCAGAGGCGGCTGCAGATCTGGGCCTGAGACCGGGAACGGCTGTGGCCGCTTCACTCATAGACGCACACGCAGGAGGGTTAGGTATGATACGCCACACCAGTGCTAATGCAGCGCTCGCTCATCCACGGTTCTTTGAAATGAAGAGAAAACTGTGTCATGGCCTGTGTCAAGACACTGCAGGTCTTGATGCCCAATTCTGATTTGTTGCCTATATCCAATTTATTTGACCGTCCGTTTACACGTTTTTTTTTCAATTGTGACCCATTTACGATTTGACATACTATCATGATCGCGCATGCTTAAAGGGGGTTCTTGCACAGATGGACAAATGCAAAATATGCTTGATGCTAGCTCTGCGATATATGCGAAGTTCACCAAACATCACCATGTTTTGTTGGCGGAGGACGAAAAGGGCCATCATTGCAGCCAGCGCATGTGCTTCAGTTATTGTGTGCGAGAGAGATCTCAGGACTGGTGGGAACATACAACACGATCTCATGAAAGTGCGTATCTATACCACTAATTTTATTTCTCGCGTCATTTATATGCCAAAAATAGTTTTGCGTGCATGATACACACTGTAAACCCCTTGGGTAGGATTAGGGGTGTGGAGTGCGTGTGTATTACACTCCATAAAGTGCATATTATTGAAATTAGCATTGTTTGAAAGCGCTATATAAATGCCTCATTCATTTATATCAAATGCACGCAAAAAAATTTTTGGCGTAAATGGCACGAGAAATAAAATTAGTGCTATAGATACGCACTTTCATGAGATCATGGCGGGCTTTAACGAGAAGCAGTGGGTCCGAAATTTTAGGATGAGCTAGCCAACCTTTGATATGTTGTGTCAACCAGTGTCCACACTTCTCTCCTACGACGACACCATCCGTCCCTTCGCAGATGCGCGTCGGGGTTTCTCTCGTCATTAAACCGCGGAGACGTAATGCTTCAGAAAATCCGATCTGCCTGTTTACATGACAGTCGCATTGGCACATATCTGATTTATATCCGATTTATTTCCACATATGAACGAGGCCTGAAACAGATCTCGAAATATCCGAATGCATGCGTTTTTTTCCTGTTTACACGGTCATATAACACATCCGATCTGTGTCGCATATGAGCAAAAAATCTGAACTTGGTCTCATTTCACTGACAGTGTAAACGAGGCCATAATGAGCGCATTTACACTGCGTTAAATACGGTGTCACTCTACTTCTGTTTGAGTGTTTGACCTTCGACAACCCGCTTCACTCCTAAATAGATCAGGTCTTTATATTTTTATCACTACAACACATATTGTTATTTTGATTAGATAATCATCATGTGTTCTAAAATAGAAGCAAATAAAGTGAGAGACTATACATGTAATATAGGTCTACATTTATGTAATTTTAATGCTCTGGCCTTTGCAGATCTTTAAATATGGCCATCTTTAAGCATGACTCTTTGGATTTATATGAAATGGTAACACTTTACAATAAGGTTAAATTTTTTTAGCATTAACTTAGGTTAATAAATGTTGTATAAGTATTATTCATTGTTAGATTGTTAATTTCAACATTTACTAATAAATTATTATTATTATTATTTTATCTGTTATTACCTTAGTTAATGTACTATGAACTAATATGAATGATCAAGGTACAATTGTATTGCTCAGTTGAATAATCGGTTATCGGCATGTACGGTCAAACCTAAATATCGGTAAAATCCACTATCGGTCGACCTCTACTGTAAACAACAAGAATAAGCAGGAATAAGCATTCACAAACATCTTTATTACACACTACATTAAAGGAAATACCCTAAAAAGCATAAATAGGGGCTTTTTAAACTCTGTTGACACAGGAGGAGCATTGCAGTGTGTGTGTGCTCCTAATATGGCCCTGATGTTTAGTCAGCCTCTTCTTGGTTTCATCACAGTGTTCCTGTAATAACTGTCCTGACCTGCTCAATCTAAACCTTCAGATGATATATGACAATAAATAAACAGGCGAAACATGTAAACTAGTGCAAGATTTTACAGGCAAAACCAGGGTTTTTCATCCACTGGTCAGTTTTGAGCTCTAATTGCTTCCATAGCTTGTCTTCTTTCAAACTAGTGGAAAGAAAACAAGTGTTTATTTTATTTCACTTTATCTATTAGTGTCTGTAAATTTCAATCTTTAAAGACGGTGAACTTGAGTCAGAAATCTCCAATTCAGCAGCTTCACACACGCCAAAATATTACAGTTAATATGAAATCTATATCTATATGAAAGTTTGTTCATATATCATTCACCACATTTATGCAACATTTTTACATTTATACAACTGCTAAAAACATGGTGAAAATGTATTTGTTTCTGTCTGTTGACAGTGTTTTCTGATTTATAGAGTGATAAAAAGAAAAATCCAAAATCCCTGCTTGAAAAAACAGTAATTTGTCAACAAAATCAAACAAAAATGATGAATCTGGCTTTATCCAGTGTTCAGGTTTCTGGGCAGGAAATATATGCATATGAGTGCATATTTAATTAGATAGTGACTCATTTGCATATTGCAATGTAAAAACAATTGTGTTATTGTACTGTGATTAATCAGCTGGGTAAGTATTGTGAGATCTGTGAGTTTAAATTTATGTAGTAGTGCGTTATAGTGTCAGTTATATTTTCTGTAATTTCATTGTCTTGTTGTAGGGGTCATCGGGGCCGATGTGAGGGGACACCAGCTGCCCTGTGAAGAGCAACCGGTCACGTCCCGTATGGCTGTCATATGTGGGACGTCCTCATGTCACATGGCTGTGAGCTTCAGTAACTGTACGTGTATGTGTTCAAAGCGTGTGACTGTTGATGTCAGCGTGTGTCTGTATCTCTCAGGTGAGCACACAGCCGCTGTTCGTCCCTGGGGTCTGGGGCCCATATCTGTCCGCCATGCTGCCAGGACTGTGGCTTAATGAGGGAGGTCAGAGCGCCACGGGACGACTGGTGAGTCAATCACATCTATCTTTAATATGGAAGGAAATCCCAGAATGCACTGGACAAAATACATTTAGATTTCATTCAATACTGAGAGCATAATTGCAAAACAAACCAGTCTAAGAGACCATTCACACAGAACGCATTTTTGTGGTAAAAAATGCAAGATGTAGCACAGTGGAATGGAAAAACGCACTCTGTCTCAAACCAAGAAAAACAAATATATGTGAACAAAATGCAAATTTTGGGCTCTTGTGATCCATATACAGCTCCTGCTGCAGTATTTTAATCACTACAAACAGCGGGACATTAACATGAAAAATACTTCAAGCTCCTTAACATACTAAAACAGTGGCATTAAAAGATCAAATTTAGTATACAGCTTATTGATGATGCAGATGAGCACAGAATGTTAACGCAATGCTAAATGTTTAAGAATTTTCTTTATATTGATTTCCTTCCTAAACGTTTACTCGTATTGCGTCTTTGCTAGACGCTATGGGGGAAAACTTCGTTTTGAAAACTTAAATGATTTATTGAAGCTTTTTTTTTCAATAACGCAGTGCTACTGCATAGCCACAATAGTGCGGAGATGCACGCATGCTATTGGCTAGGCAAGTGGGAACTGCACAAACCTATGGCCAACTGGCATGTCTGCGCGAGCAGACATGGGGGGGGGGGGGTGTCCCACCGAACCGTGTGCAGAGCCCGCCAAAGAGGCGGGGCATCTGCCTATACAGCAGCTCATTTCGCCATAGGATTTCAGAATTTTTTCTACTTCAGTGATGATCAACTGCCCTTCATTTATTCCACATGAGTGAAGCTTCGACACTCTACAGTGACCAAGAGCTTGGTCGTTCGGCGCATTCCCCAGCCAGCTGACTCACGTTCATCCGACGAGCACATTTCAAAAGAGCTTTTTTTTTTAAGAGAGAAAATTTGCGACATTGTTGCAAATGTCAGACCACAAGTGTGGTACATGCAGTGCCCCTCTGCATCCCGCCGACCTTCACAGTGAGTGCGTTGCCTGTCTGGGGAAATCCCAAGCAGAAGCCGCACTCACCGAGACGACCTGCTCTCACTGCGGGAGCATGTCTCTCTCTCCGCTCACGGATCGCTTTTTATTCAGCCAAAGGGCTGAGCGATTGGATGTAAATGAGCTCGTGCCGACTCAGATCCTGCGTGCTTCATTTTCTCCACATAGAGAGATCTCACCGGTGCTGTTTACCCGCACAAACCAGTGCCCTTCGTGTGAAGCGAGCGGCCTTGTCTTGTTCGGCGGATCTGAAGAAGATCTTCTGAAGAAGGCTTCTGACACCAGAGCTGGACTGGATGGCAAGTTATTTGCGTTCTTTCTAAAGCCGTCAAAGAGCTCAGTCTCGACTGGGCTAACCCTGAGGAGCCCACACGCAGCTGTCTGGACGAATGGTTCCTGCCGGAGCGTCAGCAGTCCCCTCGTCACCTGGCCCTGCGCATTATGAAAGCCATCGCCCAGGCCATAAGAAGATCCATGGCCAGTTTAGTGGTGCTACTAAGTTGGCTGGCCACTTCTGGTTAAACCTGACTAAAATTAAGGACGCAGACAGAACTGCATTCCTCGATTTACCAGTCTCCACCACCGGTCTCTTCTGCCCCGCGGTAGATGGCTTCGCCGAGCACTTCACAGCGGCGACAGAGGCGCCAGGCTCACCAGGCTACGCGCTTTCCTCCTAAGTGCCAGGGACCCTGGCGAGAACTTTCCAAAGGATGCTAGGCCTGATGGCCTCCGCATCAGCAGTGCTACAACTGGGCTTGCTGCACATGCGCCCACTGCAGCACTGGCTGAAACCCCAGGTCCCAGCTCACGCCTGGTGATCAGGTCGCCTTCACGTCAAGATGAACCACGGCTGCATCAGAGGCCTGGCCCCTTGGAAGGAACCCAGCCGTTACCAGTCTGGAGTAAGCATTGGGTTGCTTTCAAGGAGAAAGGTTGTCGGCATAGACGCCTCCAACACGGGTTGGGGAGCTCTGTGCGAGGGCAGACCGACTTCCGACTCCTGGTCGAATCCGGACAAGCGGCTGCATATAAACTGCCTGGAAATGCTGGCTGATTTTCTGGCCCTCAAAACCTTCCTACCAGACCTAAATGGACATCGCGTCTTAATCCGTTCGGACAACATGGCGGTAGTATATTAACCACCAGGGTTGGACTCAGGTAGAAGCCTCTGTACAGGGTAGCCAGACGTCTCCTCTTTTAGGCACAACGCAGCCTGCGCTTGCTGAGAGCAATGCATGTGCCGGGCAGATTGTCTCGCAACAGCATGTCTGCTTCCTGATTCAAAGTGTCCCCGGGAGAATGGGCCCTCCAGCCCCAGGTTCAAACAATTTGGAGTGTCTTCGGCAGGGCAGAGGTTGACCTCTTCGCCTCCGAAGACAACTCTCACTGCCCAATATTCTATGGCCCACAAATGGCCCAGTCTTCCCCTTTATGCTTTTCCCCCAGTCGCGCTCTTCCCTCAGGTCATCAACAGGATCAGAGAGGAGAGATGCACAGTCCGTCTGGTGGCCCCCGTCTGGCGGACCCAGCCTTGGTTTCCCGAAATGATTCAGCTGCTAGCAGCAGCCTCATGGCCAATGCCCCTGAGACCTCCTTTCCTAGGCAAACAGAACAATCTGGGACCCCGAGCTCGAGCTGTGGGCTATCCACGAGAGTGTCCTAAACACTATATCTGAGAACAGAGCCCCGTCCACGTACTTAAGTGGTCTTTCTTCTCCAAATGGTGCTCAGCACGGAGCCAAGACCCTACTTCATGTGAAGTACTGCTCGTATTTTCCTTCCTACAAGTGCTGCTGAACGCGTGTCGTACCCCCTCCACGCTCCGTCTATGTGGCGGCCATAGCAAAGTTCCATGCTCCTGTGGCCGGCCAGACGTTGGGTAGAAGCAATTTGATTGTTCACTTCCAGAAGTGGGCAAGGAGGCTCAACCTGCCTCGCCCCCTCACAACACCTTCCTGAGACCTATCAGTCCTGTTACAGTCCTCAGGGCCCTCAAGGGGCCCCCGTTTGAGCCGCTACCTTCGGACGAATTAAGGGCACTTTTGCTCAAGAACGCACTCTTGCTAGCCTTAGCATCGGTCAAGCAAGTGGGCCTGAGATTATGGGAACGAGTATTGCGTAGACAGCTGTGCTATAGGCAGATGCCCCGCCCTCTTGGCAGGCTCTGCGCTCGGTTCGGCAGGACGCAGCCTGATTGGCTCGCGCAGATGCGCCACTTCGCCATAGACTTGTGCCGTTCCTACTGCCCAGCCAATAGCGTGCGTTCATCTCCGCACTATTATGGCCGTGCAGTAGTACTGCATTATTGAATAAAAGGCTTCAACAAATCGGACAAAAAGGAATTTTCCTCCATAGCATCTAGAAAAGACACAATACTCGTTCCCGTTATCTCAGGGAACCGAGGTTATGTTAGTAACCGAGATGTTTTCTATGGGAAAACACTTGAGGAACGTTTCATCTGCTCACCACAGTATGCATCATCAATAAGGTGTGTATTGAATGTGGTCTTTTAATATCTCTGTTTTGCTACATTAGTACATAGGAAAGCCTTGCCCTCAAGGTGGGTGTTCCTATAAGGGTGTTCATAGTGAAAACTAGGGTTGTGTACCGAAACCTGGTACCGATATGGAACCGGTACCTAATGGCTCGTTTCCACCGAGCGGTACGTTACGGTACGGTACAGTACAGTACGATTTGGGATGGTAAACCCTGATCTGCCTTGCATTTCCACCGCCAACAGTACCCTTACTTGATAGGTGTGGTGTTTGCCGGAAAGAAGCGATCAACGTCATTTTCGCGCGAAGAAGAAAGCGACATAGTGAACAACAATGGATGACATACAGCAGATCTTGTCCTTGCATCTCGCTATGTGGCTGTTTGTCACAAGAAGACAAGCACCGACATTCGCCGTTTCTAAATACCAAGTACGCAAACTCTGCCTCTTTTCGTTTTCATTTAAAGAAATCTTAAACATCATAGCCACACAAATGGGGTTCAGGCAACGCATATTGGTTATATTCACTGCATGCATAACGTTAGCCTATTCATAACAAAACGAAATATAAAACACAACCCTGCCTCTTTTCATTTAAATTTTAAAAATATTAAAATTATTAATATGGTCCAGGCAATATGTGCATTTGTACTAAACAACAAATGTTGCAGTAAACAACATTACAGTGCTCATCTTCACTGTAATAAAATTAAAAATGACAAAACTCAACCCTGTCTCTTTTTGTTAAACTTCAGTTTTATCAATAATAGCCATTATAAAAGTATAAGTAAAAGGTACAAGAAGCTATACATTAAGAAATAAAGCAAACAATTCAGTCAAAAGTCAGCGCTCTAGTCTAACGTTACAACGGTAAAGTTAAATAGCTTAAATATATGAAGTTATGAAACTTCACTTAGCCCTCAACCATTGGCCAGGGAACAAATTATAGATTCACGAGACCAAAAAACGCCCATTAGGTCTACACAAGACGAATTATATCTCATATTTAACCACTACAGAGACGTCAGCGGCAAACGTCAGAACGACTAGCCGAGGAAAGGCTGTTCCAGGCCAGGTACGAGCGCCGATCGCCCCATGATCGCCTGAAATGGATCTCACAACCTGGATCAAATTTTCATAAATCTTTATAAATAAACCACAGATTTGAGCTTTAAACAACTACATTCTCACCTGAAAAACTCTTAAAACGACATTTTGTGACACAATAACAGTAATATTATATTTCAACTGTATATTAAAAAATGGCGCTTATGTTGTCATTCCCCTTCTAGCACGCGTAAGTGACTATTCTCTGTCAACCAATCAACGTTCTGCAGTGAGTCTAGCTCCACCCTTTAGGTACCGTACCACTGTGCTAAGTACCCCAACGGAAGGGTACCGAAAAAGTGGTATGGCTTTTGACAGTGGAAACGGAAATAATTGCGTACCGTACTGTACTGTACTGTACTGTACTGTACTGTACCGTACCGCTCGGTGGAAACGAGCCATAAGTAACCATTATACACTCGGACCGAATCAAAACGCAGATTTCGGTGCCACTTATGCCTCAGCTGTCGGTTGAAATACTTCCCTCTGGTTCTCAGAAACGGACGTAAGAAGCATCATCACCGCACGTGATCGCTAGTTAACCCTTTAACACGTACGATCGTTCACGCCGGTGTGATTAGACACATAAGTAGGCTACCTACTAGCAAAACAATACATTTATTGTTTGTAAAATACACAATGATGTCCATGGAAGCGGCAATAACAATCCTTTCAATTATAAATTGAAGACGTGTTTAGATGCATATTCTGTAGGTAACTATAAAATTTACTCTATTCTTCTCACACTTCACTGGCCACTTACTTTCATGTATTTCAGGAGAAGTAGATGAATTGATGCGTTATAGGCCTAAATCTGACAGATACAATTCTCTGAACTGCGGTGCGTACTAACATGGCGAACATTATGCGTTAGATCAACTAACATGAATCATTCATGACCATTATAAAGGTTTCTTAAAAGACAAAACACATTCACTTACATGTATTTAAGAATAAAAAATATCAGCCAAGGACTGACTGACATGTCACGCAACCAATCACAATCACGTTTTGTTCCGCGTCATGTTTAGTGTGAAAATGTAAAATTGATGTCCCTACAATAACAGACCTACGTACATCTCATAAATTATTCATTCAAGAACGTTGTGCAAGTTTACTGCAACAATAGAGCCGAACTCACATACTTTTGAAAATTCAGCATTTAGTTGATCCTGATGTCACAGTTGTGGCATTCTTCTTCCACGAGGGGTTTCGTGTCACGGCATTTAAGGTGATGCGTTCTAAAATAATGCTCACCTTGTGCAGGCAATGCAATAAGTCAGGAGAGGTGTCGATTTGGCCAGAGAAGGCAAAAAATGTGTTAATATTTCTGCAAAAGAGAAGCTGTTTTTTTAGTACACCAAGAATACAGACTACTTTGCTGTTATTAGTACTGTAACTGCTATTTAGTGTTAAATTATTGTAGTTGGGTTAGGTGGCTTGGGTTTTATTGTGAATTTATTATGTAAATTTGTTGTGTCTTTGTATTTAGTACACTTTACATATTTCAGTATACTTAAAAAAATGTATATATTGTTAAATTTTAAGATTTTTTTAATTATTTTTTTTCAATAAAAAAGACGTTCTTTAATGTCATTCACCATCGTTTTGAGGCTCACTTTTTTTTTTTAAAGTATCGGTTCAGGCACCGTTTAGGCAGCGGTACCGTTTTAAAAGTATTGATTTGGCACCGGAAAAAAACAAAACAATACCCAACCCTAGTGAAAACTATGAATAGTTGTGCATTCACTGTGTTTTTATACTTGTTCGACTCCTTTGGGAGTCGAGTCTCCTGTGCGATCTGTGTTTGTTTGATGCTCAGAGCTTCAGTCATTCATGAGGTTGTGTTTCATGCTTTGTGTTAAGATGCTGCTTGAGAATGTTGACAGCAAGTCTATTTATATGGGTTTGAAACAGAGCAATGATGTCTTGGTTGATTAATTGATTGATTGGTTGGTTGGTTGGTTGAATGATTTGATTGGTAACTTGGTTGGTTTTTTTTCTTGATTGATTGATTTGTTGGTTCATTGATTGATTTGATTGGGGGTTTTTCTTGATTGAATGATTGATTGAAGGATTGATTTGATTGGTTGGTTGGTTCGTTTTTTTCTTTGTTGTTTGTTTTATTGGTTGTTTTTTCTTGGATAATTGGTGGTTTGTTTTTTCTTGGATGATTGGTGGTTTGTTTGTTTCTTCCACTTGATTGGTTATTTTTTTTAGTTGGTTGGTTGGTTGTTTTGTTGGTTGGTTGGTTGTTTCATGGTTGTTTGGTTTATTGGTTGGTTGTTTTCTTTACTTGGTTGGTTGATTGATTTGATTGGTTGGTTGGTTATTCTTTTATTGGTTGGTTGATTGATTGATTGTTGTTTTTATTGGTTGGTTTAGTTGATTGGTTGGGTGGTTATTTTCTTGGTTTGGTTGATTGGTTGTTTTCTTGGTTGGTGGTGGGTGGTATGGTTAGTTGATTGGTTGGTTGGTTGTTTTTATTGGTTGTTGTTTTTATTGGTTTGTTGGTTGATTGGTCGGTTTTTTACTTGGTTAGTTGTTTTCTTGGTTTTTGGTTGGTTGTTTCCTTGGTAGTTTGATTGATTGGTTGGTTGGCTTTGTTGGTCGTTAGGTTGGTTGTTTTCTTGGTTGTTTGGTTGATGTTTTGAATTGCTTGTTTGGTTGATTGGTCTGATTGGTTGGTGTAGTTGATTGGTTGGTTGTTGTTTTTTTTGTTGTTTGGTTTATTGGTTGGTGGGTTGGTAGTTTGGCTGCTTGGTTCCAGACAGTCATCACTGTACTACAGGGCATTGTGACAAACGTTACAATAAACGCATTATATGCTATATATACAGATGGTTTACGTGGAAATATATTAATATCTTAATTAGAGCGATGTCATGTGCTTTCAGGTGGACCATGTGGTGAACGGACATGCCGCTTCCAGGCAGCTGAAAGAGCAGGCGGAGAAGAGGTGAGCGTCAGTCGCTCTGATGCGTTTCTCTGATCTCACTTAGTCTGATCGCTGAGCTTTTCTCTGCAGTGGGAAACACGTTTACTCCTGCCTGAACCTCCATCTGGAGCACATGTCTGGAGACGCAGCACAGCTGGAGCAGCTGACGGCCGGCCTGCACATCTGGCCTGATTTCCACGGCAACCGCTCTCCTCTGGCCGACCACATGTCACGGGGATCGGTGAGGAATGCAGTGCTTGTTACAGTGCTGATGAAAATATATAATATAATATAATATAAAAACATAAGATTTAAATTTAGGTTACATTTGAGTATTTATTTATTATGTTCCAGTTTTCATTGTACTGCCTTTAATTTTTTATTTATTTTGATTTAATTTAGATTTATTATTAAAACTTGATAACTGGAGGTACATTTTCTGCAGAATATGTGAGTGGTGCTTGTTGCGGCAAAATTCGGCACCAGGCAGTTGCTCGGATGTTGTGGGTGGTTGCTAGGGTGTTGCTAGGGTAGTTAGTGTAGTTGGTAGGCAGTTGCTATGGTGTTGCTATAATGAGAATATTGAGAATAAACTCCAAATGAACATTTATAGTAATGACATCTTTTTTTAATAATATTTTTGGGCTTTTTTCCTTTATTTCAGAGGACAGAAATGTGGATTTAACAGGGACATTTGCTTAATGTCATGAAAATAATGTTAATGGCCCTATAAAGTACTTTTTTCTTTACGTTCTAGAAAGAAAGATTTTCTTTACGTTGAAAATAATTTCTTATTTAAACCATTAAGAAAAAAGACACATCAGATAGTTTTGAGTTGATTGATGATGTCACTGCTGGTGTGTGCAGGTTGTGGGACTCACTTTATCACAGACACTGGATGATTTAGCTCTGCTGTATCTAGCAACTCTTCAGGCCATCGCTGTAAGACACACACGCACTCTCTCTCTCACATACAAACACACTCTCACTCACTCACACTCACACACACACACACACACACCAACTAAGTGTTCAGTATTACAGTGTTAATGTGATTGTGTGTCTCTGTTGTATGAAGCTCGGCACCAGACACATCCTAGATGCCATGAGAGAGGCAGGATATGACATCACAACCCTATTCCTGTGCGGGGGGCTGAGCAAGAACGCGCTGTTCGTACAGACACACGCCAACACCACGGGTCAGTGCTCACTCACACACACACACACACACACATTTATCTGACATGACATGACCAACACCACGGGTCAGTGCTCACTCTCTCTCTCTCACACACACACACACACACTCTCAGGTATCTGACATGACATGACCAACACCACGGGTCAGTGCTCACTCTCTCTCACACACTCAGGTATCTGACATGACATGACCAAGACCACGGGTCAGTGCTCTGAGGGATGTGTGTGTGTGTTTCAGGGCTGCCGGTGGTCCTGTCGGCCGAACCAGAGGCCGTTCTGCTGGGAGCCGCTGTGATCGGAGCCTGTGCTTCATCTGACTGTGGCTCCATACAGGTACAACACACACACACACACTCACACAGAGACCCTGAGGAACACTCTTGTCTTTCTTCTCAGGAAGCAATGATGAAGATGAGCAGAATCGGGCATGTCGTCAGACCAAACCCTGCTCTAGAAAGGTGCCATTCAATGATGTTTCTCGTAATAAAGCATTAATCCACATAGCAGAGATTTAATACAGTCATAGATCAGGATTCATGTCTTCTGTATGAGTAATGAATGATTATTGGTCTCTGTGTGTGAAGCTTTTACAGAAGGAAGTACGCCGTGTTTCTGCGTCTTTATGATCATCAGAAAGAGTGTGTGGCGCTGATGGAGGATGATGGAGTTTGACACACAGACTGCCAGATTAAACACTAGAAGAGTCTGCTTCCAATGACCAAAAACACTAGATTTGTATTCATCTTAAAGGGTTAGTTCACCCAAAAATGAAAATTCTGTCAGTATTTACTCTCCCTCATGTTGTTCCAACCCCGTAAGACCTTCGTTCATCTTCAGAACACAAATTAAGATATTTTTGATGAAATCTGAGAGCTGGATCACTCCTCCATAGGCTTCTAAGGGATTGAAACTTGCCAGCCCCGAAAAGTCATTAAATACATCGTTAAAATAGTCCAAGTGACTACAGTGACTCAATCTTAAGTTTATCAAGCGATGAGAATACTTTTTGTGCGCAAAAACCCCAAAAAATAACGACTTTATTTCAACTATTCATTTCCTTCTTTCTGGGCCTCGAGTCAGTTCACTAGTGTAACAGCGCAGCGCTTCTGTTGTTGTACGTCACACGCATCACACACATGACCAGCGTCGGCCAATAGTGAGCCTACGTGTGACGTAGCTCTACGCAATCACACTACGTTAACTGACTAGAGGCCAACAGAGAAGGAAATGAATAGTTGAAATAAAGTCGTTATTTTTGTTTGTTTTTGCGCACAAAAAGTATTCTCGTCGCTTGATAAACTTAAGATTGAGACACTGTAGTCACTTGGACTATTTTAACGATGTCTTTAATGACTTTTCAGGGCTGGCAAGTGTCAATCCCTGAAGAAGCCTATGGAGGAGTGATCCAGCTCTCAGATTTCATCAAAAATATCTTAATTTGTGTTCTGAAGATGAACGAAGGTCTTACGGGGTTGAACAACATGAGGTAATTACTGACAGAATTTACATTTTTGGGTGAGCTAACCCTTTAACATTATAAGTGTTCAGCCTTTTACACAAATGAGCAGGAGTGAGGAAAATATAACCAGATGAAACCACTTTATAAACAAGTGTTCGACCATAACTGGAATCAGTGTTGAAATATGCATTTCAGAGCAATAAAAGGCTTTAAAAAAAAAAATCATTTTGCAAGATTTATTCTTTTGTGTGGCTGAGTGTGTGTGTGTGTGTGAGAGAGAGAGAGGCGTGAGCATAACCTCCTCAGGGGCGGAAGGACCAAAAAGGGCAAAAAAAAAGAGAGTTCCTTGTATTTCTTTTTTTTATCCTTTCTTTCTTGGCATTTTATGAAAAGACGTTGATACAATAAGAATGCATAACACATAAAAACGAACATATGGAAATTATAATATATTATTTACTTTACCAAACAAAACAGTGAGAATCAAGTTTTCATTTTCAAGAATCATTTTGTTGATGTTGTAAATTTTATGTATGTATTATATGCATGAAGTGTTAGCATGAAATCAGTAACACTTTATAATAAGGTTTCATTAGTTCAATTTGTTAACATAATAATGAACTGCACTTCTACAGCATTTATTAATCTTAGTTAATATTAATTTCAGCATTTACTAAAACATTAAAATCAAAACTTGTATTTGATAACATTAATTAATGCACTGACTGTAACAATTAACAGTTGTATTATTATTAATTAAGATTAACAAATACAGTAACAAATGTGTTGCTCATGGTTAGTTAGATACATGAATAATAAACAAATTAACCTTATTGTATAGTGTTACTATGAAATCAAAGATATAAATTCCTTACAATTTAGAGTTGGAGATGTACTTAAGATTTAATTTCAATGTATTTCCCCAATCTAATAACATAATTGCCTTGGATAAAAAATCGAAATCGAGTTATACTTTTATTATAGTTAAGCATAGCTCGCATGCTGCCGCAACTTTTACAGTAGCATGGTAGGATAAATGTAACTTTTCCATATTAGCTTAACGTTACCGCTGCTCGTGTAGTGTGTCGACTCGCGGTGAACTGCTGTAGCGCTGCAAAGGAAACTCCGCCTACCACTTCACCTCGTCAAATTCTTCCGCCAAAATTTTTTTTAAATTATTATTGTTAGTGGCAATGGTGTATAAGTGTATTGTTATTTATTATAATATTTATAATTATTATTAATATTACAATTATCAGAGAGGGGCACAATACATTTTGAGACAAAAGGGGCAGGGCTTTCACTGTTATGCTGATGATACAGCTCTAGCCTGGCATACCAGACACACATCAAGATGTTAGGTCTGGGAACTCACCATTAGCATGCCTCAATCCGAGGGGCGGGATAAACGGTTGTCTTTCAAATTCCCTCTGCACACAATAGGATAGCGCTACAACCAACCAGAGCAACGAAGAAGGTGACGTAGTCAGAGCGACAGAGTCAGAGCAAAGCCGTTCTTTGTTCTTGTTTCAAAGAAAAGTTTAACTTCAAATCCTCCAGAGTCGCGGCCAAAGCCGAATCGAAAGACCGCTGTTCTCCAGCAGCAGCAGCCATTCTTTGTTTTTAAGTAACAGTGAACCGTCGCAACTCTGTCGTCATTATGTTAAGCCCGCCCGCCGACTCTATACACGATCTGATTGGCCTGACCAATTTTTGTTTTTTCCAGCTCGAAAGTCAACGGAGAGTTGCTAGACCACACTGGCTGCAAAATAATTTTTGCTGCCGCTAGGGTGCGTCTAGATTTCTAAGCTAACTCAGCTCTATATTTCTTCACACCCTGACAAAACTTACTGATTCACAAAATTAACGGAATGCATAGCTGATATAAAAATTTGGATGACTAGTAATTTCCTACTACTTAATTCTAAAAATAAACGGAGATTCTAAGGCCGTGTGTCCACCAAAGCGTTTTTAGCCAGCTGAAAACGCTAGCTGTGAGCGCTTGAGAGCGTTTTGGCAGCGCTGCGTTTTTTCAGTTGAGACGATTCGTTGCTATGATGCAGAATATCCGCAGCACAGTTTACTTGTAACTGATTTCGCAGATAATTTGTTTCATACTACAAATTTATTTTTCATCAATTTTGTTCGGTTAGCTCTACTGGTTGATGTCGTTGTGCAGAAAGAATGTTGTGACAGTTGGTCGGTGTGGTATCTGTCCCGCCCCTCCACCACTGTGATTGGACGGCTGTGTAAAAAGTGACAGTGATGAGCGCTGCGTTTTACCCAAAGTGGAACATTTTTCAACTCTCGGCGACTAGTAAAAAATGGTAAATCAGTAAATAAAAAAAATAAAAAAAAACAGTAAATCAGACGTTGGGACACGATTTTGAAAAAGATCTTGCTTTCAACACTGAGCAGCGAGATGATGCGAAACTGATCAATGTTGCAAGAGCCCTCCTCCTTCAGGATCCAGACTCCCTCAGAGGTGTCTCCATTGCTCAGCGACTCTCCCTCTCCGCCAGATCACCTTCAGGATCTTCCAGAGACGTCTGAGGAGCTTCGGGCACTGCTTGTAGACCTTGTAGGGGACCCCGCTGGGACCTGGAGCGGAGCTGGATCTTGCCGCTCTAACTGCATTTTCCACCTCTTTCAGCGTGGGTTCAGCGCAGTCGAATTGGGTTCCTGGTTCAGGTGGCGCCACCAAATCCCTGCAAGGTCCGAGGTCGTGGTTCCTCAAGGTGTCACTAAAAGTGGCGTGGAGATGATTGTCGATCTCCTCTACCGGGCAAGTGAGGTGGCCACTTCGCTTCTGGCCCAGTAGTTTCTTGGTAAAGCTGAAGGGATTGCCAATGAAAGCACTGCGTTTCCGAGCCCTTTCCTTGCCCTTCCTTCGGTGCCGTTCCGCTCTCAGTGAAATGAGTCTCTTCCTTATGATATTTGTGAGTTCTGACAAGGCAGTCCTTTCTTCTTCCTTGGCCGTCTTGAACTGACGTCTGAGGGATTTTAGTTCTTGTCTCAGCTGGCTGATCTTGGCTTCTCGCCGGTTGAACCTCGCTGGGTTACTATCCCCTCTTCTTTCCTCAACACCAAACCGCTCTACTCCCATGTTCATTATGATGGTACACATGGTCTGGAGCTTCTGGTCGACTCTGCCCTTTGAGATGGATTCCAGGCACTTGTCTACATCCTCGCCCAACCTAAGCCACTCGTTGTTTGCCGCAGACCACTTCACCCTGCGGTGTTCCGATTTCCTGCTTGATGGGGGGATTTGCGTAGCTTGGAGGTTCCGGGTACTGTGGGGAGATTCCGGGTACTGTGGGGAGATTCCGGACGCGGCTCCTCCTCCGTCTCACCAGGTTCAGCAGCCGGCGTGACAGTAACTGCTGCCCCAGCTGCCGTACCTGAGCGTAGCTCCACTTGATCCCTCCTGAGGCAGGCCATCTTTGCCTGGTGGATCTTCAGGCCCTTCAGGTTTTTACAGACCTTGCCGCAAATACAGACTGCGCTCGTATTCCATTGTCCATTTACTTGGGTCGTTACCGGTAATTCCGTCTGATTGGGATGCTCATTTCCCCCCCCCCCCTCTCGGGTATCCCTGGGGGTATATTTCTGTAGGGTTCTTCATAGCTTGTTGTGGGTGCTCCCTCTCAGGAGCTGCAGGTCGGGGGGCTAGCCCTCCCTGCCCCGGTTGCCGTCTTTCCGAGCAGTCTGCTGTCTCTCCAGCCGTCGCCACTCTATTCGTGGGTGTCATCCAGACTTTCCTGGATGTCACTGGCTGTGCCAGGTAGGTTAGAGTTTGAATACACCTTCTGGTGCTACTTGGACACGTCATCAGTGAAGAACCCGGGGTCATAGGGTGTTTCGGGTCTTTAATCTTCATACACCCTCACCCGGGCGACCCAGCCGGGGGTGATCAGTCCCCGGCTTGTGTCCAAGTGGCATGTTGCTCCACGTATCCCCCCTACAGATCCACAGCCACCGAGAAGCCCTCTCTGCGGCCTCTAAGATGTTTGTGGTGGCTTTTTTCAATTGCAGTTCTTTCACTCCAAGGAGTTTGAGGGTTCGCAGCAGTGAGCGGCCAGCGAAGCCTCGGCACCCGACCTCGACTGGCTCGCAGCGAGCTTTCCAGCCGTTGTTCCAGCACTCCGAGCTAAGCTCTGCATACTTAGCCCTCTTGCGCTCGTGGGCCTCTTCAATACGGTCTTCCCAGGGAACAGTTAGTTCCAGGATAACCACTTGCTTAGTAGACTCAGATGTTAGCACCATGTCCGGGCGGAAAGAAGTTCAAGAAATTCAATAAAAAAAGACCCATCTCAGAGTGCTTTATAGAATGTACGGTTACTGTAATGAAAAAACGAAGACAGAGACAGAATTGCTGCAATAAATAAAATAAATGTATATATTTGCATAATTCAATCAGCTGTTTCTCAGTAACAATAGAATAAAATACAGGGGATATATTTGTGTTTCAATTCACAATATAAACAGCTGTTTACCTTGACTTCAGCCTGTAAGGTTAGGTTTAGAACATGGTGTTATCTGTTCTGACATACAGTGTTAAAGCATTGGTAAATTTGCCAGTAAATATCCATTGTTTTGGTCTTGTTTGAGCTTGTGTGTAAAAGAAGTTCAAACATTTTAAATTTGTGTTAATTGTATGGATTTTGTGTTAAAGCAACAAGAAATGTGTTAATGTATAGCTTACACAGACGGATGTAGTGCTAACTGCGTTAAGAGTTTAGGAAATTTGTTAAAAGTATTGAAAAAATTGTCATAGCGATTGTAAAAAACTGTAAATGCCTCAGCTGTTGGTTGAAATATTTGCCCTCTGGTTCTCCGAAACGGACGCAAGAAGCATCATCACCACATGTCAAGTCAAGTCACCTTCATTTATATAGCGCTTTTAACAATATAGATTGTTTCGAAGCAGCTTTACAGTGATAATAGGAAATTACTGTAGCGAATTAGCTCCATGAAATATTAATAACCAATCATAACTTGTTATTATTGATTATGAATATTTGTGTCAGTTAATCAGATTAACTTTATGTAGCTACATTAACATTACAACCAATTACTCAGTTTATTCAGTGAACCCTCAATACTGGTTATTAATTAATTATTAGAAATGTACATTTCCGGGGCATGGGAAATGTTTTTCTTACCAAGTACTACTAAGAGCAAGTAGTCAAGATCGATATGATTACTGACTTCCAGATATGAGCTTGAGACACAGACAACTTTACATGTGATATGAACAAGACTTTATTAACTAGACTAAACATTTAAACTACTCTAACATACACATACATACATGCATACAGTTTACCAAGGGAAAGAGAGCTGAAGAAGAATACAGAAAAGCAAGAAGTTATAGCATTGTTTGAAAGCAGCAGATCAACAGCCTTGAGCAAACCTTCAGTTTAGTTCTAACACACCCTTTTTAAAAAGGGTAAGGATACTTAATGTATTGAATAATGAGACTAAGTTTGATACTTGCATGTCTCCCCCATTTGAATTAAACTGTCCTGATGCAATTTGTTGAGGCTCCAGTTGATCTTTGATAATGTTGTCTTGATGAGATAGAACCAGTTGGAGTCAGAGGATCTTTGTTGAATAGAAAGACAAGGCTGCAGCCTGGCACAAGCTTGGGAGTCCTTGAGGGACACATCTAGTTCAGCATCATCTTCACATTAGGATATTACATCACCTGTAATTAGATTTGATGCAGAAGAAAAATGTCAACACATAGGATCACAATAAGAAAGTAGCTTGTAACCCAATAATCCCATGATACCAGAAATGTGCAATAAAATCTCTGGGTATATGTTAATCTGGGGTCCGTTTCCCAAATCCATAGTTGCTATCCAGTTAGCAACTTAGTTGGTTGGCAATGGGAAATTGCAACCGACAAAGTAGCTAACTTAGCAACTATGGTTTTGGGGAACACACCCCAGGCTAATACTTCAAACCAAAAGAGTTGGTTGGTTGATAAAAGGTTTTAAAATCCATGTGTTAAAAATATTCATGTTGAAAACAAAATGGAAAAACATAATTTAATATTCCATTCTATTCTAATCTATTCTTATTCCTAAAGTTTACCAGCAGATATCCCGTCTGCCAACTGTTTGTCCTGCACAAACTTCTGGATGAGTGCTTTTATCTTCTCCAGAGAGTCATCAGGCTTTGAGTGCATTTTCTTTGGGTCCAAACACATCATATTGTGCACAATTGAATACTTCAGAGGGCACTTATCCAGCGCCTTCTTGCAGATGTTCGAAAGAACAATCTGGCAGTCTTTTCTGAACTGAAGTACACCAAGATCACTTACTCTGCCTTTGGCCCCTGACACCTCCTGACAACAAAACATGGCTTGTCAAATTTCTATGATCTCTCCAAACACTAAGCAGAAGGTTAACAATACCTCAATTGTACATATCAAAACAGCTCACACTCAAAGTTATTCACATTTGTTTGACACATTTCTATCTAAAGATATCAATGAATTTACAGGAAGTCCCACCTTGATGACAGCTGTTGCACCCATTCCAATGTCCACTTCCTTTGGACTCAGCCAGAGTTTTTGATCCGTAACATCAAGCCTAACAAGTTTGTACGGAGTGAGAGGCAGGGCATCTCGCTTGATAAAGCGTTTAAGGAGATTCTGAAAATAAAATTCAATTCAGTTAATTTGTGTGTGTGTTTGACATTTGTTGTTGTTGTTGTTGTTACTGTTGTTGTGAATGATTACCCGGATCAAATTTTCCAAGTCCTCCCAAAGGAAGGGCATCATTGGCACATCTGTCTGATATTTCGCCAGAAATGGCTGAAAGGCTCGTGATATGGCCATGAAAAAATGGAATTTGGGCAGCAGAAGGGGATCCATTTGGGCTTTACATATGCTGTTAAATGATGATGTTCCTGGGTCCTTCATCTTCTTTGACTTCACAAGGTCTACATACTTCACAATGGAGGGCCAGACTTCTAACGCTCTTTCAACAGCAGGCAAATTTTCTAACCACCTATGCCCACAGAAAGGCAAGGGGAATGTTGAGGTTGCTGTTTCAGAAGTGAAATCTCTTCTGGCTGGTGTGCAGTGGAAGAGAAAATTAAGTGCTTTAAGTACTTTTTCCACCATCCACAATTCAAAACCACCCTTAAACGCATTATGAAGGGTGTGTAAACCACAGCTTCCGACAATTTGAATTTGTGTCCCAGCAAATTGCTCAACATGCTCTTTTTGCAGGAGATTCACAAATTTCCAATTGACAGATGGTCCATCCATTGACAAGGAGAGCATATTCCTGAGATTTAGTTCCTTTGTACATTCCTAAAAATATGAAAAACACAAACATTATAAAAACTGCCAACTTATTCCTAAAGCAATGATACCAAGAGAATTTTATTAAGATAGCCTATGTCTGTCAAATATTTAAATAAAGTAAGTTTAGTTTACCATAAGATAAGGTGTGCAAACATAAACATACAGAAAAATTGCCTTATGCCCCCCCCCACACACACACACCACCCTGCCTGCCACCTGACAGCCCCCTCACAGCACACACAATATTTCTATGTAGGTGACAATAAAAACTCCTTGAATCCGTGAGTTTGCTTATTAATTAGGGGAACATTCAAAATAACTTTAAGAATATACTATTCAATTAAAAACCAGCTGACTTGGTTCCAACATCAGGGTAGGAAAGCTGGTTTTGCACACATTTATCCACGAGAGGACCTAAACCAAAACCAACTGTTGCAAATTTGGTTGCCAATAATTATTATTATCCCATTTACAAGACAAGATTGTTGAATGGCTTACCTTGAACTTTTCCAGTAAGTCTTCAGCAGTGGAGTGACCCATATACTGTGATCCCAGATACCGGGACTGCACTCGAGAACCATTCTCGTCATTCACCCAATACCTGACATGCAAATCCAGTTGTTTGCTTTTGGTGGTCCTATTCATGCTTTCGTCAAACATGACAACGAAGCTGTCTTGATTCACACTTGACAGAAGTTCCCTTTTTATGTACGGAACAAGTCCAAATCGAGCAAGATAAGAGGTTTTGTCCCAGCCACAACTAAATGTTTTTGCACATTCCAAGTCAGGGAACATTGCCCTGAAGACGGTGCTCACGTCTTCGTTGGACGTATAGGAGTGATGTCGGCTAACCATGTGCAAAACCCACAGCATTTCGGCCTTCAGTGTAGTGGTTGGGGAGAATGTACCGAAGGCATTACTTGTACTGGACCCCGAAGACACCAACGCGGGTGTAACGTTAGCCTTTGAAGTAGATACCGATGCTGCAAACATCTGAATGGGGACAGTTGTTGCCTGACTGTCGGCATAGCGCTTGTGCTTCTCCCCTTTCATATGTGAGTCAAGGGCTTTGCTGCCCATTGTTCCCAATTGTATGGTCTTTTTGCAAAGTCTGCACCGCGCTTCGTATTCCGACGTTTTCATCGGCTCTCATCATCGAGCCAGCTATCATTAACCCTCTGAGGTCGGCTATCGCGCCGGCGCGATAGTCTTGCTTTTTTTCTTATCAGTGCAAAAGAAACTCAAATAACTCCGTCGATTTTTGTCATACAGACAAGTGTTATACATTTTTAAAAACGGTTAAATGTCTTCTTTTTTTGGTGTACACTAATAATAAAAACAAAAAGTTGTTTTTCGTAAAAAATAAAGAAAAAAAAACATGATGCACGTTCTGTCTTCTCTCTCAATGTGAAGTTCATTCTGAAACGCGACAGAAAATTATCAGTAACTTAGCCAATACTTGCCACCCACACATGAAAGTAATGTCTTTACAAAGTTCGAAGTCTCCTTTTTTAAATGAAGTAAATCATATCAAAAAAAAATATTCTCGGTTTAAGAAATCCGTATGAAAGCAACGACATGTACAGTTTCTCCAGCCCGAGCTCATTACCTTTAATTTGACCACACCCCCACGCGCGCAGCTGTTATCATTCAAATGATCCACGTGAAGGAACGCAGAGCTGTTAACGCCCTCATCAGCTCTAAACAAAGAATCAGCGACACCGACTCCAGTATTTCTCTACTTTTCATCAGTTTGGGAGACTGTTTGTGCTGTGGATTTACCTTGGATTTACCTAAGGACACATTTTTATTATGAGAACAATTTTTAAGGTAAGAGACATAATAAGTGTTTTATTGTTGCATAAACTTTACATTGTAGCTACTAAACTCAAAATGGTGCAGCCTAAAATGTTATGAAATGAGATACAAGTAGGCCTATGCTAGTATGAGTGTTTATTCTAATATGGTGAATATTTTAATGTTTAGACCTGTGTTTACTGTTAAATACTGTGTTTGTGGATATCTGCTCAAACGTAGATGTATAATGTAACAACGTTTCATAGTTTGGAGCGGCTCGATCGCTGCACGCGCTGAGTTTGGGTCTGAGTCGCGCTGTGTTTGAAAAGCAAAACACGCCACACATTAGGCTTCACGACAAACTCATCTCATTTCATAACGAATAGAAATATTTGAAGTAACATATGATAAACAATATATGTTTGTCTAGTGTAGTGTTACTGAAAAGTGTTCATTTTTAACGATTTATAGGCTGCCGGCTAT
This sequence comes from Gila orcuttii, assembly GCA_026230005.1. Classification (NCBI taxonomy): domain Eukaryota; kingdom Metazoa; phylum Chordata; class Actinopteri; order Cypriniformes; family Leuciscidae; genus Gila; species Gila orcuttii. The sequence continues at coordinate 9,056,837 of JAPDVR010000009.1, forward strand.
CTAGGCTATTGTTATTATTTTATGCAGCCCTAGACATGCCTATATACAAGGCACAACAAACTAGATGTTCCTATATATATTTACAAAATACATATACATATATACACTGCCGTTCAAAAGTTTGGGGTCGGTAAGATTTTTAATGTTTTTAAAAGAAGTCACTTATGATTAGATTATTTTTCAGATAAATGCTGTTCTTTTGAACTTTCTATTCATCAAAGAATCCTGAAATAAAAATGTAAATAACTGTTTTCAACATTGATAATAATGAAAAATGTTTCTTGAGCATCAAATCATCATATTATACTGATTTCTGAAGGATCATGTGACACTGAAGACTGGAGTAATGATCACAGGAATAAATTACACTTTACTATATATTTACATAGAAAACAGCTGATTAACATTGAAATATTATTTCACAATATTACTGGGTTTGTTTTGTATTTTTACTCAAATAAATGCAGCCTTTGTGAGCATACGTGACTTCTTTTAAAAACATTAAAATCATACCGACCCCAAACTTTTGAACGGCAGTGTGTGTGTGTGTATATATATATATATATATATATATATATATATATATATATATATATATATATATATATATATATATATACAGGTCCTTCTCAAAAAATTAGCATATTGTGATAAAGTTCATTATTTTCCATAATGTAATGATAAAAATTAAACTTTCATGTATTTTAGATTCATTGCACACCAACTGAAATATTTCAGGTCTTTTATTGTTTTAATACTGATGATTTTGGCATACAGCTCATTAAAACCCCAAATTCCTGTCTCAAAAAATTAGCATATTTCATCCGACCAATAAAATAAGTGTTTTTAATACAAAAAAAAAGTCAACCTTCAAATAATTATGTTCAGTTATGCACTCAATAGTCAATACTTGGTCGGGAATCCTTTTGCAGAAATGACTGCTTCAATGCGGCGTGGCATGGAGGCAATCAGCCTGTGGCACTGCTGAGGTGTTATGGAGGCCCAGGATGCTTCGATAGCGGCCTTAAGCTCATCCAGAGTGTTGGGTCTTGCGTCTCTCAACTTTCTCTTCACAATATCCCACAGATTCTCTATGGGGTTCAGGTCAGGAGAGTTGGCAGGCCAATTGAGCACAGTAATACCATGGTCAGTAAACCATTTACCAGTGGTTTTGGCACTGTGAGCAGGTGCCAGGTCATGCTGAAAAATGAAATCTTCATCTCCATAAAGCTTTTCAGCAGATGGAAGCATGAAGTGCTCCAAAATCTCCTGATAGCTAGCTGCATTGACCCTGCCCTTGATAAAACACAGTGGTCCAACACCAGCAGCTGACATGACACCCCAGACCATCACTGACTGTGGGTACTTGATACTGGACTTCAGGCATTTTGGCATTTCCTTCTCCCCAGTCTTCCTCGAGACTCTGGCACCTTGATTTACGAATGACATGCAAAACTGAGCAACAGTCCAGTGCTGCTTCTCTGTAGCCCAGGTCAGGCGCTTCTGCCGCTGTTTCTGGTTCAAAAGTGGCTTGACCTGGGGAATGCGGCACCTGTAGCCCATTTCCTGCACACGCCTGTGCACGGTGGCTCTGGATGTTTCTACTCCAGACTCAGTCCACTGCTTCCGCAGGTCCCCCAAGGTCTGGAATCGGTCCTTCTCCACAATCTTCCTCAGGGTCCGGTCACCTCTTCTCGTTGTGCAGCGTTTTTTGCCACACTTTTTCCTTCCCACAGACTTCCCACTGAGGTGCCTTGTACAGCACTCTGGGAACAGCCTATTTGTTCAGAAATTTCTTTCTGTCTTACCCTCTTGCTTGAGGGTGTCAATGATGGCCTTCTGGACAGCAGTCAGGTCGGCAGTCTTACCCATGTTTGCGGTTTTGAGTAATGAAACAGGCTGGGAGTTTTTAAAAGCCTCAGGAATCTTTTGCAGGTGTTTAGAGTTAGTTAGTTGATTCAGATGATTAGGTTAATAGCTCGTTTAGAGAACCTTTTCATGATTTGCTAATTTTTTGAGACAGGAATTTTGGGTTTTCATGAGCTGCATGCCAAAATCATCAGTATTAAAACAATAAAAGACCTGAAATATTTCAGTTGGTGTGCAATGAATCTAAAATATATGAAAGTTTAATTTTTATCATTACATTATGGAAAATAATGAACTTTATCACAATATGCTATTTTTTTGAGAAGGACCTGTATATATATATATATATATATATATTAGTGCTGGGCAACGATTAATTTTTAATCGCGATTAATCGCATGGTTTTCTTGCGATTAATCGCGATTAATCGCAATGTTATGCGCAAAATTGAATAATGACTTCTAAAGTAGTGTATTGCGCACTTTTGATTTAAATGTACTGCTATATACACAAAAGTGCAATAACTTTAAACAAATAAGGTGCTTTTATACCAGCAGTATTCCCTTTACACAGTAATCTCAAATCTCAACTTAAACATTAATGTAATCAAATCAAATATTTAAACAAAGCTATTTGCCACTGCCAGGGCATTACCTGTTATCTAGTTTGTTAAAACGAGTCCAGTTTTCTTGTTTTTTTTCTGAACAGGTATCAACAGGTATCTTTTATCAGGGAGCAGCAGAAACAGTCTATGTAGTAGTCAGAGGTCATGATCACTACTATATAAGTCGACCAACGTTACTTATAGTAGCTTAGGTTTGGTCATGCCATGGTTTCCCACGTAAGATTACATTAAACAGAGTAAAAAAAACAATTTATACTTTATACTTACGCTGTTGCTGTGTAGCGCGTGTACACTTCGGCGTACCCTGACGTGCACCTCTCCAAAAATGTAACGTCAATTCTACGTGTACCGCAAGCGCTGTGATTGCTACAACCGCTCCCTCTGCATGTGTAATTGCGCGTCAACGCGGACAACGACGCAGAGATATAAATGAAAACCAACGCGTAGTCTATAGCGTATTGTCTTCGGCGTAAGTCCGACGCATTAGTATAAATCAGCCAAGAGTGAGGTGAAGTGGTCGAGCACAAGGTGCAGCGACAAGCGGGTGCGTTCCTGTGAAACCTTTGCGGTCATGCTCGCCTCAAGCCCGCGCCCGCTCGTTGCCGAAGTTGAATTGTCTATAACTTTTTATAAAGGACGCGCAGCACAAATCATTAGAAGAGAGACTGATCCTCGGCTCGCTGTTAGTGAGTTTCCAGAATCTAAATAGTTATTATCTATAGGTTTTATAGGTAATATCCATAGAGCGCCTGTCATTCACTCGCGGAGCGCAACCCTTTAACTGTTCACCAGAGAGAACCTGCCTCTCTCCACTGCTTGTTTGGGTGGGTTATTTGCTGGCTGACCAACATCCCACCCCTCCTGTGATCATGGTTTGACTGTAGGCCTATGTGTATTCAGAGCCAGTGAGCAACGGACTTTCAAAATAATAATAATAAAAAAAAACTGCGTTAACGTGCGATAAAAAAATTGTCGGCATTAATTAATAAATGCGTTAACGCGATAATAATGCGTTAACTTGCCCAGCCCTAATATATATATATATATATATATATATATATATATATATATATTGTGTGTGTATATATATATATATATATATATGTATATGTGTGTGTGTGTGTGAGTGAAAAATCTAAAATGTATTCCCAGAATGGTGCAGCCCTATAGTTTGTCTTGATGTCAACATGTTTACAGGTGTTTATTTATTTATTTTTTAGAAAGGGACCAGATGCCACTGGATGAGTCCTGCTGACTTCAACATTCACATGAGTCTCTGTACATGAACATGGTAAAATGAAAAGTCAAACACCTTGGACATGACAGGTATGTAGGCTACTATGTTTCAGGAATGGCACAAAGGTGTGTGACTGTTTAAGTCTTTGTCTTTACATCAGTGTGTTTACTAATGTGCTTTTTGTCCTTTGTTGTGTATCTTTGGATTATGTTGTGTTGTAAATAAATCCAGACAATCTAAAAGCCATTATTTTTTTAATTTCTCCTCATTCTTCAGGCTTCTCATGATGATAGGGCCTGATAGCCCCTAATAGGGCCATTAGGGGAGGGTCTTTGTCTTTCTCAGGTGTAAAATGCATTCATATTAATGAGAGATCCACGCCCCTTCGCATAAAGCTTTCTCACACAAAACACGTCATACAAATTTTAAATCAATATATTGTCTTATCTAAATGAGTATGCAGGATGATTTTCACATAGTTTTGGAGCAAATATTCTAGGCTACGTGATACAATTTTCAAAAGTCTTGTGAAGAAATAATGACTATGGGTTTTATGACCTTATTTCAGTGACATTTGTTTTTTGTTTTTTCACAAACCACGCATAAACATTATTTTCTTAAAAATACAAACATGTACATGCATGTTGCTCACATATTACGGTAGCCCCGTTTGTGCTATATAGAGTGAATTTACACCTTTGCCATTAACATGTTTATAAATAACTGAAAAAAGCACAAATGTCAGAGCATGTCAGAACACCTCCAGGACCCAGAAAACACCTTAGACCTCAGAGGGTTAAACCTGCACTTCCCCATCTTGGCTCGCGTCTGCCTCTCTGAAACACTTCTTCGTCTGTTTCTATGACAGGGCCTACGGGGAAAACACTGCCCCCTCAATGGTGTGTGATGCCTGTGCTATAGGCACACACTACTTTTTACTGTCTTTAGACAGGGACGTGCGGTGGTGAAATAACGTTAGCATGGAAAATAGTTTCTAAAAGAGATATCGTTCTTTCATTCCGCCCAGATAAAATTTAATGCCGCCCAGATTAAATTTAATGCCACTCTTGGAAAATTTGCACATTTTAAGACCTTAAAAAATGTATATTTTATTTAAGACGTTTTAATACTTTTTAAGGATACGCGGAGACCCTGTTAACAGGGTTTATTTCTCCTTCTCAGGAGAATTAAGTGAGTGTCACATCTCTCAGGAATTCCCTTTTAGAGGTCGTAAAAATCCTTATCTATGTAACAGGACCCCGAGTTCTGCCAGTGGTGTTAGCTTCATTGGGATGTTAGTTTCGGGGGAAGTTACACTGATCTTTGTTGGGAGAGTGAGTTTGCCGGACTATTCATTAGATAAAATGAAGAATTTGTGTGTGTGATTGGTCCAGACGCTAAATTACAGTAACAGATTGTTTTGGCTTTACAGCAGCTCTAGAATAAGGTTATTGTCCAGCTTAAGTTAGTTTTGATTGATTGATTCATTCAAAGATCGTTAAAAGATCATTAGTTATTAACTTAGGGGCCGCTAATACGACACCGTTCTAACAGAAAACCCTTAAGGCACTCCGGCCTGCTCATTCTCACAAAACAGTGCCTGGTGGCTCAAGAGCGCAAACCCTGAAATATTCCAAGGTGCAAGAAAAAAAGAGGTTATCTCTCCGCAAACCTCAAAAACGCAAACCTGCGAAAACGCAGACGGCGTGCACATGCGCATCACGCATAGGTGATATAGGTATGCACGACTGAATTTATATGTGCGCAGGCGTGTAGTCCTTCTTTACAAACCAACCCTCAAACAAACTACTTATCTGGCCTTAAAAATTTATAATAAAGAATTATTTAATCGCTTCCGCATAGCCACGTGAACCGGAATTATCCCGACAAAGTTTTATCTGTAGAGAGGTAAAAGGAAGGAGGCTTTCACAGGGGAGAGACTAGTTGACACTTCAGGACTGCATTGTCGTCGTGTCCAGGCGCAGGTCATCAGGTCTGGATTTGGCCTGGATCCAGTGGACAGCGGTAAATATCGGGATAAACAGAGAGACTAATATTAGCGTCAGTGGCGCAGATAGGATTTTTTAACTGGGGGGGACCAAGCTGTCAGCAAATGATTTAAACTCAATTCGTTATTTTGCGTAATTTGGGCTGTAACTAGTGCTCAAGTAGTTACTTTGCGTAATTTGGGCTAATGATTTGCACTAAAAAGCCATTAGGGGATTCTTATTTGAAATCATGGATAAACAACAATGAACAAAGGTAAACAAAGGCCTACCTGATCACCACTAGCAATGCATGATCAGACTGTTATTTGACTAGTATGCCAATCACCCACCAAAACTTCATGTCTTCAGCAAACTCTCCTGTCTCTCCTTCCTCGTGCTGTCTTTTTCTACTGCGGCTGCGCTCCTGCAGATCCTCACTTGACTGACTAGGGCCTGCCTTACTGTCGTCAGAAATTGCCTGCAGGCCAGGAGGACAACATTTTAAATCTTATAATTTCAGTTAACCCTCTATACCTCTATAGAATTTCACAACAATGTGAAATACAACATATTCCTGAGAATTAATGGCTAAAACTACTATTTCAAAAATGTCTAAGAATAACTCAAAATTTTAAATTTAAGTGTTAATTACAAGTTTGTTGCAATTTATAGAAATATTTTTCAAATTATGTATGACATATTAAGAAATGTTTTTCATAACCCATAATTTAAGAATTTATATCCTCCATTGCTCCAGTCCGTACAATAAAAAAAAACATGATTTCCTGCTATAAGAGGATGTCAAAAGTTTATGTAGGCCTTTATTTGCTGTTTGCATAAACCTTGCACCACACAAATTTACTTCTTATAATTATTTTTATAGTGGCTTACACGACAGTGAACATACCTCAGTCAATTTATACAGTACAATGGGTTAATGATAAGATAAAACATTATTTCCTGACGACGATAAATTGTTTGATTTATCAAACCATTCTTTTTGTGTTCATTCATTATTTGCCTCTGTCCACTCACCTAAATGCATAGTTATAGTCTCCACATTTGCCTTCTTGCCATTATTGTCAGACTAGCTATTCCCCTTAACAAATCTAATCTGCCACATCTGGGAAAGTCAACAGGGACACTTACATTGTTGGTTTTTGAAAAAACGAGGTGATTGTTTTTTGTCTCTTCATTGCCTTTGTGGCATTTATACAGTCGATTTTTTTCAGTTCAGAAAATCACCGACTCAGCTCAGTCATAGATGGTTTATGATCACTATGGTTACCGGTCCGCTCCTACAGGCACGATTGAGGCAGCTACCAGCTCCTCATAGGACCCCGGCGAAAGTCGTAACACACACACAGAGAGAGAGAGTGTAAACGTCGGTGGCATGATGGCATCGTGTGTTTATTGACAACAGAACAGCGTGTAGTGAGAACGTGGGTACAAACAAAGTAATGGTGACCGGTGTAGATTATTATTGTGTGTCAGCCTGCGTCTGCCCCGACCCCATTCTGAAGCAGCGGCGGGCCGGGACACTACTTTGGCTAATGTACATAGCGAAAACACTGGTTAATCCTCTGTTTTACCGATTTTTGTCGCCTTTCGTAGAGATAGTGAGGGCGGGGGACGGATTGGGTCACTATGAATCTGGGGGGGTCATGTCCCCCCCGTCCCTAGTGCCATCTGCGCCCCTGATTAGCGTAGACGCCATCCTTCTTATGATGCAAGAAGTACATCAGGATTTATGGGAAGTGTTCCCGGTTCCGGCTGATCTAAACTATGCAGCCTAACATTGAATTATAGAAGTCTATAATGTGTTATGTGTATGCTAAGCCAAAGAGGTGTGTTTTTAGTCTAGATTTGAACTGACAGACTGTGTCTGCTTCCCGGACAATGTTAGGAAGATTGTTCCAAAGTTTTGGTGCTAAATAGGAAAAGGATCTGCCGCCAGCAGTCGATTTAGATATTCTAGGTATTATCAACTGGCCAGAATTTTGAGATCGCAATAGACGTGAAGGAGTATAATGCGTTAAGAGCTCGCTCAAGTACTGGGAAGCTAAACCATTTAGTACCTTAATATCAGCAATATTTTAAAATTTATAAGATGTTTAATAGGGAGCAAATGCAGTGTTGACAGAACCTGCCTAATATGGTCATACTTCCTGGTTCTGGTAAGAACTCTAGATGCTGCGTTTTGGACCAGCTGTAGTTTGTTTATTAAGCGTGCAGGGCAACCACCCATAATAGCATTACAATAATCTAGCCTTGATGTCATGAACGCATGAACTAATTGTTCCGCATTTGTCATTGAGAGCATATGACGTAATTTAGATATATTTTTAAGATAGAAAAAAGCAGTTTTACAGATACTAGACACTAGATTGTTATAAAAGAGAACACCCAGGTTCCTAACTGACGACGAGGACTTGACAGAGCAGCCATCAAGTATTAGACTGTATTCTAGGTTATTATGCGAGGAAGTTTTTTGCCCAATAATTAGAATCTCTGTTGTTTTTTTATTAAGTAGTAGGGAATTACTAGTCATCCAGTTTTTATATCAGCCATGCATTCAGTTAATTTTGTGAATTGGTAAGTTTCGTCAGGGCGTGAAGAAATATAGAGCTGAGTATCATCGGCATAAAAGTGAAAACTAATGTCATGCTTCCTAATGATATCTCCTAAGGGTAGCATGTACAGAGTGAACAGCAAAGGTCCTAGCACTGAGCCTTGTGGTACGCCATACTGGTAGTATGCCATACTTTTGATCGTTAAGAGATCTCTTCATTTATTGCTACAAACTGTTAATGGTCAGATAAGTATGATTTAAACCATGCTAATGAAATTACACTAATGCCAACATCATTTTCGAGTCCATTTAAAAGTATGTTGTGGTCAATAGTATCAAATGCAACACTAAGATCCAGTAACACTAATAGAGAGATACAACCACGATCGGATGATAAGAGCAAATAATTTGTGACTAATGAGAGCTGTCTCAGTACTATGATACGGTCTAAATCCTGACTGAAAATCCTTGCAGATATCATTTCTTTCTAAAAAGGAACATAGTTGTCTGCCTTTTATAGTACAGAAAGGGTAGATTCGAGATTGGCCTGTAATTTACTAAATCTGCAGGATCAAGTTGCGTTTTTTTAACAAGCAGTTTAATCATAGCCAGCTGAAACGTTTTTTAGAACGCATGACAAAGATGAATTAATGATATTAAGAAGAGGATCTATGACCTCTTGAAGCATCTCTTTCAATAGCTTATTCGGTATAGGGTCTAACATACATGTTGTCGATTTAGATGATTTAACGAGTTTAGAAAATTCTTTCTCCTATAGCAATGAATGAATCGAATTTTTCGTCAGTGAGACTACACTGCAATGTCTGATGTGATACTGTAGTAGATGGTTATCTAGACTAAAAACACATCTCTTTGGCTTAGCATACACATAACATTGTCACAGATTTCCTTTGTCAGAAAAGCTCTGTAAAGCACACTGACTGGGTTCAAAAAGGGTCTAAAAAAAATTCAGGGATTCAGTGGATAACCAGTGTCTCCCAAAAGTCCACCCTGCAATTCACTTCTTTTAATTGCATCATGAACCTACAATTCCTCAGTAATGGGTTAATCCTGGTCAGCGAGGGACATAGTTGAGCACTCAGAGTTTAACATCAATAATTGCCTGCATATTACTAAACACTAAGGTAGCCTTGTGGGTTGGAGGTGCTTAAATTCTAATGTGTTCTACTATGGCTTCTACTACTTTTTATTTGCCATTAAATTAATAAAACCAAAGATTAAAGTTTGCATTAGAAGAAGTCAAAGTCAACAAAAAGCCACTTTTGTGAAACTAGTGCAGCTGACAATTAATTGCGGTCTACAGCAACATGCAATGAAAGTTAGTTTTATATTTAGTTAGCCTACTTTTTCATTCGGACTAAGTTTGTATGCAACTGACTAAAACAAGGTTTCTGCAGGTTTTATAATAGTAAATTTAAGACTTTTTAAAGACCTTTTCAAGACCAAGTAACGAAAACAAAAAGGACTAAAGAGAAGGGAACACACAACATGTCAATATGTTCTCTTTGTGTCTAGGGAGCAAACAATGAGTTGGATTAGCAACACTTCAAAGTTTCAAAGTACAAACTCTACCGATCTCCATTTTATTATTATTATTATTTTTAATATTTTTTAACAAAACAAGACTTGAAACTTAAGACTTGAATATCTGCAAATGGGCTCAGAAAAAAAGCGGAAATCAGTTTTCATACCCAATTGATAGATATTGGATATAAGTGTAAAATCACTTACTTTTGTTCAATTTCTCAGAAAACAAGACTACATCTTTATTTTGCATCTCAAGTAAATTCATCTTGATTCAATTATGTTTATAGCTACTTGTATTGGAAAACAATGCAAAATACTGAATAAGATAATCATTTTTGCAACATTTAATGTCATCACTTTACAAAAGTAAGACTTTCTGCTCTGATTTAACACCTTTTTAAGGCCTTAATTTGTGGACGGATGAATTAAGACTAAGACATTTTAAAGACTAGAAGAATTCCTGCTTAAACTCGAAATCAGTCTTCAAGAACAAAACATATAAAAATAGATTTACTCTAAAAAACACACAAACAAAATAAGGAGCTGATACAACAAAACGGGATGTTTAAAACCCATGTCATTACCTTCCGCCCTGTAACGTAGACTCGTGAGTTTCTAACGTACACCAATGACTGTTCAGAAAATGGCGGGGGAGGGTTTTCCGGCAGGACAAAAGGAAGAGGGGAGAAGCATACCTCCGCAGAAAACGGCTCTTAAAACATGATCACCCACCAGAAAATGAAAAAAAACATTCTTATTGTCAGATAAAATAATGAGTTACAATTTGCAAATATTTGTTCTTTTTTAAGGGATATACACGTTAAATGATACACTTTTCCGACAACGGCGCATCACTGCACCCTCATTAAAACGCCTCAAGTTAAATTAACGTTAATGTTAAATGCTGTTTTAAAGGTCCTTTCAACACATCTGTGTAATTTCACGTTATCTGGAATTGCAATATTACATGCAAGTTAACAACATTTTAAGCTAGTTTTATTTAAGTTACTTATAAATAAGCCATAAGCAATCGTCGATTAAAAGAGTGTATAGACACTTAGGCTATAGGCTAAATAATAAATATACAACATATAAAGAAAGATATCATTATTTCACCAGCTTATAGTTGTTAAAATGTATGTTTTATATTAGAAATGACTCCTTTTTATACCTGTCCGAAACACAGTTGGTAGAACTTTTCAGCCGTCCGGAACACGGTGATTCCTCACGGTAATCCGGACACTGCGTCTCCCGGCAGTTTTTTCAAGATTTCATTTCTCCAAAATTATTAGTTCAAAATGTGTCAATCAAATTTTGGAACATGTGGAAGGCATGTCCCCAGAGACAGACGAGCCAATCGGGTTTATCTTTCCGCGGATTGATATCTTTCGGGACTTTTACTGTGCAAAGTGTCCGGAATACAGTGAGTCTACGTTAACGTAACTTTAGTCTGTTGTTATCAGGATCAAAGAGTAAAGCGTACTAACGTTCGTTTTAACCCAAACTTGACAACAGTTTCAAATAAAACATGTCGGTTTCAACTGCAACAACATAAACAAACGTTACTGCGCATGCACACTTTTCAGGCCCAAACGCTAAAAATCATTTTTGAAGAAAATTTTGGTTTTGAGTCAGACAATTTCATTTTATGAATGAGAAACTTTTTTATAAAATTATAAAATTTCTATTTCTTCAAGAAATAGATTTTTTTTCATAGAAACCATTTATGAACAATTGTGTATGAAGTAAGCCTAATCTTTCTCAATTCCATTATCACTGAAGTGTATTATGTCAAATCCACTCAGCTGCAAAGCAATGTTCATTTTTTTCTTAAAGCTGCAGTCCGTAGCTTTTCCCCTTTTTGTCGCCATCTCTGTTCGAAATCTGTAACTGCAGTGATTCGCGGAATTATCATCTTTACGTGGGTTGTAAATCGGCATGAAACAGCGCGGATGAACACAGTGTTTTGAGGCGAGTGCTGTTGTCAATCACCGCGCTGTGTGGATACTGTCATTCAGAATCACAGATTCACTTTTTGAAAGCTTGACCAACATAAGAATTTTCAACGGAAAATGTCTTCTGAACAAGTAAGTAACATCCATTTTTGTTCTGATCAACTAAGGGGGAAAAGCATTCGACATGACAAGCGATCGTTAGATTTAATCAGCGCGATTTACAGCAACCGTGCAAATCATAGCCTACTTTGTTCTCAAATTGTTCATGTTAACAACATCAGCATTGCGTGACTAACATTATTTAATGTGTTTTATGATTACCTGTGTAGTTCATAATTCATATTCTCCATAATAACTAAACGAGAAAGGCACAACAAAGGAAACTCCATAACTGTGTGAATTAAGAAAACGTATTGTTACACGATTGAACTATTGAAATGTCTTACTTGTTCAGCAGAAAAAGCTGTCTCTTCTTCCGTTTCGAACCCCTTAGGGAGGAGTTCATGCACCTTTCAAAAGCCCCACCGATGTGTATCCTTGTGTTCGCATGAGACGGTTTCTTTCTCTTTCCACCTTAAATCCGAAGTACGAAGTCTTTTGGGTTTTATAACTGGTTAATCTCCAGTTGACACTGATGATTGTTGTTTGGATCTTTCTGGATCCGCCATAAGTTTAATCATGTAAAGTGCTGCGAGAAAAGCCTATCTCTACATCTCCTCACGCGCAGTATAGCCGGCTAGCCGAAACTCCTTCTTTATGTGTACGGGTGTGACGTAAGGACGCAAAGTCATGCTCGAATTTCCCGCGAAAACCCACCAGTACCACTGGAATTAAAATCATTATTACAAGCTAACCGTTTTGAATCTAGCTATGGCAAGCAGATAGTTTTGAACACTGGCTGAAGATGTTTTTTTTTTAAATAATTAATTTGGATTATTTTTAACTTAAAAAAGTTATGGACAGCAGCTTTAATTAATGCTCGGCATCAATCCAAAATATTTTTGGATGGAAAAATAAATGAAAAATGAGTTCCTTTTCACCTTTACAAAAATTACAAGAGTAATCAATATCTAATTTAGAATGTTCCAGCACATGTTTTACTTGATATATTCTATGCATTATTTAAAAAAAAGACTTCTTTTAATTTGTAATTAATATAGAATTTATCTATTGTTCGCCAAGCTTTACACCAATTCACATCTCCAAACACAGAAGACCAGAAAAAGCGAGCTGGAGGACAAACAATGTTATTAAAATCAAGTTTTTAATGTTGTTTATATATCTATGTGGTGTTTTTAATATGCTTTAAGACAAATCATGTGCAAATTCATAAGTCAGCACCATTGCTGAATGTCCAGCACCACTCCTTAAATGTCCAGTGAACCAAAGACCCGGTTTGAAATCATAGGTGTTTCTGACATCATAAACTACCTTGTAACCAATAGGGCTGTAGCGATACACTAATCTCACGATACGATACGATACACGATATTCAGCTCACGATACGATATATATCACGATATTCAGCCTACGATACGATTCGATACGATTCGATATAATTCGATACACTTACATCATTTTCTGAAAGATTTAAAGGGGACAGAGTGATTTTGGTGACATCTTGTGAGTGTTTCATTTACTTGGATTAATTTAAATGAAAACACAAAAACAGCTTGCAAAATAAATGCTGGACAAAATTAATCAAAGATGTGTTGAGAAAATTAGTTCCATTTATTGAAACAGTGCAAACTGTAGCTTACAAGACTTTGAAAAGTAAATAAAGTGCAACATTGCAATTTGCAATTAACAATGGAGAGTTAAAGTGCAAGCCGCCAGGTAAGTAAACATAGTAGTACCATGGCTTCTCCAAAACATCAAATAATTTAAGTCAATAAGAACATTTAACTTAAAACTTAGCTGAGTATTTTAAGGCCTGTAAGCCTACACGTATGTGAGGTAGCCAGTCTAGCCAGCAGAAAAAATAAACCATGGCAGCCAGACAATAATTCAAGTTGAATTTTTTTTACCCATCTTAGCAAAGTAGCTTAAGGCCTTAAGTGAACACTAAACAAACTCTCCTCTCCACATAACTGCAGACCAAGTGATCTACATTGTCTTCAGATTTTTGTTTAGGAAAATAATTTGATCCACATGCTCTGGGAGAAGTGCGCTTCTCTGAGCAATGATGATATCTCCGGCTGTGGAAAATACCCTCTCAGAGGAAACGCTAGTGCCAGGGATACAGAGGTACCTTTTAGCAAGTTGTGACAAGAGTGGATACTGATACTGGTGCTCCTTCCACCAGACCAGTGGATCTTCTTTCACTTCCAGGAGATCTGCCTCCTTGTAGCGGATCATCTGCTCCTTGGCCTCGTCCTCTTGGGTATTTTTCTTGGTTCGTGCTGCACCACCACCACCGTATCGTTCACCAAGAAGGGCAGCCAGTGGACAAGAGGGCCTTGGATTCCTGGGTGGAGGACGCTGACCTTCAAATAAATAAACAATAAAAACAAAAAAAACATTACTTATAGTTAAGCACATTCCATACTTCCTGCACAGAAGTTCAGACAACACACAGTGCACTTCACTGGATAACAATGGGTAATACTACTGACCTTGACTGCTCACTCCTTCCATGAAATGCTCTCCTTCATCCACAGCATCTTCATCTTCTTTAGATGCCATCCCCTCATCATCAGCATGAGCATTTGCTGTGCCCTCTTCATCCACACTCCAAAGTGACTAAATTAAATAAGTCAACGTGAAATGAAATTCATGAGCTTTTATTGTATAAATCTTTTCAGTACTATATTAAATATGCCTTTAAACTTGTTAACATTATAGTATTTAATTATGCTTTTAAAACTATTTAATATTTATCTATTTTAAACTGATGTCGGATTTGCCTTTTAAACTAGTAGCAGTACCATCACTGCCTTACCTCTGATGGCTGCATGCTCAGTCTTGCAGCCTCTACAATCAGTCCATCATAAACTTCCTGTCTTTCATCTTCAGTCAGGAAGGGAAGACTTTTGAATCTTGGATCCATCGCTGAACATGCATGGAGAGTTGCCTTGAGGTCAATATACCTCTTCTGAAGATCCCCAGCCATGGCAGCTTTCATCTCTTTTATGACTGCAGATTCACCTTCGATCGGTTTCAGTCCGTTGATCAGTGTGTCCTGGAGGGGTGCGACGACTGACAGTGTGGGGGTCTTCTCCTTGGACATGTACTGTGTTGCCTCTTTCATAGGCTTCAGAGCGCTGACTACTTCTTCAGCTGTTGTCACGTCTGACTCAGTCAGTGTGCACAGATCTTTCTCGGTCTTCCTGACTTCACTCGAGAGCAGGGTTGCGCAGATGGCCGGTTGTTGCTCCAGGAATCTTTCCAGCATGTCATGCGCACTATTCCATCTGTAGTTAAATAAAATAAATATACTTTATTTATATTTTATATATAGACAGCATGGATGCTTTACATAAAAGACTAAACAAATTAAATAATAATGTAATTAATAAATGAATAAGTAATAAAAAAACAAAATAAACTATTGAAAAGTAACCACACACTAACCTGGTAACTACATCCGTCATCAACTTGTGCTCTGGTAGTCGTAGAAGCCTCTGTTTCTCTTTCAGCATGTGGTTGGCTGTGGTGCTCCGTCTGAAGAAACTCACAATGCGTCTCACCCTTCCCAGCAGGCGTGCGACTGCTGTGATTTTGAGGGCACGCTGTGCAGCTAGATTTAGTGTATGAGCATAACATTTGACATGAAGTGTGAATGCTGCCTCCTCAGATGCGATTGTCATATTTGAGGCATTGTCAGTGACGATTATTGGATCCTTTTCTGTGATTCCCCACTCAGCGAGGGCCTTTCTCAGATGTTCTGCCAGGTTGTGTCCGGTGTGGCTCTCGGGCATGTCCCTGGTTTGTAAAACATACGTAACGAGCTCCCATTCCTCGTTGATAAAGTGGGCCGTGATGGTGACATATGCTTCAGTTGTGCGCGAGGTCCAGCCGTCGCACGTTAGGGCAACTCTCTCCGCACTGGCCAGGGAGGCTTTAACGTGTGCCCTTGTCTGAGCGTACAGCCCGGGAATATAAACCTTGGTGAGGTGTTCCCGGGTTGGAATCGGATAGCGGGGCTCCATCGCGTTCACCATGCGCCTAAAGCCGGGGTTTTCCACCACTGAATATGGTCTCAAATCCTGGCAAATAAAGTAGGCAATGGACTCTGTAATTTTCTGCGACCTTGGTGAAGCAGATGGAAACTTGTGGGAACAACCGCCATCGATGTCCAGCGTAGTTTGTTTTGGGTCAAGCGGCCGCTGCTGCTTTGGGTCCTCCGTACGCATAAACTTGTCCAGGTGGTGACGTTTTAGGTGCGCTCGTAAATTTGTGGTATTGCCGGAATACTTAACTTTAGTGCCACATAGCTTACAAACCGCGACGCTTTTATCCAAGTCGTTGCTTTCCTTCATTTTTTTAAAACCAAAGTGCTCCCACACATCTGCTTTTAAGCAGGCGGGTGCCGGATTTATATTCGCCGCCATTCTCTGAATATCCGCGCTCTGACTTGGTAAACAGGAAGAGGTAGACGTCTGTGTAAATTTTGTACGGGTAACTTGCTCTACAGCAACACTAGCGGCTGGCTGACCAAATCACTCTTCCTGCAACACGAACGGGGGTAAACACAGGGGATTTGAATGGGACGTATGTATCGATACTCGCGGCTAAAAAATCGATACTTTCTTTGGAAAAAAAATATCGATTTATATCGCAGAATCGATAAAATCGCCCAGCCCTAGTAACCAATCACCGAATCGAAAGACCGCTGTTCGCCAGCAGCAGCAGCCATTCTTTTGTTTTCAAGTAGCTGTGAACCGTCGCAACTCTGTCGTCATTATGTTAAGCCCGCCCGCTGACTCTATACACAATCTGATTGGCCTGACCAATTTTAGTTTTTTCCAGCTCAAAAGTCAACGGAGAGTTGCTAGACCACACTGGCTGTAAAATAATTTTTGCTGCCGCTAGGGTGCATCTAGATTTCTAGGCTAACTCAGCTCTATATTTCCGGAAAATACACGGATAAAGTGACCCGGGATTTGACCCGGGTTCGTTTGATTTTGGTTCATTCACACTGCCAGTGATTTTCCGGAATCAGAGAGTGTGTTCACACACAACCCGTAAAAATCCCGTAAAGACATGTGACATCGATGTGACATGTAATGTCTCAGCAGCGTCTATAGTTTGCTTATGAGCTGCGATTTCTCTCTCGAGAAACCACGCTTGTGCATTTTTTTCTGTTATTCGATCATAAACTAGCACATTACGTACCGTTTCACTAGCCTGCTTTCACTTCACTTCAGCGTCATCATTACGACACGGCATTGATTACGGCTTTTGTTCACACAGCGCGCGTTCCGGGACTGATCACGGCAATGTTACTAGGTCCCCAACCCGGCATCGATTCCGTCATCAATCCCGGGTCGTGTTTGAGTTCACACAGAAGGCGTTCTGGCAATTTCCTGGCAATTTCCCGGCAATTTCCCGGGATCAACGCGCTGTGTGAAAGGGGCTTTACTGATACACAAAATGGAATGCATAGCTGATATAAAAATTTGGATGACTAGTAATTTCCTACTACTTAATTCTGAAAATAAACAGAGATTCTAAGGCCGTGTGTCCACCAAAGCGTTTTTAGCCGGCTGAAAACGCTGGACGCTCTGCTGAAAACGCCTAGCTGTGGGCGCTTGAGAGCGTTTTGGCAGCGCTGCGTTTTACCCAAAGTTGAACATTTTTCAACTCTCGGCCGGGCGGTCAGCGCTTCATCGTTAAATACACGTTCAGCGCCTCGTTACGCGCATGGCGTTTAAAAAACGCGGCGATCCCATTGAAAACAATTGGAATTTTACGCCAGCTGCGTGAAAAAACGCTTTGGTGGACACACGGCCTAATTATTGGGACAAAAAACATCCTCACGTACTAACCTAGAATTGTAAGAGAGGAAACAGGATCCACGTGCAAAGGCAAGTTCTTGCTATAGTCTTTAATGAAGAATTAACACAGGCAGTCTGTCGTGCAACAACACAGAACTGGAATAAACTCAAAGTCAGTGTACTTTACAGTAGGTCAGCAGAAACAGAAGACTCCTGTCTTTGTGATAGTTTGCAGAGCTGGAAGTTCACGTAGGGCAGTGTGGAAGCAATTTAATATGTGTGCATTTTCTTATATTCATAGTAATTAGATTAAGATAGTAAAATGCACGAGGATTGCATGTGGAGTCCCATGATTCTCTGCTACATTGATGGAACAAAGAACTATCAACCCTCATCTGTGTGTGTATGTGTATGACCTTGTATACGTGACTTGACAAAAAGTAATGTGTGACTCTGTATGACTGAGACAAAGGGCCTTTTACACTTTAGAAAAAGGATCCAACAATGTGTTAGTTATGGGACATGTTGTTCATGATGACATAGAGGGAGTTAACTATAAAGAAGAAAGGATGCCCTCCTTCTCTGTCACACTCTGCAGCCATTCTGTGTGACTGTATGACCGCTGGCCTTTTCTTGCAAGAAAATAAGTACCCTTTAAAGACAATTGGTACATGTTTCTCTCTTATTTTTCCTCTTATGTTTCTGCTCTTCAGCAGAATTTTGGGATGAAACTTAGTGCTACGGACTCAGAGTGCTTCAAATGGGTTTCATCAAAATATTTCGAAAGCTAAGCTTAAAAACCACCGTGTCCGCGAAGCCACTATTTTATTAAGCACTGAAATGACTTGAAAATTAGTGTGATGTGTTCAGTTGAGTGTGCTTAGTACAGTAAAGGTGGTTTAATTAACGAGAATCAACATCACGTATGATGGGAGAGCAAAAACACAAAAATGTCCCAGATCCAACCTATTTAGTGGCCGAGTTTCAGGGACCTACGACCTTCCGTCTCCTTACGGACACGCGTTCCTTTTTTTTGACCTTTTGACCCCTGTAAGTGAATGACATTTTTTAATGTGGCCTCATTCGTTTTAAATAAAGAAAACATGTATTAAACCACCTCTAGTGTACTAAGCACACTCAACTGGACACGGTCCACTAATTTGAGTAATTTCAGTGCTTAAAAAAAAAAAAAAGTCCTGGAAGCTAAAAACAATGAAATGAATACAAATTAATTTGTTTCTGTTCCTTTGTCATTTTTATTGAAAATATCCAAATATCAAAACTAGATATTGTAAGCCTTCAAATTATATACTTTTTTTTTCAATTTTACTTTAGGTTTAGAAATAATAGTTTTAAATGTAAAACGCCAACATTTTTGCTGTGACCTTCCGGGACCTTATTCAGTGTAAAATACAAAACTTTTTCACCCTTTTGACCCCTGAACGAGGTCGTAGGTCCACCAAACGTATCCGCCCGCACCAGGGGAGCCCGCTGAGTGCTGATAAATGGGTTCCATCAAAATATTTGGACAGCAAAGCTTTAAAAAAAAACAGTGTCCGCAAAGTCACTATTTTGACGCCAAATAGTGATTTCACAGACACTAATTTTTTTGCAAATTAAGCACTGAAATGACTTGAAAGTTAGATGAATGTGCTCAGTTGAGTGTGCTTAGTACAGTAGAGGTGGTTTAATCAACGAGAATCGACATCACTTATGACGGAGAGCAAAAAGACAACAATGTCCCAGATCCAGCCTATTTAGTGGCCGCCAAATAGTGGTTTCGCGGACACTGCATTTTTGTGCAAATTAAGCTTTGAAATAACTTGAAAATTAGTGTGATGTGTTCAGTTGAGTCTACTTAGTACAGTAGAGGTGGTTTAATTAACGGGAATCAACATCACTTATGATGAAGAGCAAAAACACAAAAATGTCCCAGATCCTACAACCTTCCGTCTTTTTTTAACCTTTTGACCCCTGTCAGCCTAATGACATTTTTGAAAGGGGCCTTGTTCATTTTAAATACTACAAATGTAAAAAAAGAAGACGAAAAGAACTTTTCAAACATTTATTATAAAAAAAAAACACATAAATTGGAAAAAAAAAATGAATGAATTGGGTGAATCTGGATCAGGTTCTGCGGAATGAAGTCCCTCGGCCGCCCGCTTCGCTGGGCTCGGCCCCTCCTGCAAAAAGTGAGAAAGGCAAAGAGTCAGCGAACACGCCCACTCAAACTTAAACAGACCCACGAAAATATGGACTTACCGAAGGGGACTCCCTCCTATCCGTCTCCTCCGCGGCCAATCTCAGCGGGATGATGGCGGTTGGGGTCGGCCCGGCCAGTGTCTTACGGCTCCTATTCTGAAAGGTCTCCTTTCGGAATAAGGGGGCTTAGGGGTCCCCGGAGAGCAGACAGGTGTCTTTCTGGGGTTGTTGCAGGCCCGCACCTCCTCCTCCTCCGACTCCTCCTCCAGAGGGAAGTTGGGATCCTCCAGGACCAAGGCTGCGTAGCTTGCCCGCAGCTTGCTTCTTCATGTCCCATATTTTAAAATAAAAAATAATATAATCTTAATAAGTAAAAAATGAATAAGTGCAGGGGTCATTTGTAGCCCTTTTGAGCTCACTGTCAGCTCGATGCGAAAGTCGACTGGGAAAAGATCGTCCAATCTCCAGTCTTTTTGAGCTCACTTTCATGTCGAGGAGATGTGAAAGTGGACTGAGTTTGATAGTGGGGGAGGGGCGTTTTTCACGAAGGCCCTAGAGTTTCACACTTTGGGGTCATGCTTCCGAGGCCCCTGGAGAGTCAGAATCTGAAATCTCAAGGTACCACGACCCTCTGTCTACGTACAGGGGCCGTCCGACGAGCCATTTAACCCTACACCAGACACTGCATTTTTTATGCAAATTAAGCACTGAAATGGCCCCAGGGCCTGAAATCGCTCACTCTGTTGCGTCAGAGCACCCCGATCGACATATCAAAAGGGCCCGGGCCTAAAAAAGTATTTTTTTATTATTTTTCATCCATATTTCTGTCTGCCATTGAAGTCAATGGAAAAAGGCCCGTTTTCAGGGCCCGACTCAAGGGCACTGGACGACGGACCTCGCCGAGTTTCGGGCTCCTACGACCTTCCGACTCCTTACGGACGAGCATTCCTTTTTTTTTTACTTTTTTGACCCCTGTCAGTTTATGACCTTTTGAGTGTACTTAGTACATTAGAGGTGGTTTAATCAACAAGACAAAAAAAAAATTCTTCAGTCACCATCCACAATCTCTGGTCTCATCATGAACGAGGGTTAGGAAACGCTTAGAAAGCGGCTAGGGCCCTAAAATTCTGGGGCACGACTCAAGGGCACTAGGCAAGGCTCGAAATTGTGACCATTTTGGTCGCATATGCTCCTGAAATTTAATCTGTGCAACCTAAAAATATATTTGGGAGCATTTGTGCGAGCGCAAATAATGGTTGTGGTGCGACTTGTTTTTATTTCTCTACAAAACGTTCGCAAATTACTGCACAGTGTGTTCCTTATGTGCGCTGATACGCGGTGGCCGGGCCATCATTCTATCCAACGATTACATCCAATCAAACTTCATTCTTACGTTCTTATTTTAGATTGGTTAATATTAGCTGTCAATCACTCCCACTCACTTTCACTGCACTCCGTTGTCACGTGACAGGGAGCTGACTACCACGCAAAATTTAGGGCCATTCTAAAACGCTTAACGTGAAAAAGGCTTAACGTGGCTTACTGTACTAAGACAGTAATATTAAAAGACCAAACTCAGTAAACATCATATTAATAAGCTATACTATGTGCAAAAAATTAGATGAGCCCAGAATATGAACGCAACGCGTTTAATTACACGTTAAGCATTTTCCTCCCATAGAAAACCACTATTAGAAAAGGCTTAACATGGCTTACTGTACTAAGACAGTGATATTAAAAGACCAAACTCAGTAAACATCATATTAATAAGCTATACTATGTGCAAAAAAATGTATGAGCCCAGAATATGAACGCAACGGGTTTATTTACAGCAATGTGAATAAGTTAGGACACCCATGCTAAAGTTGCCTAAAAAGAGGAATAAAAAATCATCTTTTGGAAATTGATCTTAATGCCCTAATTAAAAAAAATGAGGAAAAATCCAACCTTTAAGGAAACCAATTTTCTTTGTGTACGAATAATGTATCATAAATAAATAAATGTTCTTCCTTAAAATACAGGGTGCATAAGTCAGGACACCCCTATGTTAAATTCCCATAGAGGCAGGCAGATTTTTATTTTTAAAGGCCAGTTGTTTCATGCATCCAGGATAATATGCATCCTGATAAAGTTCCCTTGGCCTTTGGGATTAAAAAAGCCCCACATCATCACATTCCCTTCACCATACCTAGAGATTGGCATGGGGCACTTTCCATAAGATCATCTTTCAATGCAAATCATACCAGCTATTAGCCTAACTGAAATAACACCATGCCAATCTCTAGGTATGGTGAAGGGAATGTGATGATGTGGGGCTTTTTTAATCCCAAAGGCCAAGGGAACTTTATCAGGATGCATATTATCCTGGATGCATGAAACAACTGGCCTTTAAAAATAAAAATCTGCCTGCCTCTATGGGAATTTAACATAGGGGTGTCCTGACTTATGCACCCTGTATTTTAAGGAAGAACATTTATTTATTTATGATACATTATTCATTCACAAAGAAAATTGGTGTCCTTAAAGGTTGGATTTTTCCTCATTTTTTTAATTAATGCATTAAGATCAATTTTCAAAAGATGATTTTTTATTCCTCTTTTTAGGCAACTTTAGCATGGGTGTCCTAACTTATTCACATCACTGTACACGTTAAGCATTTACCTAATTTTAGCCTATAGGCCTACTGAGTGACAAAGTTCACAATTGACTTTATCAATAATGCATAAAATAGATTCAGAATTCTGCCCGGCATCCCTTTAACCCACAGCAACAGCGACACCAATCACACTCTGGTCACGTTTCTCACAGGAAAGATGGCGGGTTTTCCAGCTACTTGCTGCTGATTGTTGTTAACAATGTCGATAGATTTCTTGTTCATTCAGAGGTATGTTTAGTTTGACTTACATTACAAAAGCTTATATTTTAACCGATATATAATCAAATAATGTTTATGTGCATATGAATCGTTTAAGCCTAAAGTAGAGAATGGTTGAAATTGATCACTGTACTTGCATAATCCGTGCAGAACATTAATGCTGGATATAGCAAGGCCTTATACGACGTGTTTTTTATTATTATTCTGAAGTACATTAAAAAGTGTTATATACAGGTCCTTCTAAAAAAATTAGCATATTGTGATAAAGTTAATTATTTTCCATAATGTAATGATAAAAATTAAACTTTCATATATTTTAGATTCATTGCACACCAACTGAAATATTTCAGGTCTTTTATTGTTTTAATACTGATGATTTTGGCATACAGCTCATGAAAACCCAAAATTCCTGTCTCAAAAAATTAGCATATTTCATCCGACCAATAAAATAAGTGTTTTTAATACAAAAAAAAAAGTCAACCTTCAAATAATTATGTTCATTTATGCACTCAATAGTCAATACTTGGTCGGGAATCCTTTTGCAGAAATGACTGCTTCAATGCAGCGTGGCATAGAGGCAATCAGCCTGTGGCACTGCTGAGGTGTTATGGAGGCCCAGGATGCTTCGATAGCAGCCTTAAGCTCATCCAGAGTGTTGGGTCTTGCGTCTCTCAACTTTCTCTTCACAATATCCCACAGATTCTCTATGGGGTTCAGGTCAGGAGAGTTGGCAGGCCAATTGAGCACAGTAATACCATGGTCAGTAAACCATTTACCAGTGGTTTTGGCACTGTGAGCAGGTGCCAGGTCATGCTGAAAAATGAAATCTTCATCTCCATAAAGCTTTTCAGCAGATGGAAGCATGAAGTGCTCCAAAATCTCCTGATAGCTAGCTGCATTGACCCTGCCCTTGATAAAACACAGTGGACCAACACCAGCAGCTGACATGACACCCCAGACCATCACTGACTGTGGGTACTTGACACTGGACTTCAGGCATTTTGGCATTTCCTTCTCCCCAGTCTTCCTCGAGACTCTGGCACCTTGATTTACGAATGACATGCAAAACTGAGCAACAGTCCAGTGCTGCTTCTCTGTAGCCCAGGTCAGGCACTTCTGCCGCTGTTTCTGGTTCAAAAGTGGCTTGACCTGGGGAATGCGGCACCTGTAGCCCATTTCCTGCACACGCCTGTGCACGGTGGCTCTGGATGTTTCTACTCCAGACTCAGTCCACTGCTTCCGCAGGTCCCCCAAGGTCTGGAATCGGTCCTTCTCCACAATCTTCCTCAGGGTCCGGTCACCTCTTCTCGTTGTGCAGCGTTTTTTGCCACACTTTTTCCTTCCCACAGACTTCCCACTGAGGTGCCTTGTACAGCACTCTGGGAACAGCCTATTTGTTCAGAAATTTCTTTCTGTCTTACCCTCTTGCTTGAGGGTGTCAATGATGGCCTTCTGGACAGCAGTCAGGTCGGCAGTCTTACCCATGATTGCGGTTTTGAGTAATGAAACAGGCTGGGAGTTTTTAAAAGCCTCAGGAATCTTTTGCAGGTGTTTAGAGTTAATTAGTTGATTCAGATGATTAGGTTAATAGCTCGTTTAGAGACCCTTTTCATGATATGCTAATTTTTTGAGACGGGAATTTTGGGTTTTCATGAGCTGTATGCCAAAATCATCAGTATTAAAACAATAAAAGACCTGAAATATTTCAGTTGGTGTGCAATGAATCTAAAATATATGAAAGTTTAATTTTTATCATTAAATTATGGAAAATAATTAACTTTATCACAATATGCTAATTTTTTGAGAAGGACCTGTAGTTTAGATTTAAGTGGCAATGTTCAAAATCATAAACTTTTTTTTATTCTATTCTGTGTACCGATCATAGGCTATAACAATTATTTGTAACATTATTTTGACCTCCGAGGAGATAAGGGAGTCCTCAAAAAATTGTACTAGAAAATGATCCATATTACAAAAATAAAACTTGGTTTTAATAAGTACAACATCATATTTACATAGTCAATGTGAAAATACAAAATAAAATTGTATTTGGTTTCTCTATTGTTAATGAAATTGTTGTTGTTTTTTTACCAAAAACATGTGTAACTTGACATGAATTTATATTTGATTTTATATATACCCTTACATTGTAGT
Source organism: Gila orcuttii (assembly GCA_026230005.1). NCBI lineage: Eukaryota > Metazoa > Chordata > Actinopteri > Cypriniformes > Leuciscidae > Gila > Gila orcuttii. The sequence continues at coordinate 9,081,801 of JAPDVR010000009.1, forward strand.
TTCATATCTACATTAAAATGTCAGCCTTTAAATTACTGCTTGATGCATGGATGGATGGATATTCAACCATATAATATAATTTAATGTCTATATACATATGTCATACTGTACTTCAAATTTGAAGCAAATGCTTTATAGATAGATATTAAACTACATTATATAGTTTCATGTCTGCATATATATGAATATGGAATACCCTACTTCAAATTTGAAGCATTTGCTTTATAGATAGATAGATAGACATACATACATAGAATATACATTATCTAAAGAATATATCGTCGCTGTCGGGCGGAATCCTCGTATCTCCAAAACCGTTATTTTTCAGTAAATAAAAAAAACTGCATTTTTTTTGAGTTATTAAACATTGTATCATTAAAGTTGGTATTATACCTTATATTGCTATTATATACTATTGTGTACCAACATTAATACAACATTTCCCCAAAATCATGTTTAATCGGAGATACGAGGTTTATGACTTGGGAGCAGGGAGATACGAGTTTACGCTGTCATTGATAAGAATGGAACGGACGCGTTGAGCCTTTTGACGAGACAAGGCTTTAAGAGCTTATCAAAGCTTATGATTGTGGTTACATATATCTTCCTAAACTCTATTTTAAAAGTTTATGAGCTATAAGTGATGCAATACAAAAAAAACGAGCTGACTAGGCTGTCTAATAGGCGGAAATTAGCCTAATCTGCACGCAAACTTACCTTTGTAGCTCACGGGCTTCCTTCTGCACCTAAGCATCACAGCTTTCAATTTTTAACAAAACAGGCTTACTCAAATGTATCTAACCTAACTATTTTCACTCGTTATTGCCTAAAAAACAGACTAAGTTATCCAAAGATAGGCTTACTTGACGCCAGTAGACAGCCAGTTTTTTTCTCCCATAAAAACACTAGTTGGCGTATTTTACATGCACAGTGCCAAGAAAGGGAACTTCGAGTCAGTAAAATAATAATAAAAACAATAATTTAATGGTGATATCCAAAACATTCAATTCAAGTATTATATTACATACATTTTAAAACTTCAATGCACATTTATAATAAGCCTATAAGTAGACATTTAAAATACATCAATAACTCATAGTTTAACAATACAATAAAATATATCATATTAATATAAAATAATATTTATTATATAATAAAATCACAGTTAAGGCTTGTGTATTTGTGTTTGTGAGTATGGTTAGCCCTTGTCTGTGTGCATGTATCTGTGAGGCTCTGTGTGTGTTGTTACATTGCCATCATACTGACTGTATTAAAGGTGCAATGTGTGATATTTCTTAGGATCTATTGACAGAAATGCAATATAAGATCCATAACTATGTTTTCAGTGGTGTATAAAGACCTTACTCAATGAGCCGTTATGTTTTTATTACCTTAGAGTGAGACATTTATATCTACATAGGCGCGGGAATCCCCTTCTATGAAGGTTGACATATTGTGACGTCATGTGTCTACCGTAGCCGAAAGCGAACAAACAGCGCTAAAGAAACCTCATTGCTTCACTTACTACTCTCTGCTGCTGACTCAGACTCAGACGACGACATCTTTTGTCTTACGTCGGCCACCGTAGCTTCTCATTCGAGTTTGAAAACCGAGGGATAGGCCGCGAGTGACTTGCTGTTTGCAATTCGCAAATCTCACCACTAGATGCCGCAAAAAATTACACACTGCTACTTTAAAGGAGAACTCCGGCGCAAAATGAACCTGGGGTGTAATAACACATTGGTACCGAGTTGACTGTTCTCTGGGATTTGTTTCCATGATAATCGAGTGTAAAGAGTTTTATCTCTAAAAACTGTTTAGCTTATAATGCTAGTATATGGGGGCATATAATACGTAAAAAGAAATCGCTAGTTAATACCACTAACAAGGCTCAAAATAGCCCCACACTAACACGGTAGCTTAATGAGGGTCCCTACATACAAACCGAAGCACTGAGAACTTTGTAAGTGTACAGACAGTTTAATAATAATATACTTTATAAAGACAGTACCATCGCGGAGCCATCTTTGGAAAACAGCCTCGACCAGTCGAACCACGAACGCCGTGCTACGTGAGCTGTCACAGTTCAGCTTTGGTTCAGCTCACTTAGCACGGCGTTAGTGGTTCGACTGGTCGAGGCTGTTTTCCAAAGATGGCTCCGCGATGGTACTGTCTTTATAAAGTATATTATTATTAAACTGTCTGTACACTTACAAAGTTCTCAGTGCTTCGGTTTGGACCCTCATTATGCTACCGTGTTAGTGTGGGGCTATTTGAGACTTGTTAGTGGTATTAACTAGTGATTTCTTTTTACTTATTATATAAGTAATAAGTCTGGTCACACTGGAAGCCTCTTTTCCTTGGAGGTGCGTCTTCCTCAGTATCTGAGCATGAATGCTCTGCATCCGAGTCCTCATCGCCTCCACCATGGAAAACTTCAAAATACACACACAAACCAAAAATGCATGAATGAGTTACATCTTTATAAACTGTCAACAGTGAGGGCTATAGTTGAAGGACCTTATCCAATTTAATGAGAAAATGTAGAAAAGCATCAAACCTACCCGTGTCAAACTGCACCTGCTCTGGAGCCAGCAGTGATGCCTCCTCTTCCTCCACACCACCAGAGAAATCTTTTCAAACACATGGTACATTAGTGTGCATTTTTTATTTCTATTGTTGTGAAATCCATCTGCATTAAAACTCATTCATTTTGGCATGTGAAATCATGATTATCTCTCAGAAATTCACTCTACCAGCATGCACCACTGTATCCTCCACCACTGTTGCTTCCTCTCTCTCTAACGTTACACTCTCCATCAGAGCTCTCACTGTCTATTAGGGCCCTTGCCTGATCATATGGCACATTGACCATCTGACAGAGTTCCTCTAAGGACACAGACTTGGTTGCTGCAAAAAATCAAATAAATAAAGGTCAAATGATCGTTTAACTAAGTTATACGGCATGTTTACGTATGATAACAAGGCAAGAAGCCAGCTAGCTTGCTTAAAGTGATGAAGTGATGACGTAAAAGGTAGCTACTTGTTAAACATGACGGAATGCCTTGACATTGTAAGCTACAATCCTGACATAGTACATTAAATTATTATGTTGTTCCTCAGACAAGTGCCAGAACTAGCGTTAGCGGGGGTCGAGAGATTTTTTCTTTAAGCCCCACGAAAATCACGTTAGCTAACTTACCTCACCTAACATGACGACAAAACCAATACATAGCGGCTAACTAAGTCAACGACAGGCAGTTTTTGCAGTTTAAATTAAATTTCCTCGTCAGAAACAAAACCATGGAAGATTTCAATCAACAAGATAAGTTAACTTACCGTCCAATGCAAGACCTAGCAGAAAGAAAAATCTAGCATCCTCAGAAACGATACATTACACTACACTAGCACTACCATTACTTAGATTGAGATAAAACTGTTATATATAATATATAGACTGTTATTATATAATTTATATAACTGAATCATGAATAAGGACATTTACCTCAGAGGACGTGTTGCTCGACGAGGATTGCGACTTCCAATCCTGAGGAGAAAAAAATGCTGCGACGCTCCCGGCGCGGCGGCGCCAAGTGAGGAAGGGGTGGAGTTACGAGGTTTCTCAGACAGTTGAAGTGTCCAATGGAGTTAAGAGGTTTGCTCACAAGCTATTTTCAACACTTTAGATTGGTTAATAATTTGTAAAAATAACAGACCCACGTGGAGACTGACCAATAGCATCGATTTGTGAAAAAATATGAAATTGACCAATTTTGGACATACGAGGTTTCCGCCCGACAGCGACGATATAGGTATTAACTAATAATTATGTTACAGACAGAGACTCAAGAAAGAGAAAATGATGATGAACAACAGTTTATTTGAGATAAGGTGGTAGACAGGAAATACTGGCGAGTATGGCAGATGCAACAAGGTGAAACGTGAATGTAACCAGAGTGAATACTGACAGTCTATTGTTTTGTAGAAGAGGGAGGAGATCGTGGATGACAGACGGAGCACACACCCACGGTGAGGGAACCGGTGAGTAGCGGAGTCACAGGAAAGGAGACACGGAGGACCAGGAAGACAAAGGAAAGATGTAACATACTTTGGATTCAGCAGGAACAACAGGTAAGAACAACAGGTAAGTGAGTCCAAGCTCAAAACAAGACCAAGCAAAGTGCCAAAGTGAGGTGTGGGCTTTTACACTGCCTGTGATGATGAGGAGATGATGTGCATAAGTATTATTTATGATTTTCTGATCATATTTTTTCCCCAAGCACATTTGACCAATTCCAAACCACATCAATCTTAATAACTACTGTTAATTTTGTATTTAATCATTTATAAGTGATATATAATTTTCCATGAAGGCTGGAAGTGAAAAACACCTTATATTCAGGTGCGCATAATTATAAAGCAGGTTTTCTAAAATGAGCCAAAAATGTAAAAGGTGCTTGGGAAAACAATATTATCAGAAAATCAACTTGCTTAATAATTATGCACACAATGTACATATATATATATATATATATATATATATATATATATATATATATATATATATATATATATATATATATACATTTCATTGTGTTGTTTAAAATGTGTTGGCTCAGGAACAGCACATAAGACATTTATGATAATCAGTTCAAGCAACAACCAACCGGTCAGCTGATTCTGTGCATTTCAGGTGGAACCACCATCTGCAAATAATGCACAAGATATAGTCATCTCTGTGCTTTGGGTCACCCTTACACGTTGAGGTTAAGCAGAGTCCAGTCTTTGCTGTTCGGGTGTAGTCTTTTTAAGGTACCAGTGTAATCTGCTTTGCTTACATGTACTGTTTGTGTGACTGCCTCATATGTCTGTACTTCTTTTTTAAAGCATTGCAGTTTTTCGTGTGAGAGTCCTGCCCTTCTGACCTTTGGAGGCTCATACTTTTCAATAAGGGTATGAATCCACATTCTTGCCTTCACATTGTTGACTGGACCTAATGGTGTGTTGTCAATGATAGCACAAGCATTCACAACAGCAAAGACACCGCAGTCATACCCATTTCCTTGTTGTGGAGTATTCACCACATCTGAAGTTTTCCAGTCAGAAGCCTGAAAGTTTTCTGTTGCTGAAGTGTACATGCAAGCTACTACTTTCATTAATTTTGGAGCAGCATGCTAAAGTCTCCTAGTGCAGCTAGCTGGTAAAGGTATGTGGGTGCACATAGAATTGAGTCTGACTTTTTTTGTTGGTGAATGAAGACATTAATTGCCTGCTCAATTGTTTCTCCTTCAAACCAGGTCATTGGAGAAAGACGGCGGCTTTTGGGAGAGACCTTTGTCCAGTCATGAATGATGTCGTTGATGCACATCCAAGGAGCAAATGAAGCCTCTGTACTATTTGGTGTGGATATTCTGGAAAGGTGTGGTACTAGAGACAGACTGCCGCCATTTGCAAGCCAAAACTGGTAAGTGTTGTCCTCTTTTTCAGCACCTGGTCGTGCTGGCACATTAGACAGTGTAGCTTTATCAGAACACTCCTCCTGCTCTGTATTTTTTTCTTTTTCAGCATTCAAAGAAATTGACGGCATGCTGTCCACCAAAGAGGCTGATTCATATGAGCACCCAAACTGACAAGTATCTTTTCCAGCATCAGTCTGTGGTGGCTCCTTAGACAGAGCAGCTGTATCGAACACTTATTTTGATCTGTTTTGAGAGAGTCAGGCATTGAAGATAGTAAGGAGTCTGGTGCCGGATTTACCAGATAATCATAGTCTTTTGTTCTGGGGGTTTTCCGGCCCGATTTTGTTTCATTGCCTCTCCCTCTCTTCCGCATCACTGATAGGCTGTATGTTCGATTTGTAGCAAAGTGAAGCCCCGTAGCCATTTCTACTGCAAAAATGTGGTAGCATTTTCCAGTGCTGGGACAAGAGCATAATGCACCATTGGCAGTATTTCGAACTACATGTACTGATTCGTTTGAGGGACTTTTCACGACAAACACTCTCAATGATGGATTTAGACTCACCATCTGTTGTGAACTTTATTCTTCTTAAGTGTAGAAAAACTCAGAAGCGAAGACCAGGAGACTTGGGGTTGTCTTTTAAGCAGAGTTCTTTATTGCTGTGGCATCGCTGTAGTCACCAAGTCTGAAATCTTACCCAAGTCTGACTAAAGGAAACGTTCCCTTGCAATTTATAAACATTTTAGGGGCAGGGCTTAACATTGTGATGAACAAAGCATGTAAATGATGTATACCGGTTTAGGAACCGGCCCTATACATGGAGTGTTACCAATTCCAATCCAATCAGCATAACTATTCAAACAGTGAGACTACCAAAGTTTCAGTAATCTGCTTACAATAGAGAGAAACAGGAATAGCCGGTTAGATAGAGAGAGCAGAATTCTGCCAGATACAGAAAACAAGATTTGCCGGACTCTCTTGCTGGAAAACTGTTTCACAGCAAATATCATCATCATCATAACCTTAAATGCTGAATTCAGTATACGAAACTGTCTCAGCTTATATACTATTGTATTGGAACCTAAATGAAAACATTTTAATAAATTTGTAACACTACATTTCCCCCTTTGAGAGTTCTAATAACTCACATTATATACAAATTTAAACACTTAAAAGTTCATTCTTGTAACTTGTGATTGTTACAGGCACATAACGCATGTTCTGTGTTTGCTCTTCTGCAATTGCATGCTGACACAGAAACAAACATGCAATTTTAGGGTCCGTGGCGACCCTGCGGGTAATAGTCTTTTCTGTTAGGAACTGGGATTTTCTCGTGAGAGGCGTGATTCATATGTTGTATGAAACACTTGATACTGTGGACGCATAGATAGTACGCCAGTAGAACAAACAACAACATAATTGCTATTTCCTTTATCCACAGCCAGGGTTTACCAATCAAGTTTCCGAACCATGAAGAATTATCTTCAGTCATCTGGTGTAATTTTGCTGAAAGATCAAGAATGTCTTGTTGGATTTTGTGCAAGTTCTCTGTTGGATCCATTAAAACCCGGTGCAGCACTCAGGTCCGATGATGGTTCAGGCTCCTCCTTGCGTTGCTAGAATGTAATCCAAGGCCACTCTGTTCTATAAGATCATTATCTTGTGCGAAGCGAGAGTATCTGTAATGTTACTGGTACGACAATCTTGATCATGTTGATGGATGACTGAAGGTTTCGTATAGGGATGTCCCGATCCGATCCACAGCATCGGTATCGTGCCGATACTGGCCCAGAACGCTAGATTGGAGATCGGAGGGGAGAAAAAATATGATCCGATACCCATCCAACAATGCTTGAATATAGCATTTCCCTTGCTGCGACATCCAATTAAGCGGCGCATATTGGGCGGTTTTGCAATCTATTTTGCAGGCAAATAATGGGTTTGGGCGGGTGGATAAAAATTGGGCTGGTTTCGGATCAGTTCGGCGGGTTTTTGTAGCCGAAACACCGGCACTTCAGATCCTTCTTTCGGCGACCCTCTGTTCAGCAGGCAGTCTGTCTCACTCACTCACGCACGCACACACACACATCTCTGGCTGACGTGCCCCCTAAACTCACAACAGACACTCCATCCCACTACCTTCGGTGTACTATAAACACGGTTTTGCAATCTGTCTCCTCAGTTTATAAACCGTATGCTGTAAACTGTATGCTACACAGGATTTTGACGCATATCAAAGCAAGTGTGTGTGCAGAGTGTGTAGCGCGCACTGCATGGCACGGAGCGCGGGCGCGAACACTTCCGTTTTTCTTTCAACAGTGGAAACAACTTAAAATACTCTATCATTTCTGGTCATACAGAAAATAACTTATTTATATATTATATAAATATATATATATTATATATATAATTTACTTATTTAAACTTACGTCAATATTTTTTTTTTTTTGCGCAGCTTTTGGTGTGCATACAGTTCAAATTAAAATGTTGGTGTTCAACTTTGCGTTTTAAAAATACAACAACCGTTAATTTTTCGTTTTACGGGTTAAAAAGGAAAAAGGAATGGACGCAAAAGTACACGGATCAATGGGTAATTTTAAAGCTTGTTAATGATTAACTTTAAACCTGTTGGTAGCTTTAAGTAGCCTATTGAAGTAGCCTGCCTGCCTGTATTTTTTATTTTTTTGTAGTGTTTGAATAAAGGGTGGCAGTCTTTCATAATCAACTGTTGTTGTGGACTATATACTGGAGAAGTATTTGTTCTCCATTTGAGTGAGATGTTTTTTGGTTGCTAATTGAGCAAAGTGCTTCCATATATTTTATTAGGCCTAGTATTAGTTCAAAAATAAAATAGAATAAAAAAAATATCGGATTAATATCGGTATCGCAAATAGCCAAAGCTGCGGCATCGGTATTGGTATCGGAAGTGAAAAAGTGGTATCGGGACATCCCTAGTTTCGTATGTGAGTCTCTGCGTTGTGTATTTTTTTTCTTTCGTGATAGTTGGTTCGGCAGTGGGTCTAGTCGTTTTCTTGAGGTTTTCTTGTGGCTTCATACGCAGATGACGAGGTCGGTGCGTATGGGTCCCGGGACAGTCATCAAGTGGTGTCTGCACAGAATAAGAAAGAAAACAAAAGACAGGAGAGCAGTATTTGTTCAAACACTAGGGTTGTAAACTTTTCCGAGTCTGCTAGACAGTAGAGCAGTATTTGTTCAAACAAATTTTTTTCTCAAACTGAATCTGCTATTGTTGTTCCCTCTTTCCCTATTTCTTATACCCTTTGACACCTAAGGAACAGTGAGGTAAGGATGGACTAGGATAGGGCCTATGAGGGAAGTCTTCACCCCAGGGTTAACCCCCGAAGCCTGTTGCGTTCGGTTCTTCCCGGGGCTCCTCACTGGTTCCGTATCCTAACCTATCCCTGTAGGTGGGGGAACAACTTTACAGTGTGACACGTGAGTCCAGGTTTTCCTTCCCTGACACAATACTGCAGCTGCTGTAATCAACATCACTTGATGTGGCCCCTGCCACTTAGGCTCTAATGGCTTTTTTCTGAATGACTTTATCATGACCCATTGACCTGGGATGATTGTGTGTCCACCTTCTGGTTGAGTCTGCCAACATGACTCAACTCTCTCTCTGGCACTCTGTACCACCTTTGTTAGGTTTTCACAGTAAGCAATCAGGGCATCTGAGGCAATGTGTACATCAGCATTTCTAAGATCAATCACACCTGGCATCTGCATGGGGCGTCCAGTAATAATCTCATGAGGGCTCAGTCCTACTGTTCTGTTAGGTGATGCTCTCATACTACACAGTACTGCTGGCAGTGCTTCGACCCATGGTACCCCTCCCTGATGCATTTTGCTTAGTCTGGTTTTGATTGTTCTGTTCGTTCGTTCAACCTGTCCTGATGCTTGTGGCCTGTATGGGCAGTGAAGATTCCACTTATTTTTCAAAATTCTAGACACTTCCTTGACTACCTGTCCTGTGAAGTGTGTACCCTGATCTGAGTCAATGCAATCTGGTAATCCTCATCTGGGAATGAAATCAGTGACAAGACATTTAGCAGTATGTGCAGCTGTAGCACGCCCTGTTGGATAAGCTTCTACCCATCTTGAGAACTTATCTATTACTACCAAAATATCAGTTTTTCCCTTACAACGAGGCAATGATATGTAATCAACTTGCAGGTGACGAAATGGTCCTGGTGGGGCTGGGGTATGTGCTGCTGGTGTGCTGCTGGCTGCTGGTACATCATTATTTTTCTGACATGTAACACACCTCTTGGCTGTTTCTGTGGCTACATTTCTGAATTTTGGATTCCACCACTGATTTGAGAACCTGTGATTTATCGTTGCTGGACCACTGTGACCCAAATTGTGTATTTGTTGAGCCAAATATGGCAACAGTGATTCGGGAGCGACATACTTTCACCCTTTGGTCCAGCAACCGGTTGAATCCACTGTGGCTCCTTTGTCTAACCATGTCCATGCTTCATACAGAGGAACGTCTTTGTACAGATCAATTATTGATTCAGGAGGCATAATTGTCTTCTGTGCTGCACTACCTGAACACACTTGTACAGTTGCATAGAAACAAGCCTGTTTAGCTGCTATATCAGCAAGAGCATTACCTTTAGACACCAAAATCATGAATTACCCCAAAAGCATATCTGGAATCTGTGTAGATATCAGCAACTGATCCTGAAGCTAGCGTGCATGCTCTTGTTAGGGCTACTAGTTCTGCAGCTTGAGCTGAAAAATGATCTGGAAGACGTCCTGAAGCTAACACTTCCGTGGTGGACGTTACTGCATAACCTGCTCGTCTGTTACCTTCAATTACTTGAGCTGAACCGTCAACAAACAACTCAAATTCTGAATTCTCTATGGGAGTTTCTTTTACTTCACTCATAGGTGTATATGTAAGCGTAACACAATCGTGAGTCATTTCTCCTTCATCCTCTAACAAATTCTCAGTCATTGCAGACATCATACATGAGGATGGGTTTGTGACTGGTGCACACTGTAAAACAATGTTCGGAGCTGTGAGAGTTGCTAACCAATTTCCCCAACGGGAGGAGGTTACAGAAGTGACTTTTGCTTGATTCATTAGTGCGGACACTGCATGAGGGCATTTTACATTTACAGTCTGACCTAACACCATTGCTGATGAAGCCTGAAGAGCTAGATGAACTGCCTGCACTGCTCTAAGGCATGGGTCCATACCTTGAGCGACTATGTCAAGTTTACCAGAATAGTAATGAATTGGGCGTAAACTGCCCCCATGATCTTGCATTAGACATGCAGTCATAAAGCCTAAGTGTTCATGGACATAAAGCACAAAGGGTCTATCAGATTGGGCAATTCCTAATGCTGGTGCTTGACATAGTGCTCTCTTCAAATCATTGAATGCTTTGAGGTGAAGTTCTTCCATACACACAGTATCTGAATCTTTACCATGGCCTTTCAACAAGTCATAGAGAGACTGTGCAATCGAGGCATATTCTTCAATCCACGGTCTACAGTAACCTGCTGTTCCTAAAAATGAGCGGAGTGTTATAATGGTAGTAGGCAGAGGTATACGGTTTTGACTGAAGCTGCTCGATCCTGTGTAATGGATCTATTTCCTGCACCAATTGTTTGACGCAGAAATGTGACTTGCTTTTTAGCAATTTGAGCTTTGTGAAAGCTGCATTTGTGTCCTTTTTTATGCAAATAGTCCAACAATGATGCCAATTCAGTTTGATGTACCTCGTGATCTGTTGAGGCAATCAAAATATCATCGACATATTGGATCATAGTGGACTGTTTTACCGGACATTCTGGGTCACACAAATCACGTCTGACAGCCTGATGGTATATGGTTGGGGAGTTTTGAAATCCCTGTGGCAAACGTGTCCACTGGTATTGTTCATAGTCAACTGTGAAAGCTAACCATGGCTGGCTGTCAGAGTGCAATGGTACAGAAAAGAATCCATTAGACATATCAATAACTGAAAAAAATCTGACACTTTAATGGTAAGCCATTACAAATTGTGGAAGGATCTGCCACTAGGGGGGTGATTTTATCAATATGTTTACATTTACATTTTTATTTATTCATTTAGCTGACGCTTTTATCCAAAGCGACTTACAATTGCTATATTTCAGAGGTTGCACGCCTCTGGAGCAACTAGGGGTTAAGTGTCTTGCTCAGGGACACATTGGTGTCTCACAGTGGATTCGAACCCAGGTCTCTCACACCAAAGGCATGTGTCTTATCCACTGCGCCATCACCATTGGCTACTCTGTAGTCTACTACTCTGTAGTCTAGTAGTTTATTGGCTACTCTGTAGTCTATGGTGAGTCTCCATGTCCCATTGGATTTCTTGATGGGCCATATGGGTGAATTACATGGACTGTTGGTTTTAACTAGCACTTCTTGCGTCAGCAATTTTTCTACAATAGGCTTGATCCCCTGTATAGCTTCCTTATTGATCAGATATTGTTTGGTGACCGGAGGTGGAGTCCCCTTCAATTTTATTGGTTCTGCACCTGTCAACAAACCACAATCATCCTTGTCTTTAGCCCAAATTGGATGATTCTGTAAGAAAGCATACTCTGGAGGGATTACATTATTGGTAGAAACTTGTGCTGAGGAAATTTTAATGCTAGCAAATTCTGAGGACATGTCTAAAGTTAGATGTACTTGTCTCAGGAGATCCATGCCTAAAATTGCACCTGTGTTTAATGGAGCACATAGCAATTTTGTAGTCAGAGTTTTCGGGCCAAATTGAACGTCTATGGGCGGGGTTTCATACAAAACAGAATCTTCACCTATTACGCCAGTTAAACAAAGTTTGGTTTTCTTGTACGGGATGTTTAAACCTTTAGCCAATTTTGTAGGAATTACTGTAATTTCTGCACCTGTATCAAGCAAAAAGTCAATATCTTTCTCTTGTATGCTACCTTTCACAAAAATTCTTGTGTCATTATGATGGATTACAGGTGAAAGGTAGCTACTCACAGCCCCAACAATTAGTTTTTTTCCTGGTCTTTTTGTGCTCTTAGAAGAGCATGAACGAGCTGTCCTAAAGTTTCAGTGGACACTTGCGGAACTACTTCAGGGTTGTATGCAGGCTGAGAAGGAGCAGAATTATGCATAGCATTTCTTTTTGTATCTTGCAACTTCTTCCTACACTCTTTCTCCCAATGTCCTAACTTTCCACAATAGTGGCATGTGCCTTCTTTTTTAGACCACCGGCTTTCTTGTTTTGCTGTGCTAAATGTAGCTGCTGCTGCTACTCTCACTTTGGCTTTAACATCAGCATCTCTTTCCCATGCAGCCAAACTGTCTAAGTTACTTCTGAGAGTTCTGTCAGACCAAGCTATATCTAGAAATGGCAAAGCTCTTCTGTATTCGGCCACAAGGCCATCTGACCAGATACGAATCAGTGGTCCTTTGTCATCTAGCACACTTTCAGAATCATCCACTATTCCACTGTAAGTTACGGCTGACTGACAAAACCTCTCAGTATATTCGCACACATTTTCATCTTTCTTTTGTACACAGCTAGTAATTCTAGACCAATCTATTTTGGGCCCTAAGATATTCTTAAGGATTTTCAAAACACCTTCTCTCATATCACTTCTACTGGCATGTTGTAGTTCAGAAGTGACGGCAGATTCAAAATTGTTGAATTCAGTTTCAGTTAAAATTTGTGACATTAACTGTGTGACCTCTGTCGACATGTCATAATAACGACATGTCATATAGACGCATTTTGCTGATTAATGTTCTTCTAAATTCAGAAAACTGTTTACGTGCTGAAGGTAGGCTCTGGGACAGTCGCTCTATGTCTTTAGGTCCAAGTGCTTTTGCAACAGTTTGGATTTGGACAACAGAAGAGTTGGGAGGAACACTTTCAGTTCCCTCAATTCCTGCGATCTCCTTCTAGCACCACACACATTTACTGAATTTACAGGCACATCAGTTACTGGGCGGAGAGCCGCCTCTGTTTCAAAGAACGCTTGTAAGTCAGGGTAAATGTTATCCGGCTGACTAACTTCTTCTACATCAATTTTTTCTATCGGTTTGTTGCGGTTCAATTTTTTGGTCAAAGAAGAAATTCTAGCACGTAGCTCTTTGTTCTCTTTCTCTAGTTCTGAGTTATGCTGAGACTGTTGTGTAGCTAGTGCTAACCCAAATTCTCTATGGTAGCATAATGTGCCTTTCACATTTTTTTTGCGGATACTTGCTCCAAGCACCTTTTTACACTCATCTACCGACCAAGTCTTGTCTGGATGAATCTCATATTTCTGTGTTAGTCTTTGTCTAACTTTTCCTGTGACTATTAGGTTCATTTGTTCTCCTAACAGTGTTTTGAATTCACTATCTGACCACAAAGGAGTAGCAAGACCACCTTTTTCAGTTGTTGGAATCAACCTAGCATTCCTTCTAACCATCTTTGTTACCACACAAACAAACACTAAAACTTCTCTGATCAAACAGAGGGTACACTCAAAACTGATCAACTATCGTCAACCTTCCTTCAAATTACTAGCACTTTTACGCTAATCTTTCCTGCTTACAAGAACAGAAGATAAACAATTCTTCTCTGTTGAAAAACAGAGAATAAACCAACTTCCCTGACTATACAGAGGATGAACACTTCCCTGGCAAAGCAGAGGATAAAACAAAATATTAGCATGTAATGCTAACCTTCTCTGTGAACAGAGGATGAACAAAAAAAAAAAATAATAAAAAAAAAAATAACTAGCACGTAATGCTAAACTTCCCTGTGAACAGAGGATCACCAAATATTAACACGTAATGCTAAATTCTTCCCTGCCTGACAACAGAGGATCACTTTCATCTCTAACAGAAAACTTTAGAGGATAAACTTAGTTAACCAAACTCTACAGCTGTTTGTTAACTCTTCTTCTGACGGCGCAGAGGAATAACAGATTTGTACTGGTCTTCAGCGGTTCTTTGAATAGAGTGAAACTCACCAAATTGTTCGTTGTACGGAAAGGTTCCGTCTGGAAACTCAGTCAGCTTTGAGATCTTTGTTGAGCTTGAAGTTTCAAGATTCAGTCTGGAACTGGAAATGTTGAGCTTGAGGTTTTCAAGATTCCGTCTGGAACTCAGTCAGAAAGTTCATTCTTCGTTGAGATCTTTTGTTGATTCAATCTGGATTCTGGTGAGTAGCTCTATCCGGGTCACAGGGCACCATCTGTTGTGAACTTTATTCTTCTTAAGTGTAGAAAAACTCAGAAGCGAAGACCAGGAGACTTGGGGTTGTCTTTTAAGCAGAGTTCTTTATTGCTGTGGCATCGCTGTAGTCACCAAGTCTGAAATCTTACCCAAGTCTGACTAAAGGAAACGTTCCCTTGCAATTTATAAACATTTTAGGGGCAGGGCTTAACATTGTGATGAACAAAGCATGTAAATGATGTATACCGGTTTAGGAACCGGCCCTATACATGGAGTGTTACCAATTCCAATCCAATCAGCATAACTATTCAAACAGTTAGACTACCAAAGTTTCAGTAATCTGCTTACAATAGAGAGAAACAGGAATAGCCGGTTAGATAGAGAGAGCAGAATTCTGCCAGATACAGAAAACAAGATTTGCCGGACTCTCTTGCTGGAAAACTGTTTCACAGCAAATATCATCATCATCATAACCTTAAATGCTGAATTCAGTATACGAAACTGTCTCAGTTCATATACTATTGTATTGGAACCTAAATGAAAACATTTTAATAAATTTGTAACACTACATTTCCCCCTTCTATTTCAATGACTGTCTTGGCCAAAGATGTCTGACAAGACAGAAGTTTAACTCCTTCAACTTTGCATGGCTCATTTTCTGTGTTGGTCTTGATCCTTTTGATAATTTCTTCCAAAGGAAGAAAAGGGGGCATTTTCACATCCGTCACTGCTACACTAAGGTTCTGCTTCATTGCATAATTTCCCAAGCCATATTTTGCCCTCTGAAATTCAAATAAAAAGTATGACTGCATGTAGTACAGTGAGAGCACCATTGCGTCCACTGGAAGTTCTCGCCATTCATTTTGGGATTTTATCATTTTGTTGATGCTCTCACTTATATTGTTTGTTTGTGTTTTGTTTTTAAATGCACAGAATTGTTTGGTGTAGTATGCAGCCATGTTTTCACAAATGTCTGCTTTCAGGTGATGGTCAAACTAGCAGAGGAATCCTTCTGACCATCCTTTTGCGAAGGCATCATAGCGGGCATCAAACTCATCTGGACAGGAGGAATCAATGAGCTGCTCAACATGGTCTTTTAGGACCTTCACATCATCCCTTTTCCCCCCATGTGTCTTAACCCAATATTCCACATCTCGTAAGATGTGGTTGCGGCAGAACACTACACTTATATTGGTAAAGGTTTTTTTCAAAGCACCTACAATTCCTTTCTCCCTGTCAACTGTCACTGGTATCTTTTGGTATTTTTTGATTCCTAACTTTCCAAAAATCTCAGTCAGAAATTTCTCATGGTGTTGCATGAATTTACGTTAATGTAACATGAAGCCAACTGGATACACTGGGTCATTGACCAGTGCAGTGTTTCTCATAGCCAGCACAGACACATAAAAATCCCCCATTTGAAATGTTGTGTCATAACTAATCATTTGTGGGTACTCAAACCTCACTGATTCCTCTAAGTTTGCACATGCCAAATCAACAATGTCTGTCATGCCGGCATAAACAAGAAGGTCTGGGAATGTCGTAATATGCCATATGAAACCGGGTAGTTGGTATGCCAATTCATGCAAGCTAAACAATTCATCTCGTGAAATTCTTTGGTTGCATCGAATTTCAGAATTCACTTCCTGAATTCTGAGGAGGTGCCTTTTTCACATTCACCAGCTCTAATGTGATAATAGCGTTTCAAAACTCTTCCCCCATACTTTCTAATGTTGTGATAATTTGAACCCTCTGCTTCCACATCATTTGATCAAACCTAAAGTCCATGTTAGGTTTATCTGACTGTGAACTTTTGTAAAGGAACACATCACCACCCTTTGGATGTAATTGTGGTTCGCTGGAAATTAACTCCCTGTATTTTTCAACGTCATCTAGAATTGCTTCTGCTTCTTTAATTGTAAACTCTTGACTGTTTTTGCATTAAAGTCATTTTTTATATTCACTGTGTCGATGTGAATATACAACAATTCACAAAGCGGAAAAAAAGACAATACATGTAATACAACAAAATATAATAGGCCTATAATTAATGTAATATAATATAGTATATGTATATTAAGAATACCCTGGTAATTATAATAACACCATTAAAATTGAGTTGCAGACTATAAAAAGGCTTTTTATAAAGTAATTTTGATTCCAAAAATCTGAATCCAACTGAATGTCAGCAAGACCTACACAGCAACTATAGCAAGGCGTCAGCACAAATGACAGGTTGTGATGCCACTGACACTAGCTGTGTCCCAATGTGAAGGCTGCTCCTTCGAAGGCCGTATTTGAAGGCTGATTGGCCGCATTTGAAGGCCGATTGCGTCACAGCGGCGCGACGAAGGATGTCCCAATTCAAAGGCTGCATCTTCGAAGGCCGCATTTGAAGGCCGATTGCGTCACCGCGGCACGATGAAGGCTGTCCCAATTCAATTTCGCATCCTTCGAAGGCCGTATTCAAAGGCCGGTTGCGTCATTGCGGCGCGACGAAGGCTACCCTGATTCAAAAGCGACGCCAAATGCACCCTTCGTTTCCCCGTGAAAGGAAGGATACCTAAATGGATCCTTCGCGGTCTATCCTACCCGATCCTACCCCATAAGTCATTGCGTGCCGACGACGACAGCATTTTTATTTTAAAAAATGACGGATGATTGTTCTTGTCGCCTAGCAACTGTGACAGCTACCGATGATGAGTGGGAGTAACATTTGAACTGCACTTTTTTATATTCAACTGGGTTTTATATTCCCGTAGTACGGAGCCCGGAAAGTCTCCTGTGGGGGAAAAAAACAATCCGTGGCGACGGTTGTGCAATCCGTTCCCTCAGTTTATAAACTGTACTCACGAATTCTTAAACTGTTCCCTCGGTTTAAAAAATCGTGCCCACGATGATTCAACCAGGCCACTTGTTTATGAGGGATGCTTTGCATTGTGTTTAAACTTCATTTTTTAAAATGGATAATTTCTTGAATTTTCTAAAAAACGACATTTAGGCTTGCCTTTAAAGTCCATTTTTTTTTGGGAGGAAAAAGCTCAGTATGATAAGCAAAAAAAGACTTCACATATAAAAAAGAAATATAACAAACACAAGGTTAGGTTTTATTATATAAAAATAAAACATTCATAAATTATTTTATGATTAACATATTACTGTCTTCAGTGAACTCATTTATAGTAATAATTATAAACACAAATAATAATAGCCTAATTATCATTATTATTATTAGTACATTTAGGCTACATATTTAGAAGCCGCTTTTATCAAAAAAAGGAACAAAGCAATTCGTCAAATGTCAGTCATAATACAGGTTAGACAGTAATAATACAGGGCTAAGATTATCATAAATAGACACAAGCTTTTGACGCATATCCAAGTGTTTGTGTGGAGTGTGGAGGCGCGCACTGCATGGTACGGAGGCGTGGGCGCGGACACTTGCATTTTTCTATCAACAGTGGAAAAAACTTAAAATAGGCTACTCTATCATTTCTGGTCATACAGAAAAGAATAATACATCATTCGCAACTACTTTTATTTGTGCAAAAACGAATGGACGTGCAAAAAAGTACACGGACCCAAGTCTATCAAACTTTTTCTACAAATACATTATTTGAAATATTTAATAATATAAGGTCGGTGTAGCCTACTTTTGCGTCCACTCGTTTTTCTTTTTTTAACCCGTAATTGAAAAACGAAAAATTAACGGTTGTTAGGCTATTTTTTTAAACGCAAAGTTGAACACCAAAATTTGAATTTGAACTGTACACACCAAATGCTGCGCAAAAAAATAAATATTTACGAATTTTCAGATTTTTGTTTATGACTTTTTTCCCCTTTATTAAATATTTTTAAGGTGTTATATTAATAACAATGTTAACAAATAATAAAAAGTTACAAACAGTATAAACAGTTACAAACATACACATATACACATACATATATAGCACAGATGTTTAAACGTACAGTATGTAATTTTTGGCCACCAGGGGTCACTCAATTAAAATAATAACAAAAGACGTACTTTGATGACATCGGGAAAGAGCGTGGGCTCATGGGAGTTGTTGTCGTCGTCAATGACAACCAGCCATCTAGCATCTCCAGCAGAAAACATGTTCACTGACGAGGTAATGTATTTACCACCACGAACCCATAATACAGAGTGAGCGAGCGAACCAGCTATACGATGTTTATTGGAACGCACGCTCTGTCGCTCCCCACATTCCTCACTCATTCTAAGTTAGTATTTTGACAATCATGTCTTTTCGAACGGAGAGATATATGAATTATCAGACCCCTATTAAATCTATATTCCATCTAGCTAGTATTAATAATAGATGTTAAAAAACACGGTCACCTTTCGTTAATAATTATAAATGTGAGTTTACATTATACTATACATGAGAGCTAGTCCGTCAAGCACAGACGTCACACTTTAAATCCTACCTGTTGCCTTTCACCATCTACTTATTTAGTTGCTGTCGCATCCCTTGACATGCCATCTCCTTTTCCCTCTTTCTTTTTCAATTTTTAGCCCCCGACAGCTTTTTTGCTTTATCCATCTTTTTCGAGTTTCAACGACAACTCACTCCTGTGCTGCTCACTTAGCACTCACACGCCCGCGCCCGCTCGCGATATTACCCTTCTATGTCAAAATAAATAATGATGGAATCTTATGAGGGCGCCGGCGCCTACTGTAGCCTGTTAGTCCTCTAAAATGAATATAATTTTTTAATATTTAACTTATATAACTTTTATATACATTTATATAACTTATATAAATTAGAATTTTTTTTTAACCATCGCTTTGGCGCCCCTATGATGCGGCGCCCCTATGCGCCGCATATGGCGCATACCCACTTTTTGCGCCACTGACTATGTGTATTAGCATGTAGATACAATGGGTTATCCCACCGGTCACTATTGTTGCCGGTGACATGTTTGTGAGTTCTATGACCACATTAAAGTTGAATAATTGCAAATGCATATATCAATACTAGACACCTTAAACATGATGTGTACCAGAAATATATGTCCTATCTTTATGTTAACATACTTTACTAACCTTTTCTTTCGTAGCTTTCCAGCTGCCATCCTGTTCTCTTGGCGCAAACAGGAAGTAAACAGCTTTGGTCATGTGACAATTTACAGTAAACATGCGACACTGCACAAATTTCATTGAGACCCTTTATTATTTCAATATCTGCTGGAAATGCATTGATAGATCATTCAGTAACATTTTTATAGCCTTAGAAATGAAAAAAAAAATTTATGGTCACTATTGTGACCGGTGGGATTAAATGGGTTAAGTTGAAGCTCATACTACAAAAATACTTTGTGGTTCTGCATGGTTATAGATTGTAAAACTCACTTTGATGCGTCTTTAGGATGCTCTCTGATATTGATGACAGGTTGTTGTTTTTTGACGTGCACAGCAGGTCCATTATCTCTTCATTTTAAATCTTATTGTAAAAAAAAAACACCCTTGAGTTACACAAAATAAGTATTGACTTAATTCATAAGTTAAATCCATAGTGGAGGACAACATGCTATACAAGCTATACCTCAAGGTAAGATACAGTGAGTAGAAATTCACAGTCTGCACATTTAGACTTCTCCTGAAAAATTCTATGAATCACTCGCGGGATGACTCCAACCTTAGGCTCGTTCTCGTGCTCAGATGCGGCACCCATACAGAACGTCTTTCCTGACCCTGTCTGTCCATAGGCCAGAACGGTGGCATGATAACCTGTGATTGCAAACAATAAACATTAATTTACATTGAAGTTCTTTGATGTTAACCATGCCTTGGGTCTTAGCATCAGAAGGCATGTGATGAGAATTATTTTTAACTTTGTTGACTAGGTTAATGCAACTTTTGATCCGCCGATTCTTGGAGATCAACCTACCTGCAAAGCTCAGATCCAACCCTGACCTAACACACCTGTCTGCAATCATCAAGTGCTCCTGAAGATCTTAATGAGCTGGTGTTTGATCAGGGTTGGAGCTGAACATTGCATGAAGGTAGATCTCCAGGAACAGAACTGGGCACCCCTGATTTAAAGGTCGTTCTGCAGACACACAAAAGGAATTTTTTTTTTTTTTTTTTTTGAAGAATACTGGAAACCAAATAGTTTTGGTTACTACAGACTAAAAAAATAAATGAATCAAAAAATATGTTCAACAGAAGAAAAAATATCACAAGTTTGAAACGTTGTTGTTGTTCAGAAGCCCAGTCGTGCCCAACGCCAGGCCTCCCGGTCTTCGACTATCTCCTGGAGTCTCCCCAATTTCATGTTCATTGCATCAATGACACCATCTAACCATCTCATCCTCTGCCTTCCCCTTCTCCCTTTGCCTTCAATCAATCCCAGCATCAGGGTCTTTTCTACTGGTGCTTTTCCACTGCATGGTACGGTACGGCACGGCACGGTTCGGTACGGCACGCTTTGGGGCTTTTCCACTGCATTGTTTCCGGCTCGGTATGGCTCACTTTGTGGCGCTTTTCCACTGCATGGTACGGTACGGCTCACTTTAAATGGTACCACCTCTGTTGAGATTCCAAGCGTACCGTACCGATACTAAAATGTGACATGAAAATACTGCAGATCACTGATTGATAAGACTGAATCGTCACTACCAGCGGCATTGTATTTGCGAGACATCAAACCCGCTAGATTTAAATAGCCAGTAACAGCCACCGCTGTAGCACTTGTTTTAAAACTACTTGCTTGACTTGCTTGAAGAAAAAAAAAACTTCCTAAAAAGAGATGGCTGAATGGTCAGTGGACGAAGTGCAGACGTTGCCGAGGAGCGGATAAACTATAATGACCAGTCTATAATCCCACCCACTTTGAAGTGGTACTAACTGCAGAGGAAAAGCAGACCGAGCTAAAGCGTACCGAGCCGTGCCGTGCCGAGTCGTACCACGCAGTGGAAAAGCGAAGCAAGCCGAACCGTGCCGCACCGAGCCGAACTGAGCCGTACCATGCAGTGGAAAAGCGAAGTGAGCCGAACCGTACTGAGCCGTACCATGCAGTGGAAAGGCGCCATAATGAGTCCTATCTTCTCATTAGGTGGCCGAAGTATTTGAGCTTTAACAGTCAGGGTTGATTTCCTACAGGCGCTGGCCGGTCTTCAGCAGCAGGTGAACTGGACAGAGTGTATGATTAGCGGATAACTCGCATACATAGAAACTTCTCCGTGCTGAACAAACCCCGACAAGATTAGGACAGGAACAAGAGGGTAATAACAAGAGAGCTCCTTTACAAAGAGATACATATAATAATCTGGCAAAGAAACAGGAAAGAGAGAGCTAGAAGTAGCAAACACAGTCAACAGGGAAGAGAGAACAGGTGTGGGAAAATCAACGAGATTGCTGGTAGAAACGAGGGACAGCTGAGATTGAGTGAAGGTGCGAGGTAATGTGTGTGTGTAATAGAGGGTGTGTGTGTGTGTGCGAGTGTGGCCAGGAGAGGGAGAAAAACGAGAGAGATACCAGAATCATAACACATCCATGTTATCTCAGAAATACAATATGTTAATTAGGAACATCCAAATTTTGACCAGGCTTAGAGTGAATATAAATCTGAGTGTCATTGCATAAAAGTGATAATTAAGCCCAAGTGATCTTAGAAGGAACCCAAGTGGAAATATGTAAAGGCTAAAAAGTAGGGGGCCTAAAATTGAACCTTGAGGAACACCCGTACGGACAGAGCCGATCTCAGACCTGAAACCACTCATACAGACAAATTGTTGACGATCAGAAAAGTAAGATCTAAACCAGGTTAGAACAGTCTCAGAAACATCAAAGACAGTTTCCAGACGGTTGAGTAAAAGATTGTGATTGACAGTATCAAAAGCGGCACGAAGGATAAGTGTTGGGGAGACTTAAAAGGACTGTATTCTATTTCTATTGCTGGAACTACTTTGTGTGGTAATCACTCTCGGGTGTCGGTCAGAACACCGGAACCAGACCAATAACTGATTGAATGGTGTTTAATAAACTGTTGCAGTAGGCATGGGCATACAATCTTTCAATATGTATATATTCAGATGTGTGGTTTATTCAGCAGTGACGCACACAATATGAGTCTAAACACTCTACAAACGGTGAATAATCTCAGCAGCTTCGTCCCGTCACACACTTGCTTCACCGTCGTCCGTGAATCTGCACAGAGCAGAGCGCTGCTCGTTGCGTGCGCTCAGAGTGTGTTGGAGCGCATCAATATGCGCCAGAGGTGCGCATACACGATCATACAGTCATCTGCGCGGCCTTTCTTACAGCTGCCCCCAAATGTGTGCAGCACATTTGTTTCTGAATAGGCTATCAGGTCAGTATCCGGGGACAGGCATAAAGTCTTAGTTCTCATCCTCATCTGGAACCTCTGGTAGAACAATCAGTCTGGCTACAGGTCTACTGTAAGTTCTATTGTATATTTTTACTTCCACTGTCCTTATATGTCCGTCTGCACTGGGGTAAACTTTGGTGACAAGACCAGCCGGCCAGCATGCTCTGGGCAGTTGAGGGTCCATCATCAGTACCACTGATCCTAGGGTCATATCTGCAGGGTTGGCATTCCATTTCTGGCGGGTTTGCAGGTTCGGGAGATAGTTCATAATGAAACTAGACCAAAACTGGTCAGCCAGAATTTGGGAATGTCTCCAGCGTCGTCTGCTCAGAAGTTCAGATTTAGGATAGACCACTTGGGGCAGGGACCCATCCCGCCACCCCATCAGGAGAACATTTGGCGTCACTGGATCAAGGTCCTTAGGGTTGGAGGACAGATATCTCAATGGTTTAGCATTCAACATACCTTCTACTTCCAGGAGAACAGTATGTAGCACTTCCTCCGTAACTGATTGACTGCCTACTACCCGGTACATTGCAGTTTTCACTGAGCGGATTTCCCTCTCCCAAGCTCCGCCGAAGTGGGGTGCACCAGGTGGGTTGAAGTGAAACTTTATCTTGTGTTTGGCAAGCTGGAGTCGGAGTTCTGGAGATAATTCTGCAAGGGCTTCCCGCATCTCTCTTTCTCCTCCACGGAAGTTTGTCCCCTGGTCAGAGAACAACTTGGCTGGTGTCCCTCGCCTGGCGATAAACCTCCTCAAGACCATCCAGAAGAAGTCAGTATCCAGATTGGTGAGGATCTCTAGATGTACACATCTTGTGGTAAGGCACTTGAAGATAATTCCCCACCTCTTCTCGGTGTGCCTGCCCACCTTCACTATAAAGGGTCCGAAGCAGTCCATGCCTGTCGAGTAGAATGCGGGCTTATACAGGCGTAGGCGTGCTACAGGTAGGTCTGACATCTTAGGAACTTGAGGGCTGGCTTTCCATCTACGACACTCTGTGCAGGCATGTTGATACCGTCGAACTGCCTCTTGGCCTCGTAAGATCCAAAACTTGCGGCGGATCTCTGCAAACACTCTCTCAGGGCCTGGGTAGCAGAGTCGGGTATCATAGTCTTGAATCAGAAGCTTAGTGGTAGGATGGCAATTATTCAAGATGATGGGATGCACAGCAACCAGGTCTAAGTCTTTGGATCGGCGCAATCTGCCCCCGACCCTAATGAGATCCTCTGTCTCGTCCAACTCTGGAGAAAGGGTAAGTAATCGGCTACTTCGTTGGACTGGTTTCCCATTCCGCAGTAGTCTGAACTCCTCTGCAAAGTTATCCAGTTGTGCCCCTCTCAGGATAAGAATCTCGGCTGTACGATAATTGTCAGCATTAAGGTTCTCACTCTGACCTGCCCCCCCGTGAAGCATCTGCACTGTGGCCTCTAGAAGTTCCTTCCAAGTGGTGTACTGATGCGCATGAGGTATGCAAGGCTCTTCATCAGGTATGGTCGCAACACCACAGAATGCAGACTTGCGAATTTCTAGATGCCACTCTTCCACTACTGTTGCTCGCAGCGTTGGCCATTTATCTGAGCTTTGGAGGAGAAATGGTGCTCCATGGATCCAACGGTTAGGCTTAGCCAGATCCTCTAGCCTCTTACCTCTAGTGAGATCATCCGCAGGATTATTCGCCGAATCAACATATCGCCATGAATGTCGATCGGTGAGCTCCTGAATTTCCGCCACTCGGGTGCCAACAAATACCTTAAATCGGCACGACTCAGATTGTAGCCAGGACAAGACTGTGGTTGAGTCGGTCCAGAGGATAATCTGGCTGATTTGCAGATTAAGTTCTTGCTCCATCAGCCTACTGAGTTTGGCTCCTGTGAGGGCAGCACAAAGCTTCAATCTGGGCATTGAATGCAATCGTTTAGGTGCAATTCTTGAACGGGCCACAACAAAGGAGAGATAAGGCTGATTTTGAAAGGTAAGCGACAGCTCCATGTGCTTGCTCCGAAGCATCGCAGAACACATGTATCTCATGAGTAATGCTTCTCTCATTCATGGCAGGAGGTCCGTACGCTCGGGGAAAGGTGATTCTCTGCAAGACTTGTAACTCTCCCTCCCAGTCTCTCCAAGCTTGTAGCAAATCATAGGGCAGTAGGGGATCATCCCATTCCCTGTGTTTGTCCCAAAGCTGTCTCACTAGTATTTTAGCACGGGTGGTGTACGGCAGGATAAACCCGAGGGGGTCGTACTGACTAGCTAAGACCCTGTAGATGTTCCGCATGGTAGGAGCATCATAATTTACTGGTCAATGTTTGTACCTCAGTGTGTCCGTGGAACAGTGCCAGCTGAGGCCCATGGCAAATTCAGGATTATCTATTCGGTCGTGAGCGAACCAGAGTTCTAGACTGTCTGATCGGGCTTCTTTCGGTAGATGGCTGATGACCTCTGGCTTATTGCTGGCCCATTGGCGGAGTTCAAATCCACCAGAGGCTAGAATCTCCCTTAGATTATCTACCAGTGTTCGGGCTTTGTCAGGGGAGGAGAGGCTTTGCAGACAATTATCGACGTAGAAGCATCTCTCAATGGAAAACCTCACATCATCCTCTGGCTGGCTATGACTGATAACGTGGTGCTGCATGGCGTAAGTGGCACAGCACGGGCTACACGTGGTACCGAAGGGCAGGACTTGCTACTCAAACACTGATGAAATTCGGTCTCCTTCCATGTCACGCCAGACAAATCTCAGAAGGGGACGATCTTCAGGGAGCAGACGGACCCGGTGGAACATGGCTTTCACATCACCACTTATAGCTACGGAGTGTTGCCGGAACCGTAACAGCACTCCTAGGAGTGAAGGTCCTAAGGTGGGGCCAGGTAACAGCCACTTATTTAGGTTCAGACCTCTGTACTGATAAGAACAGTTGAACACAATGCGGTTCTTATTGTTATGGGTTACCATGTGATGTGGGATATGCCATGATTCCCCTGACTGTGTCAATTCGTGGGAACTCAACTTCTTGACAGTTCCTGTCTGGGTCAGTTTCTGAATTTCAGCATTGTACGCCTTGGCTCGATCTGGGTGTCTAGCGAGGCACCGTTCAGTGTTCCGGAGGCTGGGAATTACCATTTCCTTTGGGGCTTGGAAATGCGGCATATCTTTACGCCTAAGCAGAGGGGTGGCATAACGTAAGACTCCGTCCACTTCAAGTCGGGTAGTCTTTGATTCAAACATATGAACAGCATAATGGTCTTGTCGGGACCTGGTGACCTCCTTCTCGTTTCTGAAGGGCATTATGTCAACTCGCCACAGTTTCTCGAAGTTCCTGAAGAGCTTTGCCATTTGGGGAATGGTGGAGGTCAACAAACACTGCTGCGGGTGAATGTACTGCTCGACAAGTCTAGTGGGACCCTGCAATGTCCATCCTAAACGTGTCTTAAGAGCTGCAGGTCCTCCTGGGGGTCCTAACCTTACTGGCTTTATGGGAGTAATTAAGTGAGGGTGGTCAGCTCCAATGAGCAGCAATGGCTGCGCCTCCTCGAATGCCTGTACTGGGAGGCCCACAAGGTGCTTTTACCTCTTCTGCAATTTGTCCTTGGGGTAAGAGTGAAGTGCAAGACCCAGTTGTTCTGCGGTGAAGGCACCCGTGATGAGGAAGCTGAGCTGAGGCTTATTGGCAGGTGAAATACGGAATGACACCATGGACCCATGAAGGATTTGAATGTCATGGCGTATAGTCCACAGGGCATTGTCTTCTGGCTCCCCTTGGAGGCCCAGGTGGCGTGCTGCAGCTGGTAAGAGCATAGTCCGTTCTGAGCCATCGTCCAGGATGGCATAGGTGCTTAGGGTGTGTTTGCCATGGTGGAGTAGTACCAGAGAATGTCTAATATGGGGAGAAGTTTCACTCTCAGTAAACTTCCGGGTTCTGAACTGGTTGCAGTTCCACTCTGGTTCCATATGAGGGCGCTCACAGGACGAGTGCAGAATGAATGGAGGTCTATGGAGATATACCCCCAAAAATCCACTTTTCTCAGGATATAATTTTTTTGTCTAGTAATTTGAATGTTGTTTTCGAAAGGAGATGCAAAGAAATTACAGATTACTGGGTGTTAGATTTTTTAGAGTCACTTATTTGCTTTAAAAAGTCTTTTAAAATGTCAATGACGTCATACACATCGTACGACCAGAGAACAGCTTTACGGCAATCCTTCAGTCACTTTGGTGCTTTCGCGATCTGCACTTTCTTTTCTCTCAAGGCATCGGCAACACAGCTGACACAGGTAAATACACGTGCTAGAAGAATTAAATCCGCCTTAACATTCTGGTCCCGCTTCATCGCTGACCAGCTCTGCACAAGGAGGAGGCAAAAATCTGTGGTCTAGGGGGAATATGGGGAATTGAGCAGGCATAAGTGGCTCAGATGTACTGGAACGAGAGCATGTTATAGCTAGTTGAGGGGTCTGCTGAAGACTGTGCACCGTCTCAGCGAGCAACTTCAACTCCAATCTAGTCTGTCGGATCTCTGCTAGGGTGGCACTAAACTGCTCTTCAATGATATGCAAAGGGTCTGCTTGGGCGGATAAGTCTGACATTTAGGTCTGGTTGAAACTCTATCATCCATCTTTTAGAGAGAAATTACCATGTAATCCGGCTCGAAGGACCATTTGTTGGGGAGCCTTAAAAAGACTGTATTCTATTTCTATTGCTGGAACTACTTTGTGTGGTAATCACTCTCGAGTGTTGGTCAGAACACAGGAACCAGACCAATAACTGATTGAATGGTGTTTAATAAACTGTTGCAGTAGGCATGGGCATACAATCTTCCAATATGTATATATTCAGATGTGTGGTTTATTCAGCAGTGACGCACACAATATGAGTCTAAACACTCTACAAACGGTGAATAATCTCAGCAGCTTCGTCCCGTCACACACTTGCTTCACCGTCGTCCGTGAATCTGCACAGAGCAGAGCGCTGCTCGTTGCGTGTGCTCAGAGTGTGTTGGAGCGCATCAATATGCGCCAGAGGTGCGCATACACTATCATACAGTCATCTGCGCGGCCTTTCTTACAATAAGAATAGAAAGAGAACCAGAGTCTGAGGCTATTAACAGATCATTTGTGACCTTGACCAAGGCTGTCTCAGTACTATGAAATTTTCGAAAACCAGACTGAAGGGGTTCGAAAAGATTATTTACTGTGAGGTGACTGTGTAGCTGCAAAGCTACAACACGTTCTAGAATTTTTGCAAGAAACGGAAGATTTGATATAGGGCAATAATTATTTAAGTTATCCAAATCTGCATCATGCTTCTTAGGAAGCGTTGTTACAACAGCAGTTTTCAATGCTGCTGGGACAACCCCAGTACGCAAAGATTCATTAATAATGTCAAGAACAGCTGGGCACAGTGAGTCCAAACAAGATTTAAACAAGCTTGTAGGGAGGGGATCAAGTAAGCAAGTGGTAACTTTCATATGTGATACCTCCCTAGTTAGCAGCTCAGAGAGTCAATTTCAGAAAAGGTAGTAATGGATGTGCCAGAGAAACTAGACAAGCATAGTGCAGAAGCGGAAACAGGTGTTGCATGAATAATTTTATAAACATTGTCAATTTTAGAGCTAAAGAAATTAAGAAAATCATTACACAACTGATTTGAGACAGGCAGAGAAGTATCAACATTAACTTTGAGAAGTCTGTTTATAGTATGAAAGAGATGCCTAGGATTACTTTGATTGTTATCTATAATCTGAGAAAAATAAAGAGATCTGGCAGACTCAATTGCAGATCTATATTCCCCCAGGTGGTCTTTCCAAGCTTGATAAAATACATTCAGGCCTGAGTCACGCCACTTGCGCTCCAGTTTGCGGCAAGCTGCTTTCCTAAAGCGCAGGTCATCATTATACCAAGGGGCAGAACGAGTAAAAGAAACTCTGCATGACTTCAAGGGAGAAAAATAATTTAAATTAGAGGCAAGAACAGTATTTAAGTGTAAAATCTTATCTTCAAGAGCTGACAGAAGACCACTAAGAGAGGAGACAACAGAGTTTGCAAAATCTGATGGATAGATTGATTTCCATTTACGGAAATTAACAGTGTGTGAGGAAGATATACAAGGAAGAGGCAGTTCCAGGTTAAAACAGTTTGCCAGATGATCAGAGAGACCAATATCAACTAAGGACAACTGTGACACAATTGCATCGTTTGCAATCACAAGATCTAGTGTATGACCTTTGTTATGAGTTGGGCCGCTAATAAACTGTTTAAGATTAAAACAGTCCAATAAAAATAGGAATTCCTTTGTCATCACACAGTCATTTTGGTCAATGTGTATGTTTAAGTCCCCTAGAATGAGGATTCTCTTAAATTCATAACACAACATTGACAACAAGTCAGCAAACTTAAAGTGGGGCGTAAATTGAAGTGGGCGTAACCTGAAGTGGGCGTAACTTGAAGGGGCGTAACTTGAAGTGGGTGTAAATTGAAGTGGGCGTAACTTGAAGTGGAGTAAATTGAAGGGGCGTAACTTGAAGTGGGAGTAAATTGAAGGGCCGTAACTTGAAGGGGCGTAACTTGAAGTGGGTGAAAATTGAAGTGGGCGTAACTTAAAGGGGCATAATTTGAAGGGGCGTAACTTGAATTGGGCGTAACTTGAAGGGGAGTAACTTGAAGGGGTGTAACTTGAAGGGGAGTAACTTGAAGGGGCGTAACTTGAAGTAGGCGTAACTGGAAGTGGGCATAACTTGAAGGGGCGTAACTTGAAGTGGGAGTAACTTGAATTGGGTGTAAATTGAAGTGGGCGTAACTTGAAGGGCGTAAATTGAAGTAGGCGTAACTTGAAGTGGGCATAACTTGAATTGGGCGTAACTTGAGGGGGCGTAAATTGAAGTAGGCGTAACTTGAAGTGGGCATAACTTGAAGGGGCGTAACTTGAAATGGGCGTAACTTGAAGGGGCGTAACTTGAAGTGGGCATAACTTGAAGGGGCGTAACTTGAAGTGGGAGTAACTTGAATTGGGCGTAACTTGAAGGGGCGTAAATTGAAATGGGCGTAACTTGAAGGGGCGTAACTTGAATTGGGCGTAACTTAAAGGGGCGTAAATTAAAGTAGGCGTAACTTGAAGTGGGCATAACTTGAAGGGGCGTAACTTGAAATGGGTGTAACTTGAAGTGGGCGTAACTTGAAGGGGCGTAAATTGAAGGTGCGTAACTTGAAGGGGTGTAACTTTAAGGGGCGTAACTTGAAGGGGCGTAAATTGAAATGGGCGTAACTTGAAGTCTGGCAGGCTGCAGACAGATTCTGTTGCTTCAGTGGGCCTTTAATAGTCATGTGGTCAAATGTGTGTTGAGTGATCCTATCACAAAACAGTGTATACACTGTTTACACCTGTATTTAATGAGTTTCTTTTTTGGTGAAATTTAATTATACATATTAGTATATCAGAGAGATAGCAATGTGCTAAGGCTCAGAATCGTTTATGTGAACTTGTTTGGGTATGTTCAAATGAACCAACTCACCAAAATTAAAGGTGCCATATGTTAAAATTGAGGTAAAAATATCCAAAAAATGAGCTACACGTATCAGAAGAATGAGAAGAAATAAGTGCAATGATGTCATTAAAAAAATGACAAGTTATAGTGCTGCCGAGATATAAACCTGAATTAGCATGCTAAATTACTAGCCCCGGCCCGGCCGGTGTCTAATACCAGTTTCGGCCATGGGAGGCGGTATGCGGGCAACATACATAACCACCAGCCAAACTGCAACACACGAATAACTCACACGGCTTGTATCTCTTTAATCTCTAAAAATCTCCAAATGCTTCACGTGAAACTGCGGTCTTACTATAGTTTCAATTGATTTGATTAATATGCGCGAGGGAGAGAGAGCAGGACCGCGCTCGTGTTGTTTGTAGACGTGAGAGTGCGCGCGCGCGGCCGAGCTCTCTCTCTGCTCGTAATGCGCCCTGTCAAGCGCAGCGGCAGCAGTCATTCTATTCTACATCCCTCACCGATCAAATTAGGCTTTGGTGGGACAAAGCGGACTATTTGACGGTTTTATAAGATTAACAACCTGAAACTAAAAAACAGACTAGAGTAGGCCAACATTCTGGAGGTATACTGCCCCCATTTGGTATGGAATATGTGGAGTATGAATTGATTTTTTGACATAAGGCACCTTTAAAGTAAGTAAATGTTTCTTTTAAACATTTATTTTATATCAACTATTCAAGAAAGAACGATTTACTTCAAGGATTTTGATTTGGATATGAGAGCACGTTTCAGGTTTGAGACTTTAGTTATTACTCCATCTCCACGGCTATTTTTACAATATAATGTGACTGAAACGTTTTGTGAGGCTTCCTTTATTTTTATTGAGAAAAATGACTTGAATGTAAAAACATTTAAAGCACTTTGAATGTAGAGTCAGAAAAGCACAAAATAAGTAAAACATTCATTCATTCAACACTATAAAACAGTCCCCTCCCTCAAAAGAGCTTCAGTCCCGATGTTTCACTGACATCTGCTAATCTCCATCCCATCAAACCCTAAGTGCTGATTGAATGTACAGTTATTGTCTTGGCAATCATGCATCATAAAACTGAAAACTAAAACTGAAAGTATTTCTGTCAGGTTAGGCGTGTTTATGTTTGATCATGTGCACAAGTAGAGGACTTTCTGTTTCTGTTTAATCTCAGTAACAGTCACCTGATGAGACCGGAAGATCTGAAAATCAACTACGATTTTGACAGTAAGATACACACTAAAAATTATATACTTAGAAAAACATTTATACACAATTGAGGCAATGGACAAATGTGGTGATGTTTTTGTTTTGTGTGCTACTGTGGCTGATGGAGAAGAACAAACTTAATGGAAGTACAAAGATCACAGCACAAATTATGTTGTGTATGCTGAACAATTTTGTCTCATAGACTGGGAACAACTGAACTAATTAGTTAAGTGAGAGATTTAGCAGTATTGTTTTGGTTTTCTACTATCGCCTAAACCACTTTCAGAAGAGTTTTCTGTTCTTTTCTACTCAGTTCTGTACGTTGGCAAGATGACAGATGAATGCATCATAATAGAATCAGACCTCAGTGAGTCAGATAAGGACACTGACATACTGCCAGCACCTGAGTTTATATGCCACTGTTGTTATGAAGTCCTCGTAGATCCCACTACTCTCAACTGTGGCCACAGTTTCTGTCGGCATTGTGTGGCGCAGTGGTTACATTCTTCTAAACGGAACGAATGCCCAGAATGCAGAGAGAGTTGGCAGGGGTTTCCCAAAGTCAACATTCTCCTCAGGTGAGAGAACCATTGCTATCTACTGGACATCTGCTCAGGGGTGATTCTAGGATTTCAATCTCAGCCCCCAATGAGGGTATGATAAAAAAAAAAAAAATCTATATTGTTTGTGTTTGATTTGATTTACTTTATTAATCCCCAGGGGGAAATTTATGTCACAACAGCACAAAAATACAATGAATAAATAAACAACAAAAAAAAACAACATACACAACAGCAACAAGTCTTGTTCTCAAATATCAATTTTTTCAAAGCATTATGATTATGATTATATACGACCATCATCTGTATATATCATCTTATATAACACTGATTATAAAATCGAATTGCGGTTGGGAAAAAAGACTTCTAAAACGCTCTTTGTAGCAGCGTGGATGAATTAATCTTGAGCTGTAGGTACTCAGAAAAGCTTGATATATTTCATTAAGAGGATGACAGTCATGATTAATCAAAAGAGAAAGTTTCCCAATCATTTTATCCTGCACTATCTCCTCTAAAGTGGGTAACACACTCCCCACGACAGAGTCTGCCTTCTTTATGGGTTTATTTAACTTATTCTTCTCCTTTTCCAACAGTCCCCCTCCCCAACATGTGACAGAGTGCAAGATCACAGATGAACTAACAAATGAATACGACTCTGACGCTTCTTATAGACATGCATCGTATTATCAGACCAGTTGAGCTTGTTGTTCAGATATACACCCAAATACTTGTAAAATTGTTACAATCTCTTAACTTCTAACTCTCTTAAATTTACTGGTACCGCTTTCTGAGGAAGTCTACTAAAATAAACCACTATTTCCTTTGTCTTACTAGCATTTAGCCTGAGACCATTTTTATCACACCAGTCCACAAAACTCTTTATTAGCTCCCTATATTCACTCTCATCGTGGTGCTTTATACAGCCAACTATTACAGAATCATCTGAAAATTTCTGGAGATGACAAGATGTAGAATTATACTGAAAATCTCATGTATCAAAAGTGAACAAAAATGCGGCTAAAACCGTTCCTTGAGGGACTCCAGTGCTGCACTTCACTATTTGAGACACACAGTCCTGAATCCTCACATACTGTGGTCTATTAGAGAGATAATCAGTTATCCAATTGACCATACCCTGATGTACTCCAACATTTTCCATCTTACTTCGTAGTAGTGAAGGCTGAATAGTGTTAAATGCACTAGAGAAATCAAAGAATGTAATTCTAACTGTGCAGTCCGGGGTCTCTAAATGACTTAAGGATTTATGCAAGAGGTAAATAAGTGCATCATCCACTCCAACACCAGTTTTGTAAGCAAACTGTAATTTATCCTCACAATCCACCACACAATACTGAATTTAAATGGTTTAATACCACTCTCTTTAAAATCTTCATTAACTGTGCTGTTAATGCAATAGGCCTATAGTGCGAGAACTCAGTGGGATTTGTTAATTTAGGTACAGGTACTACACATGATGTCTTCAGGTAATTTTTCTAAATGCAAACTCAAGTTAAAAATATAATGAACCACCCTGTAAATCTGATCAGCACAGGCCTTTAGAACTCTAGAATTAATACCATCTGGACCCTGAGTTTTCTTCATCTTAATTCTCCTTAGCCCACTTCTTACTTGTTCAACTGGTATCGAAAAACCAGGAACATACTCACAAATGGGAGAAAAGGATGAGCTTAGAGCTGGAGGTGGATGTGATGAAGAACTCCGTGGTAAACTACTTAATGGAGAATGTTCAAAATCATTAGACCCAACATCAAATCTATTAAAAAAATTAATTCATCTGCCCATGTCTGACCACTAGGGGCAATGTATCTCCTTACTTTATTCTCATGTCCGGACATCATATTTAGATCTTTCCGAACCTCTCTCATGTTCTTTTGTTATGATTTTCGTTCCTTGTCTTAACTTATTATAAGTTAAGAGGTGTTATAACCTCTATAAAGAGGGTGTTATAACCCTGTTCGATAGTGGGACTGAATAGGTTGGACTGTAATAGGTGATGGTTCATTTCTAGCTTTCCTCAATGGGGTGTCAGTCAGAACACACTGGATTCGATCATTTCCATGCAAAGGAGGTTTATTGTTGGCAGCCTTTGGCTGTACACAACACAGCAGTACACAGGTTTTACATGGTTATGGGTGTGTGGATGTGTGTGGTCTACACAGGGAAAGGAATAGAGATAGGCTATATTAACAAACATCTTGTGTATTATTCCACAAACATTATTTCCATAAAGCTACCAATCTCTCAAATAAAGAAATTATCAAATTCAATTCTAGAATAAAATTATAACAGGATGACCGATGTGACGGTGGAATTATTTATGACACTACCCACTGTCAAAATCAAGAGGTTTGTCTCATGGTCAATTTTTAGGGTTTTTAGAAGCATATGGATTATTATTTAAAAAGGAATTACAGTGTTATAGAGAAATTTCAAAGATCACAAATAAATATTAATTTTTATTTTGCAGTGTTAGGGGATGTAACAGTTTAAGGCTATGTTTACACGGAAACGATCTGAAGAGAAAACGCAAAAGTGGCGTTGCGTTATCACTTTTTATTCTGCGTTTAGACGAGCGTTATGGGGGGAAATCTGTGTGCACATGGTGACGCAAAAGTGTGTGAAATTCGATGTAGTATGCACTCCAGGCGGCTAGGTGGCAATGTGAAGCACTGCCACACAACAACACCAAGTCCTAACCCTAACCCTAACACTGAAAGGTACTCTGCAAGAGCTGCACTTAGTGAAACGAGGCATTTGAAACAACGCCTCAGCTCTTTTAGAAAGTGAGTTCGAGGGCGAACACACAGCAAGTATGAAAGGATATAGGCGCCGGAAAGCGCAACAGGTACGGGCGGAGAAGCGGCAAGGATGGCCAACTCCTGTTCTACGAAGCAGATGCTTGTCCCGCTGAAGGCTTCGTCAAGGCTTCTCCAGAGATTCAGCGATGTGGTGTCTTCTCTGAAGAGGTGAAAAATCAAAGAACATCCTATCTGGACTCGGCTTATATAGACATAAACCACGGCCATTCTGGCGGGACGAACAGTCCATCGTTAGGTTGCAGCAGTTGCCGCAGAGCAACCAATAGGCGCGTGAGCTGCTTCGCCTATGTCTGCTCTGTGCAGCAATGCGCTTTAAACTAATGCAAAATTAAGGATAATTTTTGGCTTCAGTATTCTCGAGAAAAGGGGCTTTTCCCGTAGCGTAAACTAGCTTACGCAACACGAGAGTACTCTCGTAAGAGAACCTATTGTAATTGTTAAGATTTTTAAGGATTCAAGCACAAAGTCCTGAAACCCTATTGTAATTGTTAGGATATTTATTATTATTTTATTCTCAATAAGAACTTTTTAGACATCTGACAGAAATAAAGTAAATCTGGTTAAGTGAACCTGATGCTGTTTGTGGAGTTGTTTAATCCTCCTCTGCTGAGATCTTGAGAGATTTAATGTCTTTTATCTTCAGTTGATTTCATCTAAACTGTGGCTTAGTTTGTAGTTCTTGTGTTTCTGCTCGTCTCTTTTTCTGTTCTCTTCTTTCCTTCAGTGATTCTGCTTGTTAACAGGCTTATTAAAGGGGTCATGACATGACAAACCAAATTTGCCTTGATATTTTGGTATATGCGCGGTCTTTGTACCATTAAAACTTCCTGCAAGTTTCATAGCTTAAGACGTCCTCCCCATTATAAAAGAACAATTTATTTAGTCAAGCTCTAAATACAGCTCGTTGGGGATCCACGGTACGAAGTGACGTACCAGTCGTTTGCATATGACCGCCTCAAGAGCAAGACGTCTACGCCTCATTTCGCATCGTTGTCGCGCTCGCGCTCACAGGTGTTCACTTCAGTCGACGTGCAGCGAGTGGGTCTGTTTACAAGAAGATCACGACGCCACGCAGATGTGCTGTTCCTGACTGTGGACAAACAACATGTTTGAATACGATGCTGAAAGATCCAGACGTCAGGGGAAAATGGTTGCAGTTTATTTTTTGCGGACGTACCAGTCACGGCAGTGTTAATTTAAAGGGACACCAGGCAACTTTTTTACCTTAACTGAACAGCTTCAGAGTCAGTGGAATGGTTATATTACTTATTTCGGGTTGAATGGTGGTGGTTTCGCACCCCCCATGGTGCCCGAGAGCGGAAAAAACTCACTTGTAACTTTGGGCCGGCGGGCCGCCGGGCTCGCCGTCAGGAAGTATCGCGTGATATCAGGTCTCGCGATGTAACGAATTGCTTGACTGCACACATACACGCCCCCATTCAAGAACCGGCTAGCTATAAGCAAAGGGCAACGATAGATTAAGTTATGGCTGAGCCTGTAAAAAAGAAGCAGAAAGCTAGGAAATCTTTGTCGGAGGACCAACGAAAGAGGAAACGGGAGACTGACCGAGCAAGAAGTCAGACTCAAGTAAATATCGGACCGGCTTTTATAGAATGGCCAGAACTGAGAGAAACAGAAGCCTGCAAAACGGATGCTGACCTGGCCTTCTTGCTGTTGCACTTGTAAGTATCTTTGGAATAACTGTGTTTAATATTTAAATTTTAAGTAATTGTGACCTCAGGATGTTTGCTATTGTCTGTAAAGGTTTTTTATTATGATCGCTGTCTGTTACGGGCTTACTAGTACGCTAGATACTATAACTTTGATGTTAGCATTGTCATTAGCAAACACGTTTGATTTCTGTAGTTGTTTGGCCGTTCCTCTGTCGGTTTTATTTGTGTAACTTAGTTCGCAAATAAATAGATATCAAATTCTTCAAATCAAGACACCGGTGTATCCTACCTGCGTCTAAATGCCTAGCGGAGATTTTGGCTTGATCTAGCTAGATGGATGCTGCCCTTCTATGTGTCTAATTTAGCTTGCACATTGCATCCAGGTGTTACTTTGCTTTTATTTGGAGCCGGTGTAGCTTTTTTGCAGTGCGCTACATAGTGTAGAAGCCGATGGCTCACCGATTGCATTCTGTATTGTATTGATCCATAATATGCTACAAATCCTCGTCAACTACAATGAAGCCCAGACTCAAAATATTTTCCGTGACCGTCTTGTTTGCAAATATAGAAGTTACGAAATTAGTTTTGAAGTTTTGAAATAGCCGGGTCATGCTCAGCTGGGTTGACAGCTAGTCTTCCTGGGGTCCAAACAATACATCCAAAAGCCAATAATTACAATCACAATTACTCCCAAATATATAATATATAAATACACATAAAGAATAACATAGCACATAATACAACCTCTCTCAACCAATCCAGACAATATTATGATATTGAAAACAAATACAGTCTAAGTCTTTTTTTAAAACCAGTTTTTCCCTTGATTTCACGAACCCCAACTGGAAGATTGTTCCAAAATACAATTGACCTATAAAACACAGTCCTCTTCATATAGTCAGATTTAGGTAGGGGTAAAGAAATCTGTCGACTATTCACCCCTCTTGTGTAATGTGAATGCATATCTGAACAATAAATTATATTATCATAAAGAAATTTAGGAATCCGAGTGTTAATAATTCTATGAAAATATACTAACATATTAACAGATAGTCTATGCTTGACCACCAGCCAAGCAAGACGTTCATGCATCTCTGCAACACCAGTTCTCGAAGAACAACCGAGAACCAGTCTTGCAGCCTTATTTTGCGCCACTTGTAATTTTTTTAAATGACTGCTTGATGCAGCAGACCATACAACAGAACAGTAATCCAAATGACACAAAACCAATGTACAAACAACACGACTAAACAACTGTAAGTTTAAAAACTGCACATTTACGCATTACTGCAACAGCTCTACCCATTTTAGCTACAACTTTGTTGATGTGATCCGACCATGACAATGTGGAATCGAGCCAAAGTCCCAAAAGCTTCACCTTTTT
The DNA here is from genome assembly GCA_026230005.1 of Gila orcuttii. Taxonomy (NCBI): domain Eukaryota; kingdom Metazoa; phylum Chordata; class Actinopteri; order Cypriniformes; family Leuciscidae; genus Gila; species Gila orcuttii. Next base: position 9,119,996 of record JAPDVR010000009.1, read on the forward strand.
TACTTACTGTACATTTTGACCATTTACTTGTATATCCATTTTAGGATTATCAGATAATCTATACTTCGAACCGAATATTATACTCACAGTTTTTGAAATATTTAGAACAAGTTTATTTGTTTTGATCCAATTTGCTAATCTCGCTAGACAGAACCTGATTAAGCTCTGAACATGTAGGGGCTGCATAATAAAGAGTAGAATCATCAGCAAACATAGTCAATGTAGCCTTACTGAGTATATATGGCATATCATTTGTAAAAATTGAAAATAACAAAGGTCCGAGGCAACTTCCTTGAGGAACACCACAATCCAGGGACTTGCTACTAGATAATGCACCATTAAAATAAACTCTTTGCGACCTCTCCGACAAATAGCTCTTAAACCACTTGATTGCTGAGAAAGTAAAACCATAACTAATAAGTTTAGAAATCAAAATTTCATGGTCAATCACATCGAAGACAGCACTGAAGTCTAGTAGTAGTTTACCCACCAGCATTGAGTTATCAATTGATGTTAGCCAGCTGTCCGACATTTGTGTCATTGCAGTGCAGGTGGAATGACCATACCTATAAGCATGCTGAAACATCGTAGTTAAATCATTGTTAGAAAAGTAATCTTGCACTTGCTCAAATACAATCTTTTCCAATAATTTACTTAGAATAGGCAAGATGCTAATAGGCCTACTATTTGGACCACAGAAAGTTGATTTCGTGTCTTTGGGTAAAGGAATTATCTTACCCTCCTTCCAAAGTTTTGGACACACACCACTAATCAAACATCTGTTAAAAATGTGACAGATTGGTTTAGAAATATGTCCAGCTGATAACTTCAACAGCCGACTGTCCAAGTTGTCTGTGCCAACAGACCCACCAACAGTCAAAGATCTCAACAACATTTCCACCTGCACAACATTAACCTGATGAAATTCAAAACTACACAGTTTATCTTTCATAATACACCTTTCAATTAGCTCAACTGAGTTATAATCAACAGTGAATTTCATTGTCTCTCTAAAATTAGAAACCTTACTAACAAAATAATCATTAAAATAATTTGCAATCTGTATTGGCTTAGTCAAATAAACTCCATTCAATTCAACAAAAGAAGTACAAGTAGATTTTTCCCCATGATTTCATTGAGTACCTTCCACATTCTCTTACTATCTGTACCACTATCGTCAATTCTCTTCTTAAAATATTCTTTCTTTTTCACTCTGTTCACCTTGGTCACCTGATTCCTTAAAATACAATCAAATTTTCTGTCCTTAGGAGAATCAGAAATAACAGCAACCTTTTTAGCCTCTTCCCTTTGAGCCATTAAGCTCCTTAACTCAGTATCAACCCAAGGAGCACTTTTGGCTTTAACTGTAAATTTCTTTAATGGGGCATGATTGTTAACAACTCTCATAAAACAATCCATAAATAAATTAAAGGATGCATCAACATCATCAATGTCACTTATCAAATTCCATTTGATATTATCCGATTCATTTAGAAAACTCTCCTCATTAAATACCCAATAAGATCTTTTCATAATAATTTTAGGACAGGCTCTAGGTAGCTTAGTTCTCCTGGAGACAGCAACACAGTTGTGATCACTAAAGCCAACTGTTACAGAAATGGGTATTGAGCACATATCGGGATTATTACTGTAAATGTGATCAATACATTTTGATGTTAAAAATCCTGTATTGTTCCTAGAAATTCTTGTTGGTTGATCCATTCATTGAGATAAACCACAGGTGTCTGTCATGGTTTTAAGCTTGTTCTTCAAAGGACAAATATCAGACAGCCAATCAATATTTAGATCACCCAACCAGTATAGCTCTCTGTTTTCCTCAGTCACCTTATCTAGCATATTACATAAACCATTTATATACTCTATCCTGGCACTAGGTGGCCTATAACAACAACCAAGAATAATAGGTTTTAAATGTGGAAGATGTACCTGTAACCATAACACTTCCACATCATCAATCATTAAGTCATGTCTCAGTTTAACAGGGAAATGATCCCGTATATAAATGGCCACACCTCCTCCAAACCTGTTTCTATCATTTCTATAAATTGAAAACCCCCCTATATCAACCTCTGAATTGTCTATGAAGTGATCCAGATGAGTTTCAGAAATCATAAGTATGTCTATTTTATTCAATTGCAAAAATAAAGACAGGTCTTGAATTTTGTTCCTAAGACTACATATATTAATATGTGCAAGGATTAAACCTTTAGGCAATTTATTTATTATGGTCATCTTAATTAAAGGTAAATAAGTCCTATATTATGATCTAGTTGAATATCTTGTACCCTAAGTTATTTTAACTTCATCAAGTAGGCTACATACATATAAGTCCTACACACAGACACACATGCATGTACACAAACATATATAAAATTGAGCATTAAAGCTCGTTAGGCCAATAACTGACTTTGTCCATCCCTTGGGGTGATAATCAGTTTATCATACTTCAAACTCGCTTTATCACCTCTCTCTCTGGCAGCTTTCACCTTCAGCCACAACTCCTTCCTCCTCAGTTGCACAGCTTCAGAGAAATCTTCGTTAATGTAGATCTTAGTGCCCTTTAATTTCTTGGCAGAAGAAAGAATCAGCTCTCTATCTTTAATGCGAAGAAGTTTGATAACAATTTTCCTTGGCCTTCCCCTCTCCTGAAACTGACCAAGTCCATATTTATTCCATCTAAGCCCAAGTTTTTTGAAAACATATCTCGCACCTTTTTCTCTGATTCACACCAATTCTCTCCTTTCTCGTCAGCAATGCCATCGATTAAAATATTTGTTCTCCTGCTCTGGTTTTCAATGTAATCAAGCTTGTTGAACATTGCATCCAATTCCTGCTTGGAAGTAGTGATGTTTGTCTGAAATGCCCTTATCTTTGACTCAATCTCAGTACATCCCATCTTCTCCTCTTCAAACTTTGTTTGGGTAAATTCCAAGCTGGTCTTCAGCTCCCGTACATCTCTGATAACACCATCCAATCTTTTGTTAGTTCCATCCATGATCAGCTGAATGAAACATTTGAAGTTATCTTGCTGCTGCAATAACATATCTTTATAGATCCCTCTCTGCTGCTCCATTAACTGGGAGAGTACACTCATTGTGACAACAGCATCCTCCTCACAAGGAGATGTTTTAGCATTTTTAGGCAGCATAATGTGTCTTACCAGGATGTACCGGAAGTTGATGAAAGTTGCAAATGTTGATGGTGACAGATTTATTTGTCAAGGTCCTAGTAGGCCCAAAAGCCCATCAACTTGGGCTACAGCCCAAGCTCAGCGTATAGCAGAAATATTGTCCCCAATATTGAGACGCAATTTAAATAAAATACAACTTGAGTCAATTAAATTTGGTAATACCAGAAAGGATTCAATAGATTTTTGTTAGATTCTAAGAGGCCAGGTTCTCAGACAAAACTCCTGGCAGCCATCTTGGAGGAGATTGAGGAGGAGAGGCTCGTGGCGAGGGGGGAGGAACAACAGTTAGTTTTTACGACAGTGTGTTTGAAAGCATTTACTACCAGACAACAGGGGGAGCTAGGGGGAGCTTCATAGAGAAAAAAAACACTCAGGCTTGCCTGGTGTCCCTTTAAGCTGTTTTCTCTACATTTCAAGGATGACTGTTTTGAGAAAAAAAATCGCAGTATGATGCTGGCTTTGCCAGAAAACTTTTGCTTAAAGATCAGACTATTCTGGGCCCAACAACGACGCCGCACACTGTAGTGTATTTCATCTTAAAACTACTTTTTTAAATGTTAATTGCAGTTTCATTCATTATGAATAATCACAGTATTTTTACTTAGTTTACTTGCATATTGTTTTCAGAGTTCGTCATGTTCAGGCCCCGTATTAAAAGATGTAGGATGTCAAACTGACCGACCCACCGACCAAATAATGTTCAACTGTTAGCAAATTATAGGATGATTACGCAACAATACCCCATTTTCAAGTGTCTTGGGTTACAAATGACATATTAATTCAAAATAGTTTCACACTTTCCATGTGGACACGGGCTGATCCATTCTTAGTTGTTGTGGTGATGGTTCATTTTCTTCTGATTCCTCATCTGATTCCAGCTCAAACATATAGGGTTGTATCATTGCAAGAGCCATCGCCTCGCACGCAGCAATCGGCAGCACCCGTTTCTAATATAAACAGTTCCGCAGAATCCGCACCTATTTTTTTTACAGTCTATGATCCGCACATGTTCTGTGTCTAGGGGGCATTAATAATTTATGTATAAGCACTGACGTTAGCCAATCATAACAGTGGGCGTTAACACTGAACTCTTAAAGGGGAAACACCCCCAAAACAGACTGTTTGAATCAGAGGATGAGAAACTGGGTGGGAAAAGGTCATAAATCATTCAATTTTAAAAGGTTTTTGTCCAAAAAACTATAGTAATACTATAATTGCACCTAAGGGAACATAATAAAACAAAAAACAAAACCATGTCATGACCCCTTTAAGGCTGAGATGACCTCCATATTTAATACAGATTTTGTGGCTCAGATATGCTCCAGTTCTGGTTTATTTCTTGGCTCTGGTGGACATGTGGCATTGCTATGGCCTGCTTGTGGCCCAGATCTGGCAAACAGGACTGACCCACCCAAGGGCCATCATTCCACACTGCATGTGGGCCAGATCAGTATTCCACAAATGCCAGATGTGGGCCGGACCGGATCTGGGCTGAAGAAATGTTGCTATCTGGGGATTCTGTTAAGCAAAGTTGCTAGCAAGATGTTTCTGCCAGTTCCTGTTCTCTTTATTGTAAGTGAAATGAGTCATATTACTGAGACTCTTGCCTTTTGTCTTTAATAGCTCTTGTGCCCCTGTCCTATTTTTGAAAAGATTTTTTTAAATGCTGATTGGATTAGGACTGGTGAAACTCTAGGGGCTGGAGTGGGTTCCTATACCTAGACACTTAATTTGCATGCTTTGTTTAAGGTTGTCTCCTAGGTGCTTTGGCTCTATCTCTAAACGCTGCCCCATAAAATTTATATAGTTGGACTTGATTACTGCAGCGACCAAGCAGCAAGTTCTCAATAACGAATCCTGCTGAACATACACAGATTCTCCTGGTCTTCTCTTCTGAGTTTCCTATAGGTTGCACCAAAATAAAGTACTTATAGTAGCATATGTAATTGAGGCCAACTAGTAAGAGCTGTGCAAGTAAACCTCACTCCCCTAATCACAAGAGTCACACTAGTGACTGGCACTAGAGACTGCGTCTTCAGCGTCCTTGTTAGTGCAGCCGCCTCCCCTGCCGCAGACGTCAGTTCAAGTCTCACTCGGAGAGGTAGGAGTAGGACCGGAAAGGTTACACAGACATTGAAAACATCCACAGGACAAGAGCGCTAAACTGTTTGCTATAAAATAGCCTAGATTTAATGGGGCAAGAAGCTGTCAAAAATGCAGACTTGAAATGAACCCTCTGATATGCTCTGTGTGCTTATGTTAGGATATGTGTATGTGTGTATGCTAGGGATGCAGTGGAAAAGAAGTTTCCCACTGAGATAAGCAGACGGAGGAGAGCTGTCCAGAGTGACCCACGGATCCATTATTTTCTACAGATGTTTCATCAGTACGGACAGATGCTGACCCAACAAATACCTTTATCAAAAGGCATTCAGCAAGCTATGCAAAGCAGCTTTTTATTTGGAGTCATGATGACATTGATCTGTGTGGGGGTGAGATGCTCTTTTTCTTACACTTGCCCAGCGATTGATAATGAGGTGAGGTTGTGCACAGATCATAATAAGCACTGTGTGAATCTTTCTAGGTTTTGTTGTTACGGTATCACTGGATCAGTGTTGATTCTGATTATGACATCTTGGTCCAGAAGCCAATCTACAGGTGGAATGCTGATGATGTCAGTATCTGGGTGAAGCATCTGGGTCCCTGGACATGGTGACGCAAAAGTGTGTGAAATTCGATGTTGTATGCACTCCAGGCGGCTAGGTGGCAATGTGAAGCACTGCTACACAACAACACCAAGTCCGCGCGCCTGCGTACAACCTTCCTTCTAATTCTCTCCCTAGTAGCGCAAAATCAAAACATGGCGAAGCGAACAGCAAAAAGACTCTTGTACGTTTATCGGAGCTGCTACGGCAACTTGAAGGTCCGACGTATGGAAATAATCCGACATGTTGGTTGTTATTTTTCTGTACTGGCACAAGCCTGTGACGTAAACGCGCACGTGACGAGAACCACCGTGAGCAGATTTGCGTTTTTACCCTTTAGACAGGAACGCGACCGTGACAAGAATCAGGGCATTTTGTCAATTATTGTGGTTACAATTGTGCATGGTAGCCACGCCCACAGTGAAATCTCATTTCTACAATCCCGACGGTGGAGCGTTTTTAAGATTTCCACTCTGGAGGGTGGTTTCACTTTTTTGCGTTTTTAAGCCCCAAAAACGCAGTCGCCATGTAAACGAAAGGCACATCTGATAAAATATTTTTACGTTTTCACCCGAGAGCATTCTCATGTAAACAGGGCCTAATTGACGTTGAACTAATTGAAGTTATTTCAGACACTGATGAAATCACTTTTTTTCAGACACTTTTTTTTTTTTGCTGCGATAGCTGTGTCTTTAAAATAGATTTGATATGGCAAAAAAGCTGAAAGAAAATAAGATTAAATGACAGTGACTATTTGTTTATGATCACAATCATAATCTAGTGGCCACAATCATAATTCACTGATCTATTTATATGAGTAATGTTTTGTATTTACGGTACTACGATTTTATTGTGATTTTACAGATCGCGTTTTATCTGAGTTTTGACAACCAGATTTTGACAACCAGATTTGACAACCAGGATTTTAAAAAGTTAATACTCAGAACATTTTGAACTCAATATTAGACAGACACACACAGACATCAAGAATTGGCGTATGAATCTCAACAATGGTGACAATCAAAAAGTTTCATGCTGCAATGCATGTTGGGTTGGTACCCATAGTACAAACAAAAAATCGTACATGACTCCCAGCATGAATTGCGACATGAATAAATTATACAGCTGAATTGTCTGGTTATTTTATTTATTTTTGCTTTTGGTTTTGTGTTGACTTTAAGTAGTGTGTTTTGTGATGTTCAGATTTGATGTTATCTTTTTTGTTGATTGTCACCATTGTTGAGATTCATTGGCTGATTCTTGATGTCTGTGTGTGTTGATCTGAAGCCATAGTTTAGTGAATGCTGAGTTTAAAAAAATCCTTCATAACTGATTGTGCAGGCTGCTTGATCTTTTCCTGTTAATTCACTGTGTAGCAATATAAAATTAAGATGTATTAAACACTGGATTAGATTGGTGATCCAAACATTATGTGATGATGTAATCTTCATAACATAACCAGCAACACCTGATCTCATTTTTGTTGGCTTTGCTTCTGCCACAACAAATATGTCTTAAAAAAACACAGTTACAGCAGCCAAAGAAAAACATTTGTTAAAGTCAAGGGTCAAGAGCCCAACTTAAGCAAACAATGATCTCCATAATGGTAACATCAAATGAAAAACTACAACATGTAAACCTCTGTAAAAAAAATTCTGTAGACGTATTGTCACGGAACGGGCAAGGTAAAAAGGTGTGAGGACTCAAATGCAGAGAAAAGATGCATGGTTATTGAAAAAACTAAAAATAAAAGTTTCTGAAATAAGGCCACAAAACACATATTGATTATTTCTTCACAAGACTTTTGAAAATTGTATCACATAGTCTAGAATATTTGCTCCAAAACTATGTGAGAATCATCCTGACTACTCATTCAGATAAGTCAATAAAGTATTTTAGAATGTGTGTGACGTGTTTTGTTTGAGAAAGCTTTATGCGAAGGGGCGTGATCTCTCATTAATATGTGTGGCATTTCACACCTGAGAAAGACAAAGACCCTCCCATAATGGCCCTATTAGGTGTGCTATCAGGCCATATCATTATGAGGAGCCTTGCACAAAAAATGAGGAGATTTAAAAAAGAATGGCTTTTAGATTGTTTGGATTTATTTACAACACACACACACACACACACACACACACACACACACACACACACACACACACTGCTTAGAATAAGTGAACACACTCATGCTAAAGTTGACTAAAAAGAGGAATAAAAAATCTTACAATACAGGGTGCATACGTCTGGACACTTCTATCACACACCCTTCACCATATAGACATGGTTTTATTTCAGTTCAAAGTTAGAGTTGGAAACATCTTGAAAAGAAAATGGTCTTTTTCCATAAATGTCTTAGTTTGATCATACATATTTCAAAGTTGAGGATTCATTATTTTGATATAGCTTGCATTGGAACAAACACTATAACATCTTAGTTGATTAGTTTATTGACAAAACATACTATATATTTAACATATGAGCAGAAACTCCTAACAAAAGCTTATTTGATGTCTATTTTAGACTAGTCAACGAAATGTTGTCTTTTATTTCGTCTGTAACAGTGCGTATCTGTGTGTTCATTCATTCATTCATTCACAAACACACACACACACACACACACACACACACACAGAGAAACATGATTCACATTTAAACGGTATGCTATTTTTCCGTTTACAGACACTAACGTTATTTTATATCGCGATTAGAACAAAGCACAAGCATAAAACACTTACTTCTCAGCTGAATCTGTTGCTCCTCCTCGTGGTGAAAATAAACCAGCACTTGTTCTGAGGTAGGTAAATGTCCCAGGATTGTTCCTCATATAGCCGCGCAAGACGACAGTAGATTAATCTGACTAAAAAATATAGTGTGTTTTCAGAGTTTATGGGCGTTAACGCGTCTCAATGTGTTGCTTCACATATTTGCGTTTAGCGCGTGCTCTCCGTGGGCGTGTCACATTACCAGAATAATGAGCTGAGAGGAAGATAATTAGACCGGCTGACACGTCTCTCTTTTTATATAGATGACATAAACGGAGAATATTTATTTTAGTTTTGAATCGGATCATTTAAAAGTACAAACTCAAATGATTTAAAAGATATATTGCTTATGGCTGGGTGAATAGTATTTGCTGAGTTTTGTTGAAGATTAGAGACGTGCTCCAGAAAAAAAGTTCACGGTGACTGAGAGGCAGACGCACACCCTGTTTATTTTCTTTATTTTACAAAAGCACAATATTTTATTTCGATTGTATGTGGGCACATAAAAAAGTAGACATTTAACAGATTATTTTCTCATATTTCTTAACTCTATATGAACAGAAATGATGGTAGTACTTTAAGTCTATTTTTCTGCTATGTGAAAAAAACAAGCAAAACGCGCCGGCGCGTTTCTGGTCCCCAGAGGGTTAACAGTAAATTGTTGCCAGTATTTTACTGTAAAAAAGCCTGGTACGGTCTAACAGCATACTCACTGTTATAGCCGTTAATGTGCATTTATCACTATTGATCTTTGTTTGTTTGTCAGTTTGTTGGCTCATCTCAGAGATTCAGAACTGTCTGCTGCTCCATTCAGGATTGAGAGTCCATCACACAGACAAATCATACTGGATGAAATCCAGAAAATCAAAAACCGCAAAGTCAAACTGCCACAGAATCTCTGGGAGTACAAGGTGTGTGTTGTGTTTTTCTGATAAATTGTTTCATTCTGCAAACAACCAAGTCAAATCAAAGTTTTGACTGAGAATTCTCAATAGTCACTAAAATCTGCAAAAAGACTGCGTATAAACAGTAAAGAGCTGTTATTTCTAGCAACTCATTAATTTTACCAGCCTCTATTTGTTCACTTAATCTCATAGTTGAGTTCCCCAACTCGCCGTGTGACCTCAAGGGCACTTGCCACTTGGTGAGTAATTTAAAGCTCAATGTCTGGAGTAATACAAGGACTTTGTCTGCCTGTCCAAATTACCACAGCCGGCTCTGATGTTCTTGAGCTTGGTGCAGATTCTCCTGCTTTAGTTGACTGAATAATGGAGCTTTGTTCTCAGGTTAAGAGTGTACTGAATTTAGTTTTTACTGATAAAATGTCCCTCCCATGGATTCACCAGCTGACATTCATGGCATGTCGCATACCACCAGCAAGCATTCCCACAAATGTATTGTACCAGGTTAACCAAGCGTTGATGAATTGGGGTTTGGTGCAACCATAATCCACCAAGGATTGGTATGTACCCCCTTTATCCTCATAGTTATTTGGTATGTCCCAGCTCGATCATGGGTGGCCCGTTGAGCATCAGGGACACGGGTCAAGGCCTCCACCTCCATCAACGGACATTGATTACAGACTCTCTTTCAAGCTCCCTGTATCTCTAGCAGACTGGCCATTGCAAAGCATGCTGGGAACTACAGATCCAGTGCCCAGGGCTGCATTTCTCCAAAGCATCGTAAGGCAAGTATATCGTATAGCCTTTGCCACCAATGGTCTCAGCTCACGATGCTTTGCAGCCAAGGGGAGAGGATCTGTAGTTCCCAGCATGCTTTGCAAGGGACTACATTAGGAGAGTAAATTTAGGGATTAATTGTTATGTTATGTGTTTTACAGTAAAGGGGGAAAGATGTTGGTAGTTTATGTTAATGTTTAATGTTCATTTAAGTTGAACATTTAGGAGTTTCTGTAATTGAATGGTGTGGTTACCATTGTGGTGAAGAGTAGCGCCGTCAATTTGTTGCAATCTAATGTGTTTAATAACTTCTAATAAAATCCGCTGATCAGCAAGAAGAAGGTGTGCATGAGTCGAATGTGTCCAACGTGAGCTTTAATGGAAAGTGCATGTTGGGTCATTGTATCTCATTTAAGTTAAAACGGCATTCACTTGTTTTATGTTACATCAAACTGATTGAATTACAACAACAAAATTAAAATGTTCAGGTAGAAATACCTCTTTAAAGCAACAAATGCACTTTTTCACATTTCACCGTGTTTTTTATTTAGTTTTCATTGTTTTTTAGTGCAGTCTTTAGTTGCTGTTTTATTTCTGTTCCATTGCAAACTCCAATTTTTACTTCTGAGTTGGTTAAGAATTTTTACTCTCTATTCTTTTCATGGATAACAACAGTTGTATTTCTCTCATGTCTGTGTGTAATTCTCTTTCCTGTCCAAGGCTATAAATCTTGGAAAGTCCCTGTTTCTCCAGTTTGGTCTAAGAGAATTTCCACGTCTCACTTTACTCTACTTGTACCTGTTTGATTATCAAGACACCTTTCTACCCTTCATACACACCTGCTGCCCTGCACACACAACCAACTCAGTGCAGGATGTCCTGCCAGAAAACATGCTGATTTGTGTCTGAGAACTCTCACCATAGTTAACATACAACAGCTGAAATATAAGAAAATAGAGTAATTGTGTGTATGTAGCAGGAGCCAAGCCAGCATCAATGGATGGAGTTTCGGGTGAAGGTCTGTCTGTTGCCCTATCTGCTACTGATTGACTTTGCGTGGCAATGGCTGAACGTTCATTACTGGATGTCACGGATTGTCATTGTTAATGCCATGTTAATGACAATATTTGAGTTATTTTATATCTGGATACTATGGAGAAGAAGACAGATGAGGTACACACATACATTTCACATACTGTATCTGTACATGTAATGTGGTTACATGCGGATGTGTGATTCAATCACAAATGTTTTGAATGTTAAGATGTTGTCCCAGTCAACACGTTGATCTCACAACGTCAGCAATCTGAGGTCACAGTGAGCTAAACGTATAACCTTACAGCGCACTCACTGTGTGCTTAAAGTATGGCCACAATATGAGCTCATCCCAGCTAGAAATGTTATTGTTCTATGAATGTTTTGTGACTATTATGTTATGTTCTTGTAATGTTTTCTGTAGCTAATTTTATTTTTGTTACCAGAATGTTCTGGTAGTATAACACTCTCTAAAACATTTTAAACATGTTTAGTGATAACATTGATTGAACATTATCCCTTAACATTCTGAAGTTTTAGCGGGAAGTTTCCCAGCAGACACAGGACTAAACCTCTTAAAAGAGTTTGTTTGAAAGTAATAGTTTGTTTTGGTCACCATTGTGGTGATCAGTGTTTGCTTTAGTTGGGCTCTTTGGCCTTGACTCTTTGATGTTAGTTTTTCTCTGGATGTTGTAAGTGTTTGTTATAGCAAAAAAAATGTGATTAAGTATGTTGGCTACTGTTCAGTATATCTGGTTTGTAATAAGTGAAGCTGGTAATGCTGTTTGTTGAGTTGTTTAATGACTTTGGAGCCTGACATCAAATGTTTAGATGTCCACCCAATTTTAGTGTTCAACCAAAATTTTAGTATTACTGCCTGATGAACGTTACTGTGAACTTGTTCATTCTGGTGTCTGTAAATGGTGCGCTCTCTCAGTTTAACTTAGTTCAATTGGGTGCCAGATTTCTATAGAGCCTTCCAGACGAAAACCCGGCTAAAACACACCGTAAACAGGACTTAATAAGTAGCGGAAAAACACCCAATCTGGCAACACCAACACCAGTGTCACACTGCCGCATACGTCATCAAAACAAAAAGCAGCAAGGAGGATCGTATGATCATTTAAACGAGTTTACAATGTCGGTGAGGATGGGAAAAATCTTACATTTCTGTGCAAACTTTGCCCGCCGATAAAATAATTGCTGTCTGTGATTCTATATGGGCGGTGGCATTTTGGATTATATAGTTATAGCTATTATATATAATTTTGAAAAATAATAGCTCGCAGCAACATATGGAAAAAAAGAACTATGAACTAGTTTAAAATTTTAAACTGAACTAGTTCATTTTAAAATTTGTGAACTGCACTTTAAACTAGTTCATGTAGAAAGTGAATTTTACCAACACTGGTGGCTATAATATGAGCACACAGTGAGAGCACAGTGCAGTTACACTTTTAGCTCACTGTGAACTCACATTGTGAACATATGGAGAGATCACTGTGAGATCAACGTGTTGACTGGGGTTGTTACTGAGCACTTGTAATTAAGTCACCAGAAAATATCTTAAAACTAATGATTTTGGTTACACCTCATATTGAGAAAATCGCTTTATACTCAACATTCACAAGTCAGATATTGTGTGTGTGTGTTTGTGTGTATATTTCAGAATCCTCCCTATGATATTTTTGTGGAGGATATTCAATCTGTTCTGCGTTGTGCTGCTGTGGCCTGTGCTCCCTCAGATCTACTGTGACTTTGAATTCTATGCGGGACTTTGTTTCAGCTCAGTCATTTACATCTGGGGTCGGAAACATTTTTTAAAGCTGGCACAGCAATGAAAACCAAGAGCTGAAACCTGTGAAGGAAATTTTGAATTAATCATTTAACTAACATTCCTTTTTTTGCAGGATTAACATTTATATACTTTTGAAAACTAAATATCTCCAACACTTGGGCCAAAGTTAGTGTATGCTGAATATAACAAAAGAGTTATAAGAGTTACATATCAAGTGTTTGCTGTAGTTGGGCTCCTGACCCTTGGATTTTGAATATTATTATAGCTTTCCTCTAGCTGCTGTAACCATCTGTTTAAAATGCACTTATGGCAAAAATGCAGTAAGAAAACGCTATCAGATGATGTTGCCTACGTATTAATGGGCAAAATCATCATCTGGCGGTCTGGTTTACTGATCTCATTTAGAGTTTAATCTATAATTATACTGATGATGTTATATATTTTTGATTACTGTATCCTTATGCTTCTATAGAATGAAATAAGTTTAAGTGATGAGATAATATGAAAATATTTTGAAAACAGAATGTGCTTAAACAGTCACACAGACATCAAGATTCGGCGTATGAATCTCAACAATGGTGACAATCAAAACCTTCATGCCACAATGCATGCTGGGTATCAGCATAGTACAAAAAAGGTCCATGACTCTCAGCATGCATTGCAGCATGAATAAATTATACTGATTAATTGTCTGGTTATTTTCTTTAATACTTACTGTTTGCCTTAATTTTGGCTGTTGTTTTAGTGTTGACTTTCAGTTTTGTGATGTTCAGAGTTGATCTGTTATGTTTTTTGTTGATTGTCACCATTGTTGAGACTCATACGCTGATTCTTGATGTCTGTGTGTCAATAATGTAAGTATTTCTTGCTGCAGACTGTGGTGCGGTGACATCACATATTTACGTCACGCATGTGGTACCACGCATGTGGCATATCACGGTGACAGCACATGCGCACATTTGACAAAATATTGTTAAAGAATTGTAATGTATTAAAAAAAACTCTAAAGTAATAATGTAAGCAGCAAAAAGGAGTACAGCGCACATCCATAGTTTTAACTATGCCTGATCTAAGGTGAACTTATTAGGAATTTCAAAGTATATATTGTGTATTATCTGTGTAGTTTTTTATTTAAAGTTTAGTTTCACATTCTGTTGCACTTCACTGTGTAAATTACTGTAAACATTAATGGCACCTTATATTTCTTAAACATTTATTCAAATAAAGTAGTTTGAAGTTAAACCAACTACATACAGTACATTGTCAATCTCTTGTAGCGTATCTGGACTGTGTCAGGATGACTCATTCACTTATACATGTAAAAATGCTTCTAACCTCTCTGACTCTGGTCCATAACTCCAGCCTGGCACCACAGAGTCTAAGCCCTTTTTGTGCAGTTCTTGATACCTTCAGAATCCCCTGGGGCTGACCAAGCCATATATGTATATGAACATACCGTAAAATGTATTTTACTGTGTTTTATCATCTTTTGGAGTGATTCTTACCAAATATTGACGCGGTCATAAAACATGCAAATTAGGCCTCGACAGGACAAAGGAACACTTTTGCCGTTCACTTTTCTGACAGGTGATTGGTTCATTCACGCGAAAGAAGGCGTGAACCGAATTGCTTTAAAGAGACGCGCCAAGCTTCTCTCTAGCTCTTCCTCTTCTTCAACTCTCCAAGCTCTTCAAGGCTCTTCCAGCCTTCTCTTTGTTTTCTTTTGTTTGTTTCTTTCTTCAAGTTTTTATTTTACATTTTTGGATTCTCTTTTGTTCATTTCCACCGACGAGTGAAATGAACTTAGCCTGAATCATCTGGCAAACTTTACCTGCAACGGACCACCTTACACGTGAACGCGCAGATCCGAAGGACTCAGAGAGAGTGCGCGCAACCCCCGAGCCCACACACACAGGCACGCTTTCAATACAACACAAAGAGAGCTGTATTTGCAAGTATCGTATTTCTATTCAGATTTAGATGCACCTAAGATTGTTTAGCCCTGCTTAAGGTGTTTTGATTCTTGTGGTCTCTCAGAGGTTTTTGTCC
Organism: Gila orcuttii; assembly: GCA_026230005.1. Taxonomy (NCBI): domain Eukaryota; kingdom Metazoa; phylum Chordata; class Actinopteri; order Cypriniformes; family Leuciscidae; genus Gila; species Gila orcuttii. The sequence continues at coordinate 9,135,238 of JAPDVR010000009.1, forward strand.
AGGTAATTTGCCATTTTTTAACCCCTTCTTCTCCCTCTTTATGTCACTCTCACTCCCTGACTTTCATTGTTTTATTGTATTGTATATACATTTTATTCCGTGTAATCTTAGTCACCGATATACGTTGTATTTTCTTTATTAAAACCATATACTAATTTATTGATTCTGGTTGTGCTCATATTGAAGTCCCTTTAATGTCCAATCAAAAGCTACACGCTTTACAGATTGTTAAATAGTATATTCTTTTATAGGACGAGAGAGAGCTGTTTTTCATGGCCAAGAAGAACCGTCTCTCTTGAAAGTCTATAAAAGGGATAGCTCCTTTGTGATTTGATAAAAGATCATTTGGTCAGTTCGCTGGACGAACCAACCATTCGATAACAAATTAATTCCATTAGGGGTTGTCCTGAGAATCGATATATTCTAGACAATTGATATATTAGTATTTAATTATAACACGTTGTGATTGAGTATTGATATAAAAATGTATCTAATTTTGCCTCCCTGTATGGATAGTTGATTATAATTTGTTGTATTGAATTGTCCATACAGACACGTTGGCGAAATATTCCCGTTAAGGGTAATACTTATAAACTGTTGCTGATTCACTGATAACTCATAACCCGTATGATCAGTTAGTAATTGTGAATTATTAATTATACATTCTCCCCATTTGAGCGCTGAAACGCTACACTCTGTATCCCATATTATGCATGACAACTCAAAAAAACAAACTCATAACAGCGATAACCTTTATTTCAAAACAAAGATAATAATTGTGTGAAAGAAATATGTACACATACAGATAATCACATGCATATCTGTACATCAACACACACACACACACACACACACACTGCTCTGCTGAAATTCCCCTCCTTCATTGAAAAAACAATTCAACCGAGCAATTATAGCCGGAATAAAATTCATGCAGGACTTCTTTACAGGGTTTCTGCCAGTCACATGAAGGTCAATTTAAGATTCCCTTTAACATCTTTTTAAGAGTAAAGAAAATTTCTTGAATAAATTGAAGGGAACTCAACACATTAATATGCTCTCTAAATCACAATGATCCGGCCGCTCATTTGCATAAAACAGTGCCTGGTGGCTCTGAGAATTTTTATCGTTTCCGCGTAGCTCGTGAATCGGAATTATCCCGACAACGTTTATCAGTACAGAGGTAAAGGGAAGGAGGCCTTCACAAGAGAGAGACTAGTTGACACTTCAGGACTGCATTGTCGTCGTGTCCAGGCGCAGGTCCTTCATCAGATCCGGATACGGCCTGGATCTGGCGGACTGCGGTAAACCTCGGGATAAACAGGGAGACTAATATTAGCGTAGACGCCATCCTTCTTATGATGTACAAAGTACATCAGGATTAATGGGAAGTGTTCCCGGTTCCGGCTGATCTAAACTATGCAGCCTAACATTGAATTACAGGAGTCTATAATGTGTTATGTGTTATGCTAAGCCAAAGAGACAATGTTAGGAAGATTGTTCCAAAGTTTTGGTGCTAAATAGGAAAAGGATCTACCGCCAGCAGTCGATTTTGATATTCAAGGTATTATCAACTGGCCAGAATTTTGAGATCGCAATAGACGTGAAGTATAATGCGTTAAGAGCTCGCTCAAGTACTGGGGAGCTAAACCATTTAGTGCTTTGCAAGTAATCAGCAATATTTTAAAATTTATACAATGTTTTATAGGGAGCCAATGCAGTGTTGATACTGATGGTCATACATCCTGGTTCTGGTAAGAACTCTAGCGGCTGCGTTTTGGACCAGCTGTAATTTGTTTATTAATGTGCTATCATAGTGGAAGACAGGAAGCAAATGCAAGTAACTCAGTTCTTTTATTATGCTCGGTACAAAGTCCAGTCAAGTGGAAGAAGACAGGTGGCGCAGGGACTAGATGGTCAGATCCAGATGACAGGTGCCGTGATGAAGTGATCCCAGTGAAACGTGACGAATAATCCAACAACACTGAACGATATCCAAGAAGAACACGGAAACTGGAACACTGATGCACAGGACTGGAGACGCCGACACAGGAGACATGAAACAACGATCTGACAAAGGGAATGAGAAAACGGTGAGTAAATATAGAGTGATGAGATAGACTGCAGCTCGTGATGAGATGATCAGCTGGAGCGGATCAGGTAATGACACTCAGTCACGCCCAATACACACGTGCTTTCATACAACAAAATAAACACAAGATGAGAAGGAAGCAATGAGTTCGTATATGTGACACGTGCAGGGTAACCACCCATAAGAGCATTACAATAATAGTTTAGTCGGTATAGGGCAGGGGTGTCCAAACTCGGTCCTGGAGGGCCACTGTCCTGCAGAGTTTAGCTCCAACCCCAATTAAACACACCTGAAACAGCTAATCAAGGTCTTGATTAGCTGTTGAGGTCATTAGGCATGCTAAAAACTTACAAGCAAGTGTGTTGAGGCAAGTTGGAACTAAACTCTGCAGGACAGTGGCCCTCCAGGACCGAGTTTGGACACCCCTGGTATAGGGTCTAACATACATGTTGTCGATTTAGATGATTTAACGAGTTTAGAAAATTCTTCCTCTCCTATAGCAATGAATGAATCGAATTTTTCGTCAGTGAGACTACACTGCACTGCCTGATGCGATACTGTAGTAGACGGTCATATAAGTGAAGAAGTTCATAAAGTCATTACAGTTGTGCGGCTTGCAAACTTCTGTTCTTGAAGCTTTATTTTTCGTCACTTTAGCAACTGTTTCGAATAAATACCTAGGGTTTTGTTTATTTTCTTCTAATAGGGTTGAAAAATAAGCAGATCTAGCAGTTTTTAAGGCATCTCTGTATGCAATAGAGCTCTCCTTCCATGAAATGCGAAAATACCTCTAGTTTTGTTTTATTCCAGTTTCACTCCATTTTTCTGGCTGCTCTCTTAAGGGCCTGAGTGTGCTCGTTGTACCACGGCGTTGGAATATTTTGTTTGATCTTCTTTAAGCGCAATGGAGTAACTGTCTAAAGTGCTGGAAAAGAGAGAGTTAAAAGTTTCTGTCGCAATATCGAGTTCTGCTAAGCTATCTGGGATGCTGAGATGCTGAAACTGATCAGGAAGATTATTAATAAAGCAATTTTTTGTGGCAGAAGTGATAGGTCTAACATACTTGTAACACGGAGTCGGCTTTGCAGCCTTGGCTAAATTAAGTTTACACAAGACTAGATAATGATCTGAGATGTCATCGCTCTGCTGCAGAATTTCAACAGCATCAACATTGATTCCATGCAATAATATTAGATCTAGAGTATGATTACGTCAATGAGTAGGTCCTGACACGTGTTGTCTAACTCCAATAGTGTTAAGAATGTCTTTAAATACCAATCCCAATGCATCTTTTTCATTATCTAGATGTATATTAAAATCACCAACAATTAGGACTTTATCTGCAGCCAGTACTAACTCTGATAGAAAGTCTGTATTGTGTCCTGGTGGCCTGTATACAGTAGCCAGCACAAATCTTAAACGTGATTTATCATTTGCACTATATATTGTTACATTAAGCACCAACACTTCAAAAGAAGTATATTTGAAACTAGACTTCTTAGTAATTTTGAAAATATTACTATAAATTACAGCAACACCTCCCCCTTTGCCTTTCAGACGAAGTTCATGTTTATAACAGTAATCATGGGGGGTGGACTCATTTAGTAAAGTAATGTAATCGTTTGGTTTTAGCCAGGTTTCTGTCAAACACAGCACATCTAGGTTATAGTCTGTAATCATATCATTAACAATAAGTGCTTTTGAAGTAAGGGATCGAATATTCAGCAACCCAAGCTTTATCATCTTTTCCAATTGTCTATGAATTCTATATTATTTTGCGGACAACCAGCTTAGACAACCAGCCATTGAGTGATGACAGGTGCTAACTATCTCATCACTCCTTCGAACAGGAAGGGAGCCAGAGCAAATTACAGTGCCTGACATCATAATTGCGAGTTCACACACCTCTTTAACATTAATTTGAATTAAAATTATTTAACTAAAATAATTTTTTTAACATTAACCGTCAACCAATTGCCCTGCTGCACGGGCTCTACTTCAGCCAGAACCGAACAATGTTCAGTGTTCTCTAAGCTAGTCGCATCCAAAGCAGTATCTAAAGCCCTTGTACTCTTACAATTAACCTCAATCAAAGTTTGAATGCGTGTATCTAGTTCTGAAATCTTCTCCGTTGGCCTGACTATCTCCCTGCATTTATCACATGTAAATTCTGTGATGATGGAGAAGGCTATACTATACTTGCTACATGAAGTGCAAGTCACCATAAGAGGAGAAGATGAAATGACTCACCATGTTTGTTGACTGATTCTACTTACGACAGCTTTGATGGATTTGTAAAAGGCGCGAGTGCGCGAGCTAAATAAATAAATAAAGAGCACACGGATGGCACGCTAACAGGCTAGCGAATTAGTAGCTTGTTGTGCTAGCAACGATTTAGATTGAAGCTAGCGATATCAGGTTAATATGTGATGTTTAGTAAGTTGTATTTAGCAGTATAAACAACAGGGAATGGTAGTAAATAATGATTCAAAACAGAAAGGTATACGAAGCTACAGACACAAACCAGCAGCAAGGCAGACAGGAGCAATCGATCAATGCAGACAGGAGCAATCGAGCTGCAGACCAATGTATTTAACATAACTTACAGTACACTACATTCAGGATTGTAACTTTTATAGTATGATCTGATACTGAAAAACAACATTTCTTTTGCAATGCATGCCAAAATCAACTACATGACTTATTTAATTTAAGTATTTCTGCTCTATTTGAAGACATCTTTCAAGCCTTAATCTGTTTAAAGGCGAATTAAGACTTTTACATATAATTTTAAGACTCGATGAAACCCTGTCATTTTGAATGCAAACATATATCATAAAACATGTCATAACTTTTTTTTAAATCGAAAACATTGATGCTCTATGGCATCTCTTACAATTAAAAGCCGTTAACACAAAAGCACAATTGTTGAAATGTTCATAAATAATGCTTATTGACTTACTGCCATCGAATATATCGCCGGAAGTGATTGAAATGAACTGTATTATATGACGATACGTCATACTTTGCGCATGCCTGGTAACACATACGTGCATACGTGACGTGAATGTGTGACGTCACCGCACTACAGTCTGAAACGAGGAGTGTCTCCAAAAATGATGCCGTAGATTAAACCTATTTTGTAAAATATGATTGTATAAATACTTCATAAGTGATTGATCAGCCCTGTTTGATCTTTTGCTGTAGTATCACAGTGTTGGTAAATTAAAATTGTTAAAAGAAATTGATAAGGGATTAGATACTGGAAGAGGTCAGCAAACCAAGCGTTACGTGATGATCATGTCATGTAATGTTAGTAATAAATAAAACTGCTAATGCTGATTGTGGAGTTGTTTAATCCTCATCTGCTGAGATATTGAGAGACTTATTGTCTTTTATCTTCAGTTGATTTTATCTAAAAGGTTGTGGCTTTAAGTTAGTTCTTGTGTTTCTGCTCATCTCTTTTTTCTGTTCTTGTTTATTTTCCTTCAGTGATTCTGCTTGTTAACAGCAGGTGTTCATCACTAGTTCTTTATTATCCTAATTAATCACTTAATCATTTAATTAACTTCAACACTGCTTCCGTGTTACTCTAACACTAGACTAGTGTGGACACATACAAGTGTTCATTTAAAACTGAAGATTTTGCTGTGGGGTTAAAAGAGTTAAATGTTTCAAATAAAAAAAAACAGAATGAAGCGTAATTTAACAGTAATGTACTGTATATTAATTTACGGCAACAAACTGTAGAAAAACAGCAATTTACTCTCATCCCTGCAGCCAGTAGATTACTGTAAATCACAAAAACAGTAATATACTGTAAAACACAACAGTCAGATTTACTAAACGAAACAAGTTAATTTCACTGAAATATTAGTGAAAGTTAAAGGGGTGGTATAATGTCCCTTTTTACAAGATGTAAAATAAGTCTCTGATGTCCCCAGAGTGTGTATAAGTTTTAGCTTAAATACCCCACAGATATTTTTTTTAGCATGTTAAAGTTGTCCCTTTTTGATGGTGAGCAAAAACGCATAATTTGTGTGTGTGCTCCTTTAAATGCAAATGAGCTGCTGCTCCCGGCACAGAGGGTGGAGCTTCAAGAGTTTTTGTGTTTGCCATTTAAATGTATTAACTAAAATTTATAATGCACTAATAATGTGAGCAAAGTATTACTGTGAACTTATTTCATTTGAGACCACTAAAAAAATATTGTAAATAAAGAGATTTCCACTGGACCAGCAACTACACAGTCACCCCCTGTTAAATAAAGCAACATGCAGCATATCATCAACTGAAATATAATATCATCATCTGAAACTGTAGATTGACACGCCACAAGTTACTCATAAGTTAATGTACACTGAAAAAAAATGTTCATTCATCCAGTTAAAAACAATTAATAATGGTAATGGTTCACATCTTTATTTTATAACTTGAGCCAGTTAAAAATATATAACTTTCCCTAAACAATATTTTCTATGTCTATGAAAACTATTTAATGATAATATTTGTGTTTCATATACTAATATATAATATATAAAGTGTTTCATTTAGTTGGGCAGTTTGACTTGACTGTTTATGTGAGTTTGTGGTCTTTGTAACAGTGTAACATACTAAAATACATAATTTGTTGCAAAGGGAACCAGAAACAAATATGATCAAGTAATAATAGTTTTCATCAGAAAGTAGAGTGGTTCAATAATCCCTGACCAAAAGTTATTTATAATCAAGAAATGATTTTCAGCTTTCTTTCCACAGATCAGACATTCTGAATTTAGATTTTTACATACATTGTAGGAAATTTTTTTAGACACCCACACAGATTTTATTCTATATTATGCTGGCTCCCAGCATGTATTGAAGCATGTCACCATTGTTGATTTTTTTAATAATGTATTTTAAAAATCAAAACTCAGAATGTCTGATCTGTGGCAAGAAAGTGCTGTTGGTAAATATAATCTATTAATATCAAGTAACAGTTTTTGATCAGGGATAAAATTTGATTTCTTCTTTTTTATGATGTTAAAAAATATAAATCACCAGATCATCTTCTGGCTTTCTTTGCAACAAATTATGTGTTTTGGTAAACACTGTTACAAAAACCACAAACTGACAAAAGGGACTTTCGCACTGGAGGTTTTTGGCGCGTTCACGCCGCAGGAACTAGGAATGATTTTAGTTCTAGGAACTCTTTTGGTTGAACTAATTTAGCTCCTAGTTCAGAGGAGGGTCTATTCAGCACTATAGGAATTATCCGTGACGTAAGTGTATGCAAAAAACACCACAAAACACCAGCACCCGCCATTTTTAAAAAAGCTATGTAATCTCACCGATTATAGCCTATATATTTACTCCAGAAACTAACTCTACGAACATGGAAAACAGTGATTGGTGGGACTCTTAACCTTTACGCTAAGAGAAAATCCAACGCAACTTTAAGGGGACCAAGCGAAACATGATTATGTATTTCTGCTCAGCTAGCGACACTGGACAACAACCATACGGCATACGCCACTAACTTTTCATTACTGTCTACTTTCTACACATAACATTTCTATCTAATAAAATATTGGACTGTTAGACAGATCGTAAACGAATAAACACAGAGAATGCGAGCGCTTTGATTTCAGGCTCTGGCAGGTGCTCTTAACGCAGACAAAATAAAAGTCGCAGCAACAAGCACGTTTCACGTCATTTCAGAGTTCATACTGGCGGTGTGAATGTAAACAGGAAAACGTTTCTAAGAGAACCATTAGTTCTCGGGGGGAACCACCCTGGTGGTTAGTTCCTAGAACTATCTGGTGTGAAAGTCCCTATAAAATGCAAAGAGTCAAACTGCCCAACTTAAAGAAACACTGATCACCACAATGGTAACCAAACATTTTCAATGACACATCAACATCTAATCCTCTATTAATTCTTAAAAATAACTTCTGCTGAAATCTTGAGAGATTTATAGCCTTCTTTTATTTCCAGTTGATTATAGGCTGTTATAATTGTTGTGTTTCATTTTCTGAGAGTGCCCTATAGACATTGGGGATGCACCACTTCTTGATACAAAAGAACAAGATTGAAAATAAAGATTGACAGGAGGGGATGAATCAAGTCCAGTGAAGCAGGCGTGTTTACAGCTGCAAAGAATGGAGCGCTTCACGGATTTGCGTGTCATCCTTGCGCTAAGGCGAAACGGATCTTCGGGTGAATTGTTGCAATTTGTTTCACCCGCCTCCGCTCGTGGATTGGCCGCCGGACGAATTGTTTCACCGCGCCCTGCCTCTGCTCCCCTCGCCTCATTGGCCGGCTGCTCGTTGCTTCCATTGGCCGAGGCCTCGTCGCCGGCACTGCCGTCGACTCGGACGTCATTCTCTCTGTCAGAATCCCCCTAAATAACACTCTCTCCTGTTGTTTTACTCAGTTTAAAACAAAATTAAACACAAACTTTTTTTAAAAAACGCTGCAATTTGGCCCCAGAATTTCTGTACACCGATTATTTTTGGCCTTTTTGCTTCTTTTTTTTAACCTTTTTGCTTTTTTTTAGCAAGTCAGCATATTTTTTCCCTTTTTCATGTTTTATCTGTATTGTTTTTTAAAAGAGGCATATATTAAGCATTTTATCAATGTGTACTGCATGCAGAAGAGGAGGGTGAAAACAAATTGGGGTGATGCCGAGTCGTAAAGTTGTGATGACGTTTGGCCAGCCTAAACCATACAATTCTGTATAAAAAGTACAGTTTCATTCATGATTTTCATCGACACCCAGTAAATGTACTGTTTTTCTTTCTTTTAACTATGTGCATTGCATGCAGAAGAGGCAGGAGAAAAAATAGGGTAACAGTTAATATATTAAGCAGTTCATAAAGTTGCGATGACATTTGACCCGCCCAATATAGAGAATTCATCCGGTCGTGATGATATATATAACTGAGTATCATCGGCATAACAGTGGAAATGAATTCCATGTTTTCTTATATTACCAAGTGGCAGTATATATATTGAAAATAGCAGAGGGCCTAACACAGATGTGCATGAAGGAGATACAGTGTTTGTGTCCACTCTTAAGACAACAGTCTGGTCTGATCTGTCCTAGCGTAATCAGGTAAAATAATAATTAAAATGAATATCACTTCTAACAACAATTGTGTTAGGTTTTGTTATTCTAATGTTTTGTTATTCTAATTATATATCTACATTTCATAGTAAATACAATACTTTTATGTTTACTTTACCTTACTTATTGATACTGTTATGTTTCAATAAATAAGCTAAACCCATCGGCCCACCTCAACTTTTCGATTTAATAATCCGGCCCTCGAATGAAGCTAATTGACCGTTCGCAAAAGCCACGCCCCCTAGTTATTGTTACTACGCCCGTCAAACAAATGGTCAAACACGACCAGCGCCACAGATTGCCATGACGGGAAGAGGTACACCCGTGCGTGTCAGTGACCTTTTTTGGAGCAATACCTCCGCGATATCCCCCAGATCGAGGCAAAAGGGGTTACAGTATGCAGTGGAGGGATATATTCAAAATATAAAAATACGCAATGAAGGAGACACGACTAATGTTACTATCGAGGCTAATGCTTATACGGTCTCAAGCGAAATCTGATAAACCCCATGACCTGTACCTCAAATGCAACCAGCACAGCCTTGAAGAAGATTTTATAAGATTGTTCAGTGGCTAATTGTTTTGAGTTAGAAATATATAACTTGCGCTGCATATTTAGTAATTTTACCTCAGATACAGGATTATACATTCGCTTTAACAAGCAGGTTGTTCATTACCACGGCAACCGCTTGCGTGTCATGCTAAATATGATTTTCGTGTTTAAAAAGTAACTATACATAAGAGACAGAAAGATGCAGATAACCATACATTATTTAAGGTTATTTCTATTCGTTACGATATTGATATATGAACTGATGTTGTCAAGTAAGCTTCATGCTTTCCCCGTTGGGAACGTGCGCTCCTCTAAACTGTAGCCTACGGGCGCTGCACTGATAGTGACTGCTGCTCATTTCCCCCCGACAGGGGCGTAGCACCAAATTTTGGGCCCTGGGTACAAACCATCTTGCTCGGCCCCCGTACCAAATACCATAGTATGGGTGGGGTATTGCATTTTTATCATAAAAAACACTTAAAACGTAAACAAATGGTTGCTAAAATATCCTTTATTGTCACAATACCTTTTTTAAAGTGTAGACTAAGTACAAGTTAATTGATGATTATTTGTCTGTTTAAAATAAATGCAGACTATAGAATCACAGGGTACACTAACCGCCAAACTAGACATTCAGTCTCTGAATTACATTTTAAAATAAGTCATTTTCAATCATTAAGATGTGCATTAAACTGAGAACAATCCTGTACTTAATGTAAGAGCGTGCGTGCGCGAGCTAATTTGCATAACAATGCGGTAAAATAGGCGCTAACGATCTGTGTTTTCGCGGGTGTTAGATTTTGACAATGGAGGGAAATATACAGTGTTTTCATGTAAACTTCCGACTCTGGGGAGAACTGCAGCAGAAGAGGAGACGAGCCGCCTGGAGTGGCAGTGTGTTGAGCTCCCAGCTCTGCCTCCGTCTGCTTCTCACTCCCTGTTATTTACCCAGAAACATTGTTTGCTAGCTATGTAGGGTGTGATACTATAAAGTATTGGTATATTATTCAAATAGAGTACGAACATAAATGTATGCTATTCTACCTGGAGAGTAGATATTTATGTTAAAACAATGTCAATGCTCGATGATGCATTTGGAGATCACCTTTCTTTTCAAAAAACTGAGTGAGCAACTGCTTGCCCTCATTTGCCTATCTCTCTTTAATCTTCTTTTCGTTTTTGAGCCCCTGATTTTCCTTTCTTAAGGAAAGACATGACTCTTCCCCTGTCTTCCTAGTTCCTATCACAGCTCCTGTCTCATCAACTGATTCACCGCCGGTCCGCAGCAGAAGCACCTGAACTGCGGGTCGTACCATTTACATTGATTCGAGAGGGGTGGTGTGGCCCTGCACAGCATGAAAATGACTTTTTTATACCAAACCAGTGCCTAAGTACAAGTTAAGTTTTGCACAGGAACTTTTTTATTTGTACATTAATGCTATTCAAATGTTAGTGCATGTATATGTATGTATAGAAAACTGACTTCTAAGGCCCCCCCCCCCCCCCTGCCTCGGGCCCTGGGTACTCGGTACCCTTTACCCCCCCAGTCCGACGCCCATGCCCCCCGAAAATATCATGTTAACAACAATCCTTTAGAAAACGTAATTCCTTTGTGGATTCTCTTGATCTGCTTTCTCCATGCCTCATTGACTAATCTCAGTGTCTCAGTCTCACGCACACTACCATGTTCGACACATTTAACTGGGAGTGGGGCCGTCCACACTGTTTTTATCCATTGTAGACACCGCTCACGTTGTGTTTTCGGCTTTGGAAACGGAAAGAACACAACTCCTCCAGACAATCTCTCGGGGTATCTAGTGTCCGATTTACAAACGCCGTGGGCGCACCGCTTCACAATCTTGCTTGGAGTCAATGTTTGACGGACCTGCTCACATAGTAACGGTTGCTATGATGTGTGATTGGACAATGGCCGTTTTGGGGGAGGGGCCGGCGAAAGGTCAATTGAATAGCCCTGCCCTAATGTTTCCATTGTCTCTTGTGTAGCTTTGTTTGTTGAAACTGCTGTTTGTTGAGTTTTTGGTTTAATGATTTATGTTCAAGTTTATGTTGCCAAGTCTTTGTTTTGTTTTTGTATCTGTTTGAATATGTATCAGAGCTTTGAAAAAAAAAAAAAAAAATCGTTCTGTTATTTTTAGAACTGCATCTCCCATGTGCGTCTCCAAGCCGCCCCGCCGGAGGTTTAAATAGCGGAAGTGACGCAGCAGGTTAGAAGCAGCCGTTGGTTTTGTTGACATGGAGGCGATCAAACAAAAGTCTCTCGTCAGCCTGTGCTCCTGTTGTCCGCGGAGAGTGAAAGCCTTCCTTTAGTGAACTATGATAATATTTGTCAGAAGTTGCTGATGATCTGGGAGAAATGAGGAGGAAAGCGAGTGTTTTGAGACTCAGTCCGAATGAGGAGGCGCAGCTGGTGCGCGAGGAGCTGGAGAGCCGGAGGAAACTGCGCCTGCAGCAGGTCAGAGGCATTTAAATATACATATAAACTATAAACACAACTCTGACACACACAACCAGTCCTATCGGTTTAGTTATCGCTTTATATCGAGTGTTGGCTTTGGCTTGAACACTAGAGCAGGGCTGTTCAAACGTTTAGATGCCTCAGATCCCCATATGATCATTCTCCTGCGAGGAACCTCATCATAAAGTTAAAAAGACAGCTATATATATTTAAGACCCAAAGTATACTGTGAAAAAAATACTATAAATGTGTGTAAAATATAATTTGGAAATGTATTTTTGGCCATTAATACATTTTTAGGCCCCCCACCACTCACACTCACTATGGTAGGTCTAATGTGTATCACTTAACTTACTTGCTTATTTTAAAGGAATCGTTCACTTAAAAATGGTAATTCTGTCATAATTTACTCACCCTCAAGTTGTTTCAAGCCTGTATGAATTTCTCTCTTCTGCTGCATACAAGGGAAGATATTTTGAAGAATGTCAGTAGTAACCAGACAGTAGATGGACATTGACTTCCACAGGAGGAAAATTCTCAACTGTTTTGTTACCGATGTTCTTCACTCTCTTCTTTTGTGTAGAGCAGAAGAAATAAATTCATACATGTTTGAAACAACTTGAGGGTGAGTAAATGACAGAATTTCCATTTTGAAGTGAACTATTCCATGAGAGTAATAGTTTTCATTCATTTCCCCCATTTATTTTTATGAAATTTGCCTATCTTTATAATTTATTTTTTTTCCCGTTTTTCTCTAATCGTTTCCCCAGACCCCAATTTGAACATCCTATTTGCGTTGACGTGATGCGTTGTCCCAGCCCTAATAAACATCAATAGCAATATTAGAATCGTTCCGTACAATTAAAGTTTTTTATAGTGCTTTTCACAATACATATAGTTTCAAAGCAGGTTCACATAAAATTCTTGTTTCAGTGTTAGTTTAGGAAGTCTTCAACTATCAGTCAGAGATGAGTGACCACATTGTCATAAGTTAAACCCCTTACAGGTTTCATAATACTCACTATCACCAGATAATGAATAAATAATGCAACCTACAACTGCTAAAGTATGTCCAATTGTGTATCCACATGCATGAAACGCACTCGCGTCAAGCAAAATAGCAAATCTTGGCTGCATGATTGTTTCGTTTTATAGCGAAGAGATGTGGCCAGAAATGATCACAATAAAAATGTTCATATCAGTAGATATCGAAATCGATGTAAAATCTTGATTTCTTTCAAGTTTAAAGGCACATTTTTGCTCCTAAGAGAAGTTTGTAGAAACCACACTGTTAGCCTAATTGTGGCTTTAAACGACTCTTTATTGTCAGAACATGACACACACTTCACTTTTGAGTTCTTTAAACTTTTCCGGTCATTTTTCCTTGACAAAAGAAATGCGTTTCTGCATGGTGATATTGTTTCTAATCATGACGTGAAACCGGTTTGTGTCGCCTGACTTCTATGAGTGTATCTTCAGCACAGTTTGCAGAGCAGGCTGCAATATTAATAATATTACATGTTTGGTCTCTTATAAATGCACATTTGATAGTAGCTTGAGTTTGGATGCAGATGCAAATTTGTTCATTAACAAAAATAGTAACATCTGTAAAAATTGTAACAACCTTTTATGGTAAAATGTAAATTCTTATTTGAGTTTTATTAAAAGTAACCATTGGTCTTCCATAGTAGCATACATTTAGATCATCACCACACATGGCACCTCAATACCATGGTAAAATTTAACTAGGGTTTTTATGGTATTTGTATGAAAAACAGTCGCCTAAATACACTTAGTATAATTGCACAAACTCCATAACTTAATCACAAAAAATACTGTAATTATATTCCATTACTCCTTTAATACAGATCTGCATTAATAATATAGTAAAAGTCTAAATAAATATCCAACATTTTTGCCACAACACCATGGTGTATTTAGTGTTACTACAGTAAATCTGTGGTAATGATGGTGATTTGTAGATTGCAAAGCCTTCAGACTATATCATTGCGCTCAGTGTTTCTCCTGTTTGTCATCGCTGTTTCATCTGACTTTAAACTAGCATAAATCACTGTGACATTCATGTTCTTCACTGAATTCAGCCGCTTCTCACTGGCTCTCACAGGGCTGTTTAGTGCTCACGTGACATCGATCAGCGAGTAAACGCATTTGCTCACGCTGCCGAGTGGATAAATGCTTCGTGTAGCGCGGTTCAAATGAGTAGCGCTGTTTCATTCTGCTTTTGGCGCATGAACATTATATTGAACATTTATCAAACTCTTGTTATCGTTTTAGCGAGGAAAATGATTCACGATAGTTATCGTTTTATCACCCAGCCCTATCGTTGCATAATGTAAACAATATTATCACCTAGCTCTAAACGTGACTATAGGGCATGAAGATGTACTAAACACACACATCATGATTCCTGTAAAGCTGCTTTGAAACGGTGTGTAGAGTTGCAGATTATGGGAAGTATGTGTGCGTGTTGGCCTCCTCTAGCACTACTAGAGTTTGTGTTTGTGTTGGGCAGGTGCGCGAGCAGGAGCGCTACATCGCGCGGCAGGTGCGCCGGCAGGTGCAGGAGCGCAGACAGCAGCAGCTCCAGATGCTCTCAGACTCACTGCAGCTCGAGTGGCAGCAGCAGCACACGCTCAAACTACAGGCCTTATCCACTCTCTACCAGCACAGCCTGAAGACCGTCGGACACGCACACCGCAGCGCGCAGGACCATGTGAGTGAGCGAGCGAGCGGCTGAAACACGAGTACTTCAGCCAGGACTGCAAAGTGTCTTTTTCAGGCAGGCTGCAAAATTCATTTTTATATTGTTTTTGAACATATGCCTATATACCCATATCCAAATACCCACGCTGTCCCAGGTCTTAAAGATGCCAAAGTGCAGTGCCCTTAATGCACACTAAACCCACACTATCTACCGCTTTGGAGCGTATCCCATAATGCATTATGTTCGGGAACTCATGTAGCCGTCAAAATCGCGAGGTGTCGAGGAAAACATTCCACTGTCATTTAAATTAATTAGATGCATATAATTTGGTAATAAAAACATTAAGTGTTGCACATTTTATTGGTGCAAAGATAAGTTTAGTGTGTGTAGGCCGATTTTGTTCAACATTTGCAACTGTTTTTATAGAAGCACCAGAATTTTAAATTTGTGTCTTCTGTTAGTTACACAGTGACTACTGAAAAGAAATGTAGGAGTTTATTTTAAAATGCAAAGTATTGAAAATATAATAAATAAAAGCTCTGTAAACACTTGCATTTTTGTGCAAGACTATAACTTAAGTGTATCACATCAAGTAATCAAAAGTTCTTTAGTCTTTATGCCTACTTGGACCAAATAGAGAGACAAGTGCACAGTCCGCAAGTGTGGGTATTTGGACACGGCAATATTTATGTGTTTGCGGTGTGTGAACACAACCACCCTATGGTGGTAAACATCCATCCACTCCGTTTGTTATTTTCCCCATAAATCGGAAACGGTGTCTCAAAATGAGCCGTTCAGGAATATAGTCCAATGTGTTGCACACATTCTTAGGCCCTGCCCACGACTGCTGACAGACTCCGCCCTATTAGCTTAGCTCCGCCCTGAGTGAGCTCTACACAGTAGTCCGCCATGTTTATCTCCTCGCCAGGGCATTAACACCAGCATTCAAGTAAGAAATGTCAAAAACACAGTTTAAGCGCATTACAGGCATGAAAATTCCTCACCTTTCGGCGAAATTCGCCGTTTTAAAACCAAAATGGGTCACCTACGTGATTTGTGCAGATCCGATGAGAAAATATTTATTTTTTTATATTAGGGGGGGGGGGGGGGGTTGTGGTCGTGGCCAGCATTTCAGTCATTATTCCTAATGCCGAAACTGACAGCCAATCCGAGTCAGAGTAGGGCAGAATTGTTTTCGAAGTCTTTTACAACTGACAACTGGACACACTGCCGAAAAAAAGAACCGCACGTTGCCAAGCAAGCCTGAGGTAAGTTAGCTTACAATGTTAACTGTCCTGTCAGATACAGACAGCGATGTTGCCAGTGTCATTATTTTGACATAGAAGAGGGCGGGATATTATCGTGAGTGGGCGCGGGCGCCGTGAGCGCTGAGCGAGCAGGAACGAGTAGTGAGTTGTCGTCAAAAAAGATGGATAACGCAAAAAAGCTGTCGGGGCTAAAAAAAGAAAAGAGGGGAAAGGAGGTGGCACGTAAATTGATGCGACAGCAGCTTAAGTGGATGGTGAAAGGCTACAGGTAGGATTTTGTTTTGTGTGACGTCCAGGCATGTAGGCTAATGCCATCGGGACTACCGGGAGATTTCCGGTGGGCTGACGTGCTTTTTGGGCCGATACATACATCTCATACTTTTTTGTTTTGTGTTTTGTCTTAACGGCCCATAAAACTCGTATATGGGCGGCACATTCGTTTTGTTTTGCTCAATTGGCGGCGCTGGGTTAGTGCGTAATTAGTGTGTAATGCATTGGTCAAAAAAAAAGTCAGCGTTTTTTTTCTTTTTCTGACACCCCATGAAACACGTAGATCAGCGGCCCATTGGTTCTTTTCTTGATTGACACTGGGCTGCCCAATCACATCTTTAATGTGAAGTATAGAAATATACTCTTTCAAGTATAGAAATTATGGTGTATATATATATATATATAAGTTGATTGGATTTGGATATTTTGCTGCCGCATCCTTCTCACCTTTTTTACCCCTGACCTGTTTTCATGCCTGGCATTAAGACGTGAAAATTAACTTAGTTTAATTCTCACGTGACGCTCCGCCTGACATCCAGCTTTGTTCACGTGCTTCAATGTGTGTGCTCAGAAAACCATATATCAGAAGTTTAGACTGATAGGCTTTAAAATGCATGCAGATAGTACACTTTCACGGTTATGAAGAACTGCGATGTCTCATGAGTGCCACGCCTACATCTCAACATCCAATCAACAACCGCTGCACAGAACCGAACAGGACATTTTCTCTATGCATAAGCTGTAGGGGTGGGCGATACTGAAAATTTCGATATCGATCCGATACCAAGTAAATACAGGGCCAGTATCGCAGATATCGATACCGATACCAATACTTTTTCATGTTAAAAGCAAGCACTTGAACTTGTATGCACTTTCCTGTGCTAGAGCAGTGTGTCATGATTTATGAGGTGAATGCATCATTAATATGCTAAATCTGAATACGTTTTCAAGACTACTAAATATTTTGTGATTTGTGCTCTCAACTCGCCTGTAATTAGTCAGTGACTTAATTACAAAACTACCCTAATTATAGTAAATGTACTATTGTAACTAGCCAACTGTTCAAAAGTTTGGGGTCTTTAAGATTTTTAATTCTCTTCTGCATTTATTTGATCAAAAATACATACATAGGCTATCTGTTTTCTTTGCCATAGTAAACTGTAATTTATTCATGTGATCAAAGCTGAATTTTCGGCATCATTACTCCAGTCATGATGATAATTCATTTTATTATGGTGATTTGCTGCTCAGGAAACATTTCATATTATTATCAATGTTGAAAACAGTTTCATATTTTTGTGGAAACCATGATACATTTTATGCAGAATTATTTGATGAACAAAGTTGAAAGAACAGCATTTATATGAAGTATATATATTTTTTAACAGTGTAAAACCCTTTGATCAATTTAATGCATCGATCCTTGTTGAATAAAAATATTAATTTCATTAAAAAAATCTTACTGACGTCAACATTTTGAACCGTTATGTACACTTGTGGTTTGTTTATTGCGAAATAACTCCCGATTGTTTCTCTGTCACCTAAGCAAGGCTTCGTTTCCCAAACGCACTGGGCCTGTGAGCTCAGTGAAGCACCAGCATCGAACGCTCTCTGTGATTGATTGGTTTCGTCTTGTATACAGATGACTAGGAGAAAAAGTTCTATACACAATTACCCACTAACATTTGCTTATTTTTCCACTTGGAAGCTTATTTTACGCACTGAATTGCGTGCTAAATTAATAAAATTACTGGTAAAAAAATACACATTTGGATCGATATTTTTATGTGAGGATCGATCCTTTTCGATACCACGTCAGTATCGAAGTATCGATACTTCAGGATCGATCCGCCCACCTCTAGCTGTTACACTCGGATATACGTACGGAAGAAAATATCTGTCGATAGTTTTGTTTCATTGCAAACCAAAAATGAAATTTGTCAGCATTTCCTCATCCTCGTATCACTCCAAACCTGTGTGACTAACCTGTAACTAATCTGTATGGATTATGTTTTCATTGTATGGAGCAAAATAAACAGCGAGAGAGACCTCTCAAAATCTCCTCACAGAGGTTTGGAACAGCATGAACGTGAGTCTTCAGTTGCGGGTGAAGGATGTCTTTAATGTGTTGTCTGCAGGAGCCTGATCTGGAGGCGTTGGCTGAGAAGAGTGTGGAGAGGCAGGAGCGAGCGGAAGAGAGACATCGGGAAGCTCTCCGAGAGCTCAGCGCCCGCAGACACGAGGAGGAGCAGCAGCGCTGCAGGTCCGTGCGCAAAACACCCTAAAAAGCCTGCATTTACACACGTCTTAATGCACAGACCGAGTAACCTAGCACAGCACAGTGAGTGAGTAACCTAATAGGGAAGCTTGTTGGTTTAATTACAGCAAGGTTTTCACCTCATTGCTGAGAAATATAATTTAGTTTCAGTTTTATTTCTAAAAGTCACGGGCAGAGGCTAAAACCTGCTCCTGAATGTTTCTGTGTTCACGCAATTTCTTTACACCGATAAATAGGGATGTCCGTCAGACGAGGCCGATCCAAATCTATTACTATTATAAGTGTTCTGAAGCCATACTATAGTATAATGTGAGGTCGAAATGAATATTTAAGTCGTTAAATTCAAGTTCACGTGAACTTTTCCCTCTGATGCGGCTGTCAGTCATTCACCATTTAAACAGCGCGTCGCGTTCGGTTACGACAGTCAACTATGAAACTCTCTCCAAGATGATTCAATGTTACTATTATTATACTTTATCTGTAGATAAAGCTCTATGGTTTCGCATAAAATGACTATCTTGCCGGACTGTATTGCTGTACCTTAATCATGTTCGTTTCTACCGTGTGTCTGTTAGATCACAACACAGGAGAGCGCTATAATTGTTCTTCACGCGCACATTAACTGAAATTTAAAACTGTTAAAAGAAAAGGCTCAATAAACTATTGCAGAGATAGATACTGTATAATACACTATGCATCATTATGTCTTTCCTTTGTGCTTTGAACTTTTCAATGCGGACTCGATGCGCGCTGTGACTCCGTGTTGTTTCAAGCGCATCATTCTGCGCTTGGGATGCGCATAAGCGCTTTGTGCCGCACTGTATTGCAGCCTTTCATAATCTTATCATAATACTTTTGCGCAATGAAAGATTATTAATAGCCTTTTTTGTTGTGTACCATCTATCATATGTTGCTGCCTCATTAAACAGCTGTGCTATACATTTAAAATGTCTTAATTTTATAGTAGACTATATATAAAATAATTGATCTTTTTGATTTTTATCTTGTTTTTCATGAATGTATTTTACAACAATACAAAGAGCAATGTGTAACGTTTTACCAGATTTAGTGCTACACTTATTGTCTCTTATTTGTTCCCCACTAAATAATGTATTTTTTCACTTAATGTTCAGATTTTATACAATTATTGTGCACTTGTGATTTTTCTAGAATTTTTCTAAATTTTACTGCCGAGTTATCCACTAATCTAGTTTATAATAAAAAATATGATCATAACCTATAACAAAAATTCTTTTTATTTGTTTGTCTTTATAATGAAGTTGTCTGTATTAAGTAGATTGTGTTTAACACACAAAAGAGTGATTATCAGTTTAGAAAAAATGGTATCGGGACATCCCTACCGATAAATATAAAGTTCCCACCTCAATAAAAAGCTGCGAGTGCAACCCGGGCACGTCTGCCTCATAATACAACATTATAAAGCTGTCTTTGTGAATAAACGTGTCGTCCTCGCCTTGTAGTGGCTTGGAATTAAAAGGGGAATCAGATAGGTGTTTATACGTGGCTCAGATATCGGATATGTATCTGATTTAACACTACATTTGGAAGTGGCTCAGATCGGATCTCGTGTGGATTAGTGTTTACACGCGTGCAACAAATTCTGATCTGTGTCAGATGCGAGTAAAAGATCAGATTTTTTGTGCCAGAGTAAATGCAGCCAACGTGATCTGTGCCACTAGTGGCTTGAAATGAAAAACTGTTGTTACCTTGCATGTACTCTGCCACGATCATGTGATGTGTTTGTGACCACAGGCTCATTGAGGCTCGGAGGAAAGCTCTGGTGGAGGAGAAGCAGCGAGCGGTGAGAGTGGCCAGTCTGCCGCCGCCTCCGCCAAACCCAGTGGAGGTACAGAGCCAGTCACTCTCGGCTGTTAGACAGCTGTTAGCACACATGATGTCATCACTGTGATGTGTTTCCTGTCTCAGAGCATCGGGAAGGCCACGCCACGTCCACTCAGGTCAGCAGCAGCAGCAGAGCTCTTCTCGGTCACACACTGTCACATGCCTCACACCGCTGTGGACAGAGAGACACACACCGAGCAGCAGGTACATGCATGGAAGCAACAATATATCATCTTTGATTAGAATATAATGTGGGTATGTATTTGCTCTGAAATTAAACTTTTCCCCCTCTATCAGAGAAATCTTTTCAGTCAAACTACTGCAGTTTTATAGCCAAATAGATTCAAAATGCTTTAATGCAAGAATTAAACTACTGTAGAATCTAGGAAAATATAATTTAGCCATGCTTTCCACAGTGTTTGGTGCCATATGGTCTCAAGGGATATCATAAATGGCAATATTCACATGCATATTTTTTTAAACTCCCCCAAAGTGTAAGAATGCTTACACTGCGCCTTTCCCACAACAATAATTATATATTTTACCCCATATTTCAATGATCTTCCCCATCGTTCATCTGCAGTGGAACAGTCGATACAGGTTGAGCTCAGTCTACAGCATTGGTGGCACAATGGGTTGTTTTTGGTAATATTAGGGTTCTGGTCAGTATGGTGACGTTTACAGATCGGCCCCAATCACTTAGTTTTTATTATTTTATTTTTAAGTCAAAATAAAGTTGTGGTGATGAACATTGTCACTGTCCGTTGAGCTGAACTTGTATTGAATAGAGTGCAGCATTTGGGTTCCGGAAGTAAAACATAAAAAAAAACGTATAAACCTTTAAAAGCAGCCTTAGGCCGTGTGCCCATCAAAGAAAACGCCTTTCTTCAGTTGAGACGCTTTGCTTGCTTTGATACGGAATATCCACGGACGTGTCACTAGCATCTCATTTCACAGTTTGTTTCTATAATATAAAGTTAAAAAGGGGCCGTGATGAGCGCTGCGTTTTACCCAAAGTTGATCATTCTTCAGCTCTCGGCGACCGGTTCTCTATATCGTTATCGTCATGGTGTGGTGTGAACTCTGCTATTCTTTAATATTGAGAACGATTTTTAGAACTATATATTTATCGTTATCTTTATCATTCTTGGTGTGAACGGGCTTTATTCGGGGCACCTATTCGGCAAAATTCTCTTTTATATGGCGTTTGAACACAAATGTGTTGGCAGTGTGTGTACACAACCACCCTATAATGATAAAAATCCACAGTGCTTTTTCTTTTTTTTAAATTCCCATAAATCATAAGCACGGTCTCAGAACAAGCCATTCTCAGATTCGGGGCAGTGTGACGTACTTTTGCACAAGCCCTGCCCACGACTGTTGACGGAGACTGCAGGATTAGCGTAGACCCGCCCTGAGTGAGCTAAACACAGTCCAACATTGTTTCAACATTGCTAGGAACCTTGGGGTTGTAATTGATGATCAGTTGAAATTCACAGACCACATTGCTAGAACTGCCCGGTCCTGCAGATTTGCCCTGCACAACATTAGGAGGATCAGGCCCTTCCTTACAGAGCATGCTACACAACTCCTTCTCCAAGCACTTGTTTTATCCAGACTGGACTATTGTAATGCTCTCCTGGCTGGTCTTCCAGCTTGCTCTGTCAAACCTCTACAATTGATCCAGAATGCTGCAGCCAGAGTAGTCTTTAATGAGCCGAAGAGAGCACACGTCACTCCTCTCCTCACAAAATTGCACTGGTTGCCAGTTGCCGCTCGCATTAAATTCAAGGCACTGACGTTTGCCTACAGAACAACCACTGGCACTGCTCCCTCTTACCTAAACTCATTACTTCAGACTCATGTGCCATCCAGAAACCTGCGCTCTGCTAGCGAATGTCGTCTTGTGGTACCATCTCAGAGGCACAAAATCTCTTTCTCGGACCTTTACCATGACTGTTCCCTGTTGGTGGAATGATCTGCCTAACTCAACCAGAGCTTCTGAGTCAGTAGCCACTTTCAAGAAACTGCTGAAGACGTATCTTTTTCAGCAGCACTTGATTCAGTAGTATTAACACTTTCTCTTCTCTTCTATTCTTTAAAAAAAAAAAAAAAAAAAAAAAAAAAAACTGCACTTAAGTTAAACTGAGAGGGGTTATAGCACTTACGTATTGTTGTCCTACTGTTAGTTTAACTGCTTCTATTGTTCTCATTTGTAAGTCGCTTTGGATAAAAGCGTCTACTAAATGAATAAATGTAAATTGTTTCGACGCTGGAGCAGCTGTAGACACGAATGTCTCCTAAGCGATTGAGGTGTTTTGTTATAAGATGCAAGAATGAGCATAGCAGTCTTCATTTACTTAATTTACTAATGAAAGTGAGAGTGCACACTTTATCACAGCTCACAGAGTCGTTTTACGGATATAAAGTTTACCAGTTTATTAAGCACCCACTGAAAAGGTGTGTATATATTTGTTTACTGTTAGTTGTAACTAGTGTTTTGTGTAATTCACTGTATGTTAGAGATAGAGATAGATTAATTAATTATGGTTTATTCAGCTCTTACAGTGATTTTGTGGAGTAAAACTAACGCTTAATCTTTTGTGTGATGTACAATAAACTTCACTGAACTCAGTATATTTTTGGGCATCACTCGGACGGGGTCCGCTACAGCAGGCTTGCATCAATAGTGGATAAAAGCACAAGTTATAACCGTAATTAAACGTTCTATTTCCATACTGCATATATTCTCTGACTCTGTAGGCATTATTGTCGAAATGAACACCGCGACTGAGTTTCGGTTCTGGTATCATTCCTGAGTCCCCTGAGATGAGATTGTCCTGACACTGGGCGTGAGCTCATGAGGCTCCGCCCCCTGTGCTGGCGGCAGCTGCTCATTTGCATTTAAAGGGATACACACTAAAACGGCATGATTTTCTGAGCCTCAAAAAGTAACAATTTAAACATGCTGTAAAAAATGACCTGTTGTATATTTTGAGCTAAAACTTCACATGCACACTCTGGGGACATCAGAGACTTATTTTACATCTTGTGAAAAGGGGCATAATAGGTGCCCTTTAACAAAGTGGAAAAATGAATGGAAAAAACCCAAAACTTGCGGAACTAACATTGCTGAAATAGTGGAGGGTCAATAATGCTCTGTCTATTCCTTCAAGCTAAAACAAACACTAGTATGGCTCTTGTGTGGTGGAAGCTGCTTGACTGGGTGCTGTGGTGTTTCTGCTCAGCCGAGCGCTCGACAGGCCGCGGCTCTGGAGCTCCAGCGGCTGGAGGATCTGCGGAGAGAGGCGGCTCGTGAGCGGCAGCAGCAGCTGGAGAAGGCTCGTCTCAGGGGGACACACGCGCTCCGCAGAGAGCAGCACACACAGGTAGAGCCGCTACGCCACACTGCTGAGTGTGTGTGTGTGTGTGCGCTTGAATGAACACCACAGACCGTGTAATCACCATGGGAAAATCTGAGTAAAACTGGGAGTTGTGTAAAATGATACACTGGTGTTTTACTAGATGAGAAGTTTATCTGTTTAATCTTTTTACTCTTAATTCATTTTACAACTATTTTAATTTCCCTTGCTTTTATTTTGTGATTATTTTAATTAATTTCTGTGTAAAGCACTTTGAATGGCCATAGTGTATGAAATGTGTGTGTGTGTGCAGGATCGTTTGTGTGCAGGATCGTCCGCGGCTGCTCTCTGAGCTGGAGCGACTGCAGACGGCTGATGTTGTGTGTGTGTGCAGGATCGTGCGCGGCTGCTCTCTGAGCTGGAGCGACTGCAGACGGCTGATGTTGTGTGTGTGTGTGCAGGATCGTGCGCGGCTGCTCTCTGAGCTGGAGCGACTGCAGACGGCTGGTGTGTGTGTGTGCAGGATCGTGCGCGTCTGCTCTGAGCTGGAGCGACTGCAGACGGCTGAAGGTGTGTGTGTGTGCAGGATCGTGCGCGGCTGCTCTCTGAGCTGGAGCGACTGCAGACGGCTGATGTTGTGTGTGTGTGTGCAGGATCGTGCGCGGCTGCTCTCTGAGCTGGAGCGACTGCAGACGGCTGATGTTGTGTGTGTGTGTGCAGGATCGTGCGCGGCTGCTCTCTGAGCTGGAGCGACTGCAGACGGCTGAAGGTGTGTGTGTGTGTGTGCAGGATCGTGCGCGGCTGCTCTCTGAGCTGGAGCGACTGCAGACGGCTGATGTTGTGTGTGTGCAGGATCGTGCGCGGCTGCTCTCTGATCTGGAGCGACTGCAGACGGCTGATGTTGTGTGTGTGTGTGTGTGCAGGATCGTGCGCGGCTGCTCTCTGAGCTGGAGCGACTGCAGACGGCTGATTGTGTGTGTGTGTGTGTGTGTGTGTGTGTGTGTGTGTCAGGGATGGAAATTAACTTTTTTGTCCACCGGCCACTGTGGCTGGTGGATTTCAAAATCTACCAGCCACTCAATGTTTTTAACCGACAATGTGTAACTGCATGTGAAAATTAATACTACAAGATCTACAATACTTAAGCAGTTTATTTAATCTCAAGTCTCAATTAAATACTGACATTTTCTCTTTCTCTCTTATACACACACAAACCATGAACTGATATACATTTCATTAAATGAGTAGGGCAGATTAAACAAAAAACTGCACCGATGCTGAACCGCACTCTATGCTGGAGGTTGCTCTCTCTGCGAGAGTATGCCTGTTCTGTCATATTTACATCATGCGTTCGCGGCTAACTCTCCCTTTGGATGGCAAACCGCCTCTCGCGCACAAGCCTCGACGGAAGAAGCACCCACGAGGGTGTTTGCCGTCCAAAGGAAGAGCTAGCCGCGAGCGCATGGTGTATTTTTAGGGCGGGGTAGCTCTCGTGTAGTAAAGAGCTAGCCGCGCGAACATCTATCCGCGCGGCTAGCTCTTTACTACACGAGAGCTACCCAACCCTAAAAATACACCATGCGCTCGCGGCTAGCTCTTCCTTTGGACGGCAAACACCCTCGTCGAGCCTCGACGGAAGAAGCGCGCGGGTGTTGAAGGTGTGCCTCCTCTACACAGTATGCTATTTTTATTTACCCGCCACGGTGGCCGGTAGGTGAAGCGAGTTTGCCCGCCACAACACAAAATCACCCGCATTTGGCAGGTGGCGGGTGCTAATTTCCATCCCTGGTGTGTGTGTGTGTGCAGGATCGTGCTCGGCTGCTCTCTGATCTGGAGCGACTGCAGACGGCTGATGGTGTGTGTGTGTATGTGTGTGTGTGCAGGATCGTGCGCGGCTGCTCTCTGATCTGGAGCGACTGCAGACGGCTGATGGTGTGTGTGTGTGTAGGATCGTGCGCGGCTGCTCTCTGATCTGGAGCGACTGCAGACGGCTGATGTGTGTGTGTGTGTGTGTGCGCAGGATCGTGCGCGGCTGCTCTCTGAGCTGGAGCGACTGCAGACGGCTGATCTGCTGCGCCGCAGACAGGAGGTCCACAGTGTGCCGGCGCAGATCTTCCAGCCTCTCTACAGACACGAGGAGCTCCGGGACGAGCAGCAGCGGGAGCTGGAGATCGCCTTTCAGGACGTGTACACGCAGGAGCGCAGTATGTGCTTTCACTGCGAAATAACAGATGTTTCATCGTCAGAGCAGCTCTAGTTAAAGGATTGTACTGATATGCAGAACCTGACCCACTTCAGTGGTGTTTGTGTTCCAGACATGAACAATCACTCAAACCCTGTGTTGTTGCTCTTGATGTGATGCATACTAGTGCTGACAAAATGGCTGAAAAGCTAAATTCAAATTTCTTTCTTTAATATTAGCAAAATTTGATTTGAATTCTTAAGGCAATACTAAATGTCAGAGGGGAAAAAGTACTGTATTGTCTTCAATTCCCACAAGAGGGTGCAAGCGAACGCAATAAGCAAATATAAATCAAATCAAGCATCACATCTTTTATTGAAATGAAATGACACTCAGTTTTTAAAGTGCATTAACTTTTGAAACAAATGTTCTTAAATAAAATGTAATTTCCTGAATGTGCATGCAAGGAAAAATAGGTTACAATTCTGTTTGTGCATCAGTAACATGAGAAAACACGCTTCAACAGACAAAACAGCAAACTGCCATTCAGAAACAATCCGCTTCTCGCTACACATCTACGTGTTGTTCGTCAAAAACACCCGACGCTCAACTTGATGTGCAGCGAGTGCTGAGCGATTTTAGTTGACAATGTTTTCAGCTGATGAAAACACACTCAGCTCTGACCAGACAAGCATGTCGTTGCACGTTTTTTGCCAACAATTGACCCTTCGCAAGAAGTTTGATTGACAGGCAATCTGACCAATCATAATCCGCCATTTTTGTCCAACAAGGAAGTCAGGCGAGTTAGTAGATTAACATTGGAGGATTTTAACTTGAAAAACTAAGTGTACTGAGGTCTTTTTGCGGTTAAAATAACATTCCTTCTTGTTCATTCATGTTTATTTGATGCTATAAATGAACTAGAAGGAAGAGATGATCTTTAACTGAGGCTCTACGGCGATCTGTCAGACACATTAAAGAGCAACAAAACGGTATTTATTGTTTAAATTTCTTTAAAAAATGACCAAATTTGAAGTTGTTACTTTGTTTCATATCAAAAGTAACCTGGTCTGTCGTGTCTGTCAGTGCGTTGTCAGTGTCCTCTGCTCCGCGTTGTATTTTTCACTGCGTGAGAACATGGTGTGTGGCGTGAGAGAGGCGTGGCTTGTCGGACATAGCAACAGTAACTAAAGGGGGCGGGTCTTTGCGAACAGTCAATCGAGAGCGTTTTCGTTAGCATCAATTACAAATTAACAACGCTGCCGCACTGGATATGCTAAAAAACATACCACGTCAGTTACATCATCGTGTCCCACGCACATTTTGACACCACAAATTCCAGTGCATGGTTTTTGCATTCAAATGTGCAGTGTTTTACGAATATGCTACATTTGAATTTGACAGCCCTAATGCATATTAAGATCTCTTCTGCATATTGACTGCTTTCCATCATTTGAACTTCTCCAGAGGTCAAAGGTGACGTGGTGCTGCAGCTGGTACCCGAACCTCTTCCTCCTCTGTCTGCTGCTAGTCATGACGAGGAGCTGGATGTGACCCTTGACCCTGAATGTGCACCTGAAGGGGAGGAGCCTGATACCCCGGTGACTGAAACACCCGGTGGGCAGCCAATCAGAGAGCAGCATGTCAGATCTGCAGTGACGGGACCGCGATGGTGATATTCACTCTTGTGTTTGGCAGATCCTGGTAGACCGGCTCTGAGACGACTGCTGGACCGCATCAGGAGCCAAAGAGACCGCCAGCGGGCCGCTGCTACAACACTGACGTCACACGAGGGAGACGCTGATGTGGAAGTCTCGAGTGTTGAAACGGGATCTCTGAGCAGCCAGGAAAAAGCACCAGAGGGCAGTTTAGAGGAACAGACGCCCAGCCCAGCGCACACTGACGGCGGTAAAGCTTCAGCATTGTTCGTCTCTCTCACACGTTTGTTTTTAAAGGAAGCTAAGGCGGGACATATTGAATGGACCCTCCCCCTTTTCAAATAGCCAATAGCGTTTAGTTTCCCTCACAGACTACAAGTCGTACTTGACAGCACCATGGAAGCGAATCCGAGCACTGATGATACACTGGATTCAATAGTAGAGGTGTGAATATATTCTAGCTATTTCATTCTTAACCAACGTACAGTTGGAAAACTAAATAAAACTGCGTGAAAAAAAATCTGTGATCCATTTTAGCGGAAGTGAGAGAGTGTTAGTTTTGAATGCTATAGCTCAATGCTGGTTTCTTGTGGTTGAGCTGATCATTTATGTGTGTAAATTTAAGCATTTCATTTATTTTTCAGTATATTAATAGTATGGGGGTGTAACGGTTCACAAAATTCACAGTTCGGTACGTTTTTGATACAGCAAAAAGAAAGAAATCCCAGAGAAATTTCCTTGATTTTTTTCTAAAAATTGTAGCCTGTCTTTTTTTATTTTATAACAAAAGTGTTAAATAAGTAAGTTATTTTTAAGTAATATTTGAGTTTTCCTACATCTTGAAACTTTTAGTTTTATAAACGGGGGGTAATCTTTGAAGGATGAACAAATAATGTTTTGGTCATCACATTAAAAATATAATTTAAATATAATATTTGAGTTTTGAAGTGCTGGAAAAAGATGTGACGTACTTGAAAGCATTTGACTAACTGTAACCATGTACGTTTGGCACAGGAATAGTGTTACTACATTAAATCCATGGTGAATGTTGCTGATCTGTGGACTTCAAGCCTATAACTAGTTCATTCATGGCACAATGTTTCTCCTGGTCTTTCATTACGTTTGCCAGTTGATGTTGGGCAACGTTGTGATCGCACCGGCAGGAAAAATGGTATGAATTGTTCGTTTTCTAATGCGTACCGAACGGTCAATGTAGGGCTGGGACAACGCGTCGACGTCATCGATTATGTGGACGCAAAAAATACGTCGATGCAAAATATGCGTGTCGATTCGTCAGACCCAAAACAAAGATGGCGGCGCCGGAGAGTAGTAGCAACACGAGTGACTCCTCAGACTATCAGAAGTGCAAGGCGGCACGCACTCGTTCCTCTAAAGTACACACACACACACACAACCCACAGAAAAATGTGCGTCAGATCAGTATCGAGTTCTCTTTCGGGCTTGAACGAACCATAACACTCACAAATTATGCCAAACTGTCCGTATTGTCGAGTGTCCTCATAAGAGCAGTCTTAAATGAGTAAAATAAAGTATTTTATTTTAAAGAGTAAATGACTCACTCAGACCCGGCGCCAGGATGATTATTATACCGGCAGCCTAATCATGAATGCACTCCACTATCTTTTAACACATCTCCGGCTAACGGCTTCTTTTTCAAAATGAAAAAATGTCACGAAGCGCAGTGAAATGCAGCGACCTATGTGGCGTTTCCTGATGGATCGAGGTTGTTCCTTAACTTCATTTTATACGTGCAATTCACACGAGCTCTAAGCGCGTGCGAGACTGCTGCAAGTATGCGCTATTAATGTCGTGAAAAATACATAGAGGACACTGACAACGCGCTGACAGCCAGGACCAAGAAGGTAACATTTAATAAAGTCTCAACTTTCAAATTTGGTCAGTCAAAGAAAATTAAACCATAAATATAATATAATAATAGTGGCCTACTATTTTGTGGCTCTTTAATGTGTCGTGACAGATTGCTCTTTTTTTTCAGTAAGCTAGGCCTATGTGTTGTCAAGGCTTCAAGGTTTTATTGAATGCTACCTCCTGACTAAGAATGCATTACTTTGCACTTGTATAGTCTTTTATTTTGGAATTTTAAGAGCAATAAACAAATATTGCAATGTTAAGAATTCATGTTTTTTTCATTCAAATCAACATGTAAAAATTGCTATTAGTCAATTAATGGGGAGATAATCGATAATTGAATCGGAATTGAATCGGACCGAAAAAATGAATCGTTAGATTAATTGATGCATCGAAAAATAATGGCTAGATTAATCGTTAAAAAAATAATCGTTTATCCCAGCCCTAGTTCAATGCAGATACGTGTATCGTTACACCCCTAGTTAATAGTATTCAGTGTCACACTGGCTTGTGTGTGCTGCTGATTAGTCCTGTGCCGTCGCTGCTCAGGCCCTGATGTCAGCGATGAAGCTGTAGTGGCAGGAACGCTGCTGCCACCGGAGGAGCGAGACCAGCCGACGCCAGCGTGTGCCGAGAGCCAGAGGAGAGCCGCCCACGTGAGTACATCAGTCTCTGTGTGCTTCACATGATGCAGATCCTTCAGGCGTCGTTCAAAGGCTGAGCTGTGATGTCACACTACTGTTACCTGAATGCCTGTGAAACACACACGCTTCATGAGGGTCTCTACACTTGAACTGAGCTCAGTCGTCATTCTGTTAAAGTGCCACTGTTATGGTTTTTCAAATATTTCCTTTCTTGTAGTGTGTAATAGATCTGTTTCTGAATGTAAACTTATGCAAAGTTTCACAGATCAAAATGGACGACAAATAAAGTTATTGTCTCCTAAAAGAAAGAACCGATTCTGAACTTGCCAAAACAAATCGTCAGTAATTCCAGCCTTACTTCCTGTTATATACCTGCGAAATGTAACAAATTTGCACAACTCCAGCCTATGGCCTTTATTGGCTGCCTGCGAACGACATCAGCTTTGTCCCGCCCTACAAACTACAGCCTGTTAAACATAAAAATAAATATCAGTAAATCAAAGTTAAATATTGAATTATATTTCCCCACAAATATAAATGTGTCAGAGATATATATATATATATATATATATATTACACACACACACACACACACACCCCGCTCTGTGCTTTGAGAGGGATGTGGGACACGAGCAGGACAGAGACCGTCTCTTGTCTAAAATCTTCATGTCTTCTCCTGAAGTTCAGAAGCAACTGACGCTTGTTGATGAAGGTCTTAAGAGCAAATTTTATCTTCCGCAGGTGGAAGACATTTAGGCTGCATTTGATGTTACGCTGCCAGGGAAGGAGAAACTAAATTACCAACGTGTGTGAAATTCGTTCTACAAATAAACTTGACTTGCTTTACCAAGTCTAACAAGCACACACTGTGTTACATAGAATTTGATGTGCAAGTAAAAATGTATCTGTCCTACAGCATTTTTCCATTTTGCAACAGTAAATATGAGTATTGCAATTAAAAGTGAACGAAAGGAAGAAAGGTTTATAATCCCCTTTCAAAAATGGGTGAGATGAGTAAAGATTTGGGAAAAGAAAAGAGATTTCATGTCCAGTGAAATAAGTCGACAAATGGCCTAAACTGATGAGCTCATTTTGGCCACAAATCCAAATGTTTCTATGGTTGCAATGTAAAATTGAATTCCTAACCTATTATTTATTTTGTATACAAAGCTTTGTGCTTCACTCGTGTCATATTCACGTGAAAAGCGGCATTCATTCACATACAAAAAAAAGTTTTGCCGTACCACAGCTGTTGGCGCAGTTGTCTAGTTCTAACTTCAGAAGGATGAGTCCAAAACAACACTAAGAATCTTTAAAATGGCATAATATGAGCACTATAGTATATTTTCTAGCATTAAATGAAGACTCCAAAGCATCTAGCCAACTATTAAAAGTTTTATCTTTAGTATAAACGTAACACTGAGGTCCTCAGAGGCCTGTATTTAAAAAAGAAAATGTATACTAGAATTGGTAGTGGTCTGTCAGTTGAGCTGTAAGATGTTGCATGTCCAGGAGGCGGCGCTGTTGAGCCGGCAGCAGGAGGAGCTGGCTGTGCTGGAGGAGCTGGAGCAGAAGCGGCGTGAGCTGGAGCAGCGTCTGAGAGAGACTCAGAGGAGCCGCACGCTGCAGGAGGATGACGCTGGGCTTCCAGAGGTGTGTCTGTCCACTGAAACCCCTCCTGAACGACTGTGGGCCGTAAGCTGTTGACACCATAACTCTGCACTTATAAAAACATTTGCACTTACACAAAAAAAACTTCAGCAGTAATTTTCCATAAAAATGTGTATATTAGCTGCGTAGGGGTGTAACGGTTCACAAAATTCACGGTTCGGTTCGATACGATACAGTGGTGTCACGGTTCGGTTCGGTTCGATACAATACAGCAAAAAGAAAAATGCCACAGAAATGTCCTATTTATTAAAAGAAAAATTATTTTTAAATAAGTGAGTTTTCCTACATCTTGAAACTTTTAGTTTTATAAATGGGGGTAATCTTTGAAGGATGAACAAATAATGTTTTGGTCATCACATTAAAACTAACATTTAAATATGATCATATTTGAGTTTTGAAGTGCTGGAAAAAGATGTGTGATGTACTTGAAAGCATTTTACTATTTCTGCCAAACTTCTATGGTTACAGTGAGTGTTACTACAGTAACGTTAAATCCATGTTGCTGATCTGTGGACTTAAAACCTATAACTAATTCATTCATGGAACAATGTTTTTTCTTGGTTTCCACGTCAGCGCTGTTTGATCCGTTTATAACAGAGAAATTTTAATGCTTCTCACTAGATCTCGCAGTCATGTTATTACTTCAGTGGCGAATTAAAATGCTTTGTTTACCGGATCTCCCAGCGCTGTGTAAAAGTGTCGCTTGATCATGATCGGCTTGCGCTCATAGCTCGCGCTGCACTGATGTTGATGGTCCGAACTGATAAACGATCCGTGAAGCACAAAATAATGAGTAGCGCAGTTTCGTTCCGCTTTCATTACGTTTGCCATTTGATGTTGCGCAACGTTGTGATGGTGGATTTTGGTCAGCAGGAAAAATGGTCCAACGAATCGTTCGGTTCGTTCGAATGCGTACCGAATACCGAACCGAAAGCCTCGTACCGAACGGTTCAATACGAATACATGTATCGTTACACCCCTATAGCTGCGTTTTCATTACGGATTTGCACAACTTTTATAACTATTGCGAAATGACGACGGTTCCATTAACTGATGTTATGCACTTAATTTTTTCTTTTTTTCTCTCGCGATCTGTCATTCCAACAGTCATGGCGATGGATATTGCTAGGTTCGCGTATATCTCAGCCACCGCACTAGACATTATTTTTAATGAAGGAGCCGTAGGCGTGTATCCAGCATTAATGGCAGGAAAGACCCTTATACTGAGAGCGGCACATATGAGGAGTTTCTCCCTCTTGATAAATTGTGCCATTTCTTTGTTTAGAATCCAGTATTCCTGTAATACTTTTGTCTTTTTTGAGTTTAATAAAGTCTCTTGAAAACAGTCTCGTCTTCGGTCCAAACATCCCGTGTCTTTAAAGAATGATCGACTGTTATGTACGACAGGTGACCTGTAGATGCGAAATACGGTTTCCAGTGCAGTTTTGCGAAATATTCCTTTCAAATTGCCTGAAAAAACCACCTTATGCAAGCGTAAGCTTTTTTTAAAATTAAAAAAAAATAAATATTATGGGAGTTTTTGTGAAATTGACGTGTTTCCATTAGGCATATTTTCTATTTGTGATTCAGTCTGAATCATTCATACATTTTTTGCACGCACTGAATCATTTGGATCGAGCGGGAACTAGGGATGTCACTAACGATTACTTTAGTAATCTGTCGATTATTTTGACGAATAATCAGATCTGTTTTTTATTACCACAAAAAATATCCTATGGAAGTAAAATAGTTTGCAAAGCGAAATAAAATGGACCGAAAACCGCCTGTTGAATATTATAGGTTGTATTTTTAATCCGTGTGAATATTTTGGAAGTGAAATATGAAAGGTGAATATGGGTTATTGAAATTTTACTTATGAAAATGTGTTTGAAATGTTTTGAGAAATGCAAGCCCTAAAAATACAATGCATTAAAATACAAACAGGGTTAATGCCTCATATTATAGAAAAATACTGTCTGTATTATGTATATTATGGTAATGCTTCATTTTACAGTCCTGTTTCCTATGTACTTTATTATAGTAATTACAATAACTGGGTAATAACTAGGTACTAACCCTGAACCCACCCCTAAACCTACCCTTAACCCATGTACTTACCTAGAAAGTACTGGGTAATATAAGGTAAGTACACTGTAAGTACTGTACTGTAAAATGAAGCATTTCTTATATTATATTAAGAATTTTAACAATCAACTTATGTACATTAGGCTATGTATTATAGCGAATCCCTGCAGAGGCACCAGCAGCCTGTTACACTGACTTTACAGCAGATCAAATCCTGGTTTAATATTGGCCAAACAATATTTAATTAAAATGTTCATAAAGGTTTATAAATGATGTACGTTACATATCTGATAATATGCATAGCATTATCTATGCTGTAGTATGTTTTTAAAATGGTTTTAATATATCGCATAGCCTTAGAAAACGGTGTAATAATGCGGTTCATGGATTCTTGTCCATGGAATGAGCCACTTCCGGTATTTTGCTGGTTACTCGACACGAGTAAATTTAAATTCGAATACTAGATTTAAAAAAAATCCTCGATTGCATCAAGGAATTATGACCGCCCTAGCGGCAACGATTATGCAAGCACCAAAAAACATGGGATAAAATGTAATATTTCTCTCCAGCCTGTAAAACAATAAGTGTTGTGTGTGTGTGTGTGTGTGTGTGCAGGTTGAGGCGGATGAGCCGCACACGCAGAGACTCCATCAGTACCAGCAGAGACTCCTGCAGCAGAACAGGTCAGGCCGGCTCAACATCCGCAGTGATGCTCGTGATGCAGCAGGTGTGTGACGCTGTGCCTGCGCTCTTCCCACAGGCTTCATAAGAAGAGCGTCGAGGAAGCGCGGCGACGACTGCAGGAGTATCAACACACTCTGAAGCTACGAGCGTCACTCCAGCAGCCGTCAGTGAGCTCAGAGACCGCCAGTGACGGCACACGCTCGGCTCTGCCAGGAGGGGAGCCTGCTAGGCCACAGGTCAGTGCTCGACTACAGGCACTCCTGGTGAATACCACCACCATTGAAAATGTGACATTGATTGCATACAACAGTTCAATAAACAGTTAAAATGAAGTCACTAACATTTTTAGATGCAATATTGACTGTTTTTGTTCTGTTTCAACAGCGAAAATAGTTCCAATCAGAGCAGGACCATAGCGCATCTCACAGCAATGTTTCATTACTGAATGATTCAGCATTTTGAACAAATCGGTTGAGTCAAAGATTCAATGACCCATTCATAAATAACTGACCCATTCTTGAATGAATCAGGCGTTTGAATGAATGCCTCAATGACTCGCTCATTAAGACGGTCGCCTGCCACCATTTACTGGCGATTTAGTGTTATGTTTAAAAGTATCATTCTCTCCAACGTTTCCTATTTGTATGTTCAAAAGTATTTAAAACAATCTCATAACATTTATTTAATGCAGTTGTAATTTTTCCATGTAAATGATTTAATTTGATCAGCCCTACCTATTGTAACAGCCCTATATTGCCTTATTAATCTAATTGAATTTGAGGAATTTAAAATGAAAGGTAAAAGCATACATTTAATAAGATTAGGAGTAAAATGCCCTTTACAGCTGCAGATATGACAATATGCAGATTTAAATATATCAAAGCTATACTACTTTTTTTACTCGGACAAGTGCACGACAGATTTACTTTAGGCATGAATAGGCTTTATGTCTCTGGCCCTGTCATCGAGCGCCTGCTTCACTGCACCTGTTTCCACAGCAGGCTCTCCTCAGCGCACCCAAACCCGCCGGGCCCGATCCCTCGCCGGAAGCTCCTCTTCCCGCTCCCGCTGTGGTCCTGGAGCTCCTGCGCAGCCGGCCGCACCCCGCTGACATCACTCAGAGCGAGGCGGAGGAGACGAGATGGCACATGAGGCGACAGCGAGACGCCCTGCAGGCGCTGATCACCGCAGACACACAGGTGACCCTCACCTGACCACAGGATGAGCTCGTGCCGTGTAGTAATGGATGCTTTCAGATGATATCTGAGATAGATTACCACATTTGTGTATTTACTTGTGAACTCTTTGTGCTAGGGTAAAACAAACAAGTAAATACGTTTGAAATGATAAAGAAAACTGCTTTTAAAAAGAGTTTGGCGATTGACGCACCATGTTGTAAAACTTGATAATTTCAAACCCTAATCATAAGTTAATAAAAACCTCTAACCCCACATGTGGGTAAAAAATAACTGTGGTGGGTGGGTGATTCTCACGAAATCCAGATTTAGAAGGTGTCCAGCATCAGAATTTTTAAAATGCCCTTGAAGCCAATTTTCTTTTTGCACATATAAGATTAAGGTCTGAACTTACTATAACCATTATTTTTAGAAGATTTAAAAAAATATTTACTATATAATTATTTACATTTTTAGATGAAGTCCATAAACAATTATCATTACCGCAACATGACATTACCTTAAATATATGGTTAAAAATGTATATTTTTGGCTAATGTTAAAGTAGACTATTATTACTCATGCTCAAAGCTATATAAAACTCTGGAGAGATTACTTTTTCATATTTATTATTTTTTGTAATTTCCTTATTTTCTCTCATTACCGAAACATACGTGATGATTTACAATTTATTTTATTTAATTGTTTTACTAAAAGATAACATAAACATTTGTTATGTAGCAGACCTTAAATAAGTAGTGTTGTTTAATATGTATATACATTTTAAAACAAAATATGATTATCTAATTATTACTTAATTTGTAAAAAAGATACATGTTGCGGTAATGAAAATGCCATTTCGGTAATGAGGATCAATGTTTCGGAAATGAGATTTAGCTCACACTTTCACTGTTGACAAAGGGGTTTGATGCCTAACCCCATTTTACATATTTAAAACACATAAAATTTTTAATAGAATATTTATTTCATAAACAGTGTTTCATTTTCTCATTTATCGTAATCATCACAGTACCATGCCTTGTGTTAACAAGTGTTGTGTATACAAGTTATAATCTTATGCTCATAAAGAATCATGTCATGTAGCCTACACTGTAGTACTAACAAATATACAACAATTAGTATAAATATTGTTTTCAATATATAGACCCTGTCAGGTATAAACTTTCTTCTCCTGGTGTTCTGTTTAGACTTTTATTATTTGTGTCTAGTTCCTGTCTGTTATTTAGGGCTGTACTCAACCAAAAAAAATCTTTGGAATTGCGCTAGCATGGTTTAAATCAGTGGTTTTCAAAGTGGGGGCCGCGAGGGGGCACCAGGGGGGCCGCAGCAAGTTGGAAGAAAAAATGAAAGCAAATTTTAAAAAAATAAATGTTATAAATATTTTAAAAATATTAAAAAATATATAAAAACATTTATATTATTATGAGTAGTGTTATGAAATTGTGGCATAATAATCTGTTTGGTTGTAAAATGTATTACCTGAATGAAATGAAATCGAATGTATCGTCCTGTGGAATCATTCATTCACAGACAGACAGCATACGAACTAATAAAGTACGAACTAATAAAGATCTTCATCGCTGGCAAACAATATGATAGATTTGCAGATTTGCTTTCACTTGACTGTACTGTTAGGTCCACGGCCACTTCATCCAACGCTCTTGATTTTCTTAAATCTTCCTGTTACGACTCCGAGTCGAGTGTGAATTGAAAGCGCTTCAGTGATTCAGTGCGTGCAGGAAACTGAACAGATCATTCAAACTGATTCGCAAACTGATTTAGATTTTAGACAGATCAGCCAACTTGTTTGATGTTGTTTGAGTCTTTGAACAGAATCGACTCAAAAGAGTGATTCATTTGTAAATTGAGAATCGCTCATCATGCCCATAAAAAAGATACAGCGCGCTTAACAACATGTTTGCATTAAAATAAAGTGCGCCGTTTGCATCCCTGCATATAACGAGATTTGGGCCATACAAATTACGGGAGTTTCACGGGAGAGATAACAAAACGGGAAGGGGGCGGGAGATGGATGTGAAATACGGGAGACTCCCGGGGAAAACGGGAGTGTTGACAGGTATGCTTACAACCACCAGTGATCAGCTATTCAGCTGTTTATTTAGTTAGCTGGCTAGCTCTATCATAACGGATAGATTTAAAAAGGAAAAAACCTGACGAGCCAGCTATCGAAACCTCAGATAAAAAAAATGTAACAAAAATCAGAAAACGAACTCCTGACTGAGTAAGATCGACTCGTAGGTATGATGCAGCATACATAAAGTATGGATAATCTGTCTCACACACACACACACACACACACACACACACACACACACGTACACGTTAAGTAATCTCTCTATCTATTTCCTTTCACTGACACACACAGCTACAATGTTGAAATTACTGTACCAGATTTTAAGATGTTGAAATTACTTTACCATATATGAAGATCTGACATAGCCTACAAATGTTATTATTACAACACCAATAAAGGTCAATAGATGTTCACCTAGATGTTTTATTTATTTATACATTTGCCGTAGTATTGTCAATGGGTTCAATAACACATCATGCAAAAGGGGGGGCCTTGACCAGAACCTAGTGGTATTTGGGGGGCCTTGTCATGGAAAAGTTTGGGAACCCCTGGTTTAAATCATACTTATCTGACCGTTATCAGTTTGTAGCAGTAAAAGAAGAGATGTCTTATCGGTCAAAAGTTCAGTATGGCGTACCACAAGGCTCAGTACTAGGACCGTTGCTGTTCACTCTGTACATGCTACCCTTAGGAGATATCATTAGGAAACATGGAATTAGCTTTCACTGTTATGCTGATGATACTCAGCTCTATATTTCTTCACGCCCTGACGAAACTTACCAATTCACAAAATGAACGGAATGCATAGCTGAAATAAAAAACTGGATGACTAGTAATTTCCTACTACTTAATTCTGAAAAAACAGATTCTAATTATTGGATGAAAAACCTCCTCACGTAATAACCTAGAATACTGTCTAACACTTGATGGCTGCTCTGTCAAGTCTTCGTCGTCAGTTAGGAACCTGGGTGTGCTCTTTGATACCAATCTTTCATTTGAAAGTCACATGTCTAGTATCTGTAAAACCAAATTTTTTCATCTTAAAAATATATTTAAATTACGTCATATGCTCTCAATGAAAAATGCAGAACAATTAGTTCAAGCGTTCATGACATCAAGGCTAGATTATTGTAATGCTATAATGGGTGGTTGCCCTGCATGCTTAATAAACAAACTATAGCTGGTCCAAAATGGGCCAATGTTTACCCCGGTTTCTGAGTTTCTGAGAATTTTTAAATATTGCTGATTACTTACAAAGCACTAAAAATTCGCAGTACTTGAGCGAGCTCTTAACACATTATAGTCCTTCATGTCTATTGCGATCTCAAAATTCTGGCCAGTTGATAATACCTAGAATATCAAAATCAACTGCTGGCGGTAGATCCTTTTCCTATTTAGCACCAAAACTTTGGAACAATCTTACGAACATGGTCCGGGAAGCAGATACAGTCTGTCAGTTCAAAGCTAGACTAAAAACACATCTCTTTGACCTTCCATACACATAACACACACTGTATATTTCTATAATTCAATGTTAGACTGCATAGATTAGATCAGCCGGAACCGGGAACACTTCCCATAAATCCTGATGGACTCGTTACATCATAAGAAAAATGGCGTCTACGCTAATATTAGTCTCTCTGTTTATCCTGAGGTTTACCGCAGTCCGCCTCTCTCTCTCTCTCTCTCTCTCTCTCTCTCTCTCTCTCTCTCTCTCTCTCTCTCTCTCTCTCTCTCTCTCTCTCTCTCTCTCTCTCTCTCTCTCTCTCTCTCTCTCTCTCTCTCTCTCTCTCTCTCTCTCTCTCTCTCTCTCTCTCTCTCTCTCTCTCTCTCTCTCTCTCTCTCTCTCTCTCTCTCTCTCTCTCTCATATTTATATATATATAACGGTTTAAATGAACAACAATAAACAAATTTTGAGTGCTGATCAAGCGTTTTGTGCAAGCAATTAAAGGTTGTGACTTTTGTCCTAAATATAGCAGGCTTCATTCAGTGATTGAAACAAATATTATTAACATTAAATTTTACAGTATATAGAACCGACATTGAACGCTCCGAGCGAGCTGTGCTGTGCTAAACTGCTGCTATAATGGCTATTTCGGGGGCGTGGTGGCGGGCTCTGACGTGTATGATGTAATGCTAGCTCATTGGCGCACACTTTGGAGGCGCCCGCGCCATTGGATGTGCAGTTGCCACAGCACAGCCAATGAGTGAGCCAGACACTCACTGTGCTATCTGTGCAGCAGGAAAATGCGTTTTACATGTTAAGCTTCAGAATTTTGCCACTCACAAAGCAGACAGCCACGCGCCTCTGCAACCGCGGGCTTGTTTTTCCACATTCGAATATAAATTTTCACCTTCGAATTTCTGTTTTTTAAAACTATTCGAATTTATATTCGAATTTAGAATATTCGTTGACAGCCCTAATCCAGATCTGATGAAGGACCTGCGCCTGGACACGTCGACAACGCAGTCCTGAAGTGTCAACTAGTCTCTCCCTTGTGAAGGCCTCCTTCCCTTTACCTCTTTACGATAAAACGTTGTCGGGATAATTACGATTCACGTGACTACGTGGAAGCGATAAATTCTCAGAGCCACCAGGCACTGTTTTATGCAAATGAGCGGCCGGATCGAATTGAAGGTTTTCTGTTAGAACGGTGTCGTGTTAGCGGCCCCTAACTTAATAACTAATGATCGTTGCAATGGACGTGAATCAATCAAAACTAACTTTAGCTGGACAATAACTTTATTCTAGAGCTGCTGTAAAGCCAAAACATTCTGTTTCTTTCATTTCCTATTATCACTGTAACGCTGCTTTGATACAGTCCATATTGTTACAAGCTTTGTATAAATGAAGGAAACTTGACTTATATTAGTCTTCACGTTTTCATGTCTGTGTGTGTGTTGGTGTGCTGTATATTTTTTCCCTATGCTTTGTCAAACTGTCTTTCGCTGATGCCCTTTTCTTTTCAACTGATGCTTGCCTGTAACAAAATACACAATAGCCATCTTGAAGGTAACATTTCGTAAAAAAGACATAGAAATACATTGTTTCACGGTAAAACTATTAAATAATATTACATTTATAGTAGGTGGCCTATACTGCATTCATACTGCTTTTTGTGGAAGCACTTCATAAAAATAAAAAATTAGTGACCCCTGTTGGGGGAGGTTGTAATAGCTATTTTGTTTACGCAAACGGTTCAAGAAGTGTTTAAGGCAAATATCAAGTTATATTGAAATGAGCAAGAGTTATAGTGCACGTCCCTCCTTCATAAGTCTGTTTCTCATTACCGAAACAATGAGTATCTCCACCGCAACAGGCCTTCAATTGTTGCGGTGAATGATAATGGTGTTGTGGAGGATGAGCGACCTTAAACATTCTTGCTAACTGTGGAAGCTAAATGAGGGTTAGCTAAACTTTCCCTCTCTTTTTATATTTAGACCATAATGGGGTATATAGTAATCTCAAAATTAGAACGGCAACATTTTTTAAAACTTCACAAACTCATGTTTCAGTAATGAGAACTAAAAAGTCGTGTAGGTACTATGACAAACAAAATTTTAACTTTTATCTGGAGAGAAAAAATAAGAACTGCTTATCTGGTAGCCATCTTGCGTGTCAATTATGTCCCTTCCAACAAAATTCCTTGAAAATGTTAGATCCTTGAGGACTTAAACTATGATTGAAAATTGTTGCGGAGGATGAGATAATTGGTCTTGGACACATTTATATTCCTTATTATTGTCACTACATTTACCAATGATCACCAAATACCACATGTTTCTTTACTGTAAATTTTTATAGTATAACATGCACTGAAGCTTTATATTTTTTAATTATAAATATTTCCATCTCAAAGAACCCAAATCCAGTCATGGACACGTTGCGGTAATGACAAATTTCCCCTTAAATGTGGAAAAAACAACAAAATTGGTATTTATGATGTCATTTGAAATAATGTGCAAAATAGTACACGATGAGATGTTTATAACTGTATCCTTCCTATTTTGATAGCATTTACTTTTATCATCAAAATGTTTCATGACACCTCATAAGTCTAATTTCGTGAGAATCACCCGGGTAACGCTGTCATATCACTGGCCAATTTGGTGTGTTACTTATTATGTTTACTCCCTTTGCTGGGGAAGTTTGTGTAAACCAAATCTGCTCAGACTTGAGCGCAAATACTCAACTCGTGAGTCATCATGATATATTAAATATAGTGTATTGCACCGGATCTGCTCATATCTGGTTTACCTGAACACACTCGTCACTACACAACAAATAACGGCACGCTTGTTCATTTGCATTAGCGAAGATTAAAGAGCATTTGGTTAACAGAAAAGACATTTATTTACCAACATCCTAATTTTTTTTATGTTCTTTGTACTATATTGATCTGTCCACCTAAAACGCATTTCTGGTGATGAGGATGAAAGAGGAAGACAGGATTGTGTTTGAATAAGAAATGAATGTATGAAATCTTCCTTTTTGCTAGTAGAATTTCTGAATGGCTGGTAACTTAAATTTAGTAGCCAAATTGGCCAGTGAGTGAAAGTTAATTTCAATTTATGATCTCTCGACTGTTATTTTGCACTGTAATATAATAGATCCAGACACACAAAAGTGAGCATCATGAAATTAACCCTTACAGTGAACCTCTGCTCCTCTGGTAGGCTTCAGTGTGCAGCTCTAGTGGCGCTCAGGCAGATCACGCGACTTTGAGTACGTTGCTGAAGGCCATTGAAGAGGCTAATGGCCACACCAGCCCCCCGACAGCACCCATCCAGCGGGACGGAGACGCACTGGCCCTCGCTAACGGTAAACACAGCCCTCACTGGGCACTGATTCACAGATTTCACCATTTCAGAATCAGAAAGAGCTTTATTGCCATTTGATTCAGATTCACAAGCTTGGGATTGGATTCCGATCTTGATTGGATCATTCGTTTGGTTATATATCAGGCAAAGTTAATGTCAGTTTTACTTGCGGAAGAAAATCTCTCTCGACTAATGATGTAAATTACACCGTGAACCCTGTCTGTTAGTACATTTCTATAGTTTTAAAGGTCAAATTAACATCGTAGGCCAAACTTTTAATTTCAACTGCTATTTATTTTAGTCATTTAAACTATGTTTTCATGATGGATTTATTAAAAATACCTTAAATAATGAACATATTCATTATATTGTTACTTAACTCTAGTGAGGAGCATTTTGATATAAGCACTTTATTACATATCGCTAAGAGGTTATTATTCTAACTATGGAGTTTATGGTCATTGATTGGCTTTTAAATGTGGTGTTACGATAAATTGTTCTCAAGCTGTTTTACTGACGTCTTTCTGCGGTTGAAACGTGATCGATTACACGAGACATGATTTATTTCAGTAAGTTGTACTGATTCTTTCCACTCGTTCATTCATGTTTATCTGGTGCTGTAAGTAGAAGAAGAAGAGGCGATCGGTTCACATTACAGCATCTGTCACCTCACATTAGAGACGCAAAACCACATTTATTGTTGGAATGATAAAACTGATACTTTGATATGAAGCAAAGCCTCAGCTTTCAAATTCTGTCAAAGCTTATTGTGATTGTTGGATGGGCGGCGCGCTACAAATAATGTGTTGTGAAGTTTTATTCATGTGTCAACAGAAAACTGCACAGACTAAAAGATTGATTCTTGGGAGGTAATCAATATGGTTTAATTTAAGAAGAAGAGCGATTGAAAATCGAGAAATCAATATTACACACTCGCTCTCATTCTCACACACTCGCTCTCTCACTTTCTCACACACACTCACTCTCAAACTCTCTTACACACTCACTCTCACAGACACACTCACTCACACTCACAGACTCTCTCTAACTCTTACACACGCTCTCTCACTCCCACGCACAGACTCTCTCTCACACACACTAATGGTGCTGTGTGTGTCTTGTAGACGGTGTGTGTGAGCCGGCCCCAGTGGCCCGTGTGAGAGTGAAGCCCCCGGTGTCTCGTGCTCCCGCTCGTCTGGTGTTCCTCCGGCAGATGCAGCAGCACGAGCTCAGCGCCATACAGGAAGTGGACTCGCCCCTCAACATCAGCCTGGACACAGGTACGCCAGCAGCTGACGCTCCAGCAGGTGTCACGCATCATATCCTGTCTGACCTCGCGTGTGTGTGTGCTGTGATTGACTCCTGCAGAGCAGCAGTCGTCTTCTGCTGATGTGAGCGAGTCCAGCAGTGCGTCTCTGCCCGCGCTCGCCTCTGCCGGCAGCCACAGCACGAGCGAGAGGTCACAGGTCACGGGCAGGACCAGCCGCATGTCCTGGAGAGACATGCTCCTGCAGGACTCCACTGCCTCGCCAGGTACATGCACACAGGGCTCGGTCTCACTGCGGTGTGTGTGCATCTGACCGTTTCTAACCCGCTTCCCTTAGTTAGATGTTACTACTAGTTACTAATTCTTTTGCTGTCAAAAAGTTCTCATTTATTTAAAAAATAATTAAATAACATCTGG
Organism: Gila orcuttii; assembly: GCA_026230005.1. Taxonomy (NCBI): domain Eukaryota; kingdom Metazoa; phylum Chordata; class Actinopteri; order Cypriniformes; family Leuciscidae; genus Gila; species Gila orcuttii. The sequence goes on from JAPDVR010000009.1 coordinate 9,179,841, forward strand.
ATAGACTGCATATAGACTGACATTTCACACAGTTGATTGGTGAGGAAGATGATGCATGGCAACAACTCGCTGCGGGATGGAGCCTGTCGAATGCTGTCATTTGCCCCTAAAATTCAAGATATTGGGACAAAAATGACACGCATGAGTTTTTGTCTTGTATTTGTATCATGATATAGTTAAGAAATATCACGCGAGTGACGAGTGCAATATCATACAAGTGCTGTGTTTGTCCCGAATAGCACGAGTACAAATGTAACCTTATTTATTGAACAAAATCATTTGTTGTACAAAATCAATGTTAATTGTTATATTCTAGACAATGTTGTCTGTTTTTGCTCAATTTTGCCCATGAAAACTTTAATTAATCTGCTGTGTCTTTATAGGTAGTTTAATCGCCACATCATGTAATTAAATTTGAAAACTTTAATCGCTTCAGCTCTAGTTTATATCTAATAATAAATATATAGCCACCAAGGGCTCCAGGATGCATCCAATCCAGTACAGGCAAAGAAGTGCATGATGGACAGGGTTGAAACTCAATTAAAACAAATGCTTTTAAACTTGTAATGTTTAAGTTTAACAAAGTGTAACTTGATGACTTATAATGATATAATACTATATTGTATCATAATAAAATATAATAATCTTAAATTGATTTTAGTTTTAGAAACACAAATAAAGATCTAAACTGAAATCATATTTCTTCAACACATATTAAACGTGCACGCAAAATGGCTGTCTCGGCGAGTATCCTCGTTAACGCAGTCGGTTATGTGTTGTAAACAATTGAGAAAGAAACCGTATGCGTGTCATTTATATTAGGTCTGGCATTGGTCTTAAAGGGACAGCAGCCTTATGTACTCGCAGATGTGTGTGTGTGTCACCAATGGTGAGGATTACTTTCGTAGCTTTAACACGTATAAATTGTAATTATATTAGTTATATTTTATTTACAGTGACTTATTTTGCATTTGATTATTCAATTTCTGTACATGAATACTGTTAGATTTACCTGAAAAACATAAATCACTGCTTATTTTAATTGTTTCTATTGTATTTATCTATGCTTGTAATTTGGTTATAATTTTCTATGCAGATTCACTACAAAATCACCACGATTATTCTAGAATGATTAATTATTTTCAAATAGAGCTAAATAAATCATCTGGTGAAATAGTTTTTATATTGCAGAAACTTTTTTTTTTGCAGCCATAAATGGTTGTTTGTGCTTTAACACTTCCTGTTGACTCCTCCTCCTCAGGTCCGTGCCTCATGAAGCTCCAGCAGGAGGTAAGACTGTCTCTCTCTGCAGAAAACCGCTCCTGTAACACGCCTGACGTCACTGATGACGCTAACTCATTCTGAGATCCACAGTTTATGGATCAGTGATGAAAACTAGCCAAATCTGAGCGTGCCGTCACACCAGTGATTATGCTAAGAGAAGCTGATGTGTGTGTGTGTGTGTGTTAGAGAAAGTGTGTGAGAGAGAGTGTGTGTGTGCGTGCATGTATGTATGAGAGAGTGCGCGTGTGTGTGAGAGTGTGTTTGAGCAATGATGAAATTGTTTTGTACCTGAAGTACATGTGAATTATGCATGTATGCTTATGAAGGTCTCTACACTTGAACTGAGCTCAGACGATGAGCTGATGATCAGTGTGTGTGTAGAATCACACTGTGTAAAACGATTCTCTGTTTGCTAGCGGTTTAGTGCTGGCTGTCCATCATCTGCTGATCCAGACTATCTCTCATCCACTACGATCTCAACGGGAAGCTACTTCACGAGTGACCAGGAGCCAGGTGTGTTTGATCCGTTACATTCACAAATGGTGTGAACATTAGGGATGGGCATTTTTTGCCAGTTTTTCATTTCGACTGCTCGATAGGTCTGAAAAATTACTACTCGAGGGCGGGGTGTGTGCGTCATGCCGATAATAAAAATATTTTAATTAAAACTATACCTTTAATTTCATGGCTTTATTTATGCAATTGTAATTGCCACCTCTGAGCTGCAATAAACAGTCTGATAATATATATCTTAATGCCAATTTGTATGCAGCTTCTGAAAAAAAAACATGTCCGTTGTAGCCTAAATGTTTGTGTAATAAATTCTGTTGAATCAAACAAAATATTTCTTTCTATAAAGCTACTTTTTGTAATATCTATTTGATGCTTTTCTCATTTAACACAATGACATCATGTAATTAGGTTAGAAAAATTTGTAACCGCTTGACAGCCTTAATTTACCCAAAAGGAACCGCTGCATAAGGTGAAGCTGAAGAGAGAATGAACACTGGTAAACGGAGACGCTTTTTATATGACGCACCCTATATGAGATTAATCAAAAACATTTAAAACTTAAAGCACAAAGAATTCACAACAGTCTATTACAGAAGTGTTGTAGAAATATTTTGGATTAATTTTGTACTTTCTCATGAGCTAAAATGTTGTTTTATATTGACTGAATGTATGCCATTTTAGTCACTGTAAGTGAAGTCACATGATGACTTCATTCATCAATTACCATCATGTGTTCAGTAATTGATGAATGAATATTGATTAAATCTAAACAATATTTTAAATTGTAAAAAAAAAAACTGACAAAAAAGATTGTCTTTTGAAATATATGCAATCGATTAACTGTCAATAATAATTTAATCGATGAAAGCAAGGTCATGTGTATATATATATATATATATATGGGCTGTGACGATACACATATCTCCCGATTCGATACTATCACGATACTTGGGTGCCGATACGATATGTATTGCGATTTCTATATTGCTTTTTTTTACACTAGACCATCGGGAAAGTTAAATCATACACTTATACAGACTCTACATGATGTATAAGATGAGTCATATTTACAAAAACAAATCACATCTTTGACTTATTTCAGAGGCATCATACAGTACTACATTCTCTTTAATAAATGATTCAATAACAAAGTTTATATAGCTTTTAACAAAGTTTATATAGCTTTTAACAATATGGACTGTTTCAAAGCAGCTTTACAGTGATAATAGGAAATTACAGTAACAGAGATTGTTTGGCTTTACAGCAGCTCTAGAATAAAGTTATTGTCCAGCTAAAGTTGATTTTGATTGATTCACTTCCGACGCAACGATCATTAGTTATTAACTTAGGGGCCGCTAACACGACACCGTTCTAACAGAAAACCCTTAATGCGATCCGGCCACTCATTTGCATAAAACAGTGCCTGGTGCTCGAGAACGCAAACATGAAATAGATTCCAAGGTACAAGCCTTGAAGAACGTATAATACAGAATTTATCGCTTCCGCGTAGCCACGTGAATCTGAATTATCCCGACAACGTTTTATCAGTACAGAGGTAAAGGGAAGGAGGCCTTCACAAGGGAGAGACTAGTTGACACTTCAGAACACATACATTTTTTAACAGTCACTTTTCGCCACTTAGTGGCAAAACAATGTAATCTATAAATGCGTTATTTTAAGCACCAAGTTTGTCAAAAGCTGATTTACTCTATTTTGATCGCTATCGTAGGCATCAGTGTTTATATTTGAACTTTAAACTTTTATCCCAGTACTTCTATGATAATTTTAACTATTGCATCACAGAAATAATGATACTATGAGGTTGAAAAGACTGTTTGTGAAGCTGTTTCATGATGACTCTCTCCAGGTCAGCGGCAGCGCCAACACAGCTTTGAATGTTGCGATATGATTTTGTCAAAGTTTAATAGTCAGGTGAATTGAAAAACCGCATGGGTGTTTGAAGCTATATCACAGTCTTTTAAAGATGAGGCGTGCAGCTCTACTGTCTTATTTCTCTCTCTCTCAGTATATGAGTAGCGGTGCGAGGGCTTTCAGTCTCACGTCTCTATTATATACAGGTCCTTCTAAAAAAATTAGCATATTGTGATAAAGTTCATTATTTTCCATAATGTAATGATAAAAATTAAACTTTCATATATTTTAGATTCATTGCACACCAACTGAAATATTTCAGGTCTTTTATTGTTTTAATACTGATGATTTTGGCATACAGCTCATGAAAACCCAAAATTCCTGTCTAAAAAAATTAGCATATTTTATCCGACCAATAAAATAAGTGTTTTTAATACAAAAAAAAAAGTCAACCTTCAAATAATTATGTTCATTTATGCACTCAATAGTCAATACTTGGTCGGGAATCCTTTTGCAGAAATGACTGCTTCAATGCGGCGTGGCATGGAGGCAATCAGCCTGTGGCACTGCTGAGGTGTTATGGAGGCCCAGTGCCCGGTTGCATAAAGCACCTTAAGTGTAATTTTCCCTTAAGTTCGCCCTTATGTTTCCCTTAAACTTAAGGGTGTTGCAGAAAATGCCCTTATATGGTACTTAAGGGTTTCTTTAAGTGAAACGTCATAAACACTTAGATTTTCCCTTAAATGCTGTTTTTTCACTTAAGTAATCCCTTAAAAACCGTTAAGTGTTGCATAAAGCCCCTTAACTGTCATTTTCCTAAGTACAGTTTAAGGTTAGGAAAACTTTACCTTAAGAGTAACGCGGACAAAAAAAAGACGACATGGCTGAATTTATGGAACCAATTGAAGATAATTATGTGCTAAGAAGAATTTTTAGGGATAGGGAGAACCCTTTGGATCATCTTAGCGATGAAAAACTGCTTCGAGAATATCGATTTAATCGCCGCGGAATCTATGAAATTGCTGACAAACTGGAAGGCGACCTTGGCCATGTTACCCAGCGCAACCACTCACTACCCTCTGTGCTTCAGTTACTTATAGCACTTCGGTTCTTTGCAACTGGGAGTTTCCAGTCTGTAGTGAGAGATGTTTTCCACGTTCATAAGTCGTCGGTCAGTAGAGTTATTCACCGGGTTGCAGGGGCCCTTTGCCGTCATTTAAGCCAAACCGTGACGTTTCCATCTGGTGTTGAACTTGATGTCATTCAAACCTCTTTTTTTCGGAAAGCGGGGTTTCCTCGAATAAGTGGTGTAATTGACGGCACACATGTCAGAATTCAAGCGCCCCGCACGCACGAAGATCAGTATGTGAACAGGAAAAATTACCATTCTGTTAATGTGTAGTTAGTGTGTGACCATCTGTGCAGAATAATAAATGTCGTTGCATCGTGGCCAGGGAGTACACATGACTCTAGGATTTTGACAGAGTAAGATCGGGAGAGATTTTGAAGCTGGAATGCACGGTGGTCTTCTGCTCGGTGACAGTGGTTACCCCTGCCGACCATGGCTCATGACGCCCTTCATGAATTGCCTTAACGCTGCGCAGGCATGTATTTAATAATGTTACAGACAACTAAGATGTACAAATCATATCAACTTGATATTAAACTGACTTGGAAAAAAAAATCCTCTTTACTAACTTTAAAAAAACATAAACTGAACGTAAAAACATAAGCCATATGTTGTCTAACTTATTGATATTTTTTTGTGTATTAAAATGTATTTTGACTTGTTGATAATTATGGTTATTCTTTGGTCCTGTAGGAAAGATACAACAGTGCGTTGACTCACACAAGGTCGATAGTTGAGAGGACGATCGGACAGCTTAAACTGAGATTTCACTGTCTCCACAGTGAACTGCGCGTTGAGCCTCCAAGGGCTTGCAAAATTATTGTCGCCTGCGTTGTTCTTTTTAACATGTCCAAGATGTATTCTGCCTTCGAAGAGGAAGATGAGCTCGAAGAAGAGGGTAATGAAGCAGAAGAGGCTCATGAAGCAAATCTTCTGCAGCAAGATTTCCAACAGGCTGGATTTGTTGTCAGAGATGCCATTGTAAATGCATTCTTTAATTAGCAGGCCTAGTATGACCAATAGTTGTAGGCTAATATTTAAATATATATATATATATATATATATTAGCAACAGTAATATTATTAATAAAATGTATTATTAGCCTATTACAATAATTATTATTAATGTTAATGATACAATGTATATAGTAGGTTAGCAGTTGCAAGTTAATGTAATGATTTATAAATTATAATTTATAGGCTAGTGTTTAGTATTAATATTTTATAAATATATTAGCTATATTGTATTTTGCTATTATTATTGGAATTTTGTTAATATATTTGTCCTTGTAATTACATAAATAAATACAAAACTTTTCAGATATGTTATAAAATGTATTTATAATAATATATTTATTCGTCAAGTGATGTTATTGTTATTTTCCCTTCACTTTGTAGTTGCAACAGTTTGTTGTTAAGAATTATGTTGTAAAGGTCTTGATTTTCCTTCTCCTTTTTAATTTTTTCGATCTCCAATTGCAGCTTTGTTTTTTGTAGCTGTAGGACGTCTCTCTGCAGTTCCAGCACTTCTTCTCTTGTAGAGGCTGGAGAGGGTAGTTGCGTCTTTCTGCAATTCACAAGTGTTTTGGAGGAATTATGAAATATAATATAATAAATAATATTGGGGCTGTTCTAAGTCAAATTAACAAAACTAAAATAATTGTTAACTAATAAATAACTCACTTTGCTGCCTGGTTTGGCGTACTGCTGGCGCTCTGTCGGTGTTGCTTTGATTGCTGGAAAGGTCTAACGCGTGAAACAAAGAAATACCAATCAAAATTTATATTTATATACAAATAAAAATATTTTATTACGCCTGTCGTGATTTTCATATCGTTTATTCCCATAGAGATACATTTTATTTAATTTAAGACAATAATGTTCTCTCACTCCGTGTTACATTCCTCTGGTTGAGTCACTTCACTCTTTAAGCCGCCAGGGATGCCAGCCAGGACAGGAGAGTCCGCCCCAAGGATGTCTTGGACCAGTTTAGTTGTCTCTGATAATTCTGTTGGCGGTGGTCCTCCACCTACAGTTTTGTTATCGTTAGCTCTCGGTGCGTGCGAAGAAAATAGAGAAAAAACTAAGAGCGTTTTTTTTCTTACCAGTTTTGTTGGACTCCCTCTTATGAATGCTTATTTCTTTTTTTGCCCCCACAGAGATGTTTTCATATTTTTTAATTACCTCTGAAACCGTCCTCTTTACTCCTAAGTTCCGTGCATTAATTTTCTCGGTTATTTCCTCCCACTGTTTATTTTTTTTGCCAGCTGTTATGACGGGATTAAATTTGCTTCTTAAAATTCCTTTTCTTTTCCCATATTCATCTAGAAGAATACACTTCTCATCCTCAGTCCAGTTTGGCTTTCTTTTTTGGTTTTCCTTATCCATTTCTTTAGGCTATTCGTTGTTTTAAAGCTCATAGGTTAATGTGTATAGGAGCGTATCTATGGCAACGATAGATTTTTATAACGGCAAACCTGGATCGCTGCCGTGAAACACTTAACGGTTTCCCTTACCTAAGAGAACTCATTAAGGGATTATATGCAACACCCTTAAATCATTCCCTTAGTTAAGGGGAAATCACGCCTTCGATAGCGGCCTTAAGCTCATCCAGAGTGTTGGGTCTTGCGTCTCTCAACTTTCTCTTCACAATATCCCACAGATTCTCTATGGGGTTCAGGTCAGGAGAGTTGGCAGGCCAATTGAGCACAGTAATACCATGGTCAGTAAACCATTTACCAGTGGTTTTGGCACTGTGAGCAGGTGCCAGGTCGTGCTGAAAAATGAAATCTTCATCTCCATAAAGCTTTTCAGCAGATGGAAGCATGAAGTGCTCCAAAATCTCCTGATAGCTAGCTGCATTGACCCTGCCCTTGATAAAACACAGTGGACCAACACCAGCAGCTGACATGACACCCCAGACCATCACTGACTGTGGGTACTTGACATTGGACTTCAGGCATTTTGGCATTTCCTTCTCCCCAGTCTTCCTCCAGACTCTGGCACCTTGATTTCCGAATGACATGCAAAACTGAGCAACAGTCCAGTGCTGCTTCTCTGTAGCCCAGGTCAGGCGCTTCTGCCGCTGTTTCTGGTTCAAAAGTGGCTTGACCTGGGGAATGCGGCACCTGTAGCCCATTTCCTGCACACGCCTGTGCACGGTGGCTCTGTATGTTTCTACTCCAGACTCAGTCCACTGCTTCCGCAGGACCCCAAGGTCTGGAATCGGTCCTTCTCCACAATCTTCCTCAGGGTCCGGTCACCTCTTCTCGTTGTGCAGCGTTTTTTGCCACACTTTTTCCTTCCCACAGACTTCCCACTGAGGTGCCTTGATACAGCACTCTGGGAACAGCCTATTTTTTCAGAAATTTCTTTCTGTGTCTTACCCTCTTGCTTGAGGGTGTCAATGATGGCCTTCTGGACAGCAGTCAGGTCGGCAGTCTTACCCATGATTGCGGTTTTGAGTAATGAAACAGGCTGGGAGTTTTTAAGAGCCTCAGGAATCTTTTGCAGGTGTTTAGAGTTAATTAGTTGATTCAGATGATTAGGTTAATAGCTCGTTTAGAGACCCTTTTCATGATATGCTAATTTTTTGAGACAGGAATTTTGGGTTTTCATGAGCTGTATGCCAAAATCATCAGTATTAAAACAATAAAAGACCTGAAATATTTCAGTTGGTGTGCACTGAATCTAAAATATATGAAAGTTTCATTTTTATCATTACATTATGGAAAATAATGAACTTTATTACAATATGCAAATTTTTTGAGAAGGACCTGTATTACGTCACTCAACACTCGTAGATAACGACACTTTTCATCCTCTGCAGATGACAGAAGTTAGCCACTTTCGTTCCAACAATCAAGGACAAAAATAAAGCAATTGAATTCGAGTTAATATCAATTCTGAAATAAAAAAATCTATTTTAGAATGGAAAAAAAATAATAATCGCGATAGCTAGGTGAATCTATTTATTTTTTTTTTTTCCCAGCCCTTATATATCATTGATTTTATGGTCGGTCGTCGCTGGTCCGTTCTAGTACTCGTGCCCATCCCTAGTGAATATGCGTCCTGTACGCGGGTTGCTATCCGTCAGAAGAGATCTGTCCCTGAAGCTCGTGTGTTTCTCAGAGGATTCTGGTCTCAGTGTGGAGCCTGACGTGTGCGGCCCGTCCACAAGCGGTTCTGTGCAGCGGATCATCGATCGATACAGCCAAGAGCTCCACGCTTCACTGACACACGCAGGTAAACACTGGCTCCTGTAGCGTGAGGTTGTGTGTGTGTGAGCGTGCAGAACACACACGCTCACGTTTTCTCTGTGCAGGAGCGGCGGACACTAGTCCAGCGGGTCAGTCCTGGTCCAGTGTGCTTCACGATGGAGACGCTCACATCCCAGCTCCAGGTGCTTACAAACACAATCACTTCATTTCACACGCAATTAAACATCAGAATTACAGCTGCAGCAATTACCTACTGGGGGAAATGGGCACTACATCAAAGATCACATGAACACTGTCACTGCACAGAATGAATCCACTGGACATTCACCAATCCTCATTAACCAGCTGAGCGAGCCGATGTGAACAAGAGGCTCATTGTGCGGGTCTTTGTGAGCTCATGCTGAAATGAAGTGCTTGACTGCTCCACTGAATACAAAGAGTGCTCTCTGCTCGCTTTCTGTATGTAATCCTGTTGTATTTCATGCTGTTAAGAGGACACACACACACCACAAAGTTATATTTAGTTGTATGTCGTTTAGTACTGTCAATCGATTAAAAAAATTAACTAGATTATTCACATTTTTTCTGATTAAAAACATTATAAAATATATTAAAATCGCCTAAACTTTTTTTTAAAACTTTAATGTAATAATTTAAAAGTTAATCTCCAAATGACTGTAGAAACCACTTGAAGATAGTATATTTTAAATGTTTGTTAAATGTTGAAGGCCAGTGTCAATGATACTAATACAGCTACTGATGTCTCGATGAAAATGACCCCCCCCCCCCCATTTTAAACATTAATTATAGCCATTCAACATTACAGTGTAATTGAAACCTATAAATTTGTTAACGTTTATTAGGCTTCAAAAAATATAACTTTAAATTTAAGTGAACTTAAAACAATCCTCACATAAACCCATAATAATAAATGTCATTTACCTTTGCCCTTTGAAATATACAGAAATTGAATAGTTACCCAACGCTATATTTAATTTATAATTTATGCAGTTAAGACTGTAGATTAATCCTTATTAAAGCTAAAAGTTCTTTAGTCAAGATCTTTGTTCTTTGATTAACATTAATGACAGACAGAATTACTGGCTGCTGTCCCTTTAAGAGCAGCCGCTGCTGCACATGACGGGATCACTTTCTCAACTCTTACGTTCATTCAAGACTGTTCTTATGAGGATACTCATTTTGACATAATTGTGTGTGTTATGCTGAGGACTTGATAAACTATATATTTGGTATAAATTATGACTCTGCTCGCTCTCTGATTTACCTATTTGTTCGACAGACATAGACTGAACCCGCCCTTGAAAAGCCATTATAATGGTTCACTAACTGCTGCATAAGGCTTACAATATGAAGGGAAATAATCATCCTATTCATGCAGCCATATTCTGAATTGCATTGAAATAAAAAAAAATGCAGTAAAAAAATATTCTGTTACGGTTGTTTTTGTTTTGTTGTTTATTTTTAGGTGCTTTCCTGGCGCTTCAGCCCCATCCAGACATTGACTCCTCATCATCTTCCTCTTCTTCATCTAGAAATGTAGTGAGGGCCGATCAGAGCCGTCAGGTGCCACGCATATGCATGTTTCTCATTTACATTCTCCTGACCCTGTTGCCATGCTAATGTCTTGGCGTGATCATTTCAGGGCTGGAGCGAGGCCGTAACCCGGATCCTTGAGCGCCTGTCTGATCAGTTATCCATCAGGCCCGGTGAACCCCCGTCTGACGCGTCCCGTCCGTCATCCTCTGACCGGGACAGGGCTTCTGACTCCTGGCACTCCTCTGCCGGCTCAGACTCGCACTCGAGCGCTGAGCTCCATCAGTCTGTCCTGAGCCAGTTGATTGGCAGAGCATCAGATATGGGTTCATCTCAGGTGTTTGATCAGAGCAGCGCCCACACAGGTAATCATGTGAGGCTTTGGTGGCATTTCTGCCACCTGTTTTTGGTGTGTTTCATTACTCTGACTGACTGTGGTTGTGTTTCGTTACTCTGACTGACTGTGGTTGTGTTTCATTACTCTGTCTGGCTGTGGTTGTTTCATTACTCTGACTGACTGTGGTTGTTTCATTGCTCTGACTGACTGTGGTTGTTTCATTGCTCTGACTGACTGTGGTTGCGTTTCATTACTCTGACTGACTGTGGTTGCGTTTCATTACTCTGACTGACTGTGGTTGCGTTTCATTACCCTGACTGACTGTGGTTGTTTCATTACTCTGACTGACTGTGGTTTCATTGCTCTGACTGTGGTTGTGTTTCATTGCTCTGTCTGACTGTGGTTGTGTTTCATTGCTCTGACTGACTGTGGTTGTGTTTCATTGCTCTGACTGTGGTTGTGTTTCGTTACTCTGAATGTGGTTGTGTTTCATTACTCTGACTGACTGTGGTTGTGTTTCATTGCTCTGACTGACTGTGGTTGTTTCATTAGTCTGACTGACTGTGGTTGTGTTTCGTTACTCTGACTGTGGTTGTTCATTACTCTGACTGACTGTGGTTGTGTTTCATTACTCTGACTGACTGTGGTTGTGTTTCATTACTCTGACTGACTGTGGTTGTGTTTCATTACTCTGACTGACTGTGGTTGTTTCATTACTCTGACTGTGGTTGTGTTTTGTTACTCTGACTGACTGTGGTTGTGTTTCATTACTCTGACTGTGGTTGTTTCATTACTCTGACTGTGGTTGTGTTTCATTGCTCTGACTGTGGTTGTGTTTCATTACTCTAACTGTGGTTGTGTTTCATTACTCTGACTGTGGTTGTGTTTCATTGCTCTGACTGTGGTTGTGTTTCATTGCTCTGACTGTGGTTGTGTTTCATTGCTCTGACTGTGGTTGTGTTTCATTGCTCTCACTGACTGGTTGTTTCATTGCTCTGACTGTGGTTGTTTCATTACTCTGACTGTGGTTGTGTTTCATTACTCTGACTGACTGTGTTTCATTACTCTGACTGACTGTGGTTGTTTCATTACTCTGACTGGTTGTGTTTCATTACTCTGACTGACTGTGGTTGTGTTTCATTACTCTGACTGACTGTGGTTGTTTCATTACTCTGACTGGTTGTGTTTCATTACTCTGACTGACTGTGGTTGTGTTTCATTACTCTGACTGTGGTTGTGTTTCATTGCTCTCACTGACTGTGGTTGTTTCATTGCTCTGACTGTGGTTGTGTTTCATTACTCTGACTGACTGTGGTTGTGTTTCATTACTCTGACTGACTGTGGTTGTGTTTCGTTACTCTGAATGTGGTTGTGTTTCATTACTCTGACTGACTGTGGTTGTGTTTCATTACTCTGACTGTGGTTGTTTCATTACTCTGACTGCTGTTGTGTTTCATTACTCTGACTGTGGTTGTGTTTCATTACTCTGACTGACTGTGGTTGTGTTTCATTACTCTGACTGACTGTGGTTGTTTCATTACTCTGTGTTTCATTACTCTGACTGTGGTTGTTTCATTACTCTGACTGTGGTTGTTTCATTACTCTGACTGTGGTTGTGTTTCATTACTCTGACTGACTGTGGTTCTGTATCATTGCTCTGACTGGTTGTGTTTCATTACTCTGACTGACTGTGGTTGTGTTTCATTACTCTGACTGTGGTTGTTTCTCATTGCTCTGACTGTGGTGGTTTCATTACTCTAACTGTTGTTGTGTTTCATTACTCTGACTGACTGTGGTTGTGTTTCATTACTCTGACTGTGGTTGTTTCTCATTGCTCTGACTGTGGTGGTTTCATTACTCTGACTGTTGTTGTGTTTCATTACTCTGACTGACTGTGGTTGTGTTTCATTACTCTGACTGACTGTGGTTGTGTTTCATTACTCTGACTGACTGTGGTTGTTTCATTACTCTGTGTTTCATTACTCTGACTGTGGTTGTGTTTCATTACTCTGACTGTGGTTGTTTCATTACTCTGACTGTGGTTGTGTTTCATTACTCTGACTGTGGTTGTGTTTCATTACTCTGACTGACTGTGGTTCTGTATCATTGCTCTGACTGGTTGTGTTTCATTACTCTGACTGACTGTGGTTGTGTTTCATTACTCTGACTGTGGTTGTGTTTCATTGCTCTGACTGTGGTGGTTTCATTACTCTGACTGTTGTTGTGTTTCATTGCTCTGACTGTGGTTGTGTTTCATTACTCTGACTGACTGTGGATGTTTCATTGCTCTGACTGTGGTTGTTTCGTTACTCTGACTGTGGTTGTGTTTCGTTACTCTGACTGACTGGTTGTGTTTCATTGCTCTGACTGTGGTTTTGTTTCATTACTCTGACTGTGGTTGTGTTTCATTACTCTGACTGTGGTTGTGTTTCATTGCTCTCACTGACTGTGGTTGTTTCATTGCTCTCACTGACTGTGGTTGTGTTTCATTGCTCTCACTGACTGTGGTTGTTTCATTACTCTGACTGTGGTTGTGTTTCATTACTCTGACTGTGGTTGTGTTTCGTTACTCTGACTGTGGTTGTGTTTCGTTACTCTGACTGACTGTGGTTGTTTCATTGCTCTGACTGTGGTTGTGTTTCATTGCTCTCACTGACTGTGGTTGTTTCATTGCTCTGACTGTGGTTGTTTCATTACTCTGACTGTGGTTATGTTTCATTACTCTGACTGTGGTTGTGTTTCATTACTCTGACTGTGGTTGTGTTTCATTGCTCTCACTGACTGTGGTTGTTTCATTGCTCTGACTGTGGTTGTGTTTCGTTACTCTGACTGTGGTTGTGTTTTGTTACTCTGACTGTGGTTGTGTTTCATTACTCTGACTGACTGTGGTTGTGTTTCATTACTCTGACTGACTGTGGTTGTTTCATTACTCTGACTGACTGTGGTTGTGTTTCATTACTCTGATTGTGGTTGTGTTTCATTACTCTGACTGACTGTGGTTGTGTTTCATTACTCTGTGTTTCATTACTCTGACTGTGGTTGTTTCATTACTCTGACTGTGGTTGTGTTTCATTACTCTGACTGACTGTGGTTCTGTATCATTGCTCTGACTGGTTGTGTTTCATTACTCTGTGTTTCATTACTCTGACTGTGGTTGTTTCATTACTCTGACTGTGGTTGTTTCATTACTCTGATTGTGGTTGTGTTTCATTACTCTGACTGACTGTGGTTCTGTATCATTGCTCTGACTGGTTGTGTTTCATTACTCTGACTGACTGTGGTTGTGTTTCATTACTCTGACTGTGGTTGTGTTGCAGTCATGAGCAGCTCTGGTCCGGCCCGGGCCGCTGAGGTCGTGTCACTGATGTCACCTGCCTTACAGCACTCAGACGAGGACAGGAGTGCTTCTACTGACGCCCCACACGGTAACTGAAGGAACAAAAACACTTATAAGGGCGTTCACACTTGTCAAAAAGGACGCCAACGGTGCTTATTTAGTAAAATAAAAGCTGGCAGCGTTTAGTTCCTGTAGCCTATGCCTGCCAAGTTCTGGTGAAAGGGACTGACATTAGTTGACAGCTGCTGTTATCCGCTGGTTACAGTATTGATTACTGTTGCTGAGCGAATGTTAATGTTAGCTAACGTTTAGAGTTTTGTTGGTAACACTTTACAATAAGGTTCATTTGTTAACATTAATGTATTAACTAACATGAACTAACAATGAGCAATACATTTGTTGTAGTATTTGTTAGTTGTTAAAAATCCAGCTGTTCATGTTAGTTCACAGTGCATTAACTAATGTTAACAAATACAACCTTTGATTTTAATAACGTATTAGTAAATGTTGAAATTCAAATTAACTAAGAATCAACAATACTTAAGCATTTATTAATGTTAACTAATTAACAAAACAGTAACACTTTACAATAAGGTTCACGACAAGTAGTAGATGATACACTTACCCAAACCACCAAGGATCCGTCCAATCTGCTTTTAAATGGCACTGTGAAACACGTTTTAATTATTACTCGGTTTACTGTAGCGGTACTAAAATCGGTAGTTCCTCATGCAATTCTTCTGCTGCTTGATGTTCTTCATCTAAACAACAGGCATGACTAGTAATGCACCAAAAATTAATTTTTGGTTTTGGTTGGAACAGTTTTCAACAACAACAACCTTTATTTATAAAGCACATTTAACACAATACAAATTGATCCAAAGTACTGTACATGGTGCATAGCAGGACTACACTATAAAAACAACAATTACAAGTTTCCAAAAGCTAAAGAATAAAAATGTGTTTTCTGAGTAGATTTAAAAATGTCTAATGAAGGAGCAGACCTCACATGATAAGGGAGAGCATCCAAAGCTTTGGCCCAGCCACAGAAAAGGCCCGATCACTCTTTAATTTGTAGCAACATCGTGACACATTTAAAAGCAAGTGATTTGAAGATCTAAGTGCCCTAGCAGGACTGTATGCCACAATTAGATCACAAATATACCTTGGTGCACAGCCAGACAACGCCTTATAAACAAACATAAGGATCTTAAAATTAACTCTAAGCTTGATGGGAAGCCAGTGAAGGGATGCCAAAACAGGAGAAATATGATCCCTCTTTCTAGACCTAGTCAAAAGTCTTGCAGCTGCATTTTGAACAATTTGTAATCGAGATAGTGTAGATTGAGGAAGACCACAATAAAGAGAGTTGCAATAGTCTAATCATGATGTTACAAATGCATAAATTGCAAATTCTAAATCTTTGCTTGAAAGAAGATTCTTCAACTTTGGAATAGATCTTAAATGGAAAAAGCTTCCTCCAATAACAGCACTAATTTGTTCAACAAAAAATAGTGAAGTCTCAAAGATCACTCCAAGGTTTTTGATTTGTTTGCGTACAATTGTTGAGAGAGGACCTACCTGGGCTTTCAGAGCAGGAGTGGAATCTGCCGGACAACCCAGAATTAAAACCTCTGTTTTATCCTCATTTAGCTGCAGAAAATTATGTCATCCACCTCTTAATATCATTTACACATTCTAATAACACATCAAATGAAGTAGTGTTGTCAAGCCTTACTGGAAGGTAAAGCTGAGAATCATCTGCATAACAGTGATATGAAATGTTATACTTATGAAAAATGAGGACCAAGGGGAGCATACAAAGGGGAAACAATGAAGGTCCCAAAATAGATCCCTGGGGCACACCAAACAAAACAAGATATCATTTGTAGCCCTCAACAGAGCTGACTCAGTGCTATGTAATGACCTAAAGCCAGATTGGAACATGTCCAAAATATTAAAGAATTCAAATAAAACTGGAGCTGTGAGAACTACTTTCTTAAAAGCTTAGAGATAAAAGGCAGTTTAGAGATTGGTCGATAATTACTGCACATTTCTGGATCAAGTTGAGGTTTTTTCAACATGGGTTGCACAATTGCATGTTTAAAACTATCTGGAACGACACCTTTGGCTAAAGAGCTGTTTATGATAGCGGTTACCATATGACTAACGGTAGAAAAAACATCCTTAAAAAGACGAGCCGGGATAATATTAGAACCAGAACACTTCATAGTAGAGATTATATCAGCTAGCTGAGTTGGGGAGACAGGTTTAAAGTTTGACAGACAACTCATAGGACAGGGCAGTTGCAAGTGACATGGTTCAGAGGGAACAATGGAGCTTCTAATATCATACATTTTTTGAGTGAAATGTTTTAAATCATCACAAAGCTTAAAAGAGGCCTCAGATAAAATATTCGTAGTCGGGTTTAGAATAGTCAATCGTATCAAACAGGACTTTTGGTCGCTTTGCGTTGTCAAATTATTTGAGAAAAGAAATTAGATTTTGCCTTTACTGCCGTTTGATAATTGAACAGACTTGATTTTAAAATGTCAAAAACCTGTAGCCTATCTTTTTTCCACTTTCGCTCCGCTTTTCGACACTCTTCTCTGAAAGCGCAGGTGACATTTAACCACGTCTGACCAGCAACCTTCATCTTTTTACACTTAAGCGGAGCAACCGCGTCCATATATCTAGAGGATGCTGTAAAAAATCTCAGTCAAGCATTCAGTATCTGTTTCATTCAGAAAATTATTATTAAAATGTGAAGAGAAATGTTCAGAAAACAAATTTGCAGTTTTTGAGTGAATAGCTCGAGAGAGACATGAAGGCTGAGGGCAAATAGAAGACGGGAGACAGCACTCAAACAAAATAGGATAATGGTCAGAGACACATGCATCAATAACCTCCAGATTTGAAATGAAAAAAACACGAGACAGTACCAAATCTAGTGTGTGACCCAAATTGTGAGTTGGACCACATACAGATTGTACAAAGTTCAAAGACTCTAAAATAGTTACAAATCCTTTGACCAATGTTTTAGAAGGGCAGCAGAGATAAATGTTAAAATTCCCAAGAATCAATAGTCTTTCAGCCCGAGTCACCAGATTAGAGAGAAAATCAGAAAATTGTTGAATAAAATCCTTATTGCAGTTAGGGGCTCTGTAAGCCAGAGCACATAGCATAGGACCATGCTAGCATAGGTTTTGAAGGTCAAAATCATTGACCGAAATAGTGACGTTTAATTAGCGTGTTTTGATCATGTCAGTGTCTATTCGTTCACACAATGTGGATAAAGTAAACCGGTCAGCTGTGTGGATGTTAGCAATAAGCTTCTAGATTTTAATCGATCATCATTTTGATAAACCACAATCTTTTAGCCGAAGCGGTTTTCTGAATAAAACATCAAAAAACATTATTTGTGTAGCGCGCCTCCCGTCCAATAATCACAGTAAGCTTTGTGTTTTGAATTAAAATTGATACTTTTGATATGAAATGGTCTTAGCTTTCTAATTCTGTCAATTTTATCACGTAATTCAGTCAATAAATGTGGTTTTGTGTCTCTAATGTGAGGTGACAGATGCTGTAATGTGAACCGATCGCCTCTTCCTCTTCTACTTACAGCACCAGATAAACATGAATGAACGAGTGGAAAGAATCAGTACAACTTACTGAAATAAATCATGTCTCGTGTAATCGATCACGTTTCAACCGCAGAAAGACGTCAGTAAAACAGCTTGAGAAAAATGTATTGTAACGTCACATTTAAAAGCCAATAAATGACCATAAACTCCATAGTTAGAAACATAACTCTAGTGAGCAACATTTTGAAATGCAGTGTGTGTGTGTGTGTATATGTGTATATATATGTGTGTGTGTGTGTGTATATATATACACACACACACAAAAAAAAACACACACACAAAAACACACACACACAAAAACACACACTCACCTAAAGGATTATTAGGAACACCTGTTCAATTTCTCATTAATGCAATTATCTAATCAACCAATCACATGGCAGTTGCTTCAATGCATTTAGGGGTGTGGTCCTGGTCAAGACAATCTCCTGAACTCCAAACTGAATGTCAGAATGGGAAAGAAAGGTGATTCAAGCAATTTTGAGCGTGGCATGGTTGTTGGTGCCAGACGGGCCGGTCTGAGTATTTCACAATCTGCTCAGTTACTGGGATTTTCACGCACAACCATTTCTAGGGTTTACAAAGAATGGTGTGAAAAGGGAAAAATATCCAGTATGCGGCAGTCCTGTGGGCGAAAATGCCTTGTTGATGCTAGAGGTCAGAGGAGAATGGGCCGACTGATTCAAGCTGATAGAAGAGCAACTTTGACTGAAATAACCACTCGTTACAACCGAGGTATGCAGCAAAGCATTTGTGAAGCCACAACATGCACAGCCTTGAGGCGGATGGGCTACAACAGCAGAAGACCCCACTGGGTACCACTCATCTCCACTACAAATAGGAAAAAGAGGCTACAATTTGCAAGAGCTCACCAAAATTGGACAGTTGAAGACTGGAAAAATGTTGCCTGGTCTGATGAGTCTCGATTTCTGTTGAGACATTCAGATGGTAGAGTCAGAATTTGGCGTAAACAGAATGAGAACATGGATCCATCATGCCTTGTTACCACTGTGCAGGCTGGTGGTGCTGGTGTAATGGTGTGGGGGATGTTTTCTTGGCACACTTTAGGCCCCTTAGTGCCAATTGGGCATCGTTTAAATGCAACGGCCTACCTGAGCATTATTTCTGACCATGTCCATCCCTTTATGGCCACCATGTACCCATCCTCTGATGGCTACTTCCAGCAGGATAATGCACCATGTCACAAAGCTCGAATCATTTCAAATTGGTTTCTCGAACATGACAATGTACTGAACACTGTACTAAAATGTCCCCCACAGTCACCAGATCTCAACCCAATAGAGTATCTTTTATCATGGGATAACATCTTGGGATGTGGTGGAACGGGAGCTTCGTGCCCTGGATGTGCATCCCACAAATCTCCATCAACTGCAAAATGTTATCCTATCAATACGGGCCAACATTTCTAAAGAATGCTTTCAGCACCTTGTTGAATCAATGCCACGTAGAATTAAGGCAGTTCTGAAGGCAAAAGGGGGTCAAACACAGTATTAGTATGGTGTTCCTAATAATCCTTTAGGTGAGTGTGTGTGTGTGTATATATATATATATATATATATATATATATTAGGGGTGGAACGGTACACAGAAGTCACGGTTCGGTACAATGAAGTGAAAAGCAAAACAAAAATGCAGAAGGCATTTTTATAAATGTCTTAAGCCTTGTATTTTTTAAATAAGTTTTATTAATAAAGGCATAGAACCAGTTTATTTGTAGTGCACTGACAATAGTTTTATATAATTTAATTAGTTTATTAATTAAATTAATAAAAAGACAAAAAGACCTTGTGATTATGTTTGGTAATTGTACCTGAATGAATTTAATATTAATTTGCTATATTTCAGTGTACACAAATATATGTAAACACTTTGCAGTTTGAATGATGTCCTGTATGAACAAAAGGAAGGAGTACGTTTTTGTGTTTCTACTGTTCGATCGCGCCCGCGCCTCTCTCTCTCTCTCTCTCTCTCTCACTCTCTCACACACACGCGCGGTTCGATCGTGCCTCTCCCTCTCTCGCGCACACACACACAGTTCGATCGCGCCCGCGGCTCTCTCTCTCTCACACACACAGTTCGATCGAACCCGCGCCTCTCCCTCTCTTGCGCGCACACACACACTTCAGCATTGCAATATTGACATCGCAGTCTGTTCATTATGCTGCGTTCAGACCAAACGCGAATTGAGCGAAATTTTTCGCTATTTAGAGTTTTATTTATTTTTATACCGTGTAAATTCGTGCACCGAACCGTGACGCCCGTACCGATTCGGTTCAATACGAATACATGTACCGTTCCCATCCCCTAATATATATATATATATATATATATATAATGCACCGTATTACATATTCATTAATTTTACATAACATGTTCTTCAAAATGTATTGTTTTCAGGATTTATTCAAAAATACACATTTCACCATTTAAATATTTATTTCAGCAATGATAAAATTTTTCTACTCAATTCATTAAGTTGATTTAAAAACTGCCTTCTGTGCAATTGAAGTGTTTTTATTAAACTCAGTTTTTATTTGAGTGTTGATTTTTATAAATTTATATATTAAATAAACGTTACAGTTTTTAGTTTTTGCTAAACGAGATCTTTAATTTCATTTGGGTGCATCGCTAGTGATGACAGTATTGTAATAACTCCATAATAACTGTCTTTTAATCTGCAAAAACTTTTTTTTTCCGGCAAATCACTTGTGCAAGAAGCAAAGACTGAAACATGAACTCTATCGTACTGCTGCCTTGCTGGAGCGGTTCGTTTCCTTTCACAATCAGTCATTGCTCTAGTGCTCAGTGGAGTTGCTGATGTTCATTATCTTCTGTGCCGTAGACGACGCCTCAGATCTGTTTCTTCCGCTGCCATCTGACGTCACAAACAACGAGAGCGTGGACTGTTCGACGGCTCTCTGTGTCCCGCTGGAAGCAGAGAAGTGTGGCACAGATGTAAGCGTGGACGAGGCTTCTGATTGGCTGAACTCGACAGACCAATCCCTGCAGCTCCTGCGTGCAGATGCACTGACTCAGTCTCGAGCGGCCCTGCAGGTGTCTGTGGACCAGCTCTCTCTTACCCACGAGTCCCTCTGTGAGACCGATGACATGGACGCCAGCCTCATGCCACGCTCCCCTCTCCAGACCCGTCTACAGGAAGAAAGCCTTGCACCTGCAGCCCTCTTACCCTCACAGGAAGTGATGTCAGCTGTGGAGGAAAACCCGCTGAGCGAGCTTCTGGAAAGAGCACAGGTAGAGTCTACGAAACCACTTCACCATACAGCTTTGTGCTTGATTCTTCTAGTTCAGTGAAAGAAAAACACACACCTGCAGTACATAAACGTTTAAAGCCCCCCTGTGGTCAATAATTTTATCCTGTAAAACTCATCTTTAATCACAAAAATTACGTATTTAAAAAGTTTTTCCTTGAAAAATGTCTTTATGCCTTAAAATAGCTTGAATGTAACTCGACACCCTTGCCTTATTTAGTATACACGTTTCTATGAATATGCAAATGAGCCCCGCCTCTCACTCACTCCGCTCAGAGATCCACTCGTGACGATCACACGTTGATCTGATTGGTTACAAGGTAGTTTGTGACGTCAGAAACACCATGATTTCAAACTGTGTTTTTGAGACTCTTTGGTTCACTGCAGTTTTAAAGAGAAAATAGGACAGCAATGCAATGAATTTACACATGGTTTGTCTTAAAGCATATTAAGTCAAGTCACCTTCATTTATATAGCGCTTTCAACAATATGGACTGTTTCAAAGCAGCTTTACAGTGATAATAGAAAATTAAAGTAACAGATTGTTTTGGCTTTACAGCAGCTCTAGAATAAAGTTATTGTCCAGCTAACGTTAGTTTTGATTGATTCACTTCCTTCGCAACGATCATTAGTTATCAACTTAGGGGCCGCTAACACGACACCGTTCTAACAGAAAACCTTTAATGCGATCCGATCTGCACAAAACAGTGCCTGGTGGCTCTGAGAATTTTTTTTATTTTTTATCGCTTCCGCGTAGCCACGTGAATCGGAATCATCCCGACAACGTTTTATCAGTACAGAGGTAAAGGGAAGGGAGAGACTTAAAAACACTACATTAAAATCTAGATTTTCACCACAGGGGGAATTAAATAGATGGATGTTGATTTTAAACTTTTTTTTTATTTTTTTTTTATGACTTTTAATATGCCAGTTAAATTAATGTCAGATCAATAGACTGCTGAGAATTGTGCTTTAAACTTTGTTGCAAAGTCTTTTTGTGTGAACAACCTTTAATGCTGCACTATAACAAGTCACTACAGAAGTCTTTTTTACCAAGACTTTGTCATAAACTGTGTGCGAAAAGTGAAGTTTGACAACACATGCATTAGTGCCGCACGATTAATCCTTAAAAGATGGCGATCTTGATTCAAACACCCATGCGATCTCATTCCTAAATGATTCGGTGTCTGTAAACCTTCACACCAGAACATTCAAATCTGTGCACTGCCGCTGATCCAGAGAGGGCACTTATCGTACAGTAGAGGTATAAAAACCGTTTCACAAACAGTCTTTTCAACCACACAGTATTGTTATTCTGTTACAAATATTCATATTATCACAGAAGTACTGGGATAAAAGTTTGTTTGGATACAAACACCGATGTCAAAATAGAGCAGATCAAGTAACTTGCCGCTTCAAATGAAGATTTCATCAATGACATCGTTACACCAGTAGGTGGCGACATATGACTGTTAAAACGTTTTACAAACTCTTCATAAAGTTTTGAAGCATCAGAGTTTTGTTTGAATAGATTTTCAATGGAGGGAAAAATCTCTCTGGTTTCATTTAAAAAAAAAATCTTCATTTGTGAATATGAACAAAAGTTTTTGGAATGACGAGGGATTGTTCACCCCTTTAAGATTTGTCCTCAAAGAAATTGCTGGATCAGCCACATAAATTAGACAACATTAGTTCTCCCACACACTATAAAAACCTGTCAGAATGGGTTTACATGAGCCGGAAAAAAAGAAAGACTAGTCTTGCAGGTTAGATAACAACTTTTTTTCTTTGATACATAATGTAGATTGGCCTAATTTGATATCGAAAGTAAGAATGACTGCCTCTTGACTAATTGCTAGTGGGTCATACTAGATCTTAAGATAATGTCTTAACATAATTGCTAAGTTTATGCAACTGAGATGTGTTAAACCGCTTTTTCTAATCTCTTAAATGGTGGTGTAAGAAACCATTTCAGGTGTGCTATTTCCTGAAAAAAAGTTTTCTAAAAGGGACGGTTTAGATATTACACATATTTTTGTCAGTCCGTACAGTGGAGACCAATGTTGTCTGTCCAAAATATCATCTTGAATGAAGATGTAATTGCATACAGGTTTGGAATGACTGTTGGCATTTTTGGGTGAACTGTCCCTTTAGGAGTGTCCAACTGCAGCACAACAATACTGAACATGAGTCGGCTCATGCTGGTTTACTGGAGCACGTTCACTAGAGTTTGGCCGTTTGTCAAAGTTTATTTATAAAGCACTTTTTCACAGCAAGTGTTTATCAAAGTGCTGTACACACATATCCCATATCAATGGTACCGTCAACAGCACATAATAAAACAAGGCAACTCTCACAAAGCGTCAAATGCCAAACTATAAAAATACTTTTTTAATGTAGTTTTAAAAACAGCAAGTGTTTGAGCATCACACGCTCAACCATCATGTAGGACATTCAGATAACTGTGTCTGTAAACTTGTCTTGCTCCTGCCAGGCGGCGGGGGATGTAAAGGGCATTCTGGAGGAGTCCACCATCTCGTTCATCAGCCTGCCAGAGTCAACCCTACAGGACCTCAGTGAAGACCTGGGGAGTGAGCCACAGGAGGGCACATCTGACTGCAGTGAGGTGAGGGCACAGATGAGTGCATCACTTCTTAAAGGAGTAGTTCACTTTAAAATGAAAATTACCCCATGATTTACTCGGCCTCAAGCCACCCTAGGTGTATATTTCTTCTTTCAGACAAACACAGAGTTAAATAAAAAAATGTTCTGGCTCTTCTGAGCTTTGATGGTTGATTTGCGCTGCCATTATAGTTTAAAGCTCATAGAAGTGCATCCATCCATCATTAAAGTGCTCCACACGGCTCTGGGGGTTAATAAAGGCCTTCTGAAGCAAAAAGATGAGTTTATAAACTCCTAAATATGTATATTTTTCTTACACAAAGTAAAATTCTAGTTGCCAGGCGGATACGCAGTATCCTATACGCAGTCTACTTGCGCCTAAAGCACAACTTGTGACTGCCATGATGCACTACGCTACTTCTGACTAGCGTAAATATCAGCAGTGCGCAGTTGTGTTTTACACTTAAGTCAAATCTGTATGTTCGTTCGGCTGCTTTAAGTTGTTCGTTGGGGGTTTTAAATATGAATATTTTTCTTACACAAACGCATCGCTTCAGAAGGCCTTTATTAACCCCCAGAGCAGTGTGGAGCACTTTAATCATGGATAGATGCGCTTTTATGAGCTTTAAACTGATGGTAGCAATCCACTGCCATTATAAAGCTCAAAGCTTCAGGGTGTTTATTGATATAATACTGATTGTGTTCGTCTGAAAGAAGAAAATCATATACACAGGATGGCTTGAGGATGAGTAAATCATGGGGTAATTTTCATTTTAAAATGAACTACTCCTTTAAGATTCAAACCTAACAAATCCTGTCTCTCGTAGGGCAAAGCGTCGAGCCGTCCGGTGGAGGACGACAGCCAATCAGAGGAGCCACAGCCATTGTTCCCTCATGCTGGTTGGTGAACTTTCAGGCCGTGAACTCTTCATGAAGAGTATTGTTATTGTAATATTCACAATTGTAATTGTGAATATTAATTACAATTATCACAATTTACAATGAATGATGTTTTGAATAGCTTTATAACTGGTTCTCAACTCGGTTGGCCATGTGACACACATTTCGGCATGGTCATCAAGCCGCTAGTCCCGCGAGACACTTTTTTTTTTTTAGGAATTAAATAGGCCTATTATAATACATTTGGTTCTCTGAAGTAGTCATGATTCGCCTCTCACAACTTAACATGCTCTAAACACCTCTTAAATGGATAGTTCACCCAAAAATGAAAATTCTGTCAGTAATTACTCTCCTTCATGTTGTTCAACCCCGTAAGACCTTCGTTCATCATCTGAACACAAATTAAGATATTTGTGATTAAATCTGAGAGCTGGATCACTCCTCCATAGGCTTCTAAGGGATTGACACTTGTTCCCCAAAAAGTCATTAAAGACATCATTAAATAGTCTGAGTGACTACAGTGGCTCAATCTTAAGTTTATCAAGGGAAAAAAAACCCAAAAATAATGACTTTATTTCCACTATTCATTTCCTTCTCTCTGGGCCTCGAGTCAGTTCACTAGTGTAATAGCGCAGTTCTTCTGTGTTGTACGTCACGCGTAGGCTCACTATTGGCCGACGCTGGTCATGTGTGTGATGCGTGTGACGTACAACACAGAAACACTACGCTATTACACTAGTGAACTCACTCGAGGCCCACAGAGAAGGAAATGAATAGTTGAAATAAAGTCGTTATTTTTGTTGTTTTTTTGTGCACAAAAAGTATTCTCGTCGCTTGATAAACTTAAGATTGAGCCACTGTAGTCACTTGGACTATTTTAACGATGTCTTTAATAACTTTTCGGGGCTGGCAAGTTTCAATCCCTTAAGAAGCCTATGGAGGAGTGATCCAGCTCTCAGATTTCATCAAAAATATCTTAATTCGTGTTCTGAAAATGAACGAAGGTCTTACGGGGTTGAAGAACATGAGGGTGAGTAAATACTGACAGAATTTACATTTTTGGGTGAACTATCCCTTTAAGCACGCAGAATAATGTACTTTTTTTTGGTAATCGCAGCTTTGAACGATTACGTAATCGTGGCATCCGTAATCGCAATTAGAAATTTTATTAATTGTGCCTAGCCGTAGCGTGTCTGCAGCGTGTGTGTCTGTTGCAGTGATGCTGCTGGAGTTTCAGAGCTCTCCTGCTCAGCGTCAGCGGCGGGACGGTCTGGCTCACAGGTCAGCGCTCAGGGTGGCTCAGATCCGAGCCAGACGCTCGGTGTCACACAGGCTTCCCACCGCAGCGCACGTTGATGAGGCGAGCACGCCTGAACACGCACTGAAGAGTGTTGCTGAGGTCAGGGTCTGCAGCACCGCTCAGAGACGCGTGGAGGAGGCAGAGATGCACCGGCGCACTGAGAGGTACGGCACGCTAATATTAGTTCATGTTAATTTCTTGCATTGCATTGATCTGGAAAGTAAGGGTGCTCCGATCGATATAGCCTTATATAGTTTGATCAGTGGTCTCTATAAGAGCTGATCAGATGATGCAAAACTCAAGACAGTTTTTCTATGCACAGCTCAAATTGTATCGCTACATTAACCGGTCTGGCAGCTCTACCAGGTGTCTGATAAGGACAATATATTTGCAATGCCTTTTTTTTCGGAGAGCGGAACCATCGCAACGACAGCAAGAAACTAGAGCTGTGATATTTTAGCGCTCCTTTACAGCGGTGTACTTTCATTCCTCCCTAAAAGCCAAAACTTAACGTCCAAATCAGCTAGATCAGGGATTGTCGTTAAACAGTCTGTTGCTAAACTGCAGGACATGCTTGATGATAAAGATGGTTATTAAAATTGCATTAAAGGTGCGGAAGTGATGCTGTTCCTCAAGCGGCTTTCTGTGCGCACGCTCCGAGAAGTGAACTCTGGGCTTCGGGTTTCAGTCAAATACACACAAACATGTCGAAATGCCCGGCTTCACTTAAACGCCGTCACAGTTATGTCTTAAGTGAACATAAACAGTTGAGAAATAAATTGCATGTGTATCAGTATATTGGATCTGTGCGTTCACTCTTAAAGTGACAGCAGCCTAATATCCCTGCTGTTGGATATTATACTGCTTAATTTTTTATACTTAAAATTATGGCTGGGTATTGACACAAATTTCACAATTCGATTAGATTTCGATTCGCAAGCTTGTGATTCGATTTCGATTCAGTATTGATTATTTTGGATATCAGGTACAATACATGGCAAATATTCTCAAGGAAAACAAATCTCTTAACTAATGCTGTAAACTGTGGGATTCAGTTGTAGCCTATAGGCAGTGATGGGAATAACGGCGTTATAAATAACGCCGTTACTAACGGCATTACTTTTTCCAGTAACGAGTAATCTAATTGATTACTCTTCTCATCTTAATAACGCCGTTACCGTTACTGCCAAAAAATGCGGCGCGTTACTATAACTGATGAAGCTGTTTTTTTTTTCATCAGACCAACTAGATCTCTGAGCGAGAGGCAAATACTTTTTTTACTGTTCTTCCTTGGTTAGTGGGCAGAGCACGAGACAAGCGCATAAATGCTGACGATTGGCTATAAGGTAGAGTAAAATGTCATTGTAAGCCAATCAGAGGTAGAGTTGGGCGGGTGTTCGAAAGCACGCATAGTAGTGATGGGCATTCGGCTCTTTTGACTCAGCTCACTGAAAAGAGCCGGCTCTTTTGGCTCACAAACGGCTCTTTAAATGACTTTGACTATAATATTTCAATTTGTATTACATAATTATTTAATTTCTATAGGCTAAATTTGTAAAAATAGAGTCGGCTCTTCAGATATGCGAGCCAGCTCCCAACGTTCACCTAAAAGAGCCGGCTCTTAGAGTCGGCTCATTCGCGAATCGCGAACGACCCATCAAAAGCTCATTCGCGAACGAGTCGATCCATCATCACTAACGCTCATTCGCGAACGACCCATCATCACTAACGGCTAACGCTCATGAATTGCGAACGACCCATCATAACGCATAGTCGGGCAGGACAGGACACACAAGGAACAACACAAGCCAGTCAGTCAACGAGAGACAGGTATGGCGACGAGCTTAACAAGCTTAATTTAATTTTGCCCAGTTGTGGCCTGTTGAGGGGCAATAAATATCAAAATTTCCAAAACATCTATTGTGTTATTTGCATTGATCCACTATATAAACATAATATCTACATACATGGCGTTTGATTGGAGGCTAGTCTCACTTTGTCCCACAGCAACTTTTTTTTTTTTTAGATGCGTGTACAATGTTTCATGTTTCTGTTAATAATGTATTGTATTAATTGTCCATTTCATTATAATATTCAAATTTATCATAAATAATTGAACATGCACATGTATTTTAAGTTCCGTTAAAGAGGGGTAGAGGTGGGGTCACATTTGAGCATTTCAAATTTAATTTTACTTGAAAGTAACGCAATAGTTACTTTCATAAGTAACTAGTTACTTTTAAAATTTGTAACTGAGTTACTAATTTAGTTACTTTTTGGAAGAAGTAACTAGTAACTGTAACTAATTACTTTTTAAAAGTAACTTGCCCAACACTGCCTATAGGCTTCATTAGCCTTCTATAGCCTAATATTGAAGGTAAAAAAATAACTGATTTGAATACAAACACTTAAATTACACTTATTTATTTTTCTAATAATACATTTATTTGAAATATAAACATTTAAATGGTGGATGTCATAAAAACTTGCCAGATTTATTCAGACATGCATTAAATATTGAAGAACATAAAAAATTATAATGAATACGTAATATGGTGCATATATTAGCAAAATGCTCCTCTCTAGAGTTAATTTTTCTAGCTGACTAACGAGTTTATGGTCACTTGCTATGGATATGGACATATGTGACGTTACATGACATTGTTTACATTATTGTTTTCACTGACGTCTTTCCGCGGTTGAAACACTGATTGAGTGATTCCATGTAACATGAAAAGTTGTACTCTATTTTTTAAAACACTTTCAGATGCTCATGAATGTTTATTTTGCGCTGTAGTTGGTAATATTAAGGCGGAAGAGAAGATGTGCCCGCGCTGCTGCTTCTCTTGAGCTGCGCCAGAGCGATCTCACGCCAAAGCGGTGTTTGTTTTTGAATTTCGTAAGAAAATGGACATAATTTGAAATCTGAGACTGTTTCATATCAATAGTAACAAAGCACAAAGATTATTGCGTTTATTGGATGGGATGCGCGCTACAATGTTCCATTCATTCATCAACTATGACTATTGCCTAATTGATTCTTGGGATTTAAGAATCGATATTGGTTCGTAAAAATGAGAATCGATTAAAATCAAGAAATCTTTTTTTTTTTTTTTACCCAGCCCTACTTAAAATACATTAAGAAAAGTATTATTTATCTCAGTGACTGTATCTGTGATTGGTATCGGACAATAAAGCTTCCAGTAATCTGTGATCGGCCCCAAAAACCTGATCCTTATTGCAAAACTCATTTTACACCAATCTTCAAAGGCCCTCGTGTTTTTAAATCATGTTTGCTCACTCAATAATTGGCACACTGAACAAAGTTGCTCCCAGACCATGTGATCTGCATATTTAAAAAGACCAGCTGTATTACTCTTAATTTGTAGCATGTTGGTATATATTGAAAATAAAAGTGGGAACTAAACACAATCCTGTGGAGCTCGTATTTAAAACCAGTTCTCTTGAAAATATGCCATTCTGCAGTCCATCTGAAAAAGTCTTTGATCAATATATAAAGCCAGAATTTATATTCACATGTGGTGATAAGTGAGCCTGCGTAGTATTAAACACTGAAGTAAAATTAACAGTGCCAGTGCTTTAGATTTGGATCCTTGAATATGCTTTGCTATGAAGTCGGTCAACATAAGTGTGGTTTGTGCCTGAACTTCCTGTTGGGTTTCAGATTGTACAGTCAGTTAGAGGAAGTGAAACAGCAGAAGGAGTCCCGGAGCCGCCAAGAGTTGTACGCCAAGAACCGGGAGAAAGCCAGAGACTTCCAGAGGGTGAGACGCACGACCAGCACACACATTCATCACACATGATGATCTCGTCACGTGACTGGAGGAGTCTCACCGATACTGGAAACATGGAGCACATTGAAATCAAAAATGACCCGTGCACAGGAACATTCCTCAAAAGATCATCTTGATGGGAACTTTAGAACTCTTTCCTCAGATTTACACGGGCAGCAAACCAAGCAAGTGCTGCTGCTCAAGTCTGTGTCTGATTTATGTTTCTCACACGCCTCACATTTGCCTCCCTTTTTGTTTCTTGAATATTCGAGTGAATCTTCAGGTCATAATTCACTCCAAAAGCAGACAGGATAGTTCTGTGTTGTACAGATACAGACACGATGAGATCTGTGACGCGCCTCTCTCTCTTTTACAGAAGACTCTGGAGAAACTGAGGGCCAAACTCCAGCCGTGACGTCTGTGGAGGACCGTTTCTGCTGTTTGTGTTCGTCTCAAGCACTTTTATTTGTATGTCTGTATGTTGTGTATTTTAAGTAAAATGTTCTTTGAATTAATAGTTGTCCGTGAATCTTGTGAATATCCCTGAAAGCGATTGGTGGTGTAATTAAAAAACGATATCCTGCTGTAACGGGACATCTGAAGATGCTGATGTCACGAGCACACACACACTGTCCCAATCCCAAAGAAGAGTCTTATTTACAGATCATTGTGAAATGAATGGGGAGCTCTTAAAGCAACACCAAGGAACTTGCGGTCGCCCTACAGGTCGGAAGCGGAATTGTCCATTACCGTTGTCGTAATTAATTTAGCCTACCGCAGCCTACTGTCGCACGCGCACGCTCGCTGTTTATCCAGCACTGGCTTTGGAATCAACAATGGCCACAGACAAGGTAGAGTATGATGCATGATTTTATGAAAGACATCACAAACGAAGAAAAACTATGTATGCCATAAAGCAGTCGAATTTTGTAGTTCTTTTTGTGCTCCGGTTCCTACCCGAAGTTACATAGTGCCAGTAAAAGTGATACAGACACTGTCAGGCTATGGCAGACGTGTCATTCAGCCTATTGTAAGTCGATGTACCATCACAAGGGTCTTGGAAATATATTATGAAGGTTGAAAAACGACATGGTGTTACTTTAATCATCAGCGAGCGTAGAGCATGGCTCCGCTAGCAGGGTTTCAGTGCGTCGTGGTCTGGATTTGGCTTTGGAAAGCGTTTGGTCGCTCGATTTCCAGCGCCGTGAAAATCCAACAGTGCAAATGTGTTGGGAAATTTGGGCTTGAATGTAAGAGGCATGTGCTCTGAAATCACATCCCGGTGGAAAATCTAGAACTAGTGGACCAATGGTGACGCCCCAATTTACATGAAACTCGAACTGCAACATGTAGAAGAGCAAGCGCAGAACACGGAAAGAAGAGTGAAGAGGAAAACCGCACAAACGTACAAAAAAATAAATTATATTTTCCTTGGTTTTATTACTCTGTACTCTATTGCATTTTCTGCCCATGTTTTTTAAAGAAAACATTAAAAAATATTTTGCACAAAAACTTGTTCAAGTTTTTATCCATGCTTGTTTTTGATTCACGCTCACAATTTGATCAGTGACCACGTTGTTTGCTATTCGGATAATTTTGCATGGTTTTTTTCAGTTTGTGCAATATATTTTTACATGTGTTTTTAAATTTTTGTTTTAAGCTTATTCATTTTTTAATCCATGGCCGCAATACATTTGGCGGGATACTGATCCGATAGTTCTCTCAAATATTACACACATACAAACCATGACATCCATACCAACACACACACACAATTATTGCTGCATAATTTCTCCAATGGCTCTATAATATGCAGAAGCAGAAAACAGGAATAAAGTGAATATTTGCTTTATAGACCAGAACTGACAAAATGGTATCTGGTAAAAAAAAAAAAATAATAATAATTTGAATTTTGAAGCTTTGCCAACTAAATAAAAGCCTTTTAACAAAGATTGCATCATTTTATAGTTAAATGGCCCTGGGATTAAAAATTGCTGTTTGTAATGGATTTCAATGGGAACATTTTTGTCCAAAAGGCGCTGAGGAAGTATTTTGTGTTGCTAGTGAAAAATAGATTTATTCAAGGAAATGGTGGTGAAATGGTAAAATTCCAATAAAAATGCACACCTGTGCCTAAATGTATGCAGTTGGCATTAACACAGGCAAAAATGATAAAAAACAAAACAGAACTGGCAAAAGACACACACTCTCTAATAACCTTCAGAAAGTTAGTCTGGCATGTGTGATGTGGTTTCCAGTTTCCCTAACTCACTCTGATGGCTAGAAAGCCTCTTGCTCCCCAATCAGCCGGTGTCTTCAGGACGGTTACAGCGGATTAAATCTCAATCTGTGTCACTTCTGATCAGAGGGTTTATATTGTATCTCGTTCTACATGATTCATCCTGTTCAGGTTTGTGACGTCAGAAACACCAGCGATTTCACACCGTGTTTTTGAGACTGTCTTTGGTTCACTGCAGTTTTAAGAAGAAAATACTCAGCAATGCTGTCAACTTATGAATTTACTCATGGTTTGTCTTAAAGCATATTAAAAACACCACATAGACATATAAACAACATTAAAATCTGGATTTTCCCCACAGGGGGACTTTAAGGGTTCAACTAGCAGGGTTATGTAATGCTCATCATTGCCATAAAGCTAATGTTAAATTATTATTTTTTTACTTTTTTTTTTATCTATAGTATTTGCAATGATAAATTGCAACCTTACAACCACAGTTGTAATATAAATCTTTAGTGAAAAATCTATTTCCTGAACAGATAATCTATTATAAATTCTACAAGTTAGTCAACATTTACCACAATAAATACAATAGAATTTGATCAATTTTAGTAAGAGTGGTCATGAGTAGTTTAAAAGGCTTTCTGATTTATGTGGCTGCAGGATGATGTTTTTTCAACAGTCTTTGTGGTTTTTGTTGCTTGTTTCGGTTATTGCCGCCCACACACAGCACAGTAGGTTATAGTCTGTAATCATATCAATTACAAAGAGTGATTTTGTTGAAGGGGTTAAACTAAAATTAACCTGTATTACATCTGATTTAATTAGTTGAACATTGATTAAATTACCCTTGAATGGACAGAGACAGGGAACACGGAGAATCGTTAGGAAATGAGGAGGGAGAGTTGTAACAAGAAGATATTTTTAGCACAGATCAGGTCGGGTGAGGTCTGTAGTTCACTAAAGCTTTTTCTGATGGAGGAATTGTATATTGTGACAGTGCAAACAAATGACAGGATGATCCTCATTCCAGCCTGTCATCATGAGGTTAACGGGACGTCCCACGCACGGGGTGGGACTCAGTGCAGGTCTGGACATACATCTCCTCTCATACTGTGTGTGTGTGTGTGTGTGTGTGTGTGTGTGAGAGAGAGAGAATGATGTCTGTGCCTTCCTCCAAATTTGAAATTACGTAAGAAAAAACATTGACAAGGTCGAGTAGTAGTTTTTATTTATTTGTTTTGTACAGTTCAAGTGTAAAAATAGTAGTATTTTTAAATTATTTAATTCATCTTTAATTTATTGTTTATATTTATTTTACATTCATTTAGTTTTACTCAGTTAACAGATCAAACGTTTTAAAAAAGACATTTAGGAATGATATTGATATAAATGTTGTTTTTATGACATCATTACTACCGTACTATATTATTATTTTGTGGTTTTATTCTGAATGAGTATTAGCTTGACCTGTTTCGTCATAGCTAGGAAAACTACTGACCAATCAGAGTAGTGTGTGAATGACATGAGTGTAATCTGATTGGCTGACTCCGTCCGTGATCTCAGTAGTAATGAATGGCAGATGACTGAGCGCACGCACAGAAACGGTTTGCCGGAGATTTGAACGAGCTCGTGACAGTCTAGAGGAATCTCACCCGCGCGCATCAAGGTAAGCCGCAACTACAATAAGGCAACGAAGTCGCAATCCTCGTAACTTGTCAAGTGTCTTGTTTTTTTTTGTGTGGAAAGTGTTCGAATATTATCTTAATTCTGAATGAGTTCTTCAAATTCTTGTTTTGTGTAGTTTATACACGTATGTGTTATCTTGTTTCCCGGTAGCGGCTCGCGCATCAAACCAGCTGATGCAACAACTCTGTGTTTGTCCAGATGAATGAATGCGTGCATTTAATGCTTCACTGCCCCTGTTGTGTACACGAGCGCGAGTGCTGCTGCATACTAAACACGCACTTGGCACCCAGGCTCGTGTTGTGTCGTGATTCAGCGGCTCCTGCTGATGTTTACTAGCTCTTGTTGTAGTGGCGTCACCACGACTGGCTGTTTGTTTCCTGTCGCTCAGGCTTCACCATGACAACCGCGGCTCACGCGCAGGAGCTCTTCCGGCGCGCGCAGGCCGTGTGCTTTGACGTGGACAGCACCGTGATCCGCGAGGAGGGCATCGACGAGCTCGCGAAGTTCTGCGGCGTCGGGGACGCGGTCACGGAGATGTCAGTACACACACACACACACCTTGTCCAAAATATTCACACTTGCGGTCTTTGCTCTTGATCACTTGTCTCTCTATTTGGCCCTAGTGTTCAAGTAGGCGTAAAGACTGCAAGTGTGTGTAGAACTTTGGATTACTTGATGGGACACATTTAAGTTATAGTCTTGCTAAACAAATGCAAGTGTTTACAGAGCTTTCATTTATTATATGTTCAATACCTTGCATTTTAAAATAAACTCCTACATTGCTGTTCAGTAGTCGCTATGTAACTAACAGAAGACACTAATTTACAATTCTGGTGCTTCTAATTAAGTGATAAAAACAGTTGCAAAATGCAAATCGGCCTGCACATACCAGACTCATCTTTGCACCAATACAATGTGCAACACTATGTTTTTACTACCAAATTACATGCATCTAATTAATTTAAATGACAGTGGAATGTTTTCCTCGACATCTCGCGATTTCGTGGCGCATGAGTTCCCGAACATAATGCATTATGGGATACGCTTAGCCTAGAGACAGTGTGGGTTTAGTGTGCATTAAGGGCACTGTCCCATGTCTTAAAGATGCCAAAGTGCAGTCTTGCTCACTTGAGAGCGCGTGCACGCGACAGGGAGTAAGACCGCAAGTGTGGGTATTTGGACAAGGCGACACACACACACATGCACCCTAGCCATTGCTCAAACACACACAGCACTGAGTTTGAGAGCGCACCCCTGTGGTTGTGTGTCCGCAGGACCCGGAATGCCATGGGCGGCTCTGTCTCATTCCACACAGCTCTGAGTGAGCGTCTGTCCATCATCAAGTGCTCAAGGGAGCAGGTCAACAAACTGCTCACGGACCACCCGCCGCAGCTCACGCCAGGGATCAGGTACACTTCCCCGCTTTTGCAAAGTCTTTCAGCTTTATTGACTTGAAGGACTTGTGAATGTAACAAAACAATACACATACAACAAAGGTAACAATAAGTTATAGTCTTGCTATAACTTATAACTTAACTTTGTTATAACTGTCATAAAGGTAACAATATTATTGATACTATTTTTTTATTTTTATTAAAAAATAGTATATGGCACCAGTAACTAAGGTTTCCAACAGAACTAATAAGATATACACTAACTATACACTTTATATACACTATAAAAAAAACTATACAATATACACTTTGCACACACTATTAATGAAGTTTTACACTTTATTTGCTATATACACTACAAACACGCTACACACAATATTTATACAAACTACACTATACACCGTATATACACTATACACACACTTTTTTATACATTTACACTACACTTTACACCCTGTATGCACACTACACTAGATGCACTATACACTATACACACACACACTTTTTATACATTTACACTACACTAGATGGATGCACTATACACAGTATACACAACACACACACACACTTTTTATTCTTTTACACTACACTTTACACCACACTAGATAATACTATGTATATAGTGTTACACTACAAACTACACTATATACACAGTATATACACTAAAAATTACACGCACTTTGTATACATTTACACTACACCACATTAGATGCACTATACACAGTATATAAACTACACACACTTTTTATACATTTACACTACTTTACATCACAATACACTATACACAGTATATAAACTACACACTACACACACTTTTTATACATTTGCACTAAACTTTACACCCTATATACACTTACACACTAGATGCACTATACACAGTATAATATACACTACACATTATATGCTATTGACAGTAAAATGAAGTACACTGTAAAGTACACGTGACCAGTGTGCGCTGAGCGCACGCGTGTGTGTGTGTGTGCAGCTGTGCTGACGCGGTGTGTGTGTCCTCAGGGAGCTGGTGGACAGTCTTCATCAGCGCAGTGTGAAGGTCTTCCTCATCTCTGGCGGCTTCCGCTGCATCGTTGAACACGTGGCGTCGCAGCTCCACATTCCCCTGCACCACGTCTACGCTAACCGCCTCAAGTTTTACTTCAACGGTAAGAGGCGTCATCCTGGCGCTGGCTCATGCGGCCGCTGGCGCTACGCTTACATGCAACCTAGTAATCGAGTTGATGGCGCAATCGGACTGAAAAGCCTTCATGCCTTAATCGATCCCAATGAGATTTCGATCGGATTGAAAGGGGTGGTTTATTCCTTTTCTAATTCATTCGGGTCACATGACGTCACTGTAGCTTTGCGCCGCCATCTTTACGACCGACGGTCTCAGTAATGCCTGCAATATGTTGTGCAGTTGGCTGCAACAATAGCCGAAAGAGGAACCCCGAACTGGTATTTTATTCTATACCAAAAGAAAAGTTTTTATTGACCAATTTTATTAATCATATTGTATCATGTCTGATCTTTCTGTGCGCACACACCCGACCCGAAGCGTGCAGCCATAGACCCCTATCAAAGTCCTTTTAGGCAAGTCATGCCACTCGGCCGCCATCTTGGCAACGCCTCCGGGCAGCTATTTCGGACTAACAAGACCAGGCTCCTATCTAAATGAATGGGCAGAGAGTCAGAACTGCACTTTCACTGGTCACCGGGACATAAAAACTGCATGTATAGAAACAGCAGTAAAATAGGATAAAAATCGCTGGAAAAGTTTGATGACTTTGCCCCAAAATAAGGTTTAAAACGCCTTTTTCCCCACAGGTTATACTTTTACTACGCATGCGCAAGGGTTCTCTCCCTCTCTGACGTGCGCGCGCTGCACGGTTTGAAGCACAGTATGTGTGAGCTCTCGCTCGCTCGCTCTAGATTCCGGGATTTTAACTATTTTGCGGGCATCAGGGAGCGCTATAAATATGCGGTAGACACTTGGGATGTCTGATGTCTGCAAATCTGCCGCCTTTTCAATCAGTAACGTATTTTCCCGTCGCAAACCTCAACTATGCGCATGCGTCAGTGGAACCAGACGATAGGCTTAAATGTTTCCCGGCTTGACTGTTAAAGGCAGACGATTGGCTTTCCAGCGGGAGGGGCTGGACGTGTGCATACAACCGCCATCTTTGGTGTTATGGGTTTTCCCTATATAGTTGTATTGAGGATTGAGTAAGTGGCATGTTTCTATATAAATTGTCTCTGCCCCTATACAGCGTGCGAGTAATGAATTGAGCTCTGTTTCGTGTCTGAATGGACAAATACACACAACATTGTTTAAATGTCCATTTTGGAGAGTATTCACATAAAATATGTCGGTTTTGTCTTTAACAGAGTTGTCATCCAGTCTCTTCGGTAGAGAGAGAGAGATACACGAGGAAAACAAACAAGCATGCAAATGGAAATTATCGCGGCCGGAAAAATTATCGAGCTCATTTCTATTATTGTGCGATTAATTGATTTATTGACTATCGCGACAGGCCTAATCCAGATTAATGACAGCTAGCAGTGAGCTGTGGCTAACAGCTGGCAAGCTACCAGCTGTTAGCCACTTAGCTAGCTAACAACTCGCTACCTAGTCAGAGCAAACTACCACCAAATTCATACATTTGAATTCTTTTTTATAATACCTACATTTCCCATGATTAAATATAAATCCTTGGTGGCCAGGTGCCGCACTTTTACGTCTTTTACCCATCCAGCAACAGCATATTGATATGCATAGCATCGGTACTCTTGAAAGCCTTCAAGCGATCCCCACTGTATAGGGAGGGGTTATGTACAAGATATATATATCTATCATGGAAGGCAAATTGGGGCAAGTCTGGGGCAGATAATAATGGACAAAAGAAAACTGGGGTAACAAATGAGGATCGGAGCCTAAAATTAAAATTTTATCCATGTATCTCTGCCTCTCTCTTTCAAATGGGCAGTTTGGGCGGCCATACCAGGCGAGATCGGTCGTCAATATGGCGGCGTTCTATTTGGTAGTGACGTAGGTGGCATCTATGAATCCGATCAAGAGAACCTGTTAACACTTGATCAGACTGAAAACCGAAATTGAAGGGACTACGCATGTGCAATGATGTGGAAATAGCGTAATGACGTATGAGGCGCTGAACGAGCTGTTCTTCCAGTTGAATAAAGAGTCATAAACGAGTGTCCCGTCATCCTAAACTTCTCCTTTCACTGCGTCTGTGAAGTGGAGCAGGACGACGGCCCACCAGTCCTGGTTTCAGACGCTCATCCACACACAACTGGTTTTGGGCATTTCCACTGCGTCATAAATATAAGCAGCGGCACAACAGTTCATATGCTCATAGTCTCCAAATTATGACCAGAAATGGATAAATATTAAGTCTGCTGTTTAAAACAAATAAAGAACCAATGTAGGAGAATAGTTATTATTAACTATTACTATTATTATTATGTGCAAGCGGTGGGAAACTGTATATCTGTATATCTGAGCGCATAACAAAAAATCAATTCCGATTTGAAGCTTGTGACATAAACAAACAAAAAAATAACAATGTGTATTGTACTGATAAAAATATAAAGACCTGATCTATTTGCGGGTTGTCGAAGGTCAAACACTCAAACAGAAGTGGAGTGACACCGTATTTAACGCAGTGTAAACTTTATGGAGTGTAATACGCACGCACTCCACACCCCTAATCCTACCCAAGGGGTTTACACAGTGCGTATCATGCAGTCAGAAACAATTTTTGGCGTATAAATGGCACGAGAAATAAAATTAGTGGTATAGATGCACACTTTCATAAGATTGTGTTGTATGTTCCCAGCAGTCCCGAGATCTCTCGCACACAATAACTGAAGCACATGCGCAGCTGCAATGATGGCCCTTTTCGTCCTCCTCCGCCTCAAAGTGTTTGGCGAACTTCGCATATATCGCAGAGCTAGCATCAATCATATTTTGCATTTGTCCATCTGTGCAAGAACCAACTTTAAGCATGTTTCAGACAGTATGTCAAGTGTAAACACATGAATCGGAAATGGGTCACAATTGAAAAAAACGTGTAAACGGACGGTCAAATAAACTGGATATAGGCAACAAATCAGAATTGGGCATCAAGACCTGCAGTGTAAACGAGGCCATAAATGCACACATCAACCCGATCACATGTTTAGCGTTCATGTAAACACTGCGTACTGATTCATCAATCGGAATGAATTCAGTCCGATTGAAACAAAAGTTGTGCATGTAAACGTAGCCCGTGAGTGATGAAGCGTGTGTGTTGTGCTGCGTCAGGCGAGTAAAGCCTTGTTAATACTCGACGCGTCCGCACGATCGCGAAGGTGCGTGCGGCAAACATGATGTCATTGCAGTGTGGGGGCAGTCGTGCGCGTTGGGTGCTCAAGACCCCATTTCGCCTGGCGGTGTGCACGGCACTTTTTGTAACCGCGCGCGGCGCCGCATCCGAAGATGAACGACTTCGAGGCGACTTTGTCCGAGCTGGTATGATCCTTCTATACACATAGAGACATTTTCATTGATGGGCGACCATAAAAGCCTCTCATTTTGTGAGTAGGAACACATTTGCATTAAGCACCCAGTTTGTACTTGTCTAAAGTAACTGCTTACATTTACAAAATAAGCCTACAATAGCAGAAGTAAGCCCTGCTGATGGAAATTAAGGTTTAAACACTCTTCAATAAGGCTTCAGTTGTTTAACTAGTTTACATGCAGTGAAAGTACAATAAACCTACTGCATTTATTACCCGGGGCGGTTCTAGGGTGAGTGGATATCCGGGGCTTAGCCAAGAGAAATCCATGTATGTGTCAGGATACAAGGAATAAACTTTAAATAAAATGTTTTATATTTGTTTTGTTTTTTTATTGTTTTTTTTTTGTTTGTTTTTTTAACAAGGTAAATCTTTCTGGCTTATTAAAATTAAAAGTCACAATGTCACACAGAGTTAAACTGAAACATCAATCCACCCTCATCAACAAAAATGCAATAATGCAAAGTAAGAATACCAAACACTTAAAGCCAAGTATAATTATAAACACATGGCTCTATACACTTACATTTTTGAAGGAGCACTTGTACATGCATTTAACAGCACTTACAATTTGCATAAATAATCGTATGAGACTAATGTATCAAATTTGGAATAC
Organism: Gila orcuttii; assembly: GCA_026230005.1. Classification (NCBI taxonomy): domain Eukaryota; kingdom Metazoa; phylum Chordata; class Actinopteri; order Cypriniformes; family Leuciscidae; genus Gila; species Gila orcuttii. Next base: position 9,220,146 of record JAPDVR010000009.1, read on the forward strand.
AGAAATATGAAATATTGAAAAAATTAGAATCGTACTTTGCCACTAGATGGCGGCAAGCCACTGCCTTAATGAGTGAGTCGGTTTATTCAATCGATTCGTTCAAAACAGATGATTCATTTAGAAAAAAGTAAGAAATGTTTTTTGAATGGCTGGGTCAGTGAATCGTTTACAAGCAAATTCATTCAGTAAACACCGTGATGCTTTCTTTGAAACCATTTTCGTTAGCGAAATATTTTCTTTACTTTTATTATCTTTTTTATTGAATTGTTGCCCTGAACTTCTCATCGATGGTTGGCCAGTTTACATGTCAGTCAGAAGCACTAGCCTGAGTGGGCGGTTCTTGTCGGTTGTGAATGACAATGCGTATTTTGACGGACACTGAAGATGTGAGAGTCGAGAGATATACATTTAATTAATTAAATTCTAATAAAAATTATTTTAATGCGAATGAAAACTCAGTGATGGTGCGTACAATGCATGTTAATAAAAACATTCAGGGCTTTACTGAAAACATTCGGGGCTCCAGCCCCCTTAGCCCACCCCTAGCGCCGCCCCTGTTTATTACTCTTTTTTTTTATTAGGTGTTCAAGCACTTTAGTGCTGAAAACCTATTTTAATTGCTATTTGAAAAAAAAAATTCCCCTAAAACGCATCGTGCAGCCCAAACCGTAAGGCCTAAAGACTTGAAACTCACTTTTGGGGAGAACCTACCAGAGTATGACCCCGATTGGCCCATAGGTGGCGCTACAGCAACCAAAAGTACTAAATTGCTCATAACTCCTAGACCGTTGGTCCTAGCCTCAAGCTTTTTACACCACTGTGATCCTTGGACGTAAAAAAAAATTTACGTCCAATTTTGTCCAAAACCTACTTTTGCGAACTAGTCCCTGGTTTTTCTCCCAATCGGAACCAAACCAGTCTAGGCCTATTCTCTGGACTCTCTAGATCAATAATTATCGAAAAATATGAATGGTAGTGTGTCTAACTTTTACAAATTACTGCTAGAAAATGTGGACAGTAACACAGAGAAAATAAAACATGACTGGGAGGAGGAAATTGGTTTTAACATTCATGAAAACTTGTGGGACGCATGCTTGAGAAACATACATACATGTTCTGTGAATGCTAGACACAATTTGATTCAGTTCAAGGTAATTCATAGGCTTCATTATTCTAAGTCAAAACTTCATAAAATATATCCCACGATTTCTCCACTATGTAATAAGTGTAAATTGTCAGAAGGCACACTGTTTCATTCTTTATGGTCATGTAGTAAAATTCAGCCATTTTGGGAATGTATATTTAAATTTATTTCTGAAGCAAATTCTATTGAGTTGGAGCCTGGGCCATGCACTGGACTTTTAGGAGCAGAGAATGCTTTTTGTAATAAATATCAGACACAGGCCATTTCGCTGTGTATGATGTTGGCAAAAAGACTTATTTTACAAATGTGGAAAGCAGATTCTGTCCCCACCTTTGAGATGTGGGCAAGGGAACTGGGAAATATGTTGTACTTGGAAGAAATGAGATTTATATTAAAAGACAAATTATCCATTTTCATTAAGATTTGGGAACCAATAAGAAAATTCTTACAGATGGACTGAACAAGCTTTATATATTATTTTAATTTCTGTTATTGCCATTCACTAGGATAAAAGACTGTATATGTTTATTCTTTGCCCATTTACAAAATGTTTTTGTTTGTAGAGCACTTGAAGACACCTTCTACAATCATTGCAATATTGTGGGGGGAGGGATGCTCTAATTTTTAAAAGCTGTAAGTACTTAGCTCAATGTAACATGTACAATGGTACTGCTTAGAAAGTATATTTAGTCGTACTCCTGTATAGTTACTGAATTGGTGGCATTGTGCATGTGGGTTGTCTTCATGAAAATGAAAATATGATTTACCATGAATCTAGCATGATTTACCACGTTCTAGTATGATTTACCATAGAGCAGTGGTTCCCAAACCTGTCCTGAAGGACCCGTTTTCTCTGTCTCTCTAATCAATCACACCTGATTCAACTCATCAGCTCATTAACCTATGTGATTATGAGCTGATGAGTTGAATCAGGTGTGTTTGATTAGGGTTCCCAACACTGTCATAGAGTACCGTGATTCTAGCATGATTTACCATAGTTTATCATGATTTACCACATTGCTAGCATTGATGTGAAGTGTCAGTACGAATGAAGTGATAAACTCTGACAAAATATGATTGTGTTATAATAGTAATTGTTATACAAGTGATTTTATAGTGTCTAAATATGAATGCACCTGTTAAAAGACTTCATTAATAAGTAGAATGAGCCAATAAGTGGTCTTCTACTGCCCTCTGCTGGCCACTTTCATTTTGACAGGCTTGATTTTCACCAGTATTCTGCAAACCAGTTTTTTCCATTTTAACTCCTTTATGCAAGCTTACACACACACACACACACACACAAAATCATTATGAAAATATATTTGAATGGTATTTCATACATGTCTTTGCAAACTATTAATCAGATTATTCAGAATTTATTCAGAAACATAGGACTACACACACATTCTGTTGTAGATACAGAGATTTGAACTATGTCTCATTCAGGATTCACATTTGTCAATGTGACAGAATTGTCAATAGTGATACTTCAATAGATAAAATTTGACTTAATGTGATTGTAAATGTTAAAATAGTAATTTTGTCACACTACTCAAGTATAATTCATATTTGAAACAGCAGGGGGCAGTAAAATACTACTTATTGGCTTAATATGCCATTATATTCTTTTAATTTTCTCATTTTTAACTGTTATAGAGGCAAATTTTTTCCGATCTGTTTGAAATTTTTCATGATTGTTTGGAGTCATATGGCACATGTTCTGACTTGTTTTTAAGAAGATCTGAGCATTCATTGAAGAGATATAGGCTTTTGGGGACACTAGGTCATGGCTACATTGTGAAGTGACCCTATTATAGCCATCCAAATGAAGTTGTTCAACTTTTTCTGATAATTATTGATCTAGAGAGTCCAGAGAATTGCACTGCACTTGTTTTGAACATTATGATATGAAATTTACATGATAATAAATGGAAAACACCATTTACAGCAAATACAGGCAATTTACCATAGGAAATACATTGTTTCAAAGCTTTTTAACAGTTATAGCGCCACCTATGGTCCGATCTCCATAAAATTTGGCATGCTTTTTAAGGATGTTATGTCACATATGCTCACCAATTTTTGTGAAGTTCTGAGTTTTCGTATAGGATTTATAGGCTTTTGACTATATTTTGCCACGCCCATTTTATAAATGACCCTGTTATAGCCAACCAAATGCCAAATTTCAACTTATTATTGATAATTATTGATCTAGAGAGTCCAGAGAATTGTCCTAGACTGGTCTGGTTCCGATCGGGCAAAAAACCAGGGACTAGTTCGCAAAAGTAGGTTTTAACATATTCGTAAATATTTAATGAACCGTTTGATTGACAGCAATGGTTCTAGAGGCAAAGTTGTTCAGCATGAGGAGATCTATCAAATGATATGCATTTTGTGGCGATATGTGCAACACCACGTGATTACAGAGCCGTAAAACTTGTTAGCGCCAACTAGTGGCCGATTTCTTTCAAAACTCTTACAGACCTCTTGGGCCATGAGTCGAACATGCCCATCGAGTTTCGTTCCGATTGGCCTTTGTTAACCTCGTCTCATAGGTGCTCAAACTTCATTGGCCGATGGCGGCCATGTTTTTTGAGATACGCCAATGTCCTCATACACATACATGAGGACTTGGCCTTGGACCAAGACACTGCATACCAATTTTCAAGTCAATCGGACTAACAGTCAGGTGATCATAGCTCTTTTTATGTTTTTTTATGTTATAGCGCCACCTAGTGTCCGATCGTCGCGATTTTTTTACTGTGACCTCAAAATGAACTCATTCACATGTGCACCGAGTTTGGTGAAGCTATCTCATTTCCTTCTTGAGTTATAGCCATTTTAGTAAAATAGGCTCCGCCCACAACGTTCATTTTGCGGCCCCTAGCGACCCTGAATCAAAATTTCAACTTTTTTTCGATAATTATTGATACTCAGACTCCAGAGAACATTTCTGCACTGGTTTGGTTCCTATCAGGCGAAAAACCAGGGACTAGTTCGCAAAAGTAGTTTTTCGACAAAATTCAAAATGGCGGAGAATCTATCATGGCGGAAATGAAATCGGAGATATACGTTTTTTAAGTCAAGAGTCAAGTCAAGAGCTTTCCAATGATATAAGACACTTGACTCTACGACTTACGGTCTAGGAGTTATGACCAGTTTTGCGCTTTTGGTTGCTATAGCGCCACCTATGGGCCAATCGGGCTTATAATTTGATAACCTCTCCTCGATTTTTGTACTACTGTTACGTTCGTAGAGATTTCCTCTTTTTGTTTTGCTTGCGTGCGCTCTCTCTCTCTCTCAATTTCTTAGGTCATCCCTTTCCGCTTGCTGATTGGCCCAGGAAACTGTCAATCATCATCAAGGGATGTGACTAGGATCTATCCGCTGTTTGAGACGTCCTCACTACCCGTTTAAAAAGACGCTGGAAACAGACTGACGAAAGTCCCGTTTTGATTTCTGGTCCTTTTGCTGCCATTGTGATTTTTGTTTTCGTTTGGGACTCGTTTGATTTGTTAATTTGTTTATGCTAGTTGTGTTTCTTAAGTTTGTTTTGTTACTTTGTTTGATTACTTTGGGATGACGTTTTGATTTCGACTTGTGTAGAGCTGGTGCTCTTTTGTTACCCGTTGCTCCAAGGACTGGGGGGGGGTAGGGAAGATGTCGTACGACTTCCATTGTACAAACATGTAGACTAACCTTTGTATAGACACACCAGGTAAGAGGTGAACGCCACCTTTTGTATGTTTTGTTTATGTGAGCTAGAGTAGGGAAGAACACGGCGCTGAAGAGACAATTCTTTTCTTTCCTTTTCTTTAGCTAGGTAAGAGGGTTGAATTTAGTTAGAATTGTTTTCTTTTTGTTTCTTTCTTTATTTTGGCGTCACCATAGTCCCCTTTTCCTTAAGGTAAATTGTTGCTTATTTTCTTTCTGATCTTCTGTTCTCCCAGTCAAAGATATTAACCCTTTCGACATGAAAGGTCGATAACTCTCATCGACTCTATCATCAGTATTCACGTCAACTGCAGTTTTAACAGTGTGTACAAATCCCATACCCTTCGGTTGAGACTGCGGCTTGCGTTTTAATATCAAACAATCAGCAATCAAATGTCCTCTCTTGTGACAATAGAAACATTCACGCTCCCCTTTATCACGAGATGGACTACATCGTGCACGTGAATTCTTAGACTGTGAATTATCGAACTCTAACTTCTCAAATCGTGTGGAAGAAAACACATTCTTGTGAGTTAACACAAACTCATCTGCAAGGACAGCAGCATGTGACAGAGTAGTTACCTTTTGTTCATTAAGATATACTACAACACGATCAGGTAAGCATCCTTTAAACTCCTCAAGTAACAGCAATTCTCTTAAAGCATCAAAATCACGCACGTTACTGGCAGTACACCATTTATCAAACAACACTCCTTTCTCCCTAGCAAACTCCGTGAAAGTTTGTGAAGGGCTTTTCCTGTGTTTTCTAAAACGTGTCTATACGCTTCTGGAACTAGCTCATAAGCTCTTAAAATAGCAGTTTTCACAGACTCATATTTCATACTCTCTTCTAGTGACAATGTAGCACAAATTTCTTGAGCTTTACCCACTAATCTACATTGCAAGAGCACAGACCAAACCTCTTTAGGCCAATGAAAAGAAGTTGCGATGCGTTCGAACGCACTGAAATAAGAATCAACTTCTGTCTCTCTAAATTGAGGAACGAGTGCAATGTGTTTACTCACGTCAAAGGTGTCTGGGCTTGAACCAACGTGCGGCGGAGGAGAAAAAACTGAAGCGGTGTTCAACGGTACAGCTGAGTGAGCAGTCGCTCTAGACGCCTCCAACTCAAGCTTCCTCAGTTTCAGCTGCGTCTCTGCTTCGATTTCCAGCCGGCGTACCTCCAGCTGCAAATTCAGGTTAGCTTGACGCGCCTGGGCTTTCTCTTGCGCTTCATAACGCAAACGGGCAAGACGGACTTTCAGTCGAGGACTTTCCCGTGACCCCACAGAACTCGGTGAGAACGCCCCAAATGGCGGCAAGCCAGCCTTAGCTTCGGCTTCCGCGTCTGCGTCAGCAACAGCTCCACCCCTCTGCGTGGCTTCCTCCCCATGACAAATTTGCACCGGAACTTTCCCCACGTTCGACATAGGCAACACCTGCAAATCATTCAATTTGCGAATCAGAACTTCCTTTATTTCTTTCTTAAGAGACTGTTTACTTACCACAATTTGAAAATGGTCTGCGATCTGCAACAATTCCCGCTTCCTGCACAGATCAATCTGCTCTACTGACGGACTACCTACAAAATCTTTCAAGTTAAACATTTCCAAAATGAATAACAATCCGAGAAGCACCCCACTAATACCCTGCATAAGCGATTACTATCCGGTCCCAACACTACAAACCGCGCAACGTCAATCTCATGACAACACCACACATCCACAGAACTACCGTCTTCATTTATTTTCTTCCAGGCACTTTCCAATACCAACAACAATTTGCATTGATATTTGGATCCCGGATGAGCCCCCATTTAATGTTACGACTCCTCCAATCTAATCTAAGGGGCTAGAGGAGCAACATTAAAGAAAACCTTGTAAAACTGTGGAAATGGTAGTGTGTGTCAAGAAACGATGAGCGAAACCAAACTGCCAATGAAAATAATGATATTTATTATACAAAAAAAGAAAGAAACAAAAAGAAAACAATTCTAACTAAATTCAACCCTCTTACCTAGCTAAAGAAAAGGAAAGAAAAGAATTGTCTCTTCAGCGCCGAGCGCCGTGTTCTTCCCTACTCTAGCTCACAAAAACAAAACATACAAAAGGTGGCGTTCACTTCTTACCTGGTGTGTCTATACAAAGGTTAGTCTACATGTTTGTACAATGGAAGTCGTACGACATCTTCCCTACCCCCCCCCCAGTCCTTGGAGCAACGGGTAACAAAAGAGCACCAGCTCTACACAAGTCGAAATCAAAACGTCATCCCAAAGTAATCAAACAAAGTAACAAAACAAACTTAAGAAACACAACTAGCATAAGCAAATTAACAAATCAAACGAGTCCCAAACGAAAACAAAAATCACAATGGCAGCAAAAGGACCAGAAATCACAACGGGACTTTCGTCAGTCTGTTTCCAGCGTCTTCTTAAACGGGTAGTGAGGAGGTCTCAAACAGCGGATAGATCCACGTCACATCCCTTGATGATGATTGACAGTTTCCTGGGCCAATCAGCAAGCGGAGAGGGATGACCTAAGAAATTGAGAGAGAGAGAGAGAGAGAGAGAGCGCACGCAAGCAAAACAAAAAAGAGGAAATCTCTACGAACGTAACAACTACCATCTGACAAAGTTTCAAGTCTCTAGCACTTACGGTTTGGGCTGCACGATGCGTTTTACGGCGGAAGAATAATAATAAAAATAATAAAAATCCTTACAAATACAATAGGTTTTCAGCACTTCGTGCTTGAACACCTAATAATAATAAAAATCAGTACAATTACAATAGGTTTTCAGCACTTCGTGCTTGAACACCTAATCAGTACAAATACAAAAGGTTTTCAGCACTTCGTGCTTGAACACCTAATAATAATAAAAATCAGTACAGACATCATAGATGGAATAGACCTTGTTTTAGCATGATTTACCATGATATACCAAATTTTAGTGTGATTTTTCATGATTTACCATGTTCCAGTATGATTTACCATGAATCTAGCATGATTTACCATAGTTTACCATGATATACCAAGTTCTAGTATGATTCACCATGATTTACCCTGCTCTAGCATGGTTTACCACAATTGAACACATTCTAGTATGATTTAATATGATTCTAGCATGATTTACCATGTTATAGGATGATTTACCATGATATACCACATTCTAGAATGATTTATGATGGTTTTGAACATTATGATATGAACATTATATGATCGTAGATGGAAAAGACCATTTACAGCTAATACAGGCAATTTACCATAGAAAATGCATGGTTTTGAAGCTTTTAACAGTTATAGCGCCACCTATGCTCCGATCTCCATGAAACTTTGCATGCTTCTTCACCATGTTATGACACAAATGCTCATAAATTTTTGTGAAGTTTTGACTTTTCGTTTAGGATTTATAGGCTTTTGACTGTATTTTGCCCCGCCCCTTTTTTAAATGACCCTGTTACAGCCACCCAAATGCAAAATTTAAATTTTTGTTCGATAATTATTGATCTAGAGAGTCCAGAGAATAGGCCTAGACTGGTTTGGTTCCGATCGGGCGAAAAACCAGGGACTAGTTCGCAAAAGTAGGTTTTGGACAAAATTGGACGTAAAAAAAAAAATCTTGAGGCTAGGACCAATGGTCTAGGAGTTATGAGCAATTTAGTACTTTTGGTTGCTGTAGCGCCACCTATGGGCCAATCGGGGACATACTCTGATAGGTTCTCCCCAAAAGTGTGGCCTACCATCTGGCCGAGTTTCAAGTCTCTAGGCCTTACGGTTTGGGCTGCACGATGCGTTTTAGGGGATTTTTTTTTTTCAAATAGCAAATACAATAGGTTTTCAGCACTAAAGTGCTTGAACACCTAATTATCGAAAAAAAAATGAAATTTTGCATATGGGTGGCTGTAACAGGGTCATTTAGAAAAGGGGCGGGGCAAAATACAGTCAAAAGCCTATAAATCCTAAACGAAAAGTCAAAACTTCGCAAAAATTGATGAGCATATGTGTCATAACATGGTGAAGAAGCATGCAAAGTTTCATGGAGATCGGACCATAGATGGCGCTAGAACTGTCAAAAAGGTCTCATTCTTATTAGGTGTTCAAGCACTTTAGTGCTGAAAACCTATTGTAATTGCTATTTGAAAAAAAAAAAATCGCGTCGATCTAACACTAGGTGGCGCTATAACATAAAAAAAACATAAAAAGGGCTATGACCACCTGACCGTTAGTCCGATTGACTTGAAAATTGGTATGCAGTGTCTTGGTCCAAGGCCCCATGTATGTATATAAGGACATTGGCGTATCTCAAAAAACATGGCCGCCATCGGCCAATGAATTTTGAGCACCAATGAGACAAGGTTAACGGAGGCCAATCGGAACGAATCTCGATGGGCATGTTTGACTCATGGCCCAAGAGGTCTGTAAGAGTTTTGAAAGAAATCGGCCACTAGTTGGCGCTAACGAGTTTAACGGCTCTTTAATCACGTGGTGTGGCATACATCCCCACAATATGCATATCATCTGATAGATCTCCTCATGCTGAACAACTTTGCCTCTAGAACCATTGCTGTCAATCAAATCGTTCATTAAATATTCACAAATATATTAAAAACCTACTTTTGTGAACTAGTCCTAGGTTTTTCGCCCGATCGGAACCAAACCAGTCTAGGGCAATTCTCTGGACTCTCTAGATCAATAATTATTGAAAAAAGGTTGAACTTTTGCATTTGGGTAGCTGTAACAGGGTAATTTAGAAAATGGGCGTGTCAAAATACACTCAAAAGCCTATAAATCATAAATAAAAAATCAGAACTTCACAAAAATTGGTGAGCATATGTGTCATAACATGGTGAAGAAGCATGCAAAGTTTCATGGTGATCGGACCATAGGTGGCGCTATAACTGTTAAAAAGCTTCAAAACCATGTATTTCCTATGGTAAATTGCCTGTATTAGCTGTAAATGGTCTTTTCCATCTACGATCATATACAGGTCCTTCTCAAAAAATTAGCATATTGTGATAAAGTTAATTATTTTCCATAATGTAATTATAAAAATTAAACTTTCATATATTTTAGATTCATTGCACACCAACTGAAATATTTCAGGTCTTTTATTGTTTTAATACTGATGATTTTGGCATACAGCTCATGAAAACCCAAAATTCCTGTCATTACATTATGGAAAATAATTAACTTTATCACAATATGCGAATTTTTTGAGAAGGACCTGTAATGTTCATATCATAATGTTCAAAACCATCATAAATCATTCTAGAATGTGGTATATCATGGTAAATCATCCTATAACATGGTAAATCATGCTAGAATCATATTAAATCATACTAGAATGTGTTCAATTGTGGTAAACCATGCTAGAGCAGGGTAAATCATGGTGAATCATACTAGAACTTGGTATATCATGGTAAACTATGGTAAATCATGCTAGATTCATGGTAAATCATACTGGAACATGGTAAATCATGAAAAATCACACAAAAATTTGGTATATCATGGTAAATCATGCTAAAACAAGGTCTATTCCATCTATGATGTCAGTGGTTAAATGCTTGCTACATGAATCTTAATGTCTTTTGATGCTTTTGAGCTTAACTGCCTTAACTGCTTGACCACCGCTAAATGCTGCTTGCAGCTTTAATTTTTATATGAATTTCAACAATTAATAAACTACTAATAAACGGCAAACTACTTCTTCACTGCTGATACCTGGTGGTTTAGAGCAGTGGTTCCCAACCCTGTCCTAGCGCCCCCCCCAACACTGCGCGTTTTCTTTATCTCCCTAATCAAACAGACCTGATTCAACTCATTAGCTCATAATCACATGGGTTAATGAGCTGATGAGTTGAATCAGGTGTGTTTGATTAGGGAGACAAAGAAAACGCGCAGTGTTGGGGGGGCGCCAGGACAGGGTTGGGCACTACTGGTTTAGAGGAGAATTACTCCGAGTCGCCCCCTGTCGTTTCACAGAATAGCACAACGGCGAGCGCGTCAAGTATAAACGCCCCGTCCGTTTGGGGAGGTGCGCGCACAGTCACAGCGCTCGTGCGGACACGTCGAGTATAAACAAGGCTTAACTGATGAGGCGTGTGTGTTGTGCTGTGTCAGGCGAGTAACTGATGAGGTGTGTGTTGTGCTGTGTCAGGCGAGTACGCAGGGTTCGACGAAGCTCAGCCCACGGCGCAGTCGGGGGGGAAGGGCACGGTGATCCGCCTGCTGAAGGAGCAGTACGGCTTCGAGAATGTGGTGATGATCGGAGACGGAGCCACTGATCTGGAGGCCTGTCCTCCTGCTGTGAGTACTTCACCAGACACACCCCAATCCACCTGGACCTGCATGCTCTGTGGGCCTGACCAATAAACAAGCTACTATTTACAGCCGGTCACCTGTGTTAGTGAGGGGGACTTCTTCTGTGCATTACTACTCCAACTTTTACTACTCTCCGTCTGGCCGTGATCCGCTAGGACGGTTCCTGCGGATCCTTAAAAAGTCTTAAATTAGATGTTTAAAATTTAAGGCCATATAAAGTCATAAGTCTTATTTTTACTTCTGAGAGGTCTTACATTTTAGATGACACTTTGGGTGCTTCTCAATTCTCATTTGTGCATCCTATTTGGGACCCCCTCGAAAACGAGATGATGCATCTCAAGGGGTTTATAATAATAAACAAATTTGAATATATCCTCACTTCCTTTATTTGCATCTCAGCTCCACCTGTAGGACACGAGGGAAGGAAATGAGGACGGAGGAATCGCATGAAAGCTTTTTTATGTAATACTTGATCACTCGAGCGTCACTTCACAGCGTCAAAAGGATCTGCCCTTATGTTGTATTAGTTTCGTTATTTAAGAAATTCATAATAAATAATGATAAAGCAAGATACCCTGTTGAAATATGTGAGATGTGTGGTTTATATAAACTGCAAAGGTAAAGTATACTCCTCACTCCTCGATCCTCCATCCTCACTCCTCGATCCTCCATCCTCACTCCTCCATCCTCACTTCTCGATCCTCCATCCTCACTCCTCGATCCTCCATCCTCACTCCTCCATCCTCCATCCTCACTCCTCGATCCTCCATCCTCACTCCTCCATCCTCACTCCTCGATCCTCACTCCTCGATCCTCCATCCTCACTCCTCCATCCTCACTCCTCGATCCTCCATCCTCACTCCTCCATCCTCACTCCTCCATCCTCACTCCTCCATCCTCACTCCTCGATCCTCCATCCTCACTCCTCGATCCTCACTCCTCACTCCTCACTCCTCACTCCTCGATCCTCACTCCTCGATCCTCACTCCTCGATCCTCACTCCTCGATCCTCCATCCTCCATCCTCACTCAATCGATCCTCCATCCTCACTCCTCGATCCTCACTCCTCGATCCTCCATCCTCACTCCTCCATCCTCACTCCCCCCTCCTCACTCCTCCATCCTCACTCCTCCGTCCTCACTCCTCCATCCTCCTTGCGGTGCAATGAGAGAACTGGGATGTCCTTCAAGATGGCTGAGCTTGATCGGTTTCTGGGTCACAGGACGGAGGAGTGAGGAGACGAGGAGGGATATTGAGAAGCACCCTTTGACTTAGACGTATCTAAATGCTTCACCAAATTAAATTAATAAAAAAGAATATCTACGCTAATTAGATCATTCAATCTTTGTGGATTTGCTTGTTCACATGACAATTCACGTCATTTACAACAGCATTACTCCTGCGGGTGAAAGGAGGAGAGAAGGAGAAGAAAATGGGTAAATGTCAGTTCAATTGTAAGTAGAGCTGGGAATTGATTCCAAAAATAATTGATTCCAAGGCCTTGGGAATCAAAAGTCGAAACTAATAGTGAATTAGTTTAATGATTCGATGGCCCATCACTTGCTTCTGTCCCGGATGAATCAGCCGGTTGAACGAATGACTCCCTCATCTCACTTAAGACAGTGACTTGCCGCCACCTACTGGCTGTTTTAGTTTCATATTTAAAGTACCCTTTAATTAAAACGTTAAAATTAGAAATCATTTCATACTTAAAATATTGAATTAAAAAACAAAAACAATCTCATAGCATTAATAATGTAATTGTAAACGCAGTGTAAATATATGAATGCCGCTTCTGTGTCTCCTCTGCACTGCAAAGATGGATTTTATTGTTAATAATATAGGGCTGTTACCAGTCAAATGAAATCATTATTCTAATAGAATTTAATTTTAATGATAGAATTTGACAAAATGTGATGCACACATCTAATACGTTTAGAAAAAAGGCCCTCATAGAGGTGAAAATGCCCCTGGAAACCAATCTAATGCTACTGACCCTTAATTAAAAGTTACTTTCTGTCACTACTGTGAACTAAACCGTGCATAAATTATGAATAATATGAATGTCTTAGTGTTTTTGTGCTGGTACGGTGGCTGGTTTAGGCCGGTTGTTGACAGCTGACTTACAATCACATTATCAACAAAACTTTGAAAATACCGTGATATCATTTTTTGTTTGTCAATAATCCACACCCCTGATATACAGTATAAATGTTTTATTTCTTCAGGTCTTAAAAAGCCTTAAATTTGACTTTATAAAAAGTGTGCAGCAAGCCTGGTCTTGGAGTCGTAGGTTAAGTTGCACTGCGGTCATGTCTTTCCAGAGTGCGTTCATCGGGTTCGGGGGGAACGTGGTGCGGCAGCAGGTGAAGGAGAAGTCCTCGTGGTACGTCACGAGTTTCGGAGAGCTGCTGAAAGAGCTGGAGAAGATCTAGAGTTGATGAGCACAGACCTGAGCTTAGCACCATCTTTGTGCCTTTCATAGTTTTTAACTAATTTTTAATGTCAATATGTTTTAGAGTTTACTGAAATGGTTGTTTATATAGAGCATAGTGTAAGAGGTCAGTTAGCACAATCGGTTTTCTGTGATGTACTGTGCAGTTACCTGTGATGAAACTGATTATGTTAACACGTGTCTGTACCCATACTTGCAAAAGAACACTTATAATAATGGTCAACAGCTAATAAAACAAAAGTAACAGCCGTTGGGCGTCTTTCATCTGTGTGAACATGACACAACATGGAGTAGAATGATCATTTATGATTTATTGAATACAATATTTAGTTGATTTGAAATATTTTGTGCTGTTAAATCCCAGAATAATCAGCATACAGTAGATTGCGCATGCCGCGGTCATACAGAAAACAAAATCAATCTAAAAACCGGTCTGTCGGTGAGCTGCTGATCAGAGCAGATCTGGAGACTTTTCACAACAAAAAAGGCATGTAAAAAGCACATCTATGTAGAAACAGAACAAATAAAATACAGCGAACAAATAAAATACAGCAGCTAAGTAAAATTAGTTCTAAAAAGTTTTTAATTTTGCACACAACCTGTCCCCAGTGAGGCTTTTCCAGTCCCAGTTCAATCCATTTTGGACTGTTTTAATGGAGGATTTAATATGTTGATTCTTGACCAGGGGTTTACTCTGAATATGTGGTATAGATTCTGCTGTGCTTGTCATAATGCACTATTAAAACCTGAAATCCTCTCCATGTGGAGGTTTATACTAACAGCAAATAAATGTGCAATAAATACATTAATAGATTGCAGCACTCGAGCGAGTTTAAAGTTTTTTCTCAGTAAATGTTTTCTGACATTATTTTAATTCATCCAAGTCTGTATTGAACTAATGCATTCATGCATGCTGTTTGTTTTGAAATATTGCAAATCAAAGATTTATCGGGCACCACACTGGAAAGGGTTAACGCTCTAAACTGCTAATGTTTATGGTGAGTCAATGCACTTTACAGGCCTTCTTTCATTTAATATAGCAACAAACTTTATTTAACAGATCTATGGTTGTTTTTCCAAGCCGTGTAACAACCAGCTTTTAGATATGGCTAATGCATTACATCATATGAAGTATTCTCAAAACTCAGTACAGTAACAGCCTTCATTTCCACTGATTCAATTTGGTTTGCTGGTGCAACTTTTGGACAGTTTTTCAGATCAGAAGGAGTGTGTTGCATGTGAAGTTGGTTGGCATCATGACGACAGAGAATATCCGGTGTCTTGGTCTGGCCTTCAGCTCACGGGGACGTAACGGTGAGATCTGATGGATTCACTACTGCATCGGAGACCCTTTCAGTGGGATCATTATCCTGGACTCCATGTGCTGAATGAGCGGCACTGAAAACAGATTCAGAGGAGGGTTTACCACACAACACAAGACAACTGGTGACGTGCTGTACACAATCATTTAGTGTCACATTACAATGGACCAGTCAGCTGTAAGCTTGACGCAACAATTCAATGAAAACAACATTAGTTGAAAATAAAATACACTAAATTTTCCTTTCATGGTGTCTTAGAATAGCAAAAGTTGCCTCCAGACAGAAAAGAGATATCAAGATGTAAAAGCTGTTCTTTTCTATTCAATAAAGATGCATGCCAAGTCAAAAGAATGACTTAAATGCCCCTTCAGATATTTCCTTTCATGTAGTGTGTAATAGAGCTGTTTGTGAATGTAAAAAGTCTGCAAAATTTCAAAGTCCAGATAAAATTATTGTCTCCTAAAAGAAAGAATCGATTCTGAACTGCTGAAAAACGAGTCGTCAGAAATTTCAGTCTCACTTCTTGTTACAAACCTATGAAACAATGTAAGAAATTATCATAATGCTGCGCTGCGAATCAACTTTGATGCACTTCTAGACCAATCACAACAGACTGGGGCCATCTGACAAATCAGAGCAGAGTAGATCAATCACAACAGTCTAGGGCCATCTGACCAATCAGAGCAGAGCAAGCTCTCAGAAAGGAGGGATTTGGAGAGACTGAATCTTTAAACAAACCGTTTTTAGACTCTTCGAGAAAATGAAAGTGTTTTTTGACCTTGGAACCTTTAAAATAGCATAAAGGCCTGTTCACACCGGGACGAATTTCGTGCGCGATATTCGCCGACGTTTAACGGCTCGTGATTAAACAAAGGGTGCCAATGTGAGTGTGAACACAAAAAACGCGTTGAAAAACGCTGGCGAATAACGCGCGCCGATATTCGTCCCGGTGTGTACGGCCCTTAATAGGGGCACTTTAAATGACTAGTATACTCCACAGCAGACCAGAGAAAAAGTCATTTAAATGTCTAACAAATAAAATAAAGTGTTTACCGGTGTAATAGACGACTTCATCCCAGCCCTCGTGTTGCCAGGCGGCGTTCCTCGTGTCCTCTCGGGACTGCAGGTCCTTGTACGCTGGAACAAACACACCACAGAAATGACCATGTGTTCCCGACACTGACACTGGCTGTGGGTGGAGTCAAGATCACAACCCAACAGTCTATCAACGTCCGTGCTTCTGGGAGCCGTATGTGCACATTCATACCCCAAAGATGGTGGACCATATAGAGGCTTCCGATCTGAGAGAAGAAGCCGCCGACGGCCTCGCGGTTGTGCTGCCGGTAGCCAATAGCTCGCGCCCTGAGGAACACACACCAAGAGCCAAACCAATCACTGACGAAAGGTCTATTCAAACCCAGAATGAAATAACCCAAAAATAAAAGTGCCTGGAGTTGCAGTCAAGATTTGATCTTTTTTCCTGTGAATGCATTGACTGGGAATCAAACTCATGTTCTTGTTATTCCTGGTGCCACATTTTACCGTTTGAGCTTCCCTCGCACTTTGTAACACTCGCGGGTCAAAATGACCCAACGCCCTAAAATTATACTTACATTTCTTTTTCTCCAGAAAGCTTTTTTGTTTTATTTTGAAATTTTTTATGCAATTTTTGTTATTTTTTATTTTATTTAACTTTAAATTACTAGATTTGATCAAGAAATAAACATTAATATAAGCACATTCTCACATTCTTTCAACTTAAATTCAAAATAACTCACAATTTCATGCATAAACCTTTTAATTCAGCTAAAAATATCTTTCATTGTCAGTGTCGACCTCTTGTGTAAAAATAATAATATAACAAGATATTTCATGACTCTATCCACTAGATGGCGTTATAGCTCTATATGGAGCAGACGAGCTGTTCCTCTGGGTCCTAAAGTCAGTTTCGCTTCAGGATGCATTCAGATACACGTGTAGACATTATAAAATCATTTTTTGGTAACATTTTCGGGTCAAAATGACCCAAAGGAAGGATATTAATTGTTGACGAAAGGTGTTTCCGCACCAAAAAACGAGATGAGAAAGCAGGTCTTGAGAATCACAGAAACGCACTGTCAATCAAGCCGATTATTGGCTCTTGATGTGAACAGTCCTCTTGTGGACAGACTATTCCTGGATTGTTAGTATTGATCATAATATGTTGTTATTGTTACAGTGCAACTACAACTTATGATAAAGTGATAAAGAACAAAGACAAAAGCTTGCCAGAAAATGCGACTCTTTCAGCTGATTTACCAAGTGACAAAACTACATTTCCCATAATCCTATGCAGCAGCATGCCATATCATGCACATTACATAGTAATTATGCCTTCTGAAATCATAAGCACTCACAGGGATTCTTGAAGACACTCCTACGTTTGAGTTTAGCACATCACATGTTCTGCAGCATTTAATAATCTATCAAATGCTGTATATTACACCAGTGTGTGCATATAAAACACTTAAATCTCAATGACTTGAATTGTGTGCGCTTTACATATAATTCAGACTTGTGGCACCCCCCTTTTCTAACACAGATCTGAACTTCAGTGGTTGTAATTCGTACAGACTAAGTGAAAGCACTTAAAAAAAAGGTAAATCAAACATTGCTCCCCAAATTTGATATCACAAAAAATTTGACTATGATTTAAAGTACTTTTTCCATATTAACTCAATGTCCAATTTCAAAATGGTTTTTACAGGATGAATTCTGGGTGTTTAGCGATACCTAATTAATGATGATAACTGGAATATGTGATGGGAAAAGACAGATAACAGGCGATACAGGTCTGCAGTGTTAGAGGAACAGATTGCTTGTATTCTTACCAATAGTTGCCCCATTCAATCATGGTCCCGGGCTGCAAGACAACAACAGAAAGAGACAACTGTAAATCTGGACACGCTGAGATCTTAAACTAGGACCGGTGATGATGTACAACACCCACAGTCTACTCACAATGACTTGTAATATAAAATAAAGCAACATTACGAACCCGACAAGCTGAAGAGCGTGTCGGCAAGTTCGGTTCTGTTTCAATGAATCATTTCCGAACTGATTCAACAACAGCCCCTTTCACACAGCAATCCCGGTAATTACCGTAAAATTACCAGAATGACTTGACCGGTATGTGTGCTGTTCACACAAGCAACGGCGTTCTCGCTTTTTACCGGTAAGAGAACATTCACACATCAGCAGTAAATACTGTTAGTTCTGTGATGTTAGTCATCGGAAATTATCTTTAAACGCTGCGCCGTTTTCTTTATTTAATCGCATGAGAAGCACTTTAGTTTCACTATCTGTTCAAAGATCATGATGATCACACAGAACGTGTTTTGCACTTAAAAACAAGAGCGGCAGCGCTAGTGAATGGAAAAGAAGGTTTCCTTTGAAAAAGCTGCGAGACGCGACTCAACGGTCAAAGATGAACGATTATCGCATATTTAAATAGAAAAACATTAAAAAGCGCAGAGTAATCGCATCATCTCCATAAGGCTTTATGATTGGCCCAAAGCAGACTTCTTATGTCAGCGCGTTTGACTTTGTACGAGCAAATACTGAAAATCTTCATTCTGCGTTCACACAGAGCACTTTACCGGTAATTTACTGGTAATGTTACAACTTCCCTTACTGGTAAATCGCCGGAACCAATTTGCTGGTATTTTTGAAAAGGTCCTGTTCACACATGATCTCCTACCGGTAGATTACCAGTAAAGACTGTATGTGTGAAAGCGGCTTATGTTTCTGTCATCACTCAAAAACCGTATATGCTGTTTACAGAGATAACACTATAGCTATATATCTGAACTGTACCCTAGACGATAAGTAGAGCACATGCAGTGGAGAAGCTAGAGCAAACACACACACACACACACTCACCCTCAGCTGGTAGGAGCGCAGCTCGTAGATGTTGGGTCCGTCTCTGGGCACGGGCTCGTTCCAGAAGCTGAACTCCAGCAGCAGCTGATTCCTGCGGGACAGGAGCATCTGACCCCTCTCCTTCCGGTACTCCAGGAACTCCTGCGCTCAACACACCACGTGCATCAGACTGACGGAGGGATGATGCAGTGCAAGTCACGGTAACTTCTGAACCTTTAAAGACAGCTTTACTGTTCATCGATTGTATTTGTTTCAGCTGAAGCCGTCAGCCCACATTATTTCACATTGTTTAACAAAGGTGAAAAACTACGTTACCCATGATGCTGTGCAGAGAACTCCAATCAGAGTCAAAACCCGCCTAAAGATGTCATTAGCTCCGCCCACTCCCATGAAACAGCCAATGACAATTGCTTCCCTTCACAAGATTTTAATGTACTGTATATATTTTGCAATAAACTTAAAATATATTGTTTATATACTCTTTCACTAAAGCCGTTATGATTCTCCTCGTAGCTGATTGGTTTGTTTAATGGCTTATAATGCTTTAAGAAACACTTTTTTGAAATCCCTATGGGAAAAATGAATGGAAAAATCACTTCTGGAACTGATACCGCTGAAAAAGTGGGCAGGAACTAATGCGCTCTCTGGAATGCTTGATTCTGATTGGCTAGTGGTTTTATTCCCCAATAACAACCATCGTCAAAAGCAACGCTGAAAGACATCACCCATCCGGGTATCTGAAGCAGTGTTGCCAAATTGGGCGGGTTTGAATTTGATTGTGCAGGTAAAAATAGGTTTGGGCGGGTGGACAAAATTTAGGCTGGTTTGGGGTAAAATCCCAATTTTATGGGCTAACTGGTTAATAAACACAGCTCAAGTGTGCATGTACATAAAATCAGTCATCATGACGTTACTAACACACAGGCCCACGCAGAGTCGGCTGGCGTTGTTGGTGTTCATGTAACGGTAGTCTCAAGATGACGACACGTTATATACGACGTTATATATTCGGAGCGGTTGGTTCACTTCTTGGCCCTGGGAATCATGCGTTTCATGACATCACTGTCAACGCCTAACTGAATCTGCAGCGCTCACGTGGGAGAAGCAGGAGCTCACACACAACTCCTGTCTTACAATCACCAGCTCAACCATTACAGTCAGTTCAACATGGCGTGAGCGCACTATACAGTAAGTTATATCTACAGTAAAGAGTGGGAGACATGGGTTACACCAGTGACTCGAAGGCTCTTTATAAATATAACAAACTCTGAGAGCAACTTTAAACCGACTGTCCTCTACTCGTCCCGACAGCTGCTGAAAGAGCTCTGAATCAACGATTAATCTGTTTAGACTGTGCTAAGAGAGTTATGCTCTTCAATATGTACTTCACGAAATACGTACTAGTTCTGTTTGAAGTTTAAGCGCATTATTATTGTCATCAATTTTTAACACGAATGACACATTTTCAGCTTTTAAGGTGTGCGCGAGGGTTAAAGTTGATTAATTTCTTGACTGCCGTTTGCAAATATTTGACATTTTAATAGTAGAAACAGTTTTTGTCATTTGCTCATTTTCTTTTACTGTATTTGCCATGGCTCGATCGGTTTTCCTGTTGTATTGTTCCTCTGGCAGGAGAATTTCATCATTTTTATAATTTTATGTTGCCATCATTATTTAAGTTTTAAGGGAGTAAATGGTACTGTGACCCGATCTGGCAGCACTGAACTGAAGCTGTCGTCGCTCATGTTTCTCGTAACACCACAGACTCGCTCTCGCTTGTCTCATACGAATGCAGCGGCTGACATCTTGTGTCTGTTACATTTATCGACTGGATTGAAAATGAAATCAACTAACAGTACTGTGATATTGTTGTACACTACAGTTTTGTACACTAATGCAGTGGTTCCCAACCTTTTTTTGTCTGAGACCCCCTTTTTCCCAAGAAAATATTTTAGGGCCCCCCTTCACATTTAATGATATTGTCGCTCTTGTAAGCTTGCAGCAAGGATGACAAAAATGTTTTGTTTTTAAACAAATAGTATGTTTATTACTATAACCAGATATGTTTATGCACAAATATTAGTGTATAATATTGAAAATACTGTAAAAAAACATCAGTAGGCCGTTTGTAATTTAAAAACGTAAGCCTAGGAGTAGCCTATTAATTGGCCCTATTTGAAATGCAATAACAAAAATATCAGTATTCACACTGGTGCTGTAGGGAAAAAATTATTAATATAGGCTATTACAAAATGACTGATGTCTGGTGACCTCAATACTTGCATGTTATTTGTGAGGCTTTATCAATCAGTGTGAGGATTGGGTCATTATGTTTATGACGAGTCATGCAGGCACTGGGTTACACCGCAGTGGTACGACCCGAACCAGTGTAAAATAGTCCCAATATAAACACTTATTATAGGTGTACCATAGTGACTCAGGATAAGACAAAAACACGGTTTGGAAAATGGATTCATGATGTACTCGATCATTATATAAATGTAGTAAATTTTGAACACAAAAAAAGTTACGGACTGCTGCTTTAATGCTCACTGTTCAACACTTTTCAAAATATGACTCGACCCCCCAAAGAGCTCGCTGACGCCCCCTTGTGGGGGGACCGAGACCCCCTGTTGGGAACCGATGCACTAATGGATTATAAGATAATAAACAGGAACATTTTTACAACCGTTTCATCTCAAATCAATATCTCTTATCCCCATAATTATTATAAGCCGCGTAATAAGGGATTTGAATGTACTTTATCCCTTAAAGGTGCAGTGTGTGATTTTAGCGGCATCTAGTGGTGAGGTTGCGAATTGCACCCAACAGAAGTTACGGTGGCCATCAGGAAGTGATGTCGTTGTCGTCTGAGACAGCAGAGAGTAGACAGTTCAGCAATGAGGTTTCTTTACAAGGATAAAGTAAGAAATGATGTTTACTTAATTATTCAGTAAACCGATGTTATTGCGAATATTATTGATACGTGTTAATCATTGTGTCTGTTTTATTCGTGACTTTAGCTATAGCTTCTTTGCACGAAGTACAACAGTGACGAAACGCGTTTGTGCGTTCAGGGCCACTGTAGAAACATGTCGATGTACGGGGACCCGCGGTGTGTGTGTAGATAGAAATGAATCATTCTAGGGTAATAAAAACATAACGGACACCTGGTTTATGTAAGGTCTATATACACCACTGAAAACATAGTTATGTATATGATATTGCATTTCAGTCTACAGATCCTCCTAAATATCACACAATGCACCTTTAAATGTTCGTCTAGTTTGAACTTGTTCAGTCGTCTTGCCTGAAAGCCACTTGCTAGCAACTGTTTTCTTTGCGGAAGTTCAGTGAGCCAATATATTTTTTAAATTCAAGTCAATATTTCATTATTTACTTTTGTGGCCAGTATCCGTGTAATAAGCGGGATAATATACATCCAGCCGGCAGTTATCGCAGAATAAACCCCTTCAGGCTGATGCAAGACCTGATCCTGATCACCACGTCGGGGTTATTCTGCGATAACAACCGGCTGGATGTACATTATCTCTTACTTATTCAATCAACACAAGTATTCGACAAAACACATGCCATTTTTGCCATGCATATTAATACTACAAAACTCAATTTGCAATGAAGCAGCAATTCTTGGTGTATATTCACGACACAAAAGCATAACATTTCTGGTACTAGATTACCTTGTTATTCTTCAGTTTATTCATGACTTCAGTAAGAGCTGGATATCCTCCTCTGTACCGCCACAAGTGCACTAAATAGTGAACCAGATGATATATGTCACAATGTGTCAGCGCTCACGAGAAACACATCTCACTCATATATATATATTTATTTATATATTTAACCCTTTCGTGACCATCCGACCCCGACGGAGCAGAAACTCTCGTTCCAAACACACTATTGATGGTGTTGGAGTATTTACCGGCTTGGTCTTGCTCCCCGTACCAGGTGTTCCACGTGCCCACCAGCTCACACGGGTAATGCTTGTCATCATGGATGGACGGCAGCACCTCGTTACTGTGGAAAAAGGTCACATTTCCTGCAGTCAGACAGTGTGAAGCGTGTGTCAACAACTGTCCCTGCAAGACCTGCACTAATAAAATACTATACAAGTGACATAGGGCAATGTCTATGGTAGCATACAAACCATAAAATGACTAAAACAACTTTACAGTTCATATATTACAGTTATAGACAAAAAAAAGTTTTACAAATTGATAAATATCACATTTCAGTCTTTAAACTATTTTTTTAAGAAGGACGAGTTATATTGAATAAATTAATAATCTCATATACACACTCACTGGCCACTTTATTAGTTCAGCTACTCATCAACGTAAATATCTAATAAGCCAGCAACTCAATGCATGTACACATGATCAAGATGATCTGGTGACGTTCAAGTGAGCGTCCGAAGAGAGAAGAAAGGTGATTTGAGTGACTGTGAACGTGGCATAGTTGCAAAGTTGATTCTGCGCTACTTTGATCTAATATTTGATGTTTTTTTAAATGTTGTAGATTTAAGTAGCAAATGAGAATCACTAAAAATATTTAATATATTTTGAAACAAAGGTCTTCTTAATGATTTTCAGTTCTGTTTAAGCTAATTAAAGCAACATTTTTTCAATAACGGAAGAATATGTACAAGTATGGTATTTGAGGTAAAAGGCATAATAGCAAACATGATAATATACAGCTGAATGACTTTTACATTTGTTGACATGACATGGTTAGATTCAGATGGTAAATATCATATATTAAGTTTGCTGTACACCTTAGAGATAATGACCATATTTAAAAAAGAAAACATATTTAAAAATATATTAATCATATCATATAATACAATAGCATTTATTGTTACTACTGTAAATCTATGTTAAATTATCATTGGATCTCAATCAATGCTTTCAGAATCTTTACTTTTTAAAATAATTTTGTTTCTGTATTCTTAAAATGAACATTTTAATGACAGTATATTTATTGAACAAAAATAAATTGAGCAAAATAGAGCAAACTTTGCTAAAGTGATTGTTTTGAACAAGTATTAACTTAGACATTATTACAAATAATGCTTTAACCCGTGTGTCCTCGCCACCTCATACATTTATATGATTTATAAACAAAAAAAAAACACTTTTATGATTTATTTTCACACAAAATCTGTTGCGCCATCAATGTTCAATGCAAACATATTTTTTTTCTGCAATCATAGACTATAATAATAGTGAAAAGCAGTTGTTTTCTTAAGGTGTGCCTTTAGCCCTGTTGTACCCTATATGTAGATCTTTTAGATCATATCTAACATAAATAATAACATGTTAAAATTATGAGAAGAACCCTAAAACGCTCTATAACCTGCAGACATGCACCAGTTTGATACTGTAACAAACAGAAAAGTACAGTCAGATTCAGATGATCGTTTGCTCAGTTATCTGAGTTTGTTGACATCACTTTAATGAAGTTCAAAAGTGACTCGTTTGTGGCAAAGACAAACACTTTAGCTTAATGAAACCTTCAACCTGTAGAATGAGCAACAGCGACGCGTTTTTACTTTAAACATGCAGTGTGCACGCATTCATTTCATTAAATCATAACCTTTTGAAATGTGATAATCACATTGTCCCCAAATTTAAAACCTCATGAAATGATAGCCAAGACCTTTTCTTAAACCAATTACGGCGTTTGGTTTAAGACTTTTTATTGCCTTTTTGTTTAAGGACCTGCATAGACCCTTGTAAACTAGAGAACTTTTATCACCAAAACACTGTCTGGTTCAAACGCTTTGAGACATTCAGACAGGTCTGTGTTTGACTTCAGCGTGTGTTTGCTGAAGTCTTGTCGAGGTCTGCGTGTGTCGATGCGTAGAGCAGTAAACACCGGAGGAATGGGCTTTAGCGGACTCCTGCCAGTGCTGCTGCCAATCACGACAGGAATAGAAAGCAGGACATTTAGTTTGAACTTCAGTAGTCAAACCAGTTCGGTCTCAAGACTCTGAAGACGTTAAAAACAGCTTGATTTGTGTAATTAACACCGAACAGCCTCATCTGACCTGGTTTGTTGATGTGAGGAATCCTGACTCACCAGAGTTTGTTGTACGCCTCGAGACACTCGGGCTTCACGTTGTGAACTGCAACACAACAACACATACATGTGAGTCAATGAACACATCACATTGGCATTGAGATGTTTCACAGCGGAGGGCAAACATTCAGCAGAGCTTACACTGTATTTTGTACAGGTTGTTGTCCTCTTTCTTGGCTAACAGATGGGAGTGAGCGTCTTTCCTCGGATCCACCTTCCGCACAAACAGTGATTTGAACCAGCTGTCCTCTCGATGCCGGTTAGTCGACGCTGACAGACCCCTGAAACATTCGCTAAAGCTCAGTTCACCCCACAGTAAAACTACCCAATCATTTACTCATCCTCAAGAAGACCTTTATTAACCCTCTGGGAGTCGTGTGGATTACTTTTATGACGGATGGATTTGCTTTTTTGACCTTTAAAATCTAAAGTTACTAAAAGTTACTATTCACTCCCATTATAAAGCTTGGAAGAGCCAAGACATTTTATAATATAGGCCTAACTTCTATTGTGTTCGTCTGAAAGCAGAAAGTCATTCACATGCAATGGCTTGAGGGCGAGTAAATTATGGGATCATTTTCATTTTTGGGTGAACCAACCCTTTAAACTGATGCAATAGACATATATGTTACTTTGCATTATGAAACCATACACACATTTTTATTTTCCCATGTCATTGCAACATAATCTAAGTAGTCAGTAAATGTGGTTGTATTACAGGACGTCATAATGATGTGTTTCTAATATTGTGCATGTATCATTCATCAGTTAAAACTATTACAACCTTCATTAACCTGTGCATGAAAACTGAAACGCCATATCTACATGTTGTGTTTATCATAAAAAACACACGTGATTGTCAGCTATATTACTATGACCTTGAGAAGTGGATTGAGCGCACGTTCACGCGCCTCTGTCATTTACATAGCAAACTACAACAGTTGAGCTGCTTAAACACACACTTAAAAGTCAAGCAAATAGTGAAGTTTTCGATGTTTGAATGCCTTAGAGTAATCACGCCTTTACTAATGCGCCCTGCGTTTCTAAACTCCCGTGAAACCGCGGTATCTGCGCACTAAAGCACTAATCACGCAGATTTATAACGTGTAATTGAGATAAACTGACTGACCTGATAACAGCAGGAACGTGTCCCTTCGCCCGGCCCGTGTTTCTAGCCTGATACAGGCCCGAGCAGGAGCTCTGAAGGACTCTGGTCGCCATCTTCCACTGAGAGGACACAAACAGCAGGAGAGGAAAGAGTTAAACTCCTGCAGTGCGGCGCGCCGCCGCGAGAGGGCGCGATAGAGACGCGTGCGATTCACGAGCGGCAGGGAGGGGGCGCTATAGAGACGGGCTTTAGTTTATTATATTTTATATTTTCCTTCCTTCGTTTAACAGGAAGGCCCCATTGAGATGAAATATCTTCTTCCAGGAAGTCCTGGTCAAGATGGCTCTATTAAGTTTCACATAATAACACAGATACACAATTTAAACAACAAATAAAATAAAAGATAAAATAAAGATAAATAAAAATAGCAAGATAATTATTTCAGTGCAGAGTGTAATAGGTTTTTAAAGACATTAATAGAGGGAATTGATTCTAACAGGCTTGCATATCAAAACCAATGTGCAAAAAAAAAAAAAAAAAGAGGCAGATTTACCAACATTCAAATGATACATAAATCCACGATAAACTGCGCTTCTGTTTGTTTTCTGACGGATTATGACTCACGCTTCCCACAATTACAATATTTGACCTGAACATTTGAACCCTAGTATAAGCTTTGAATGTCCATTACACTCTAAAAAAATGCTGATTGTTTAAACCCATGTTTGGGTCAAATATGAACAAAGTTATATATATACCATTTTTAACCCAATAATTGGGTTTGTCTATATATAACCCAAGCATGGATTTAAACAATCAGCATTTTTTAGAGTGTACTTTGAGTTGTCATAATGTACTGATAGCCTATAATTAACATTAGTTAGTATAAATCACAAAATCCAATCTTGGTTTTGCTTTTTAGATCAAATCGTCAGATTGTGTTCAAATCTTTTGTAGAAAGATTGTGATAACTTTGATAAACAAATTTCAGGATTTACTGATCCCAGCAGAAAGGTGGATTTCAGGAACAAAAATGTAATACAACTTTTAAACTGGTCTAAAAATACAACATTTGTATCATGTAATATAAAGTATACACACACATTTATATATTTTTTTATTTTGCTCTTGATTAATTTTACTTCTAAAGTAATAAATTAGAAGTAGACATTAGGCTACTAGCCTTTCAGTAAAGTACAAAAAGTGATTTTGGCGCCATAAGTAATCCCGCAAACAGCTGAAAATAATATATTTAATTTGAAGTGTTCTTAAATCACTGTATATAAACTACATTGACACAATCAGAGATGAAGCAGACAAAAGTAGTTTAAAACAACTGCAGCCTTTATTGCATGTATATTTGTTTGAGTTTACTGTGGGTCACATGAAGGGCTACGGAGGCTGTGAAGGGACATGGTAATGGGAGGACAGATATGAGATGGAGGGAAATTAATGAGTTATTTTGCGCTCTCTAGCAAATGTTTTGGGTTCCCCTACGAGACTTTGCATTCACTCTCAAAACTTGAGCTCTTTACGAATGAACACACAGTTTTTGAATTCAAAACATAATTATTCTCCCATTTCATATTTTCTTCTATCACCATGTCCCTTTAGTGCCTCCATAGGGGTCTGATTGTTTAAAGGAGATTGAAAATGGAAGTAATTGTTTATTTGTCTGTTTTTGTTGTTTTCTTTCTCTTCAAAAAACACTTAAAGTGACCCTGCAACCACTCTTCTACCTGTTTTTCTTTATATAGCTATTAGCCTTGTGAAATGTGAACCCATTCAGAGCACTGCTAATCCAGATACGGTAATCTGGAAAGGTGTGAATCTGGATCAGAGTGATCCAATCCTTTTTGCTTTTCTAAGATGGATTACCTGATCCTGGATATCAAAACATGGGATTTCAGTTCCCATAGGAAACCATGGGCCCAGTTGTTCAAAAAGTTTAATCTGGATCAGAATGATCAAGATTAAATTTTTTGAACAACTGGGCCCATGGTTACTAAATGAAGGACAATTATAGCCCTTTTTCACTGATCATCAACACCATAACGTTCTACAAAACATGCTTAGAAAGGGAAATGCTTATTAGAATTATTTACATTAAAATATGCTGAAGACACACTGAAACAGTTAAATTGCTTCAGGGCTAATTTTAGGCATTTGTCACTTTAATCCTGTGACCACATATTTATGATTTCCATGAATGCTTTCTAGATTTCCACAGTGGATCTTTAAGTCGTCATGAAACAGCAGTTGCGCTGGTCTTTTCTCCCCTATTGTGACGTCTATGAGCGTGAAACGGCTTCTGGAACAAGATCAAATGAAGGGCGGAGCTTGATTTTGTCCTGGGGAATTGATTGGATGGTTGTCCATTTTGATTTCATGGTAATACAGCCGAGGTCTCCTGATGTAAGATGGGCGTCATGTGAAAGCCACAATTGTCAGCCGAATGGGGATTTTACAAGGATTTATTGAATTACGTTTCAAAATACTGGCAAAACATGATCAATCCTGCTCTCTGTGGTCTATTTTGAGACACAGCTGCCTTAGTACTTGAATAAATGTGAATTTTTGCTTCATACCCAGCTGTTGTATTGCGGTTTAACAAGCTTTGCCAGTTAAATGTGTCCCTTGATCACTATCAGTCTGGTTAAGATATTTCAGACTTCCTGCACCAGTGTTTCAGCAACCTTTTCAGCCATAGCAGTCATTCATGGTTATACCCACCGGGAAAACAAATCTACCGGCTCAAGAACACAACGATAACCACGACTGATAGGCCCGCAATTAAGAGAGCTGTAAATCAATCAAGCTGAATATGTTTCCAGATGTCCCACAGGCCTGTCTTCATGGATCTAGGATTCACAGATCGAGGATTTATCTTCAGGTCGGGAAAGGCACCTAACTACTCTCTTCAACAGCCGACGGCGTTTTTGACCAGTATCAGGTTAAGTTCAACAGATACACAGCTTTACTGTGTCCTTTTCTTCTGTTACCTCAGATATCCTCAGACTTTAAGGGAAAGTTTTCAGTTGTGTTAGTCAGTAACTCAGGCGTTACAGTGTAAAAGAGCGTGTGGCTACCTGAGGCGAACATCTGTGTAAACACACTGGTGAAGTTTGTTTGCATGATCCTGAAACTTTCCCTGGCATGGTTTTAGTCAAGGATTAAGCATGAACCTTTATGTTGTCTAACACTGATGTCCTGAATGCTGTGTCAAACAGCAGAGTGTCATCAAGATTTGGACACAGTTCATCCATTCTCCTGACAGTCTGTGTGTTTCTGTGAGGAAAGACTGATCATTTAGTCTGATAAATGAACAGTCTGTGTCAGGTGGTGGTAGTGTTGAGACTAAAGATGACCATGAGATCTGAGCTAGGAGTTTCCTCCAAGGAGGCAGTGTCTTCTCAATCAAATAGATGAGAAAATAATCAACGCAACATTACCAAATGTGACAATAAGAAGTGTATAAATCACTGTTTTTTCTAAAGTATCACTGTCCAACAGCGACACCAGCAAGTGAAGTTACAGCGGGAGGAAGGGGGATCCCGCTGTAGCCGTAGGGGTGGAGGGACTGAGCGCAGCGGACGGCTCGCAAGTTCGTGGCGAAAGTGTTGTGGCGACTGACCAAGGGGGAGCTTGTGCAGCCACAAGGTCGATGGTCTCAGGTGGAGCCGAGGGTGGGAGGAGTCAAGGCGTACCCGACAGGTCGGCGGGCCGAGGTGGAGCGAAAGGATAAGTGGCCAGAGGCGGATCCACAGGATGCTATACTCAGGCGAGGCTGGCGATTGCACGACCTGCAGCTTCATGTCGCAGCAAGGTGTTCCCGGGGAAGACGAAGGGAAGGCATCCAGGAGAGGCTGTGCTGAAGGACTAACTGAGCTTAAAGGTGAAGGTGACAGGGGTAAACTTGATGTGATCAATATCGGTAATTCCAATTCCCAACAGGTTAATGAAACGGTCTTAATGCTCTCTTGAAACAGCGATGATGAAGAACAAACAAATGATTCAGGGTGGGTTAGCAGTACCTCCGTTTCCCAATCAATCAGCCAGTCCTCAGTTTCCAAATCCACCAATACTCCCTCAATCCCGGCTGTTGCCGGCTCACACCTCTGGTCAGACTCACAGTCGGGCTTCAGCTCCGGGGCCATCTTTGGCGTTGTAGTCAACACAGGCTCTTTCGTTGCGGTGGGCGAAAGCTCTCTGTCTGCGGGCTCTGGGCTTGTCGTCTCCGTGGTGTGGGGTGATGGTTGGCTGGGCTCTGGGCTTGTCGTCTCCGTGGTGTGGGGTGATGGTTGGCTGGGCTCTGGGCTTGTCGTCTCCGTGGTGTGGGGTGATGGTTGGCTGGGCTCTGGGCTTGTCGTCTCCGTGGTGTGGGGTGATGGTTGGCTGGGCTCTGGGCTTGTCGTCTCCGTGGTGTGGGGTGATGGTTGGCTGGGCTCTGGGCTTGTCGTCTCCGTGGCGTGGGGTGATGGTTGGCTGGGCTCTGGGCTTGTCGTCTCTGTGGGCTTGTCGTCTCCGTGGTCTCCGTGGTGTGGGGTGATGGTTGGCTGGGCTCTGGGCTTGTCGTCTCCGTGGCGTGGGGTGATGGTTGGCTGGGCTCTGGGCTTGTCATTTCTGTGGCGTGGGGTGATGGTTGGCTGGGCTCTGGGCTTGTCATCTCCGTGGCATGGGGTGATGGTTGGCTGGGCTCTGGGCTTGTCGTCTCCGTGGCGTGGGGTGATGGTTGGCTGGGCTCTGGGCTTGTCATTTCTGTGGCGTGGGGTGATGGTTGGCTGGGCTCTGGGCTTGTCATCTCCGTGGCATGGGGTGATGGTTGGCTGGGCTCTGGGCTTGTCGTCTCCGTGGCGTGGGATGATGGTTGGCTGGGCTCTGGGCTTGTCGTCTCCGTGGCGTGGGGTGATGGTTGGCTGGGCTCTGGGCTTGTCGTCTCCGTGGCGTGGGGTGATGGTTGCCTGGGCTCTGGGCTTGTCGTCTCCGTGGTGTGGGGTGATGGTTGGCTGGGCTCTGGGCTTGTCGTCTCCGTGGTGTGGGGTGATGGTTGGCTGGGCTCTGGGCTTGTCGTCTCCGTGGCGTGGGGTGATGGTTGGCTGGGCTCTGGGCTTGTCGTCTCTGTGGGCTTGTCGTCTCCGTGGTCTCCGTGGTGTGGGGTGATGGTTGGCTGGGCTCTGGGCTTGTCGTCTCCGTGGCGTGGGGTGATGGTTGGCTGGGCTCTGGGCTTGTCATTTCTGTGGCGTGGGGTGATGGTTGGCTGGGCTCTGGGCTTGTCATCTCCGTGGCATGGGGTGATGGTTGGCTGGGCTCTGGGCTTGTCGTCTCCGTGGCGTGGGGTGATGGTTGGCTGGGCTCTGGGCTTGTCATTTCTGTGGCGTGGGGTGATGGTTGGCTGGGCTCTGGACTTGTCATCTCCGTGGCATGGGGTGATGGTTGGCTGGGCTCTGGGCTTGTCGTCTCCGTGGCGTGGGATGATGGTTGGCTGGGCTCTGGGCTTGTCGTCTCCGTGGCGTGGGGTGATGGTTGGCTGGGCTCTGGGCTTGTCGTCTCCGTGGCGTGGGGTGATGGTTGCCTGGGCTCTGGGCTTGGCTGCTTGACGGGTGAAGCTCTCTGGAGGAAGACGCTCTCCAGACATCTCAGATTGGCCTCCCTCCATTTGTATCCTTTGATGTCTGGGAGGTCTTCTGGGCGGTGGTAGTTTGCCCCAATCCAAAAAAGAGACTTTAAAGTCTCACCATCAAAAGTAGTTTGCTGTGCAAGTCGGAAAAAAAATTAAATGAATAGTCCAAAAAAGAAAGCCCTTTTTGTGCAAGGGTGGAAAATGCAGCAGTGATCTCAATAATCCTTTTTGTGGTCGGTTCTTCTTTCATACTTTGGCTAAGTGTGGTGTATATGACACAAAGATGAAGATAAAAGTGAACAGCCTTTATTATCCAAAAGAGAACTACATAAAACTGAACATAAGCATTAACGAGAACCGAGCAATGAGAACTAAAACACAGGCATATATATATACTAAGTGAATACAAAGATGATTGGATTAACACAGGTGATACAAATGAGGGAACTGATGAGTAACCATGGAAACAAACTAGAACGCAATGAGTAACCTAGGAGACAAATAAGTGGTGGGAAACTGGGAACAAATGAGACATGTGAATGAAGGATACTGTGGCTAAGGATACCGTGATTAGTGATGAGCGACACCTGCGCGACGCACCGGTCTCGTATCTCTCACAGAGGAGCGGAAGCATAAAAGGTGGAGCGACGACAGAGGAGATCGAGAGAGGAGCAGGCCTGAACCTGTGTTTTGTTTTATTTCTGTTCTGTGTAGCCAGCAGTCGTCCGCGAGGGGCTACTGGCAGTTACTTTTGTTTTTTTATTTGTTTTATTTTATGATTAAAATGTTTGAATGTTCGCCGGTTCCCGCCTCCTTCTTCCCTGAATCGTAAACATTGCTACAGATACAAACTAAAAGTCCATGAGGGTGTAACTAAAAATAATTGAGATAGGTAGTGAATGGGATGGGTTCCCGGGTAAAATACAAAATAGATATTTGGCCTGCACGATTTATCCCAATTATCATGAAATCGCGCTTAAACCGATTGGTTTATAGCGATTATGAAACCGCAAAGGCTGCGATTTTTTGTTATGCGGAGCTTGTCAGTGACGGATGGCAGAAGTAAATGCTGGTCCATCTGAAAGCACCGCGAGTTTGAGTCGCTTATAACATGCATTTGAAAAAGCAACATGTGTCAAACAGCTTTCCAAACATGAGAAGCATTTATGAACCTCTTGTCCAACAAAGGACAACATTTAAAAAATCTATCAAAGCGTTTCAATCTTCTGTTTATTCAGCTACAGATAGTATGATGCCCGATAGGGATTTCCTGGAATGATGTGCATTAACGTACTTCTGCAGCGGGGAATATTTGGCTTGTCTGCGTGAGAGCGCCCTCTGGTGTTCAGATGGAGCAGCATTTACTACCGATCACAGAGCCGTACTTCACTGACAAGCTGCGCATAAATAATTGCAGCCTTTGCCAAATAGCGTGAGGTTTCATTTAGATTAATTGTACAGCCCTAATAAAATTGCATTTGGTTTATTTTTTATGTAAGGTAAAGTAACGTTTATCCAGCTAACACAGTACGTTGTGACGGCGTCGTCAGTTAGTCATCATTTGGTCAGCGCGACATTACTTTATGCTAACGTTGTGGACGTCGTGGTAAAGTTCCATTTTCTTATAATCTTGGCTAACGTTCTAGAAATGTTGTGGGCACGTCCTCAAAAGACGTCGCTAGTTTATCCCATGGAAACGTTGTATAGACGTGGTCAACTGGTCACCAGATAACTTAATAAAATCTTTGATGAATTAAGTACATTTCCCATATAATATCCAAATGGCATGTCACTAGGATAATACTTGTAACGCAATTTTCTGGAAAGTTATCTGGAGACCAGTTGACCACGTCGCTACAATGTTCTCCGTGGGATAAACTAGCAAAGTCTTTTGAGGACGTGCCCACAACTTTTCTGGAACGATAGCCAAGATAAAAAAAAGGAAACTTTACCACGATATGTCCTCACAACGTTTTGTATGTAGAGAGAGGCGGTTGATATAGCGAATACAACCCAGACAAGCTGATTAGGACCCCGACGCGAAGCTCTACATCCCGCTTATTACATGGCTCCTAACAAATAAATATAGAATTTGACACAAAATATTAAATTTTAAAAAGGAGTTTATTGATTTAAAAACAATTGTTTTGCTTTTCGCTAAAGAAAATAGTCCGTTCCGTCTCTGGTTAGAATCCATGCTCTGTTTTTCATGGCAACGGTGTGGTTATACTTGGACGTGTGTTAATTCATATCATCCTTTACAGGAGTATTACATTTTCACTACTTTCAGGTGAGTTTAGTCTCTAAAATCACACAAATAATACACACAACTGTTCCTGACAGTTTTATTGACACACATCTGTTGAATATTTACTTTATAGAAATAGTTTAGTGTGTCTTTGGAAAAAGTTTGTTAGCATCTCAACCGTTTTCAGAACAAGTAACTGTTAGGCTAACCTAAGCTCTTGTTTATAAAAGTTTGGTCTTTTAATCTCATATTTATGTGTAGATGAGATTTTTTGTTAGTTTAAGATTTTGCTGGCAGTTGAATGGGTGATTGGAAGTTGGTTAATTTTTTAACCAACTGATTATTCAACATGCTGTTAGTCGATGACGTCACTTACACTGAGTGCAAAAAATATCTGAAACTGTCACGTGTAGGAGAGAGAACCCAAAAGCAAAGGGCAGTTTGACAAAGTTTAATAGTTCAGACAAAATAACACAGGTGGCACATAAGGCGAATAAATCCAACTGAAGAAAGTCTCATCCAAAGGAAAGAACGGAAAGTCTTTCAGTAATAGAACAGAAATGTACGGTCAGGACCGGCAACGGGAAATCCCCGGAGGATGAGACAGGCTGGGTCCGTAGAGAGCACGGGAACGCCAATCCTTGACCACTCACGTTAGCTGATGAAGTAACAAAGCAGAGACGAGGTAATATAGTAGACAGATTGAGGCACGCACCAGACAGGACACGACACGACACGCCACGAAAGGGCTTGTCTCAGCAGGCACACAGGTACGTAACATATGGCAATAATCTGACAAAGAACAAAGGACAGGGAAGACTAGAAATAGAGAGTCTAATCAGAGAAAGTGGGAACCAGCTGGGGAGGAGAAGAGGGAGAGAGATGAGGTGATGAGAGACAGCTGAGAGCGGCAGAGATAATGAATGGGAATGTGTGTGTGTAAATGGATGTAATAACGAGTGTGACCAGGAGAGGGTGGTAGAGTGTAAGAGGAGGATACCGGGATCATGACAGTACCCCCCCCCCTCAAGGAGCGCCTCCTGGCGCAACGGAGGAGGAGGACTGGCGGGAGCGGTAGAAGTCATCGATCAACGAGCGGTCCACGACGTCCCGGGAAGGAATCCAACTTCTCTCCTCAGGACCGTATCCTTCCCAATCAACCAGAAACTGATGACCCCGACCCCGGGGGCGCACGTCGAGAAGTTTGCGAACCCTGTAGATGGGAGCGCCTTCAACGCGGATAGGGGTAGTGACAGGACGGGTAGGAGCACGAGTAACGGGTTTAATACATGACACGTGAAAAACCGGGTGAACGCGTCGAAGATTGGCGGACAATTTGAGTCTGACTGAGACAGGACTGAGTATCTTAAGGACGCGGAAAGGCCCGATGAATTTAGGGGCCAGTTTACGCGAAGAGGATTGGAGAGGAAGATTAAGGGTGGACAGCCAAACCCTCTGCCCAACGGAATAACGGGGGCTTTTGACACGACGTCTATTAGCGGCCCGCCGGGTGCGAGCACGAGACTTCAATAGAGCGGACCTGACCCCTCTCCAAGTACGCTTAGCACGTTGAATGAAGGCTTGAACGGACGGCATCTTAGAGTCTGCCTCTTGTGACGAAAAAAGCGGAGGCTGGTAGCCGAGACAACACTGAAAAGGGGATAGACCAGTGGCAGAAGACGGGGCGGAATTAAGCGCGTACTCTGCCCAGGGGAGCTGCTCTGACCAGGAAGCCGGATTGCGAAAAGCGAGGCTACGGAGAATGCGACCGATCATCTGGTTCGCTCGTTCGGCTTGGCCATTGGTCTGTGGGTGAAAGCCGGAGGAGAGACTAGCCGACGCTCCAATTAGGCGACAAAACTCCCTCCAGAACAGGGAAGAGAACTGAGGACCCCTATCGGAAACGACGTCGGAGGGAAGACCATGAATCTTAAAGATCTTGTCGACGACAATCTGGGCGGTCTCCTTAGCAGACGGAAGTTTAGGTAAAGGAATAAAGCGGGCGGTCTTAGAAAAACGATCAATGACAGTAAGTATCACGGTGTTCCCCTCAGAGGAGGGGAGGCCCGTGATAAAGTCCATGGCGACGTGAGACCATGGGCGAGACGGTAACGGAAGGGGGCGCAGCAACCCGGCCGGGGGAGAATTACCAGATTTAGTCTGAGCGCAAACGGCACACGAAGCGACGAGACGGCGAATGTCGCGCTCACGAGAGGGCCACCAGAATCTTTGGCGGACGGCGGCGAGCGTGCCCCTAACGCCGGGATGGGCAAACAGTTTGGATGAATGGCCCCACTGAAAGACCGCGAGACGAGCAGAAGGAGGAACGTACAAAAGACCCTTAGGACAAAGACGAGGAGTAACGGCGTGGGCCAGAGAGCGCTTGACCAAACGTTCTATTCCCCAGACAGCTGCACCCACCACCACGCCCTGAGGAAGGATCTCCTCCTTATTGGGAACAACCTCTGGGGAAGCAAACTGTCGCGAAAGAGCATCAGGCTTGAGGTTCTTAGACCCGGGGCGGAAGGAGATGGAAAAATCGAAACGCGTAAAGAAAAGTGCCCAGCGAGCCTGACGAGCGCAGAGCCTCTTCGCGGAGCGAATGTACTCTAAATTTCTATGGTCTGTCCAGACAACGAACGGGACTGAGGCACCCTCAAGCCAGTGACGCCACTCTCCGAGAGCTAAACGGATGGCCAATAACTCGCGATTGCCAACATCATAATTTCGTTCGGCGGGCGAAAGACGATGTGAAAAGTAGGCGCAGGGATGAACCTTCTCATCAGAAGATGAGCGTTGGGAGAGAATAGCTCCAACGCCCACCTCTGATGCATCAACTTCCACAATGAACTGTCTAGAGATATCAGGAGTTCGTAAGATCGGGGCAGAGGAAAAAAGGGACTTGAGCCGATCAAAAGCTGTCTGGGCCCCCTCCGACCAGGAAAATCGGACCCTGGCGGACGTGAGGGCAGAGAGAGGGGCGGCGATCTGACTAAAGTTACGGATAAACCGACGATAAAAATTTGCAAAACCTAAAAAACGCTGAAGAGCAACGCGCGACTCAGGCACTGGCCATTCCGTGACCGCACGGACCTTGGAGGAATCCATGCTAACGCCCTCAGCGGAAATTACCGAACCAAGAAACGAGATGGACTGCGCGTGGAAGGTACACTTCTCGGCCTTAACAAACAGTCGGTTCTCGAGGAGACGTTGGAGAACTTGTCGAACGTGTTGAGTGTGTACTTGGAGAGAGGGAGAGAAAATTAAAATATCGTCAAGGTAGACAAAAACAAAAATGTTCAACATGTCTCTGAGTACGTCGTTAATTAACGCCTGGAACACGGCGGGAGCGTTGACCAGCCCGAAAGGAAGAACGCGATATTCAAAGTGTCCTAAGGGGGTGTTAAACGCCGTCTTCCACTCGTCCCCCTCCCTAATGCGGACAAGGTGGTAAGCATTACGAAGATCTAGTTTTGAAAAGATCTTGGCCCCCTGCAAGATTTCGAAGGCAGAAGACATGAGGGGCAAGGGATAACGGTTCTTGACCGTGATGTCATTCAAGCCTCGATAATCTATGCAGGGGCGTAATGAACCATCCTTCTTTTTAACGAAGAAAAATCCCGCACCGGCAGGGGAGGAGGAAGACACAATGGTACCAGCTTCGAGCGAGTCTGAAAGATACTTCTCTAGGGCTTCGCGTTCGGGGGCGGAGAGAGAGTAAAGTCTACCCCGGGGAGGGGTGGTGCCTGGAAGGAGGTCGATAGCGCAGTCATACGGTCGATGGGGAGGAAGAGAAGTGGCCCTGGAACGACTGAAGACCGCTCGAAGATCATGGTACTCCCGCGGGACCCCGGACAAATCACCCGGCTCCTCCTGAAAGACAGAAACAGAAGAGACAGGAGGGACAGCAGACATCAAACACTTGACATGACACGACAAATTCCATGAAAGAATTGAACCTCTAGACCAGTTAATCTGAGGATTATGCTCGACTAACCAGGGATGTCCTAAAACAACAGGGTTAAAAGGAGAATGCAAAACTAGAAAAGAAATTGTCTCTTGATGATTGCCAGAGATGGTGAGACTCACCGGAGCAGTGGCAAAGCGAACTCTAGAGAGGATACTACCATCAAGGGCGTGGACAGGGGTGGAGTCTTTACGTTCAATGAGGGCAATCCCCTGTTCTCGAGCCCAAGTCTCATCCACAAAATTTCCCTCGGCTCCCGAATCGATCAAAACCGGACAGGAGGTGGAAAACCCGGGCCAGCGGAGAAGAGCAGAGAAAGTAGTACGTGCACGTGACGGAGGGTCTAGGGTTGATGCGCTCACCAGTAACCCTCTCTCTACTAGTGAGCTTTGGCTTTTACCGGGCAGGAGGCGACACGATGGGAGGCGGAAGCGCAGTACATGCAGAGACGAGCCGTTATACGGCGCTGGCGTTCGGCCGCGGAGACTCGTAAACCACCCAGCTGCATCGGCTCGGAGTCAGTGAAAGGCGGCGGTGTAGAAGAGCGAGCCGGGGTGGAGAAAAGTGCCCTCTCAAGGCTGCGGCTGCGGCGGCGCATCTCGAAGCGCTTCTCCACACGAATGGCCATATCAATAAGAGGATCCAGTCGAGTGGGTGATTCACGGGCGAGGATCTCATCCTTAATGTCAGCATTGAGCCCTTCGAGGAAACGGGCTACTAAGGCAGGCTCGTTCCAGTCACATGAAGCAGATAAGGTACGAAATTCAATCGAAAAATCTGCTGCTGACCTTCTCCCTTGACGAAGCGTAGACAAAAGACGGGAAGCCTCCGCTCCGAATGCAGAACGGTCAAAAACCCGCAGCATCTCCTCCTTGAAGCGGGAATAACGGCTGAGACAGTCAGCCTCCGAACTCCACACAGCTGTTCCCCACTCCCGCGCCCGGCCAGCCAGCAAGGAGATGACGAAGGCGATGCGAGAGCGATCCTCAGCGTATGTGGAAGTCTGTAGTGAAAAGACCACCTCACACTGAGTTAAAAAGGATCTACATTCCTTGGGCTCACCGGAATAGCACGGCGGGTTGTTAACTCTCGGCTCAGGCGTGTCACGACTTCTAGAGTTGGAGGATTCCACTCGGAGGTGATGAAGCTGTTGTGAGATCTCGGTCATGCGAGTAGCAAGAGAATCCATGGCATGGTGAGCGGCGGCCAGTTCATCCTCATGACGGCCCAGCATGGCTCCCTGGATCTCAAGTGCAGATTGAAGAGGACTCTCCCTTGCTGGGTCCATTTCTGGTCAGATTATTCTGTCACGTGTAGGAGAGAGAACCCAAAAGCAAAGGGCAGTTTGACAAAGTTTAATAGTTCAGACAAAATAACACAGGTGGCACATAAGGCGAATAAATCCAACTGAAGAAAGTCTCATCCAAAGGAAAGAACGGAAAGTCTTTCAGTAATAGAACAGAAATGTACGGTCAGGACCGGCAACGGGAAATCCCCGGAGGATGAGACAGGCTGGGTCCGTAGAGAGCACGGGAACGCCAATCCTTGACCACTCACGTTAGCTGATGAAGTAACAAAGCAGAGACGAGGTAATATAGTAGACAGATTGAGGCACGCACCAGACAGGACACGACACGACACGCCACGAAAGGGCTTGTCTCAGCAGGCACACAGGTACGTAACATATGGCAATAATCTGACAAAGAACAAAGGACAGGGAAGACTAGAAATAGAGAGTCTAATCAGAGAAAGTGGGAACCAGCTGGGGAGGAGAAGAGGGAGAGAGATGAGGTGATGAGAGACAGCTGAGAGCGGCAGAGATAATGAATGGGAATGTGTGTGTGTAAATGGATGTAATAACGAGTGTGACCAGGAGAGGGTGGTAGAGTGTAAGAGGAGGATACCGGGATCATGACAGAAACTAGTTCAAATGCGTTTTGATCTTTCACGGTAAACAACTATTGATAAATGTTCTGTTATTTGCCAGCGACAAAATAACCTCTCTACAGAGGGGAAACTCCAAGATCTCAACATTTCTGAAGAAAGCTGCTGCCAGAGAAGAGAAACAGGCGAACTGAGGAAGCTTATTGAATAACTTCATATCCATTTTCCCCCACAATATTTTTTGACCTATATCACCATACATCTGTTTTCTTCCTTTTTATTATCTCAAATTTACATTTTTATTCATTTAATTTATTTTAAGAAGGCTTTGACATCCAAATGTAAGTGGCGCTACATGAGCAATATTAAATGAATAAGTAAACCTAAAGCATAAATTCTGTTATCCTAAGAAATTAATTTCTTTATATTCGTCTTTCTCTTTTCTGCATTTCACCTCTGCTGTAGCTTCTTGCCTTTTAATAAACCTGCAATTTTTTATGCTAAATATTGTTGGCTCTTTGACAAATTGTTTATGTTGATCCTTCCATGCTGATGCCCTGCACCATAGTAGAGTTGGAGCTGATCTCCTGTCGGACAACATCTCGCTATGAACCACGTGACTAAGTTAGTAAGTAAAACCTCAAACATACTCTAATGTTCAAAAGTTTGGTGTTGGTACAATTTTTTGTCTTTGAAAGGAGTCTCTAATGCTCACCAAGACTGCATTTATTTGATCAAAAATACGTAAAAACAATAATATTGTGAAATAATATTAAAATTTAAAATAACTGTTTCCTATGTGAATATATTGTAAAATACAATTTATTCCTTTAATCAAAGCTGAATTTTGATTAAATTCTTCAGTGTCACATGATCCTTCAGAAATCATTCTGATATGATGCTCAAGAAACTTTTCTGATTATTATCAATGTTGAAAACAGTTCAGCTTCATGAAAACAGCTTCATGTTTTTGTTTACACTACAATTCAAACATTAGGGGTCAGTAAGATTTTTTATATAAAAATTAAATATATTTAACCAGGAAAATGGAATTTACATTTGATTTATTAAACAAACAATCAAAACAACTGAGAGGACTTTGCCTCCCCATCGCAGAACTGCAGGCCACTGGCCAGAAGGGTTCATCCAAGAACTCGAGAGGCTTCTGCACTGAAGTAGTGTATGTAGTGCAGTGTGATTGTGCATTGCAATTTTAGCTATAAATATAGCTGCAAGCAACAATTAAGGGGCCAAGCACAAAAATTAGTTATGTGAGCATGGCTGGGAGCTTGAGAGCAACTGCAACAATGAGTAATTAAATTTTTTTTAGATTATTTTAGTCAAAATCGTCTTTGACAAAAGGACTTTGTTTCAAGCCCTTTCAGTTCAAAATGTATTAAATGTAAGTGCACTTTTGGACAGTCGGTGGCGCTAGAGGCATTGAGTTAGAGAATCCAAAATCGCTGTGGTTAATGGTGAGACTGT
The DNA here is from genome assembly GCA_026230005.1 of Gila orcuttii. NCBI lineage: Eukaryota > Metazoa > Chordata > Actinopteri > Cypriniformes > Leuciscidae > Gila > Gila orcuttii. The sequence continues at coordinate 9,261,437 of JAPDVR010000009.1, forward strand.
CCTCTATCTGTGTGCCAAATTTCATAACTTTCCCTCAAACGGTTGAATAATAATAAGAAGAAAACTAACGACCCCTAAATATATTATGGAGTTATTTATTTATATACTGCAACACTCTCTATCAAATGAAATGGCAAACTCAATCAAAGATTGAAACGGTAAGAATAAAAACAGTGTGGAAACATAGCATGTTGGTCTCTCGTATTTTGTAGTTTGTCAGATCATAGGTGTCAGTAACAGATCTTGAATTCAGAAGACGGAGATCTGTTCGTTCCATTCAGGATCTGTTACTGACACCAAAGACCTGAGAAACAACTCAGTTTGACACCATTCAAATGCTTCACATTAATCATAACGTTTCAACAATTTGGATCATGAGTAGATTGTGAAAACATTTCTAATGATCTGAGTTCATGCTGATTTGAGTTGGAATCACATCTATCGGTAGTTTCTTTCAGATTTCAAAACATGCCGGTCATTGTAAGCGTTTTAGTGCCAGAACAGAGTATTACAAATTTTCTAACCAATTAATATAACACATGAATAAATGATTACATTAATTTTCAGCCATTTCTCAATTCTGATTCTTTAAACTTTGGCATGTCCATTCAGCATGTTGTTTCTTGACTATCAAACATTGCTTTGAATTAATATCAGTGAGAAAGACAAACCCGTCTGATGCCGGTGGTCCTCTTGATTGTAGGTGCTTTGTGCTGATTGTTAGGTGGTCAAACCAAATCTCTATGATATTCTGGTTCCTAGTATGGCTTGTTTTCCTCCTTCAGTGTCTGTGGATCTTCTCATGGGAAAATGTGTAAGTGTAATAATTGATAGCACTCCTCTCCCCATCAACAGAGCATCATGTTTGTTAGGCCATTGGCAGTCATGTGATTGGTTGTTTGCCTTTAGTGTCTTACTAATATGTGAGATGTAAACCAAGTGTGAACCTTGAATTCAGTGTCAGTTGCTTAAGACAAATACCACATGATGAATAGCCATCAATTCACTGAATGCAACTTTCCAGGTTGACTTAAAGCATTGATTGTATTGTATAATGTTGTCCTCCAGATGGCGCTTTTGTCCGTCTCTTCAGAATAAACTGAAGAGACCCGTTTCATCACACAGACATCTGCATCACAGCCGCATCATGATCATCATGAATTCATGATGTTTTTCATAACGGTCTCTTAGTCTTCAGCAGAATGAATCAAACTGACGCTCTCCGTGTTTCATGCGATGTGAACCCGCTGAACCTGATCTAAACCGGGTTACATTTATTTACTTCATTCATTGGCCGCATCAATATCAAAATTGTGCAAAGACTGCAAAAATAAAATATAAAAAAACAACTCTGGAGAAATATGAAAAAGGTGTAAAACTGACTATTTACATACTGTATGAAGTGTCACACATTTCAGTCACACTCAACAATGCCTGAAATGCACTGTAATTGCATTAGATTAACATTTTTTTAAAGCGTCTGTACATTCTGAAATGAATATTTTGTCTTCACTAATGTCATTTTTCTCGTCCGAAGTCTTAGAACTGAATGATTGAATTAAGTCAAATGTGTTTGAATCAACTGGTGTTTTGGTGATTTTAGGTGAATGTATGAAGTCAGTTCTCCTCTAGAAGAACCAGACTGGCCAGTTGCAGGAAGCTAGTAGAACAAAGTCTGAGTTTCAGTGTAAACCAAATAAATGTAACCCGGTTTAGATCCGGTTCAGCGGGTTCTCATCGCTAGCTAAACATTCTCTGACAACTCAGAGTTTGAGTTTAACTATGGAGCCTGTGCACAGCCAATCACACGAAACAGTTTGATTCATTCTGCTGAAAATTAAGAGATCATTATGAAACACATCATGAATTTAAACGCAGTAAAACACTCCTGCTGCCACAAAAGATTGAGAAGGGAGAAGAAATAAAATATCTGATTACATCAATGCAAGTGAATCCACTGAATTTATTTAATTGATCATTTTTACAAAAAGCTTAAAAGAAGTCAGTCAAGTCAGCTTTACTTACAGTGCTCACAATAAAGATCATTGTAAATCAGCTTCCCAGTAATAAACTAACGATCAATGACACAAAATTCATCGGATATGAGGCAAATTAAAATTCTGCTCAAATAAATGTATAAATTGCTTTAAAGGGATTTTGAATGTATCTTTATTATACTTCTCAGCCAACTTTCTCATGACCAAAACACCACATAAAAGCTGCATTCCCACATTTTGTGACCTTTCAGCACCAACCGTGTTAAATCTCTCACATGACGTGTTCGGAAGTGAGCCTCCGTCAAACCTTTGTTCATGTTACCTTAGATTACAAGAAATGGCTTTGAACCTTTTCCTTCTTTCTTTTGAACGAACCTCTCTGCCTTTTATGGTCACTCAGAGAGGAATGGAGAGAGCGGGCCGTTCCAGCGCAGGCATTCCTGCAGTTGTGATTCTTGGCAAACAGAGACAGGCTTCAATCGAGAGCCTGGCACGGATGACAGCAGCTCACAGCTGGGCACACGGGTCCACCGAAGGCTCCCAAAACATGCTGGCATGGGCCTGCGAGTCATTTGGCCTGTCCCGAGTGACTCACCAGAACAGCAAGGTTATATTTCCCAATTTTACCATCTGTGTTGAACATTGTTTCATGTGCAGTGTCTGCAAAGTTCATGCAGTCCATGCAACGCTCAGGCCTCAATAATAATTCATACTAGTATGGGAACGCAGACACCTCTAGCTGTGCAAGCATGATTTCACACGTTATTGCATTCAGAAATATGCGATTCATTACGCAACACAGGGATGTGTTACATTCTCAGCATTACCACAAGGGTGCTAGTCTTCTACGCTTGTTTTTCAGCTTCAGGTCAACTCCTGTCATGGCGGAATAAAGACTGAGCAAATTAAAGATAGTACAACGGTTTCTAACTTCTATATCTAGCTCCCTTAATAATAATAATAATTAGGGATGAACCGATATGAAAATTTTGACCGATACGATAACCAATTATTCTTTACATTTGAAAACCGATAACCGATATATTGGCCGATAAATCTAAATCCAAATTTTTATCTAATTTTTGAGAGCCTGATAACAAAAACAAAAGTCTCATCTTTAAAAGCCATGTCCCAAACACAATTATAATGATGTTCTCATTATAATTTTATGTAGCCGATATGACAGACTTGTGCTGCACATGTTATTCCAATCATATTTCAAGCAATTAAAAATTATCATGTTGAACAGTGCACATCTGAAGTGTCTCTGCTGAAGGAAATAATCCATATTTATCGGCTTTAATATATATCGGCCAAATTTTCTTATTGGGCCGATAACGATAACATAAAAAAGAACATATATCGGCCGATACCGATATTGTGACCGATAAATCGTGCTTCCCTAATAATAATAAATTATTGCCACAGTAAGGCAAAAACACATTCATATTAACGTCAGTTTAGGTTGCTTCACTGCCATTCATAAATCCTCATTCTGTTGAATGCACACTTCAGAATCTTGCTGGAAGTCGTAGGTCATCCTGAAACTGTTCCTTATAGTCCCTTATAGTAGAGAAGTGTTCGATTTCAGACACAGCGCAAAAAACAAACAAACAAACAAAAAGGCACCTTATGTATGTAAAAGAGACTGAAAGCTTGCATCATGTTTGATTCTATGCAAGTATTGTATATTTCTTGCTTTTTTGGTATGTTAAGTGATCAAACATACAGTCTGTAATGTTAGGTCAAAGTCAACAGGTCAACAGTCATGAAAGTCTGAGATACAGGTGAGTCAACAGGTAAGAGAAAAACTCATGATAACAGAAGGAGTCTGCACAGGTCAGGAATGCTCCTGCGGGAAGAAGTGCAGTCTGTAACTCGTGTCCGTAGGGAGACTGACTGTGTGGCAGTAGTGGGTATATATGCAGTTCTCAGTTGTGATTAAACGTCCGTGGAGAGTGAGCAGAGCCTGGTGGAGGCATGACAAATACACATTAATTTATCACACTATTAAATTAACTAATCTCACTACAATCGCTTACAGGTCATGCCATTCATCACATAATCAGTCAGGAGTCATTTGTTTTCCATATGTTAATAATTTTACTGCATCTCCAGAGTTCATCCACCGCAGGGGATTCTGGAGCTTTGCAAAACAGGAACTGCTGGAATCAATCCATGGCACTTTTGATTAGCATGTGAGTTAATAAGCCAAAAAGCTCATGGCATGAGATGAACTCAGTGAAGATTGCCTCTTTTGCCACTGTATGGCTAATCTTGAGCACTGCAACGATGTCAAAAACCTGTTGTGTGCTTTTTTACCCCTCTCAGCAGGTTGATCACTCTATAATCATTAAAAAAGACAGAATATCAGTAGAACAAATGCTAAAAGTGCCGTGTGTCATCATGTTTTGCCTACAAAATGGGGAGCAGTTTTTGTAAACTGGGAACACTGGTTAGGAGAAAAGAGGTCATATTTTTAACCTGTTCTCACTCCCTAGATTGACCGTTTAGTGTCACTGGTTTGATTTACTGACAATAAACGATTTTGAGACAAAACCATCTGACTGTGGGCCTACATAACTCATTACATACCAGAAATCACTGTGGTCACCGCACTGGTGATGTTGGTTAGACCTGTACACATTATCCGTACATATCAAACGATCTGTAACAAAGAAATAGTGACACAGTAAAAACTTTTTTACTTACATAAGTGTGTTGCGCTGTTCCTGATGGATACAATATAGAAGTCACAGTATCGTTTTTTAATTTCAGGCTCTCTGCAAATCCAGTGCAGCTCCTGTGTTTTCCCACAACCTGACACTGCATAACATTTAGCACTTTTCCAAGGCATGTTTATCGCTTAGTTGCTCGATCCAGTGTTAGCGTCACATCGGTTATTTTCCTACTATTATTTATCGTGCTCGAATCAGTGGGCGGGGCTACTGAACTTTAGGGTTAGTGATGTCACTTACCCGGGAAGAAGCTCATTGTAGTCCCTACCAGCCGTTTGTTGTAGTCCTTAAAAAGCGATTTCTGTAAAAGAAAATATCACCCTTTGCATTGAACTTTGAGCGTCGTAACTTTGCAGATGTTGTTTATGCTCAAACAGCAACACTACACACTAACTAAAGTTAAAAAAGTTTAATAATAATCAAGGACCCCTTTAAAATAAAACTTCAAATGCATTACATTTTAAATTCTGTTTTTACATTTTTTGTTTCTGGTTTCCTGTGCCAGATTTGTAGTCCCTTTGTACTTTCATTATTGATTGGTTCCCCTTGATTGTCTCCCCAGGTGTTCCTTGTTACCTTGTGTCACAAAAAAGGTAAGAACGTTCCTCTCTCTCTCTATCTATCGGTATAGATTATGAACACTATTTGTATGGCACTGATTTTTAGAGATGCTTAACAGCAGAATTTGATGCAGTATTCATCATGCATCATAGTTGATGGAGTTTCCATCATTGATTCTGTTATTTACCCATTTATTACAGTGAAGCTGCTTTAAAACAATCTTCATTGTATAAAGCACTGTAGAATTTAAGGACACTTGATAAAACAATGTCAAAAATAATTTAGAAATATCAAGTTAAGACTTGCAGATTAATAAGCAATATATACACTCACCTAAAGGATTATTAGGAACACCATACTAATACTGTGTTTGATCCCCTTTCGCTTTCAGAACTGCCTTAATTCTACGTGGCATTGATTCAACAAGGTGCTGAAAGCATTCTTTAGAAATATTGGCCCATATTGATAGGATAGCATCTTGCAGTTGATGGAGATTTGTGGGATGCACATCCAGGGCACGAAGCTCCTGTTCCACCACATCCCAAAGATGCTCTATTGGGTTGAGATCTGGTGACTGTGGGGGCCATTTTAGTACAGTGAACTCATTGTCATGTTCAAGAAGCCAATTTGAAATGATTCGAGCTTTGTGACATGGTGCATTATCCTGCTGGAAGTAGCCATCAGAGGATGGGTACATGGTGGCCATAAAGGGATGGACATGGTCAGAAACAATGCTCAGGTAGGCCGTGGCATTTAAACGATGCCCAATTGACACTAAGGGGCCTAAAGTGTGCCAAGAAAACATCCCCAACACCATTACACCACCACCACCACCACCAGCCTGCACAGTGGTAACAAGGCATGATGGATCCATGTTCTCATTCTGTTTACGCCAAATTCTGACTCTACCATCTGAATGTCTCAACAGAAATCGAGACTCATCAGACCAGGCAACATTTTTCCAGTCTTCAACTGTCCAATTTTGGTGAGATCTTGCAAATTGTAGCCTCTTTTTCCTATTTGTAGTGGAGATGAGTGGTACCCAGTGGGGTCTTCTGCTGTTGTAGCCCATCCGCCTCAAGGTTGTGCGTGTTGTGGCTTCACAAATGCTTTGCTGCATACCTTGGTTGTAACGAGTGGTTATTTCAGTCAAAGTTGCTCTTCTATCAGCTTGAATCAGTCGGCCCATTCTCCTCTGACCTCTAGCATCAACAAGGCATTTTCGCCCACAGGACTGCCGCATACTGGATGTTTTTCCCTTTCACACCATTCTTTGTAAACCCTAGAAATGGTTGTGCGTGAAAATCCCAGTAACTGAGCAGATTGTGAAATACTCAGACCGGCCCGTCTGGCACCAACAACCATGCCACGCTCAGAATTGCTTGAATCACCTTTCTTTCCCATTCTGACATTCAGTTTGGAGTTCAGGAAATTGTCTTGACCAGGACCACACCCCTAAATGCATTGAAGCAACTGCCATGTGATTGGTTGATTAGATAATTGCATTAATGAGAAATTGAACAGGTGTTCCTAATAATCCTTTAGGTGAGTGTATATACATATACATATACATATACATATATATATATATATATATATATATATATATATATATATATATATAGTAAACTCCACTTATAAAATCTTTAAAAAAATGTATAAGACAAAAACAAATATTCAAAAATACCTACTTTGTCTCTAAAGATCAGAGGATTATATTACTAGGTTTAACGTAACCAGACTCGAGAGAGGGAGAGAGAGGAGCAGACGGTAAGCTAACCGTTTATTGAGCGATATGCAGGGGACAACAGGCGAGTATCAGATGCAGATACAAACACAGTGGAATAAGATATAACGGGTAACTGAGTCTTTGTGTCTTTCAAGTGGATTCCAGGAGATTGCCTGGGGAGATGGAGTACACACACCAGTGAATGATCCAGGTGAGGGAAATAAAGACACTGGAGTGGAGACTGGAGATGATCACGAAGGAGAAGAAGATGCTGGAGGGAAGTAGCTCAGGTTAGTCATACACTGAGAGTTGAGTCTTGTATCCACGTTGTAGACCAGACAATGAGTGTGACTGATGTGTGTGCTTATATACTGTGGTGATGAGATGATGATGATGAGAAATCTGGAGATAGAGAGCCTTGTGAGGGAGTGACGGCTGGTGTATCTGAGCCACTAAACACACCACTAGCTCTGGTATAGTTTGGTCAAGGTGGTTACCAGTTAACCCAGTCTCCACAGTAAAGAACACAGACTAAACATAAATGATGTGGCCAGCACCACAATAACCAAAAAAGAGAAAACAAACTACATGAACATACAAAAATCAAACACTAATAAACATACAGAATTTATTAGCCAATAATACAACCGTCAACAACATCTGAATCAACCCAAATGAACACTAATTAAACAACCCAACATGTAACACATATAAAGCATTTCTGCTCACCCCCTCTAAGCTAAACTCTGCAGGACAGTGGCCCTCAATGACAGTGACAACAGTGTGCAAGTGAGGAAAATTTCCCACCGATAAATAAATTACACCGATTACACTGCATATTTTTCAAGAAAAGATATTTGTCAATGACGCTCAGGATCTTTATCATTTATTTTGATCTTTAGATCTTTCCTTTTCTTGGAACAAAACGAATGCTTAATATTTATTCACTATTACAATTACTGTGTAAAAACACAACAACAATAAAATAGTACAATGAAAAACATCAAACTTTTATTAGATAAACGAATAAGACTAATGACATGGTATACCTGCGTTGTAACACATAAATGAAAGGTCTTTGGATTTTCCCCTTACTTTAAAACAAATGCTTTTGTTGTTCATTATTTTAATTAAAACACCAAATATAAAATAGTATGACCAATTCACTCATATTAACCCTTTTATTGTTGATTATTGTTAATTATTGTTGTTCAACATTCACTGCACTTTAAAACATCACACTCTTACTCGATCTGGACAAACTTTTATCATTAGAAAGATTAACGGCTCCAGCTTCGATATTTGACCACTGTGTATGATAAACCTATGTTGCAGTGACATTAATTTCTTAATTTATGTCAGGAGTGCAAAATAATTTTTAATATTTTGAAAAGATTATCAACATGCATATTAATGCAGTCACGTCTGCTCCAGTTAATTTGTGTTCACATAGATGCACTAGACAGGTTCAGTTACGGCTCTAAGTCCGAAAGTGCGCATATTTGGAAAATATTGATTTTTACCACTTTTCCCCTTCTTTCCCTTGCTTAAGTTTTTTTAGTTCATTATTATTATTATTAATGAAAACACAACAACAATTAAATAGCACAATGTTAAATTTACTTATATTTAACATCAAACTTTTATTAACAAAATCAATAAGATGGATATTCACATTGTAATACAAATAAATAAACTATCTATGGATTTTCCCCTTACTTTAAAACAAATGCTTAGTTTATGGTTCATTATTATTTTATAATGAAAACACAACAACTATAAAACAAAGACAAACTCACTTATATTAAACAAAGAAATGCAACTTTTATTAACAAAAGTTATCTTGCGCTTTTGCCTCTGCCATTGTCCTGTCAGTCATCGCGCCTCACTCTCCACACGTGACTCCTGCGCTGCTTCTCGACGCGCCTCGCTTTACAACTGTAGCATCCGTTGGCCAACTGAACTAAATAGATTTTATTAAAAAAAAAAGCAAAACGACAGTGTGTGTGATGTGCAAGGAATGTAATCGGTTTTTGGTCGAACACCATGTAACACCGGTAACACTGTTGGCCGCACCAAGCCTACTGTACTATACACACACTCATAACTTCAATCCTGGCAAAACTCGACAGATTCCAAAACTTCCATCCATTAAGTTGGCTCTCAAAGATAAGAGCCAGGGGCCTCATTTATAACCATTGCGTACGCACAAAACAGGCCCTGAAAGAGGCGTACGCCACTTCCGACGCACAAGTTGTGATTTATAAAAACAAACTTGACGGGAAAATGTGCGCACCGGCACGCAAACTCTGACCCATGCGTACGAACATTTTGGAGATGGAGCAGTTTGGCAACACCGATGGTGAGCTGGAGTTGAATGTATTTTTAGTCACTTTTGGACAGAAAATCTAAAGAAAATTATATACAGAAAGATAATACACATATAATTTCACTCTGTAGGGACTGGGCTAAGAGGGTGAATCTGAATAACTAAATACATCCTGCTAAAGACCAAAAATCTTTGAATGTAAATTAACCCACACACAAACACACACGCATCCCCCACAAGTGAAGCCCGCTCAGGACAGAGCGTGGTGTCCAGTTACGAGACATTTTTATGACTGACTGGAATGTCCCAAAGAAGGATTCTAAAGAGAAAGAAAATTCTTTTTTTAAAAGACATTTAACCAGATATATTCGATGTGTTTTTATGTTGGAATGACTATGATTTTATCGTAGCTTAAAGTGAATTATAAATACCTTCATTATGCATTTTAAATATAACTGTCTATTCCCATAACTTGTACACATAGTTCTGGACACCTCCAGAATGCTTTCGGTGTGATCAATCAGAATATGTACAGTAATATCCAGTAAAATATAGTTTACTATGTTTTCCATCTTTGGAGTGAAAAGAGACCAAAACTAACATCACTGGAGATCTTAGATAACAGCGTTTACGACCCAAAGGAATGTTCACAGAACTGTGGCTCTCTCTGAATTCTAACCAAGGAGGAGAAATGAATCCTGTATTCATATATATATATATATGCTATTATATATCCATTTGTGAATTGTATGAACAATGTATCTAAGTTCCCTATTTCATGAGTTGCCTTTTTGTGGTTTGGTCCATGTTTCTCGACAACTCTAATGGGATAATGTTTCAAACTTTGCCAACTAATGTTTAACCAAATCCATTTGTGGCAAGTTTGGTCTCGATAAACTCCAATTTTCATTCCCCATTTGTTAATTGACATTACATTTTGCTAAACTTTGTGACACATTAGTATTATAAGAATTGTGAAGATTCTTCTCTTAAACACCCAATAAAACTAGAGATTTAAATGCCTGATTAGAACACAAAGGATCATAAAAATTCCCTCCAAAGGGACAGCTCCTGATTGGACCCTCTTCCAAAAGAAGGCGGAAACGTCAGGTCTTCAAAAGGACTGAATACCAGTTTATCCCTCTCTTACCCCTCTCGTCCTCGTGTCATAATGTAACGTCTCGCCTCCGGGCGAGCTCTTCGCCTTTCTTTTATTTGTTTCTAGTTTAGTTTGTGTTTTTCAGTCTTAGATAAGTCTCCGTGTTTAATTCCAATCGACGAGTGAAACGAACACCGCGTGACATATCTCTTCAGCAAATCCATCTACAAGGGACCTTTAAACGAGCGCGCGCTCGCTTTGAAGGAGAAACACGCGCACGTGACCACGTGACGCGCCGGACCGAGAGACGCACGTGCGCTTCTTCACCAGCCATGCAAAGATGTAACGTTAACTCCGCGTGATTTCACCGTAGAGATCTTTATTTCTTTTCTTTGTTAGTCAAAGTTTTGTTTTCCGTAGTCGACTCTGTTCACTTCCACGAAGTGAAATGAACTTAGCCGAACTATGTTCCTTTGGTAATGTTACCCCAAAAGACTTTAAACCTCCGTTCAACACGCGCGCCAAGCAGCACCACGTGACGCTTCCTAAAGGACTCCGCTCACGCACGCGGCCAGACAGGGCCGTGCAGGAATGCCGCTACACAAATTTGTGCAAGTATATCTCTTTATAGAGCTTCTAAGAAGCATTAAGATTATGTTTTCGTGTTGTTACAGACAGGTGACTGTCAGGGTGAATGTTGCCAATGCTCTCTCTCTCACTCCCTCTCCCTCTCCCTCTCTCTCTCTCTCACACGTGTATCCATTGTCCAAACGCCCCGCGTTGTTGTCATTGTCTGTTAATGTCTGTAAATACATGTATTCCTGTAACGTAGTAAATACATAAGTAGTTCTGCCTTATTAAATTCATTATATTAATTTGATTGATGTACTGGGTTTTTGCTCACTTTCAAGTCCCTTAAGTGTCAAAAGGTCTTATAGCTACAAGCTTGCAAATTAAAGATACTTTAAAGAGTATGTGTTTATAGGGCAGGAAACCCAATTCTTGTGGCCACAGAATTGCTTTTCCTGAAATCCTATAAAGTAGGATGATATTGTGGATCCCCACAAATATTATTCTGACAATTGAGCTAATTAATTTTGCCTGTTTTGTAGGACGTGGTCCGTGTAATTAATTACAATCAACTTGTGGTTAATTGCAAGGATACACATGCATGCATGCAGGTAAAATGACACATCATCCCTTAGCAGGAGATTTATTAAAATGTAAGACTGATCTAATCCAAACATGTATGAATAATTATTAATTACCAATTATTAATTATGATATGCAAATCCCCACGGATTAGATCCGCCCCTGAGTCTTTACACTCACCAAGCCTATCACATGAGGCAAACATCCATCCCTTCTTAAATGTCCGCGCCAGCGAGCGCGTTGGGCCGTTTAGTGAAACTGACGCATATCTAAAACCGTATCTTCATTATAAGTCCTAATCATAAATACAGTGCATGTTCACAATAACAGTTTACATAAATAAAAGAATGATTTAAACTTTGTTTTACTTCTGATGTAAACATTTAGATTAAATATGCCATTCTGATTAATGGAGTTAAACACTTAAATTACATGAAATCATTACTGAGAAGTTACAACATTTTTTATCTTCAATAAATAGAAATATTTGTTGCGGATGCAATGCTTTCGAACACTTTTCTTCTGGCATGCTGTGTTTTAATGTTTTATCTACATAGATAATTGCTTATCATGATAATAGCAGATTGTCTGAGAAAATAGTTTCGTGCAAATAATGCACAACAAGGTTTATCTGTTTCCATTAAAAATATAAATCAATTAAAAATACTCTTTGGCCAGTGGGAAAGATTGAGAAAAACTTTCTCTGAAATGTATTTTACACTATTTGATTTATTTATTCAAAAACAAGGCAAGGATAGGCTACTAAATGATTTTTATTAATGTAACTAATGTGACAGCAAATCCGTATTTCATATTTTCCTAATGTCTTGTACCGTTAAACGTTATCTCACGTGGATGAATAATCATATGCAAATGATATGCAGATGAGGATATGCATAGTAAAACTAGGCGTTGTAAGCTCCATATATGGTTATTTCGGGGAGGAGACGCATGTGCGCACAATCTTCCGCTAACTGGGATTTATAAAGTGAATTCTGCGCAGGTTCTGGCGTACGCGCGGTTTTATAAGTCTGAATATTTTTTTGCGTACGCCATTTTTGGCTTTCTGCCGCACGTACACTTTTAGTAAGGATCCTACGCACAGTTTTATAAATGAGGCGCCTGATCTTTAGCTTGGACTTATGTGCCTCCATCCTCTCTTTCCAGGGTACGGCTCAATAAGCACCACCTGCTTAGTACCTTTAAACCACAGAATGGTTTATGTTGCAAACATGGGGCAAATTTGATATGTATTATAAATGTAAAACTTAAAACTCTTAAAAACTGCCTTGCATGACACTGGATCTCTATCAGGAACCAGATCTAGAGATGAGTTCATCATGTGCAGGAGAACTTGTATTTTTGACTTGACAAGAATGCTCACCACCCCTGGAATTCAAAAGGATCCTTTAGAGGGATTTACTTTAATCCTGAGATATAAATCACATCAAAGAGAGATTCTTGGCCAAAAGATTCCTTTATGCTTCAGAATATGGAAATATTAAAACCCACTGGAGAGTTTTAGCCACATTACTAGCATTCGTAAGAAACTGACTCAAAGGAATGCATCGTCCAGAAATAATTCTGTTATTGTTTACTTACCATCCTGTTGTTCCAAATCCATATTTTCAAGTTTAGTACAGTAATGTTAATACTGTTCTTTTCCATATAACAAAAGGGACAGGGGCAGTGAAGCTAGAATAAAACAACAGAAAAGAAACATAAAAGCATTAATCATCCAAGTCTTCTGAGGTCAAATGATACCTTTGTGTGATAAACAAACAAAAGTCGTCATTTACTGAGAATCCTCCACCATCGCTCTCAAATTTAATTTGCACTTTTAAACCCAGCAACAGTTTTACTGTCTATGATGATGAACCATGAGGGGTCAAGAGCAAATTAAAACTTGAGGTTTTCAGTGAATAATGGCTTAAATGTCATTCTGTTCCCAGAGGTGTAAAGAGTACCTGAACCATCCATACTTGAGTAAAAACAGATACCTTACAGCAAAAATGACTCAATTACAAGTGAACAAGACACCAATTCCAAATACGACTTGAGCAAAGTCTTCGAATACCTGATTTTAACAGTACTTAAGTATTTTACTCATACTGAATATAGGCTCAAAGATGCACTAGTCCTCAACACCCAAGAGACATGCCAGTGAAAAACAAGAAACAGTTGATTTGTGAGGAAAGAAATCACATGTTTATTTTCTAAAATCAAAATAAAACTGAACACCTCAATATTGCAATAAATCAAGGTCGACACAACAGCCTCTTAAACATATACAAACACTCAAGTCTTAGTTAAGCTCAAGTGCACAAAAAGGGCATACATAAACCAATATCCTAACCAAGGTCTCTTCAATATAACTTGACTTAAAGCACTCTCATTCGCGTAAAGTAGCCTTGTTGACAAACACACAAAATATAGTACCTTCAGTGTCCTGTAGATGGCGATATCACTTCTTTGTAGCAGAAATAAACTGCTGCAGAAAAAGTTAGGTGCCATGCTATGGAGGCTGTAATGAGTAATTGCATTACTTATCACAAATGTATTGGAGTAAAGTGTACATATACATATTTAAAATTGTAGTCAAGGAAATAGTTGCTAATATCTTTGATACTCAGAAAAACAACAGAGTAGCCAAAAAGGTACCCAAGTACAGTAACTTATTACATTTACTTAAATACTTTACACCACTGTCTGTTCCTCACACAAATCTACTGCTTGGTATCATAATACTTGTAATGTATCGCTTAAGTTGTTTGGACTGCTTTTTGACTAGTTTTTTTTCAGTGAATTTTTAATGAATGAAGAAGAGTAGCGTGGAAATTCTGCTTCTTTTGTGTTAAAGAACATCCTATGGATTGGAAAGACATGAAAGTGAGTAAATAATGAATATTCAGTTTTAGGTGAACTATCAAAAAGTATGTGAATTATTAAAAGTGTGTGTGCACTGTGTTTTAACAGAGCAACAAATGCCTACTTCTCACTGCCCACATCTAACAGTTGTAAATCATAATAACCAAAATACAGTTTGCAGTTTTAGCAGGTTCTGTGAGCTTCAGTGGTATGTCTAGGTTATTGAGAGAAAAGGAGTTTCATCCTGAAACTTTGGCCCATATGAGGAAAAGCACTGGACAATTACACACTCTAAGGTGCGAATATCATATTCATTGATTAAATCTGTTCAAACTTGGATGGGCATCTCAACAGGCATACTAAATCATGAGGGAAAGTGCAGCACAAAACTCTTGCAGCCATTTTTTTTTTTCATACTCGCATTTTTCCTCTGAGTATTGGCTTCTCTCTGCATCAGTCATTAGCTCTGGAGTCCGGGGGGAGCACAGAGGAGAGGCATCTCATACTGGATTGTATGGATACTTCAGGCCTGAGTTGAGCTCGCTTGGTCCGATTCTCTTGGGAAAGTTGAGCTGGACCGAATCTAATCCCATCTGATACCATTCCTCAAAAGTGAAATATGGAATTCCGAATGTCTGGACTATGCTTATGCCAGCAGCATGATCTCCACAGACTAAGTTTCTGAGCTCAAGATATTCGTACAAAAGCTCTTTTGCTATTAACCCACACACACACACACACAGAGCCTGAACACCATGTAAGGGCTCTCTGTTGCTCTTGCAGACATATCGTCATCTTGTTGTGTCAGACCAGGATGATAGAAATGTTTGTAAACCCATACTGTGTTTCTCTCCAGCAACACAACACTGACTTCCACCTGGAAATAATTCCGTCAGGCTGAAATGATTTGTCTTTTTCCTGTTTAATGATTCTGTAATTGTGATGATGCATCTGTCTGTCTGCCTGTTACCTGTTTATGTGGGTTGGAATAATGTTATGGGAGCGTTGGATAGCACAAGTCTTATTTTTATAATTACTCATCTGTTGATAGAGGGGACAGAAAGAATAAAGTCATGTTATGGCCATGCCAGACTTTCACTTTAAAAAAAACAAAACAGATTTGTTGTGAAACATGCAGCATAGTCCACTGCAACCCAAACACCAGTTCAAACAATTCTTCTGTTAGAAAAATAAAGACTGTCTCTCGATACATGGTCTTCTCTATATGCTCAAAACATGAATCTTTATAGAAATTAAATGTCTGGACACTGATTTAACAAGAGTCTTATAATGTAAATGTTGTTCTCCCCATGGAAATTTGACCATTACTATGCTGGACTGAGGGCTGTTAGGATGTTTCGGTGGATGATGTTAGCAGTTGCTAGGGTGTTGGTGGTGGTACTAGGATATTGCTAAGCATTTTGTAAGGTGTTCGGAGTGGTTGTTTAGATGGTTGCTAGGGTGTTGTGGCTGGTTGCCAGGGCATTACTGGGTGGTTGCTAGGGTGTTGTGGCTGGTTGTTAGAGTGATGCCATGTGGCTGCTAAGGTGTTTTATGTGGTTCAAAGAGTCCATCCAAGAGTCCATCCATGATGTTGTTGTGTATACTTATAGCACAAGTCCCTCTTTCAATGTAAAGCAGTATTTGGGCGGTTAGTTTTATATGGAGAGGTGTGGCAATGTAATAATCAAAAGTATATCTTTAGATTGACAGAGTCAGTAGTTTTAACAAACTTTATGCAAACATTCAATCTTTATTCGAACATTACTTTCAGTACTAGTAGGTACTACATTTGAATTTTTGCTTACTTCATGACCATTAAAAAAGTATGTTTTATATTATGAATATATGTAGTATGAATACAATGTGGACATACTACATCCGGTATGTTGTTACTGTCACAACCTACCAGCGTCAGTTGCGTCAGATCACTGCCATTCACAAATCCTCTCCCATGGCCTTATGAGATAGTAAAGTATCCATCGTATCCATCAGAGTCTTTAATAGTAAATTCCACTAGGAACACGTAGGAGAATCACAGGGAAAAAGCTCAGGAATCAACCAGGCTTAACATAAATGATACCGGACAATGAAACAAAGGAAACTGAGGGCTTAAATACAAGGGAGAGCAATCAACTGAACAGAAACAGGTGCGTAGAAATAATCAACAACCAGGCAAACTAGAACAGGGAAAACAGAACCAAAACAAAATGAAACTGAACCAAAACATAACGTAAATGTTACATGTAGGTCATCCGAATACTTTTTTACCAACTGTTTTTTTGAATGCTATGAATTCGGTCATACTAATCTTTTGGCGTTCTGTTTTTCACATACTATGTAGTAAGGAAGTATTCTATTTTAGACGCAGCGATTGGCTTTCACCTTCTATAAAGTGTAGCGACTGACTGAATCCTGTTTTCGTTTCACTACTGAGCAAATATGAACACATATGTTTAATTCACAAAACCTTGAATCATGTGAAATGGTGCCCCAATGTCTGCCAGCAGGTCATTGATTAACTCCATTTATGACGCATTGCACAATCAAGAAACAGGTCCCCGTTGTTCTCAAATCCTTAGACTGCTTGCAATTTGTGTTCAGTCACAAAAAAAAAAAAAAGAACTGATCCATTCAGGGTCTCAAGCTAGTCCCCCCCCCCCCCTCATCAATTATTATGTCTCCGTAGACTGATAAGGGGATGTACATACACTACCCTTTTGTCTTGAAGACAACCATTTGCGAACTAAACCCTTGTGGTACACACCCAGAATTCCCTGGAGGAAACGCTGACTGAACTCGTGATACACACACACACACGCACACAAAAGTCCTTTGTGTGCAACTTAGGATAGAAATGTCCTTAATGTATATAACACAGAATTGTATCTGACCTTCCTGTATGCATGCATATCTAATTAGTTTTGTCTTATTCTATAGATGAAATTTGAGACTGTTCTGTAACTTCGAATCTTAAGTATACTTCCAAAGAAAGATTCCCTAACAGGATCACCTTCGGCAACTCTCCCTCTTGCTAGGTCATAAACTTTATGACCCCCAAAAGGAATTCCAAGGGAGTCACAGCTCCCACTTGAATTCTGATATAGAAAGAGGAATAAACTCTGCAATCTTATATTTGCTATAAGTATAACCACTTAAGAAATGTATAAACCTGAATTTGATCTTTCCTAGGTCATGGTAGCCGGTATTATGGCTTTATAGTCATGTGAGTGAACATTAAATGTGTGTAATTCTGCATATGAATGTAACTTTACATTTCTTCTACTCTTTCCGGCCATTCTTGGTACCTGTTTGACCGTCTTGTTTTGACTAAACAAGTCATACATAGGATATTACAGTAAAATGTATTGTTCTGTGTGTACAATCTTTCTGGGTAGAAATGACAAAATTTCATAGCATCGTAAATTATCCTGACAGGACAAAGAAGAACTCTTCCCGTTCGAGATACTCTAAGATAATTGGTTCACGTACGCGAAGCAGGCGTGAACCCCTCCTCTCCATAAAAGACTGACACAGAAGTTTCTCACAGAGAAGTGAAGCACCAGAGCACCAGAGCACAAGTGAGCACTTACGTTTCCAGAGAGGAGACCCATGACTCCCGTTAGGGAGTTTTCCTCCGTTTCTATGTTCTTTTCTTTAAGTCTTTTCTTTATTTTCGTCTTCGGACCTTTCCTACGTTCAGTGAAATGAACAGCCTGCAACTTCAACTTTAAAAGGACTCTTTGAAATCCCCGCGGCTCTTAAAGGAAACACGCAAGCTGCGCTCAACGGAAGAAGATGGGAGTGTGAGCTCTCATCTCCGTTTTTCCTTTCTTTACTAAGTTTTATTTTCATATTCGCCTCTCCTTCCATGAGGGAGATGAACTCTGAATTATTTCCTTGGTAACTTCACGTTCGGTGAACCTTTAAAACTTCCCGCGAGTCTGCTCGACCCGGAAGACACGAGAGAACAAGCTAATAGCGCCGAAGGACAAACACGCACACGACTCTGCGTTCCTCAGCAACACAAAGAGAACCATACGCAAGTATAGGTTATTGATTTGATTTGATTGATGTGATTTCTTGTTGTCTCTCTAAGGGTTACGTGGTCTGTGATTTTTGCCATGCTGCGATCACCCCGGTGATCTCTCTCATCCTGACCGTTAGTTTCACTTTCTCATCCCCTCTCTCTCTCTCTCTCACTCCCGTTCGTTATTCGTCTGTCTCATTAGTTTGACTGTTTACTGTACATACATGTATCCTGTGTTTAAATGTAGAATTCTGTATCCGTAGTTTCATTTTATTAAAACCATTATATTCTTGATTGCTAATTGTCCAATCGTGCTCATTTTTACAAAGTCAATGAAATGTTTGATCTAGCTACAAAGCTTTACAATTCGTTACTATTTCAGTAACCTAAATTTTATAATAACAAGAAGGTGAATTTTCATGGCCAGAAAATAGCTTTTTTGGAATTATAAGGAAGGGATAACCTTGTTGAGAAGTTGATAAGTTAATCTTACGGCCGTTTGCTGGACAAACAGATTGTTCGATAGCTAAATTAGCTCCATTAAAGGTTATCTCATATAATCGATCTGAAAGGGGACCATTGATATATGAATGAGAAATTATAATTCGTTGTGATTGATCATTCATATATACAATCGATCTATTTTCAACTTCGATAATTTAACTGTAATATGCAATATTAATCATATTCATGATTAATTATTAAAATTCCCTATATATCATTTGAGCTAATGTTAATGCATTTAATGTAAGACTCATTGTCGCTACAAAAGTGTCCTGAGGAAATAAGATCCTACCTTGTGAATCTGTCCTCGGCGGCCATAGATCATTAAATCATCATTTGACCCTTGAGAGGACACCAGAAAATGAAAAGATTCCAACCCAATCTTAGGAGAAAATATTTACAAGGTGGCGATTTCGTATCAATTTGCACAATGTGATTCTATAAAAACGTACGATTTTATTGAAAAATGTAAGAATTCACACCAATTAGCACACCAATTCTTTAAAATACTAAATAGTTAAAAATTTTCATGAGAATGTGTTGAAGATTCTTGCAACCTCTGAAGGAACAGCTTATCGTTGCATATAGGGGTTGATGGGTGTTTTCTGAGAGGGTTTTTGTAAGGTCATTCTGAGGGCTTTTTTACTAACAAGATGTTGCATTGCAGGTGTTACAACCCTGTCTTATACAGTTGACTTATTTAACTAGATACTTCAGATTCATGTCATTTTGCTCTTTAATGCATGACTTAAATGAAAGAGAGAAAGAAAGGACTGTGTTTTATTCTGATTAATTAATGTGATGGGAAAAAGATAAAAGTACTAATTATTAGAGCTGCGTATAAACTTAGAATCACGATTTCTTTGGTTAAAATGGAGATCACAATTCTCCCACGATTCTGAATAGACAACTAAACAAAATAACATGTAATTTAATAGTGGTTCTGGCAAAACATTAATTTCTGCACTATGTTTTAAAAAAGATTTAATTACTTTTAATTACTTATTTAAAATTGAGTGATTCAAAAACTGACTGATTCAGTTTCACCCATAAGGACTAATGGTTCATTACTGGATAAATCAGCATTTTTTAACAAATCTCTTGAATGAATAATTTAATGACAAATAAATGTTATTAAAAGTAGACATCGGTGTTCATATTCGAATCTTAAACTTTTATCCTAGTACTTCTGTAATAATTTGAATTATTGTAACAGAAATAATGATACTGTGTGGTTGAAAAGACTGTTTGTGATGCTGTTTGATACTTATCCATGACAACTTCTCACTCTGGGTCAGCGGCAGCGTAAACGCAGATAACACTGTTATCTGACCTGTGTTTCTTAGCGTTATAAGTCCGATCATCTAGAAAAGTAACAACACACATTTCCTCTTGAAACTATAATATTTGTGAAATCATTTATGTAACAAAAATGGTTCACATGTTCAGGTTCAATATTTAAGGCTAGTAGTTTGTGCAACACTAACCCATTGTAACATGTATCTTCTGTTTAGGTTTAGCTTTCTCTCTGTTCCCTCCGTTTGCCTGTGTTCCTGATAATTAGTTAATTAACAGTTAACACCTGTTTCTGTTCTTCCAATGTTCTCCCCGTTTTTTAAACCCTGAGTTTGGTTCAGTTCATTGTCCTGTATCGTCAATATTAAGATTTTGTTGAAGTCCGTTTCCCTGAGTGTTCATGTGTATTTTTGAATTAAATACTTTTTACTTTGATTATTCCTGTTGTACGTTTTACTACCTGTGACAGAAAAAAATCAGAATGGACTTACCAGTGCAGTGCCTTCTCCTCCTCCCCGAACACCATAATTTGCTGGGGTATTTGGGCTAGATTCTCCGGCACGGTGGCCTCCCTCTTACAGCCTGCGAGGCCAAGGCAGCCACCGAAGTCGTCCCGGAACCAAAGCTGGATACCATCACAGTCCCGGAGTCTACGCATGCTACTCAGTCCACCCAAGAGCCAGGAACAGACTAGATCTGTGGTCCATAGATCCAGTTCCCAACCAAGTCCCCGGTCCCGTTTGGATATTTGGATGCCGATCCAAACTCTTCCTATGTTTCTGCATGACTGCCAGGTCCCATCTCTGCTGGTTACGGGCAGTTCCTCCTCGGCTCTGCAACTTCGCCTCGGCTTCCCATCCACCAACTCAGCAAGAGGCTGAGTCCCTGACTGCACCTTAAGCCTCCAGGTCCATGTCTCCACTTCGGCCTGTCAGTCCTTCGGCTCTGGGACTCCTCCGGATCAACCTTGACCCTCCACCCTGTAACAGCCCTTAGAGCAGTTACTATGGTTTCAAGCTGTAGTACCACTACCATGCTCCAGGGGGCTCTCCAGACTCCTCCTCCTCTCGATAAAAGACAGGGAGAAGTAGAGTTGGAGCATGTTTGGTTGGAGAGAAGCATGGCCTCTTGAGCTAACCTTATGTGTAGAGTCCGGGTTGAGAAACTGTTGTTTTAAGCTCATCCAAGTAAGTGTTTTGTTCATTTTGTGTTGTTAACATTGTATTTGGTGGGTTATGTCTTATTTGGGTAATTTATTGTGACTTATGTTTGGTGCTAATATTAGCCTGTATGTTTCTATTTAGAAGGACTACCTGTACATCCCTCATCCACAATGTTTGTCTTTCTTATTCTACTGGGATGAGACATCTTCCATCCTATGCTGTAGCTACTGTTTCTTGAGGGGGTTTTACTGAGTTATGCCAATATCATCATTGAATAAATTTAATCTACTGATAACAGGGATGATTTAGTGCTGCAAGGACACCGTTATTGCCACGTACCCTAAACTGAAGCCTAAATAGATTGAAGCTAGAATTTGAAATGATCTACTGGACTGTTTGCTGTTCTTGTTTAACAAACCCCTATCTTCACCTGCACCATTCTCAAAGACCTAAAGGAAAGACATTTCTTGGACAATGACCAGATAAGCTCGGTTTCTTGTATCTTTTTTCACCATGACAACAAAGAAAACATACATGCAACTATCTTGACTCTCTGTTTTGATGGTTTTGTGTGGAATATGTGATATAAACACTTCTGCAACTACTTCTGAGTTTGGACTTGAGTGTTTCTGAGTCTGGTTAAAGCCATTATAGTCAATAGAGTCCTCCCTTGTAAATTTATGTGTGATGTGCCCTTCTGAGAGTTCTCAGTTGGACGGTTACAACCCCTTTGGCCTCTACCCTTCTTCCAGTTTTTCCTTCGCCCTCGCTCACTCTATTGTCGCCCGGTCAGCCGAGTCCCTGTCTCCACGTCGGTCTCGCCAGCCAGCAGGTCCACCTTGGCCTTGGGTCATGGATGTCACCCTGGACAGTCTGCCTCTCTTCCGCATGATACTCCAAGCACCCTGGTTCCACTTCCATCAGTCAGTCCCCAGATTCTCCAGCCCTTCAGTCAAAGCTCCATCCTGGCTCCTCCCTCCTTTGGCTCTACCATGGTGTCTGTCTCCTCCAACTTCTCCTGCGCCCTGTCCATCACCAGCTCCACACCCACCTCCAAAGCCCCCTCCTTCCAAAGCTGGATTATGAGTTACGGCACGAGGAAGCTCCTTCTGGGAGGTGGGACTACTGTAACGTGTTCATGTTTAGTTTTCTCGCTGTTCCCATTTGCCTGTCTTCCTGATAACTAGTTAGTTAATCCTACACCGGTTTCTGTTCTTCTAATTTTCTCCCTGTTATTTAAATCCTGAGTTCTGTTCAGTTCATCGTCCTGTATCGTCAATGTTAAGGTGTGGTTGGAGTCCATTTCCCTGAGTGTTCCTGTGTGGTTTTTTTAATTTAAGACTGTTTCTTTTGATTATTCCTGTCATGGATGTCCTTCATACAACTACCCATGACACCCATAAGTATGAACAATAGTAGTAATGATTCCCACTAATGATAAGATCAGTACAGTTAAACTATGGTTGGACAAAGTTTGGTCCAATACATGGTATTGTATAACCTGTAATTAGAATAAGAATTGGTTATGATGCTTCTCTCACACACCTTCAAATCTAAACATTGTAAACATCTAATAAAACATTGTAAATTTTGATTTGATAAGTTGCTAGAAACAAATATGGGAAATTGAAATGTAGCAACTCAAATAATTGCAGCACATTTGTCATTTTTATCCACTTAGATCTTCCTTTTTGCCATATAGCAGTCCCAAATTTTGTCAACAAGATTATCAGCAGAAATTCTGTTATGTTGGCCAACATCAAAAAGAGTCCATGAACCGTTAGAAATGAGGCGAGAGCCTTTCACAAGAACCTGAGGGTGATGTGTGAGTCTCATTCCTCATGCGCTGTAGAAGTGAGGCAGCGTTCCAGACTCTACCTCTGACAGCAGCAGCTGTGCAAACATCTGCTCTAATAAGTCTTCCGAAGAGCCCAGGAAAAAGCAGGATGGCCATCCATTAAGGAGCGTGAGCCGAGGGTCATTTTTAAAAAGGCGTCTTTTGCCTCCTCAAGCATTTTGGGTGGATCTTCGACACATCCCACACCCCTCAAAAGTCATTTGGCTGTCAGTCTGCATATTCTATTTCCCCTCTGCTTTGTTTGGCTAGGACTGGCTAATGTGGACTGTTATCAGCTCTTAAAGCAACAGTGTCAGCAATGTGGGAAAATACTCCAAATTCATGAGCTCGGAGAGACCTTCGCAGGTCTCATCAGATAAGACACCGCAGCGAGACCGAATGCACGATGCCTGGAGACATCAGTTTACTTCTCCGTCAACTGAGTTTGGGGTCTTTTTTTCCTTTTTTTCCTTCCTCACGTTAGCTTCATAACATATCAGCAGAAGCCATCAGTTTATATGATGGAGAACAAGGTGTGTTAGAAATACTCTTTCACTCCTTACAATGTCAAGTGCTGTTAAAAATTGGCCTATGCTTTGCGGGCTTTGTGATTTTATTAAGATTAATTCAAATGTTATGGTCATTAATGTAGCAGTGAGTGAATTATATGTGTATATTATGCATGACATTTAAGAGAGACCTATGATGTACATGCTTGCATAATTTCTTGCAGATTTTGTGGAAGTTTTCTGTGGATTTCAGTAACAGCTGATTAGGAGAAAAGAAGAAAAGTTAATATGAATATGAATTATCTGTAAACAACATATTAAATGTTTACTCACATTAGATCCTGTATTTAACTCTGAGTTGTCAGAAAAGCTAAACATGTGTTGACTTTGTTTTCAAAACACACATTACATGCTCGCATTCAATTACAGAAACCAGGAGAGATGTTATGGTGAAACAGTAAACTCGTAGGTTTTATTAAGATGTCTGGCCATAAGATTGCTTTCATGAAGTTTTGGAGTTACTGAAGAAGACTGTCAGTGAACATACAGACTGGCAAAAGTGTTTTAAAATATACAAAGAACGGCCAAAAATATTTAAGGAAATTATTGCTACAATATATTTATATCTATGTATTATTAGTTTATTTTCATCAAAGAATATACAATAGCTGCCAAAGTGATTTACAGTCCCCCAAGTTCACCACATTTCATTCCACGCATTTTAAAACAAGTTTTCATGTTACAACCATCCCTGGTCTCACCTATATTAAAACATCACACTTTACAATAAGGTCTCATTTGTTAACATTAGTTAATGTATTAACTAACATTGACTAACAATGAGCAAAACATTTGTTACAGTATTTATAAATCTTTGTTTACATTAGTTAACTCTTCACTGTTTGTTCATGTTCATTCACAATGCATTAACTAATGTTAACAAATAAAACCTTATTGTAAAGTGTTATCAAAAATGCATTTTTATAATGAAATTTTTTTTTTCTTGGAGTTAAACATGTTGAAATTTAAACAAAATATTTCCAATTTGGAAAAAATATTTCTGTCAACCATGTTGTTAACAATATATTTACAGTATGTTTCAAAAAATATTTTTGTAGAAGGGTCTTGGCATTTGCAAAGCTCTAGCTTTGAATAAACATTCAGGCAAAGCTCCAGTCTCTTATAATAAAGGATCTGAAGTCCATTTTAGTTTTATTTAATAACAATTGGAAGATCGTAATCCTAATCACAATGATTATGACTTGCATTAACATGGTTTATAACTGGTGGGAACGGTTCAAACTAAAACATGTGAATGGTCAAGAAATGGATTAACCCAATTTAGGGAACAACACTTTGAGCATAGCTTTTAAATACCGTATCTCTGGAAACAATTTGTGGCCACTGACAGCCTGTGGACAGATGGAAAGCAAAAAATGGGAGTACTGTGATTTCTGAACAAACATACTTGGCCTACTTGCATCTACAGTCTGTGGAAAAGCATTCCTCTGCCAAGTCATGGCAGTATGCTGACACCAATTAAACTCTTACAACATGAAAGAAACGATGTGCTTAAAATCATGTCATTAATAAGCTAGTTAATTTTAGTGAAACATTGACAGCAGGATACAGTGCCGGTCCCAACCCACCCTGCCAACCAAATAAAAAAATGACTGCACAACAACTGGTGCAGATGCAGCTGCACTTGTTTATTACAAACAAAAGAAATCTATATTAACAGCAGTGATGTTAAACTACTCCTCAACTAACATTCTTCAGTAAACTGTATATAAATCCCTTATGCAAGTTCCCTTTCACGCCTATGAGGTCTCCACTGGTGAAGGACATCTCAGAGCAAAAAAGGCTTATGCTATTTGCATACCAGTAAATTAATATTACCATTATTCATAATCCAATTTAGCTCCACTTTCTCATAGTTCACAGGTAGTCAAGTCAAGTCACCTTTATTTATATAGCGTTTTAAAGCAGCTTTACAGTGATAACAGGAAAATAATGCAACAAAATTTGTTTCGGCTGTACAGCAGATCTAGATAAAATAGCGTCACAGTCCAGCTTAAATAAATTCAGTGCTGGTTAATTGTTTTTTGTAAGGGTTGGAACGTCACATCTGTGACTTTGACCAATTGGAGCACAGAAGGTCTTATGTACACAGCTTTCAAACATGGCAAAAAGAGAGAGAGAGAGAGAGACGTTGGTATTAGTTCTGCTAGGTGGAATTATGCAATGGAGGAAATGTTTGTGTAGATATGGCAACAATAATCCTGCTTATATGATTTTTCCTCAAGGGACTACCACGACAGAGTGAAAAACTGTGTAGTCTGAACCGGGCATTAAGGTGGTGCGAGTTCAGACATTCAGGAGATTGTGAGCTAGGGGTGAGCAGTGGAGCCAATATCTGTATCTGTTAGGGATGTGCGCATCAACTAATCTGACAGTCGTTTAAACTGAAGTTTTGTAATCGACCAGTCTAAAAGTCAGAAACCCTCTAAAGACTTGATGATCCATGCATTTGTGCACATAATCTATTAATCAAACTGTCATGTTCAGTTTAGTTTTGTTCATGGACTTTCAGTGTGTTTTAATCTGCTATTTCTTTGTTCAGTTCGCTTCAGTCGCTCACGTTCGACGTAGTCGATGTGTCGACTGATTGCAATCACGCTTAGGAAGCCTGTCATCTTCGAGTACTGTTAAAACAAGCCAATGCACATTGGTGGAGTCCCGCAGCCGGTGGAGTCCCCCGTTGAGGGTACTGGTCCCTCTGTAATTTGGGGGTAGCCTAGACCATGCGCTCTTGAATGAGCTCCGCACCGCAACCGACTTGACACAAGCGTTGCAGCTTGCGCGATCGGTCTAGCGATCTGGGGGACCAGGAGTGCCATCGTTGGTTCAGCCTGGTTGATATGGTGGATGTGGACAAGGTTCGATTCCTGGACTCCCCAATTTCCCAGGTTGGGCTGTTCGGCGAAGCGGTGGAGAAGCACCCTTTCAAAATGAGGCATGCTCCCCTTTAGAAGTGGAACCTATTCGTTGAAATGAGTCTTCTCTCCATGAGGAGATCGCAAAGGTGTTCGATCACTTCAGTGCTTCTTTCCTACTAATGGGTTGGAGTGAGGGCTGTCTCCTCCACCTCAAAATGTTGTTGCCTCTGTATTGACACACACAATGATGCAGTGGATACAAATCCGTGGGAAGCACGACTTGATCGTCAGGTTCCTGAGGGGAGCAAGGAGACTGAATCTGCCTTGCGCCCCCTCTTTACCCTCTTGGACTTATCTCTGGTGCTACTGCACTGCAGAGACCTCCCTTGAGCCCTGCAGGCAGTGAGTTAAAAATCCTGTTTTTAGAGAAACAGTTCTCCTGCTTGCTTTGTCTCTATCTAGAGGGCCTGGATATGTGCCCAAGGTTCCTACCTCTCCTACGGGACCAGGTGGTGAGCGTGCAAACTCTGACGAAAACGAGACGTGACACAGCGTAAATGCTGGTCATGTGACGATGACTATAATTAAGTGTATAATGCAATATTGTTGACGAATAAAAACTAGACTAAATGTGGTTAACAAAATAAAAACTATGCTAAAATGTCTCTTCATTTTCGTTGACCAAAACGAGACGAGACGAAATGTTGTAACGTTATTTCGTCTCGTTTAGTCGCGTTATTATTATTATTTTGCAGTATTTCTGTTTCCTGTGTTTCACTTCAGGGGCTGTATCAGATCGCACTGCGCAGACGCAGGCGACGTCACCTCCTTAAGCCCCACTCGTGGCATTATTTAGAAGATGCAGCTGCGTGAGTTATGGCTGTTTCACACATACTCCGTGTGTAGTGCGTATGCGGTGCGTGTTGCGGTGCGTATGTGGCGCAGGAGCAGCACGCGCTAATGTGCTTTCACATATGCGTGAATGTTAGGCCTATTATATAGGCTAGTCAATGCATTATGTTTTCCTTTTTGTATTAGTGTTTAAAATATTTAATATACGAGGGAGACCATGCTAACAGCCATCATTTACCCTGCCATACCAAGCTGATGCAAAGCGTAGGGGAATTTATATCTACACAGAAGAAAGCCCTGTCTTGGTTCTTCCCCGGTACGGGTTGTGTCGAGCCATTTGTTAGTCTGGTTGTTTGATGAGAAAAAGATGAAATGTAGTTGCAATAAACGAGATGAGAATCCGCACATCAGCTGCAGCATCAGAGGACTCTTATTCTACTGTATGGAACCAAGGAAGAACTGATGATGATACAGTTTGATCTTCGGCTGACAAATCAGAGGAAAAGGGCATTTTATTCCCGCCCACGTGTAGAAGTTGAATATTCAAGCTGTTAATTCATTTTTCTACCTCAGAACGGAAAACGAAAAATCTCGTTTTTTGGGAAGAAATAAAAAAACGAAAAGGAACGGTTTTCTCATTTTTCTACTTTAAATATTAAATCAAAAAATGACTGAACGAATGATACATGGATTCACCCTGTTTCCAGAACTCATTTGTTTGAACTTCCTAAGGCTGACAAACTTAGAGTGGTTTAAATTTTTTTTAAACACTGTTCCTGAACGTTATAACCCCAACATTTATCTGTGTGCTGCACATTTTACTGGATAGCTTCCAGAACCTAAGATGAGTACTACACAACTTACACACAGTTCCCACTTTGTCGGGACAATCTGTTGTTTATGGATCACAAGTTGTAAGTATGTCTTATTATTTTTGCAGTTACAATTACAAGTTTTATGTTGTTGCAATGATAAACAAAGGGCAACGCTTTCCCTCCACCAGCCTGCTAACTAACATTACAGAATTAATGTAGTGTTTACTGTAGATTTTGTAAGCTTTCGCTTTTCTAAGTCTGTTCACCACCCCTTAGGTAAATTAGCCATGGTTTTGTGATCGATTACTGTTTGTATTACCATAGTTTTCTGACATTAAATGGTATACAGCGTATCTAAAATGTATTAGAAAATGACACAAAAAAATCTGTGAAATCCATGCTTGCAAAGTCCGTGCATTAAATCCGTTCTAGATGATCCTCTTGTTTTTTTTTAACATTCTTGAGTCTCAATCTTTCACGTACTGTTGCGAGACACAGGGTTGAAGATACAAATGCAGCCTTTATTCGTGGGTAATCCAAACAACAGGCAATAGGTTCAGAACATAGGCACAAAACACGAAAACACGGTCAAAGAGGCAAGATTTAGGAAACCAGGAGAATGCTCAGAAATGCAGTGTGACACATACAAGACTTTGCAATGAATGAATGAGTGAGCAGGGTCACCCGCTAGCGGGACGCCTAACTTTACTTCAATATATTACTATTAAATCCTAATTTAATCATGACAAACTATATATCGTTGGAAAAGTCTAAGACTCCTAAATAGATATTTTAGCGCTGTTTTTTTATTACAAATTATGTAGGAACAGTAATATATGAATTTATGACAAGAGTGCGCCTCAAAAAATCTTTCTGAGTTTCTGACCTTTGTCACAAAAAGTCGACACACACTTTTAATAATTGAAACTTTGGTTTTTAATGCTAAAAGTTCATAATAAAACATAAACTAGTATTTGTCAATAAAAAAATTATAAAATAATATTATCCTCTAAAAAGTATAATATATATTATATATTTTTTTATTTTTATTATTACATCATATTTTAGTAGTTATCAGAAATTTCATATATCATTTGAAAGCTTACAAACTCAGAATTCATCCTGTGAAAACCGTTTTGAAATTGGACGTTGCATTACCATAGAAACGGTACTCTAAATTATTTTTATTAGGCCCCTCCCCTTTTGGGCATCATCTTTCATAATTTATTATCAAAACCTTTTCTAATCTTGACAAAACACATATTGTCAGAAAGGTCTGAGTCTCAAGGTTCCATATTTAGTGACAGAAGTGATATTTGGATAGAAATTTATTAATTTGTTACGGCAGAATGCATACAATTAAATTCAATGGAATTCAATGGCACCCGGTGACTATTTTTGGTATTACGCCTAAACAAAATCTCATGGGAACTTCTATTTTTTGATATCAACTTTAAATTTGGAACACATCTTGGTTAGATAAATAGCTTTCATTTTATAGTAATTTTATAGTAAAAAATATTTTGTAAAATATTTATTTTATATTTTAAAAAAATATTAATAAAGTATATTTGATTTACTGTAAATTTAAACTTCCATAACTTTTTCATACTTTAATTTTTTTCAAGTGCTTTCACTTCAGTAATAATCTGCTGATTGTTGTCTTTAAAACAAGACCAAACTTAGGTCTATATTCCCAAGCATTCTTGAATTACAACCATTTAAGTTTTAAACCATTTAAGCATTTTAATGTCCATTTAAATTCAGTAATCAGAACATGAGTCCAGGCAAGCACCAAGATGGCAAAAGTTGCATTCTGTACACAAGGCATTGCTATTTCTGCCATTTTAGTATGCTATTCCGAATTCAGCATACGCTATATTCCAAGTCTTCTGAAGTCATACATGGCCTCAATGAAAATCTGACCCTTGAACAAAATCGTGAAATCTCATTTGCATTGCCATTAAAGAAATATGGCTCCTCAACACAGTGCCACAATGACCCAGCTGGCATTCGACTGACATTAAACGTTTAAATGTGGTTGAAATAATGTCAGTTTATGAAAAAACATTACTTCAACGTTAAAACAACGTTGAACACCAAATAGTTGAAGTTGTGTTGTTGACTCACTACGGATTCAACATAGAAATATAAAAAAAAATGTTTAGTTGTAGGCCTACGTCAAATCAACATTATTTTTACAACCATGACTTTTATGAAAACCATGAAATATATTAGTAGAAAAATAACGTTGTTCCAAAATCCAATTTGCAATCTGATTTGCAAAATCTAAACAAAATTCAACGGTTATCCAACACTGGCACCTGACGTTGATTCAACAGTGACTCGACGTTAAAATGCCAGCTGGGGACATATGTGACCCGTCACAGAAAACAGGGACACAAGTCGGCAGCACAACTTTCGAGCAAAATGAAAAAGAAGAGTTTTTTTTTTTTCAAAATTGGTGAATTTCATTTTTTTGCAGAATCTGTTAGTTGAAATCACGAAGAAGCCTCTCCATGTTTGAGATAGCGGTATTGGTATATTTAAAAGCTTACATTTTGAGGTTGAAATCGGCTTGTTTTCGGAGATTCTAGCACGCAGTAGGGACGTGGCGTGTTATTGTCTGTGTGTATTTCCATACTGAATATGGCGCTTTTGTCCCCGCCCTCCAAGTGAACCGCATGGCTACTTATTATGCTGTGCTCTGGTAGGCTCTATCTGATATCAAAATTCAATGAAGATGGACGCCGCAAAGATTGTCGCAGACGAGCTGAACCGTGGCAGTTACACCGAAAATGTTTTCGCCGCTCGGGAAACTGAACCGGAGGTATGGGCGCGGCGCGCGCGCCCTCGGTGTTGAATATGGCGGCTCGGCTCGCTGACAGCGGTGGCTGGCTGTTTCATATGTGACGTCCCGATTGCTTTGAATGGGGAAAGTTTTGTGAACTGAACAGACTTAATGGACTGGCAACAATCTCCATAGAACATGAACTGGCACAGAGAATCGAAATAGAGGATGCAATTAAGACCTTTGCTGCGATGAAGGCGATGAAGGCCTGCCGTGCACGTTTCTGAAACGTAAGTTAAGCTTCATTTGCTCTTTAGTCGTTATTTAAGATGCTGAACCTGCTGATGATATAATGTGCTTGCGGACATTTCATTTGTGTGTGTATAGTATACGCACATAAGAAAGTGGTGTAAAGAGATTTGCAACAGTAATTTGAGGAGGTGAAATGTGATTATTTGGAAAATTCCTCTCATGACTGCTTAAAGAAAAATGCCAGCAGGCATTTGCCTCCTGCATAAACTTTAATATTGTTGACATTTTGGGCGCACGCGCGTTGCGCACTATTTGCGTTATATGTAGGCCTATGGCTTATTGGTCTTTGTGTGTTGTTGCTGGTTTTGCGTTATATGTATGGCATATTGGTCTTTGTGTATTGTTGCTGGTTTTGCGTTATATGTATGCATATTGGTCTTTGTGTTGTTGCTGCTTTTACGTTATATGTAGGCCTATATGGCATATTGGTCTTTGTGTGTTGTTGCTGGTCTTGCGTTATATATGGCATATTGGTCTTTGTGTGTTGTTGCTGGTACGTTGCAAATAGAGGGGCATCACACTTGTTTTTCGCCTAGAGCTGCAGAAGTGCACTCATTCGAAGTGCAAAAAAAGCTGTAAAGCACAGGGGGGAGCTTTACAGGGGGTATGGCTTATCTAAATGAGATGTAAATGAGGCCTATTGTCACTCCTAGCAGCAGAGAGAGGTGAGAACTGCGCAATCTTTCGAGGTCGTTTTCTCATCTTTGAGCTTTTTTAAGTGCCTACCTTCAAATGGCCACAACTTCTCCAAATATTATCAGATTTCCACATGTTACACATCGTTGGAAAGCTTGGAGATTACACTTTCAGAATCTATGAATAACTCAAAATGCCCCAGAACCGACTTGTGTCCCTAGTTTCCGTGACTGGTCACATATGCCATTGGTTGTTGAATGTGTCATAAGCGAACCTGACATGCCAGTTTGAATATGCAAAAGTGCAAATGTGCAGGCATGATGAGACAAAAGCTAAGTCAATCAGAGCTGTTTTTCAGCAAAAGAGCAATGATAAAAATAATGTCAAATGTGTTTACACATCCAGCCAAAGTGTTTACTTGTCATAAGTCAATAATTTGCTGGTTCCTGAGTTGGAACCACTCTATCGGCACTCCTGTGGAACGTTACGGCTGTCAAACAGAATCTAGTGATCTCTGGGAAGGGTGAGGTCATCCCGTTCAGACCACGGCCTGCCTCGTGCCTTTGTTTATTTGGAAACAAGGATCCATGTGGGAAATGTGTAAATGTGTGGGGTACTATGACAGATGAATTCTTGAGTCATCTGCAGAATAAGCCTTGTGTTTTTGCCTGAAGGAGCATGTGATGTCATAGCTGTGATCATTGCACGCTGATATGTTAATGCTAATTAGGCAACAGACAGCACTATTGATGACAGATGAGGCATTTGCTCTCTCTTTCTGAAGTGATTCCTTACAGCTGCCGCTATGACATATTGCAGCAGGGTTTTTGATTGTTTAGGAAATAAAGCACACTGGAATCATAAAATTAAACAACTAAATTGTGTAGACCTAGATCACACAACACAATAATTGCACAATTTATGCAATAGAATAATTGGCTGGATATGCCGTTAGCACAGGTTGTCTATATAAACAATATTTAAAAATTAAACAAAAAATTTATGTTTACAGTCTTAAAAATTTCTCCAATAGTGTTTAACATCTCCAGAGGAATTGACCATGAAATGAACCTCAGCTCTTTCTCTAAGCCTTCATTAGCTCGACAAATCTCCTAAGGAGCACTCATGTGTAAATGTGTGAGCCATTGTTTTCCAGCCCTTTTTAAAACAATGGAACATGCTTGGAATTAACTAAATTGCCGAGGTTGGAGTCAGAGTTTCTAGAGGTGACAGGAACTTCCAGAATTTCCTGTTTAAATCTGAATTACCCTTCAGAACAAAGAGCTCAAGATGTATTTGCCATTTTGGGCTCATTTGACTTTCATAAAGTGAAAAGTGTGGACTTTTACAGTGTCTCAAGTAACCAAGTTTCCAGACAATGTCAGCAGGCTTTGGCCAAAAGAGCTTATCTGCTTTGGCTTGCTTTGAATATCCATCAGCGAATTCTGATGCAGAACTGCAGAGCAGAGACTAACATGGCACACGCATACGCATCAAAGTCAAAGACATTCATCTTCCTCTTCATCCTACGCCAGTGGTCTAAAAATGAACCAAATATGTTGTCTGAAAACACTGAAGAACCCAATCGTTCATCAGTCAGTTGGACTCTATGGATACGTATGACATTGGCGCCCCTGAAAAACAAGGTGCAGTTTAGTCATATGGCAAGTGTCGAATGGAAAGGTCTAGCGTGCAATAAATCATAAAAGGTTTGCTCATGACACGGTGTGGTTGTACAGCTCATGTTCTGTCATAGTCAACCAAGCCAAAGACAATAGTTAGCTTTCAATTGAGGGCA
Organism: Gila orcuttii; assembly: GCA_026230005.1. NCBI lineage: Eukaryota > Metazoa > Chordata > Actinopteri > Cypriniformes > Leuciscidae > Gila > Gila orcuttii. The sequence continues at coordinate 9,295,392 of JAPDVR010000009.1, forward strand.
CTGTTAATTTTCATTTGTTTGTCCAAGACCTCATGGTAAGGCTAATGGTGATATTAAACCAATGACTTTTAATAGACAGGCCAGAGGACAACGTGTCTGTCAACAAATGTCATGCCAAGGCATATACATTTTATATGGAAGGCTAAATTTTAAGATGTACAATCATTTTGTGATCAAATTTAATTGCAGTGAACTTAAACGGGTTTTATAAAGTTTTGCAGCGCTCTGAAAGTGCTTTTTGCAAGATATTTAAAGGAATAGTTCGTACAACTTGTACACTATACTATTCAGTCTTGTTCCTCATACTTTGTATTGAGTCGTTATTTATTGAAAAAATAAAATGGCTTTTTGTCAATTTTGACTGATTTTCCGACCCCATTCAGGGAAATATAAATGTGAATGTTTTTTGTTTGTTTGAAAATTTGAGATTTAGGAAAGTACCAAAGAGTATCTTGCACTTCAATGAAAGTAATACAATCTGACTGTACAAAGATGTCAATTTCACTAATTTGATTACTGACTTTGTCAATGCAGAATTGTGAATAATTTTATATGGTGGTATCTTTGTTTATTTGTTTTCAAAATACTAAACCTTTGTTTCCATGTTTCAATTATATTTTGAAAGCCAGATTTTAAATGTGGAATATCTTAAATGTAAATATTAAGCTCACTGTCGGCGGGAGGTATATTCATATGAAACAGCCCCACTATTCCTTTCAAACCGTCTAGTTTCTTATAACCATTAAGAGCTTTTCAGGATTAATATACGACACAAAGCCGCAAGTAATAGAACAAAACGGTTGACTTGTGTAAGAATGAAGCTTCCAGATGTTGCACTGCTTGCCATGTGTAGTACTGAGGGTGTTCGCAGTGATTTCATGAGTAAACCACGTCTCATGGCAGCTAGACATTGAGGCGATGCGTTCTCTAGGCCAAACATCACAGGCCACACACTGATGTGTCAGGGTTTAAGATCGGGTTTCTGTGCAGAATGGCAGACGCTTTACGTAGCTGAATTGGCACGTTAAACTCTTTGTGACTGATGCGGGACATACATCGCCTAACAATGCCTTTCTCTCCTTTTGATTTCCCTTAAACATCTGAATGGTAGATATTGTTTAGCCCTTTCTGAGATGAACGAGCGAATGTGGCGCTGTGATAGATGGTGCCTGATCAAGACAGTATATTTGTAATCCTGATAAATGCAGACGATCATTTTTTTTTACATTTGCTGATAAAAAAAAGAAGAGAATATTTCACATGCGTCCGTGACTGCGGCAAACATCCTGTCAGACTGAAGACTTAAACAAGAAGGTGTTTGAAATGCATGAATCTAAGAGAGATATATCGCCCTGGAAAGCTTGTCAAATTTTCATACACAGATTTGTGTGGCCGATACTATCCATATGCTCCAAAAACATGTGCGGTCTGCCGTAAAAATGTCCACGGCCAAGGGGATAATGACTGAGTGGAATACGATGAGAACACGTGCAATGTCATCCTGGCATACACTCAAAGCTGAAAACAACCCTAATGTCTTGGTAGACGACCAAGTCATGACTGGACGGACGCTTTATAAGGATCATTTCTCAATGTACTGTGTTTTGGGGCGGATGACTCTGACAGACAGGAGATGACGACAGTTGGTAACGTTCTCTATGCTTGACCTCATTTTCCCATGTTTTTGGGGTAACTTCACCCCCTGGTCTCCACTCTGAGCTACATTAATCCATCTTATATGAAAGAGCTCAAGGTTTTGGAATTGCGAGGAATGTTTTCCTCATGCTTGGCTGGAGAACGGTACAGTGATGCATGTGAAAACATTCTTGCCCTCACATCCAGAGACAGGCCATGCGCTGATGGATGCTTGTGTCCTCTCGTCCTTGCTGTTTATTTGAATTGAGAGGATGGAGAATATGAAGTATATGTTTGGTAATATTACAGAATATTTGATGAAACTGTGTAAAACTCACCATTAATGTGAATTTGCGCAACATGATGAGCAAGCATAAAAAAGATAACTTGATGAAACATTGATGCGGCTTGATTTGAATAAATAGTATGATAATATAAATATTATTGGTAACTTGTGTTCCGTATGCATTTAATTTATAAACCATGTAAGCATCGAGCAAAAAATTTAATTTGAACTTAAACGCAGAGAGGATATTTTGGCTCTTCGTTTGAGACGTCGAACAACAACTTCTAATTTGGGTAATAGCTCCATGTAGTCCGAATGACGTGTCCTTGTTGTGTACTCCATTGTCCTGCTTCAACTGCTCGTTTCTCAGTTTTTTGTCTTTCATCACCATAGTATTTCAGTCATTTGCTACTGCTGGCCTGTTTCCTACAGCTTGAAGTAAAGCTAACAAACCCATTGAACTATGTCCTAAGGATTGAATAAATATTGGTCAGGTTTCCAGAATTCTGAAACAAAACTTTATCAAGCCAACATAAAGTTCACAAACTTTTGCAGTACCTTTTGTCTTTTCCAAACGCTGTCAGCTTCAGATATTTCAGAGGAAGGAGGTAAGACAAATTATATGCAAAATTGCTTTATTATTTCCTTTGCCTAATCGCATAACTGCAGATCTGCAGAACTGAGAGTCTGTCTATAGATATGAGAGACTCTAGTTCTTCATTTCCACATACTGTTTTTATTTATGTTTCACAGACGTCACTGAGGCTCTCAAGAGAGTCGAAGCTAAGACGTGATGTCAGTCAGGTATGCTGTGAGGCGGCGAGACAGATGCAGTTTCTGAGTACAGGAATGTGTCCTTGACATTGTATAATTTTTGGCTCGTTCTGGAGGAATTATTGAACAATTGGACATGAATCCTCTAGAGGGCCTGAAATCGTTCTATCAGATATTATTAATGACGGTTTGATAGGGCCCTTGCCTTGAAGACCATCTTAGACCCGCACGAATGGTCCAGGCTGGTTTACGCTAGTATTGGTTTTTTGTGGGTCAGTGTTGGTGGACCTGCATAGCCATGATGTTCATCGGGCAAACATCTCTGATGAATTTGGTCAACCAGCTTATTCAGAAATGCAATAAACATTAATTTAAGATGTAACATAAATCCTAATGTACATAACTGATAAGAAAAAACTAAGAGGAAACATAAAAAGAGCTGTCAAAAAGAGAAATCTGGGAATGTCATTTTTTATTTTTTTCACTTTACTGACTTAACTGTATTTAACAATATTTTACTTTGAAATAACATGAAATTTCCCATTTGATCTATTATAGTTTTTCACCATATAGAGTAAGGGAACCTATGGTTCACCAAATAACTAAATAAGTTTTTACCATAGCATTTTTACAGTTTTTACTGTTAAAATTAAAACCCTGTTACAATCAAATTAACATTACTAGAACACCTGTCAGATTTGAGGAACCGAATTAGTTATTGTATAATTATTTCTTTCTTTTCTTTTTCTTTTTATATTTTGACAGAAATCAAAGAAGCAACAGATATCTCTGTAGTTTTGCCCTTGTCCTGTCCCTCTGACTCATTAATATATTGTATTATTAAGAGTGCAGACACACCCCATTACATATTGTGATGTCAGTGGTCAATCTGAGCATCACACAAGACCAATAAATGTCAAACAATTAACAACAGACAGTAATAAATACATGGCTAGTACCTCTGTGGCCTTCCAAAGCAAAGAGCAGGCTAAATCGACTCTGAATAGGGATCTCCCTTAAGATATTGAGGCCATTGACTTTTTTCCCTTCTTTTTTTCTCTTTCAAAGGAAACTTGTATGCATGTTATATTAGATTTAAAAAAAAACTGGACTAAAATATAAGGAATTTAATGCGTAGACACGAGGCAAAAACAATCTTTTAAAAAAAAGTGAATACTTCCACATGCTCCTGAGATGCTTTTCAATCTGTATTTATGTGTTCAAGGAATTTTGATGGCGGGGATTAGGTATGAAATATGAAAAGTATTTTGAATGTCTAGATGGTTTCAATTAAATGAAAAAATGCTCTGACGACTTCTAAATGACGAACGCTGTACAATATACACGTGTGATGTTATTTTAGGTGTAACTCATTTTCAGGTGACTGTTCCAAATGTTTTGACACATAGGGAATCCCAAATACATTGTCAGCCATTTCAACATCCCAATATCTTTTCCTACAATGCCAGTTTTTAAGCTCAACCTTAATGTTTGCCTTTGTCTGACACAGTTTGGCAAAAACAGAGCTCATGTGTGAGCAATATCCCAGCTGTGCACCATTTCTGGAATCTACTCTAAATTATGTTCGCAATTTCTTCAAGTCTGCTATAAAAGACTGTACTTTATACTGCCCTAGACTTTATCAAGTCATAATAGGTTTATTAGAAAATGTGTTCGATGGTGGAGGCACACATTAAGCTGGATGTAATCATTGCATTGTGTGTTTAATTCTTTCTGACCTGGACTCATGTGTGGCCTACGAGTCAAAGGCCAGTACAGCACCAGCTTTATTAAAAGAGCGCCTAGCTGTGGATGAAGATTGATGAATCATACAAATCTATAATCTATATCCTCCTGTTAATACTGACAAAGAGTACTTCAGGTCAACTACCATGTGAATAACATGCTTCATTGTCTTCTCCGCAAAGAACTGTTGCATTAAAGCAAGGAGCCCAGGACAGCATTTTCGACTATACCGTCTCGTCACACAACACGCTCTCCCTGCCAATGCATCCGCTAGCATGTCCAAGATTTGTATTTAATCAGCGGTTTCTGTATCTGGAAAATAATATTCTTACTTGTTTACATTTTTGGAATATTTTAAGCCCAACTTACAAATAAAATACACGTATTCCCCAAAAATGATAAAACAGCACTATAAAATGACTTCCAATGGTTTGTGTTGCATTCAGAGTCCTCTGAAGTCCTTTGTGTGAGTGAAAATTTTCCAGCTCCATGAACACAACTCACAACTCGTTCAAAAGATGAATCTGAACTGCAGCATTCTGTAGTCAAAAGAAATGTGAGAGCCAATGACCTTTTACATATAAATCATTTGAATACTTTTATGGTGCTTTTTAAAAAATAAATTATTGTGACTGTGCTTGAAGTTGTCACAGATTCAGAGATGGAGACAGAGGATGAACTCAACAGAGGATGTATTGACAGATAAATGGAGTAAACTTGAACTTCAGGTGAATAGCAGAGGGCTAAAACACAAGAGACACTTAACTGGAGTGAAATCAAATCTTGCTGGGCCGATGATGGAGGAAAACACGGCCTGTAGTTACACAAGAGCTGAAGAAAGTGGAGGGGAATAAGGGGAGATGCATGGGCATTCATTTGCGCCATTTTAATGTAATGTTTAGGGTTGTTTTGGTTTTGGTTTTTACCTAAAACCTTCCCCGCTGAGATGATATAAACATGCCTTAAACAGCTTGTCATTTTACAGCAGATTTTGTTCACAAACAACTGACAGTTATGACCTAAATATGATTTTCATGTACAATAATCAATCTTAAATTCTGCATTTGTATCTAAGCCAATTTTTTACGCCATCGGCCACGCTTGCACGAGGATCTCACGATTCTTGGCAAATTTTTAGTCAGACTTGTAAATTAATTTAAGTGGAGACTCTCTCTGAACGGATCATTTGGTGATTTGCGGACTCGAGAACTGCTGCAATCAGATCAGTCAAATTCACAAATTAATCATTTGATTCTTTTCAATGAGCCTGTTAAATCGGTTCAGAAATCACACCAAATGATTCATTTGCGAATTGGACTTCATGAATCGGACATGACATGACATAACATAACATATGGAAAAACATAAGCCAGGGTAAGAGTCCCCCACAAATAAGCAGAAATGGCCACTAAATATTTGACATTCTTGATTCTGCACTGCATTACACACCAGTATTTTTGTTACACTTTAGGCTGGTCTACCTCAGTGGTCTAACAGCACTCGTCAGAGTCAAAATAATGGAGATGGTAAATCAAATCAAAGCGGGCAGGCTTTACAGTTTACTAGCTGAGTGTGAATTACAGCGGGATGCTGCAGTATTAATGGTGAAAGAGTGTAAGGTAAGATTTAAGCAGATAAACATTTAAGACAACTGTATTACAATCTAAACGTTAAACAACCAACAGTAATATCCAGTTCTCTTACGAGAGTATCTCTCGTACTGCGTAATATCTTACGCTATGGGGAAAACCTCTTTTCCACGAGATATTGAAGCCAAAAATTATCCTTAATTTTGAATTAATGCAAAACGCTGTGCAGCAGCATGCAGACATAGGCAAGACGGCTTGCGTGCCTATTGGCTGCCCTGCGGCAACAGCAGCAGCCTATCGAGAGTGGCCCTGCGTGACACATACCCAATGGGGGCACTTTGCGCCCATTTCGTCACGTCCCGCCAGAAAGGGCGTGGTCCCGCCCTTATAAATACGGCTCGATTAGGCTGGTATACTGATTTTCATCTCTTCAGCGAAGCATCACGCATCGCTGGATCCGGAGTGAGAAGCCGCGCCGTTGAGATAAGCACACAGCGGGACGAGCCTTTGAGTCTGAAGTCGCTGGCATCGCCGCCTTTAGCCGCCGTACCTGCTACGCTTTCCGGCGTCATATCCTTTATTGCAAGTGTGTGTGTGTGTTCGCCGCTGCGACACACATTTTTTCACTGTCTCTCTCTCTCTCCTAAAAGAGCTGCGTCTTTTTCAAGATGCATAGGTCCTGCGGCTCGTGTCGAGCCACACTCAGTGAGGAGGATCGCCATGTCATCTGCGTTTCCTGCCTGGGTGAGGATCATGCGGCTCTCGCTCTCGTCGACGGCGGATGCCATCACTGTGAGCTACTGCCTATGGTGACTCTGAGGACTCGCCTGGCATCCTTCTCAGAGCCTGCACTTCAGCCCGCTGTAGCGCCGCGCCGCAAGAAGCGCCGTGCCCAGCGCGGCCCCGAGCCTTCTCCTGCCCACGAAAGCTCGCCGGTTCGCCCGCCAGCTTCGCCGGCGTCGCTCGAGTCCCTCCCCGACGGACAGCGGCCGCCGCTCGCCGCCGCTTCCGCCATAGAGGTCGACGAAACAGCCGAGGCCTGTTCTCTCCTGGCATCAGATAGTGAGGATTGGGCGAGCTCTGTGGACCTCCCCTCTGCTATCCGCGAGCCTTCAGGAAAACGAGCCGGCATTGAATCAGAGCTGATGCGTCTGCTTTCTCAAGCCGTCGACAACCTCGGCCTCGACTGGGAGGCGCCCGCGCAGCCCGCGCGCAACCGACTGGACGGATGCTTCCTCAAGAAGGACCACGCGCCGTCACAATCCAGGCCCGTGCCTTTTCTTCCTGAGCTTCACGAAGAAGTCGCGAGGTCCTGGGGCGCCCCCCTCTCGGCCAGGGTGCGTACTTCTGTCTCAGCTGCATTCTCCACTGTGGACGGTGCGAAAGACAAAGGGTACTTTTCTCTTCCCCCAGTGGAAGCAGCGGTAGCTTCTCATCTCTGCCCGCCCTCTGCTGGACGGCGAGCGCAGACAACGCTACCATCTAAAGCCTGCCGAGTGACGTCAGCCATGCACGGTCGCGCATACACCGCCGCCGGGCAAGCCGCGTCAGCCTTACACACTATGGCCATTCTGCAGATCTTCCAGGCCGACCTTCTCCGAAAAATGGACGAGGAAGGCGCGGAATCGATCAGCGTCGCGGATTTAAGGAGCGCTACGGACCTGGCTCTACGCGCTACAAAGTCCGCTGCACAGGCCATTGGGCGGAACATGGCCTCTCTCACCGTGGCTGAGAGACACCTGTGGTTAACGCTGTCTGAAATGACTGAGGCGGAGCGCTCTGTATTCCTGGACGCGCCCATTTCGTCAGCTGGCCTCTTCGGATCTGCCGTCAAGGATTTCGCGGACAGATTTCAAGAGGTTCAAAAGACATCGCAGGCGATGAAGCACTTCCTCCCGAAGCGCTCGAGTTCCGCAGCAGGTCGCTCTAAACAGCCGCCTGCTCGAAGCTCCCAGCCGCAGCATACACCACCCGCCGCCGCTGCTTCTCAACGCCGCCAGGCCCGAGAACAGAGACCGCGCTCTCGCTCTGCTGGACGCCGCCCCCCTCAGCGCGGGCCCCGGCCGAGGATCGAGATCAAGCCCGAGGTCTCAAAGCCTTCCTAGCCGTGCTAGGAAAGCGACGGTGTTCAAATCCCGCTGCGGCCGGATTTTCACCGAAACGTTTCGCTCGTCCAGTCCCATGCAATGTGACTGTTCCAGTGCACTTAGCAGTCAACAAGCCGGTCCATTTGCCCGCTTGCCTGCACACAAAAGCCGTTTTTACGGCTACCCAGATAAATCCAATAAAGAGTGTATTTTCTGGTGTTCCGGCCACGGCCGATGGTGTTATGAGTGTTGTAAGAATGCCCACGTCTCAGTGCCCATTCCCACACGCAGACACAGCCCACCACAATACAGGGCTAGCACGAATAAAATCGACTCATGTCGATTGTGCAATGAATGTAGTGTACGTGCCCACGACACAGTGCCCACAAACACTACACGAAGCATGTCCCACGGTTTCTGTAAAAACGAAACCAACACATTTTCAGTCGGCGCGAGCCGACAGTGTTCTCAGTGCAGTGAGTGTGCCCGCTATCCCGCGCCCACATTCCCTCACAGACATGCCGAAGCCCACGGGGTTCGTCCCGCTCGCCTTCTCTCCACAATCTGTCAGAGAGAAGCCGAGCGCGGTCGGGCTGCCCGCTGTGATCAGCGCACCCCCCGCCTCGCGCATTGCAAACACAGTGTTTGTTTCTCAGCACACCGGAGCTCTCCGGCCGCCGCTATGCCGCGGCCAGAGCCCAGATTTCATTCTACCTCTAGCTATTCATGCACATGCGTGGGCAAAGCTTCCCGGGGTATCAGAATGGGTGCTGAACACTATAAAAAGAGGCTATTCGCTGCAGTTCGCTCGACGCCCCCGCCGTTGTGCGGCGCGAGTCGAAACGACGGTAAAAAACGAAGTATCTCATCTACTTCGAGCCGAGATAGCGAAACTACTGAGCAAAGGGGCGATAGAACCTTTATCTCAGGCTCAGAGCGAAGGGGGTTTATACAGCAGGTATTTTCTGGTACCCAAAAAAGACGGGGGTCTCAGACCCATTCTAGATCTGCGACAGCTGAACAGAGCGCTCGCGAAGCGCCAGTTCAGAATGATTACAGCCAGGAAAATCCTCGCGCAAGTTCGCCGGGAAGACTGGTTTATGTCAATAGATCTGAAAGACGCCTATTTTCAAATACAAATAGCGTCACGTCACAGGCAATTCTTGAGATTCGCCTTCGAGGGCCAGGCATACCAATACAAAGTCCTGCCGTTCGGCCTGTCCCTGGCACCCCGTACATTTACGAAGTGCATGGACGCGGCTCTCGCACCCCTGAGACTCCAGGGCATGCGAATTTTGAACTACTTGGACGATTGGCTGATTCTAGCTCGATCACGATCAGAGCTCATAGAACACAGGGCCACATTACTCGAGCATCTCGAGAATCTGGGTCTCACAGTCAATTGGGCGAAGAGCTCGCTGTTTCCCAGCCAGAAAATTTCTTTTCTGGGAACAGTGCTGGACTCGCTATCCATGACAGCGCGTCTGACGCCAGAGCGCGAACGGGACATTCAGAGCGCCGCGAAATCCTTCCGCCGCGGCTCGGTTGTCCAGCTCAAAAGGTTTCAGAAAATGCTGGGCCTCATGGCCTCAGCAGCTTCAGTGCTCCAGCTGGGTCTGCTTCGCATGCGCCCACTGCAGCTGTGGCTGAAAGCGCGAGTTCCTCCCAGGGCATGGACCGCTGGTCGGTTTCGCCTCCGGGTCGATCTGAAATGCGTTTCAGCTCTGGAACCTTGGAAGATAACCGACTGGTATCAGTCAGGTGTGAGTCTGGGGACTCCCTCGAGTGTGAAGGTGGTGTCCACGGACGCCTCCACCTCGGGATGGGGAGCGCTGCTCGAGGGCAGACCGTTCTTTGGCCAGTGGTCAGAACAGGAAAAGCTCCTACACATAAACTGTCTGGAAATGTTGGCAGTCGACAACGCGCTACGGCGCTTCTGTCCCCAGATAATGGGCCACCACGTCTTGGTCCGGTCGGACAACATGTCAGTGGTGGCATACATAAATCGCCAGGGCGGCACCAAGTCCCGAAACCTTTACAGGCTAACGGAACGCCTCCTGGTCTGGGCTCAGCACAACCTGCTTTCACTGAGAGCGGCGCACGTGCCTGGTCACCTGAATCTGGGACCAGACAGACTGTCCAGAAACAATGTCCCAGCAGGGGAATGGTCGCTGCACCCGCAGACGATCCAACTGCTGTGGGAGACATTCGGCAGAGCGCAAGTGGACCTGTTCGCGTCCCACGAGAACGCTCACTGTCCGAAATATTTCTCCAAGAGCAAGGACGCGCTGGCCCACGTCTGGCCCCGCTGTCCCCTCTATGCTTTTCCCCCCGTCTCGCTCCTGCCTCAAGTGCTGGAACGAATCAGGGAAAATGGATGCCCAGTGCTGCTTGTGGCTCCGCTCTGGACAAACCAGACTTGGTTCCCAGTCCTGATGCGGCTGACCAGCACTGCCCCGTGGCCAGTACCGTTGAGGAAAGACCTCCTCTCTCAGGCCGAGGGCTCGATTTGGCATCCTCGCCCGGAACTATGGTCCCTACATGCATGGGCCATCAACGGGTACCCGCTAGCCTCCCGGAGGGAGTGCTAAACACGATCACGCAGGCAAGGGCCCTGTCTACTAGACGGCTCTATTCCTCGAAATGGTCTGTGTTCTCTGCTTGGTGTCAAGCTCAGCGCTTTTCACCTGTAGACTGCGGGGTCACGGAAGTACTCTCCTTCCTTCAAGAGCTGCTGGATAAGGGCAGGTCCCCATCCACGCTCAAAGTGTACGTGGCGGCCATAGCAGCGTTTATAAAACCTGTGTCTGGCCAGTCACTGGGGAAGAACGACCTAGTCGTGCGATTCCTCAAGGGAGCTCGGAGGCTGAACCCTCCCAGACCTCCTTCAGTCCCGGTGTGGGACCTTTCTACGGTTTTGGAAGCCATGAAAGGTGCCCCGTTCGAGCCACTCCATTTGTCAGACATGAAGCATCTGTCTTTCAAAACGGTGTTCCTTTTGGCTCTCGCTTCAGTGAAGCGCATAGGGGACTTACAAGCGCTTTCGGTAAGCGCGTCATGTATGGAGTTTGGGCCTAATGACTCTAAGGTCATACTCAAACCAAGGCACGGGTACGTGCCCAAATCCCTCAACACACCGTTCAGGGCCCAGGTCATTTCCCTGTGCGCTCTCTCGGTTCATGATGAGGAGAAAGATGCTAGTCTCCTTTGCCCTGTCAGGGCACTGAGAGCTTATGTGTCCCGCTCGTCTGTCTTCAGACAGACCGAGCAGCTCTTTGTTTTGTTTGGCGGACGCTCCAAGGGCCTGGCCGCATCAAAACAGAGCCTATCCAGATGGGTAGTCGACGCCATAGCACTGGCTTACACTTCTAAGGGCCTGCAGTGTCCTTTGGGTGTCAGAGCGCACTCCACAAGAGGCGTGGCCTCATCGTGGGCGTGGTATAGTGGGGTTACCTTGCAAGATATCTGTACGGCCGCGGGCTGGGCCTCGCCGTCTACATTTATAAGGTTTTATAACCTAGAGGTTCCCGCCTTACAAGCCAAGCTTCTGTCGGTTTAGAATTCAGTGCTATCTGCCCCGCAGTGCGGCCCAGATGCTGAGTTTGCCTGTGCATCGCTCACTAAGCGATAGAAACTGCCCCTTGGGTGTTGAATAACCCGTACTATTACCCAGTTCAGGCTGAACACGTTCACCCTGTCTGCGTGAAACACTGTTAACATAACTAGCTCCTGTAGGATGCTATTTTATGGGGAATGATGCTTGCAGCCTCTCTTCTCCGACTCTCTGTGAGTCTATGGTGATTATGCACTATATGAGCCCCGGGCTACTGCCCTTGGGACTTTGGTGTCGGATCCCAGTACGCACAGCGTTTTGCATTGTGTTCCCCATAGCGTAAGATATTACGCAGTACGAGAGATACTCTCGTAAGAGAACGTACTCGGTTACTAACGTAACCTCGGTTCTCTCTAGAGAGGGAACGAGTACTGCGTATCTTGCCGTGCATACACAGCTCTGGTTCGCTTCGGCGATGAAAACCAGTATACCAGCCTAATCGAGCCGTATTTATAAGGGCGGGACCACGCCCTTTCTGGCGGGACGTGACGAAATGGGCGCAAAGTGCCCCCATTGGGTATGTGTCACGCAGGGCCACTCTCGATAGGCTGCTGCTGTTGCCGCAGGGCAGCCAATAGGCACGCAAGCCGTCTTGCCTATGTCTGCATGCTGCTGCACAGCGTTTTGCATTAATTCAAAATTAAGGATAATTTTTGGCTTCAATATCTCGTGGAAAAGAGGTTTTCCCCATAGCGTAAGATATTACGCAGTACTCGTTCCCTCTCTAGAGAGAACCGAGGTTACGTTAGTAACCGAGTACGTTATCTCTCGCCATTTTGAATTGAAAACATAGGCTATCATTTGTGTGGTGGTGGTGATGGCGCAGTGGATAAGACACATGCCTTTGGTGTGAGAGACCCGGGTTCGAATCCCCTGTGAGACACCAATGTGTCCCTGAGCAAGACACTTAATCCCTAGTTGCTCCAGAGGCGTGCGACCTCTGATATATAGCAATTGTAAGTCGCTTTGGATAAAAGTGTCAGGTAAATGTAAATTTACCTGATTCAGGTCTTTCATAAATTAATTTGACGAGACAAGAAACATCAACAGAGCAGGTTTCGGCAAATGGAAATGGCAAATTGATTAATTTGCAATAAATTCTAGTTCTTCTTCTGTTCTTCTTTCTTTTTCTTTATATTTAAATCCCTTATTTAATTCCTTTAAATAAAAAGGATGGCCTTATGGCCTAGACATAAGGGGTGCGGAATCTATAATAAAGGGGAAAAAATCACATACGGTTCCGTCAGCGTAACCCAAAGGTTTTGCACAACATCTGAAAATCTAATTAAGGTCAGTTTGGAAGCAGTAGCTTGTGTGGGATTTCCCCTTTATGACAACTCTGAGACTTGGAAGAGCATCATGGAGCGTCATTGCACCAGAGCAGTTTGCAGAAGTATGATGACTGTAACTGTTTTAAATTTCTCCATTTGCACAGGTGTTTCCCTCACTCTCTGAGCTATGAAGAATCCTCTGTGAGACATGTCATTACCAACCCCTCTCAGTCTTCATCCTCCAGCTAGGAACTTTATGCTATATTCTGGTCTGTATCCTGGGGGTGTGTTATGCTTAAGGGTAAATTGGTGGTTGGTAAATGGCTCTGTACTTTGTGTGGCCTGCATTTTGCCAGTATAACCATCTGTCAGTACCAAAGTTTCTAGTGGTCAAACAATATGGGTTGGACATGTGTGATCTTTTTTCAAGTAAAACAAAAGGGAGTATTTAACATATGAAACACATAGGATCCCATGTAAAGGATCACAGATAATCCATAGTGCAAACTTAATGACAGAAAACAATCTCACTTTTTGTTAATCCTCTTACCTTTATAAAGGTTTATACGGGTGCTTACTCTCCACGAAGTGGAGGATCATTTTAATGTTAACGGAAACTGTGTTGACTTTGGTCAGAGTTTCCGTCCATATAGAGGTAATAAGTGCTGAATATTTGAGAGACATAACTCTTAAAACAAAGCAGAATATACGGTTGTTCAAGGAATTTGTTGGCAAACTCTAATACACAAGATATTTTTTGTAAAACTCTTTTATTAAAACATGATGACCCTTTCCGACTGGCAAATCCAGCCTTTCTCTCTTTCTCTCTCAGAAGTGTTCAGTGTAAAAGCCTGCTAACTTCTAAACAACACTTGAAAACACTTGTCCAGTCTATAAATCTGTCATCAGTGTACAGTGCGCGCTGGACTCACAAAACGTAAGAAAATGGGAATAGTCCAAATCTTTTGTTGTTGTACAACAGCATACATTGATAAAAATGCACTAAAGGTTATTGGGACATTTTTTTGTTTTCAGCTCTAGAAATATTGAAAGATGCTACAGTATGTATTATTTGGTATCTAAGATTACATGAAATGTAATTGTGTTTGTTACTGGGTATGGGTATTTTGTCATGGCTCATCTAAGCAGAGACCTTCCTTTAAATTCTTTGCATATTGCTTATCGCCTCACTCAGTATTATGAAGGAAATATTCATTTAGATTCAAAACGTAATTTGGGAATTTTGTCACTTTTGGCGAGGTGCCTGTGTCTTGTCATTTTGACCTCTTATGAGAAGACCAAATGGACATAATAATGGACACAATCATATTTTATAACATCCTTTAATTCAACAGAACAGCTGTTGGCCTGTGCAACCTAGGACTTTATTGATTCTGGAGATGATGTGGAAAAGTGGCTTAAGCTAGCATATTTTAACAGACACATTTCTGCACGTCTGAAAGGCCAAGGGAAGTGTCCTTTATATCAAGAATCAATCACAAAATGTAACTTTTATTGACAAAATCCACTGAGAACTACTGACATATGATGGAAAAAGTGACCGCTTTTAAAGCTGTTAGTTATCAGTGGAAGAAATTGTGTAATAGTTCTCAAACTCACTGTATCATTGGTTACACTTTTACAAATAGAGGTTCTTTATTGGCATCTATGGTTCTATGAAGAACCTTTAACATCCATGGAATCATTTCATTGTACAAAAGTTTCTTTAGAGTGGAAAAGGGTTCTTCAGCTTATTAAAATGTTCTTCACTCTAAGAAATGGAAGCTTTAGCATAAGTTCTGCCGGGAAGGCTCAATTGCTACGTCACTTATTACCTTCTCATCTATCCAATCGTGTTCTAATACTCGTGGTATAAAAGATCGGTACTGACACATGTCTGAGTTCGCAGATGCTGACGCTTCCATTCCCCTCCATCCTCCCCACCACCACCAGGATGGTCCCTTCCTATACCCTCCCAGGGGGTCGGCTGCGCCCCTGCCTTAGTCTTCAGGCAGGAAATGCAGAGTCCGGACCCTCGGATTGCGAGCTATGGACTGGGCCTATGCCAAAGAACTTTATACATTTACATTTACATTTATTCATTTAGCTGACGCTTTTATCCAAAGCGACTTACAATTGCTATATTTCAGAGGTCGCACTCCTCTGGAGCAACTAGGGGTTAAGTGTCTTGCTCAGGGACACATTGGTGTCTGACAGTGGATTCGAACCCGGGTCTCTCACACAGGGTTTCCGTTGTCCGGTAATTACCGGACATTGGCCGGGAAAAAAATGAAATGTCCGACAAAATTAAATCTCTCCGGTCAAATTGTCCGATTAAAATTGCCTAATAATCCCGCCCCCTAACACAATCTGAATTTGAGAATAAGCCTAAAATGTATAAAGCAAAAATACACCGACCTTTGGCTGTGTTATAAATATAAAGGAACAGGCTCTACTGTTTGAAAGTTATGAAACAACATCGCCTAAAACGGCTGTAATATAGACCTAAACAACGAACGATCGAGTGAGACGTTTCAAATATGGCCAGGCCCAGGCAGACTAGCCTTAAAAGCTTTTTTCAGAGGCCAGACGATGGTGAATCAGGAACATCTCATTATAGCCTATAGATCAGTGGTTCTAATCCGCGCACTCGTACAGTTTTTTTTTTCTCTTATCAAAACTGAATAGCCTATATGTTCATCAGTGCATGGTTAAAGTCTATATCAAGCAGGGACACCTTTGTGTGCATTTTATTTTGTGATTTCACCGGAATGAATAGAGAGTCTCCGCAGCGGCGATAGATTGAAACGCGCGTCCGAGTGAAGATTGCGCAACTCGCGCGTCGTCCATGCAACTGATAGCAGCGGACACGAGCGCTCAGCTTGATTTAAAAAACCGATTTTAGCGGTAGATCTCTTATTTAATAGCGAACTAAATGAATGATCTGCTAGTTAACTGGAGATGTTTTATTTATTTGTATTATGTACATCCGTGCCTCAATGTTTCAAAAAGTGAATGTGTGTGAAACCATAGTAAAAAACAATTGCCGTTGATTGATGCCAATCGGACGTTCATGTTTTTTTTCCATCTATTTGAAAGTTAAGCTAATAATAACCTGTTGCATTCTATACGGCCTGATTATTTCATTTTTTAAGTTACATAGACTGCCTCCAGTTTTCCTCAACTTGACTAATTAAGAGGCGATATTTGACCGGCATATCATCAAAATGTCCGTAAAACGAAACCTCTGCCGGTCACTTTGACCGGCACCATTTTTTTCTAGCGGAAACTCTGCTCTCACACCAAAGGCATGTGTCTTATCCACTGCGCCATATTTATATCATAATATTGCTTGCTGGGCTGTCAATAAATGTATAATTGTTACAGTATTTATTCTCCTGAGTCTTTCTGGTAGAACTGATGGTTCTGAATGGTTATATGGCATGTGAAAATACCCTTTTGGAACCTTTATTTTAAAGAGTGTAATATAGTAGGGTAAGATGGGGGAAACGCCCCTCTTAATGAAGTTCTTGTCCCAGCATCCCTCCACCTCCCCAAACTCCAACTTCATCTTAGGTACCTCGCCCTTCGTAATCATATCCTACATATAGCTAGCCTGGTTAAAACCAGACCATTCTCAGTTGTAACTGAGTTAGGGTCTGGCAAAGCATCATAGACAAATCATTTCCAGAGGGGCATCACCAACGGACGTCGCGGATAGACCTAAAACCAATCAGATGCAGAGCGGCGGAGAAACATCTCCGAGTGTTGTTCTTTGCTCGGTTTTTAACAAAAAGCAAACGTTCAAATCGCTTAAAACAGACGCGATAGCTGATTCGAACGACTGATGTTCGACGGCGGCATCCATCTTTGTAATGTAGGCTACAAAATCTGCTTCAAGATCCCAGCGCTGTCGTCATCGTGTAAAGCCCACCCCAACGTTTCTGATTGGATATAATAGATATAGAATTTAGATATAGAATTTGCATGTGCTAAATCAGTGTTTCTCAACCTCTCCTGCAGGGACCCCCTGACAGGACATGTTTTTGTTTTAACCCTGAAATGGCACACCTGATTCAATTAATTAAAGGCTCAAAGGCTTAATGTGTAGCTGACTAATTGAATCAGGTGTGCCATTTCAGGGTTAAAACAAAAACATGTCCTGTCAGGGGGTCCCTGCAGGAGAGGTTGAGAAACACTGTGCTAAATGATGTGATGTCAATGAGTTAATAGGGGTAATAAACAGAAACACTGGCTAATTTAGTTCTGATTGCACAAAATATAAGATAGTTTTGCCTATTGTGATGTAAAAAATGATACGAAGATATATTCATATCAGAATTTTTGCACTTGCACAAACTTACAACCTATGCAATGCCACTGAAAACCAAAGTGAAACATTTCAGAGAAAATATATATATATATAAAAATCTAACTGCATAAGTGTGCACACCCCTTCATTATTATTATTATTATTATTATTATTACTTAGTTGAAGCACTTTTTGATTTTATTACATCACTCAGTCTGTTTGAATAGGTGTCTGTCAGCTTGGCACATCTTGACTTGGGAATATTTTCCCACTTTTCTTTGCAAAAACATTCCAGTTCTACCAAAAAGACTCAGGTGATATAAGGATGTAACAAAGCATTAATTTATTGACAGCCCAGCAAGGACTTATTTATAAAGATCTTTGGCGTAGGCCCGTCCGTAGTTCATAATTCGAGGGTAGCGGATCTGCATTTCCTGCCTGAAGACGAAGGCAGGGGCGCAGCCGACCCCCCGGGAGGTATGGACAGGACCATCCTGGTGGTGGTGGGGAGGGTGGAGGTAGTTGTCGCGTCAGCATCTGCGAACTCAAACGTGTAAGTACCGATCTTTTATACAGCGAGTATAAGGACATGATTGGATAGATGTGAAGGTAATAAGTGACGTAGTAATTAAGTCTTCCTGGCAGAACTTATGCTAAAGCTTTCATATCTGTTAAATTGCTAGGGCACAGCCCTATTTAGGCCCCACAGATTTTAGGATTCAGGAATGGGCTCTGGCTCGGCCATTGTAAAACATTAATAATTTTTTTGCTGAAGCCATTTTCTTTTTTGGCCACATTTTGTCCATAAAGTTTAATCTTGATCTCACTAGATCATAACACTTTTTCCACATTTTTGGGAGACTGGAAATATGGTTTTGCAAAGTTTAGCCAGGCTTGGGTGTTTTTCTTATCAGAAAAGGCTTGCGTCTTGCCACCGTGTCCCATAGCCCAGACAGATGGAATACGGGAGGTAGTTGACACATGTAGGAGCAACCAGTACTTGCCAGAAAGAGCTGCAACTCTTTTAATGTTGCTGTCAGCCTCTTGACAGCCTCCCTGACTGATTTTCTCTTTGTCTTCTCATCAATTTTGGAGGGACGCCCTGTTCTTGATAATGTAACTGTTGTGCCAGACTTTCTCCTCTTGTTGATGACTGTCTTCACTGTGTTCCATGGTATTTTAACATATTGTGAATTTTTTTGTAGCCCTCACCTGAACGATACGTTTCAACAATGAGATCCCATTGATGCTTTGTAAGCTCTTTGTGGTCCATGGGACTTGTAGTAGCATGCAAACAAGATGATATATATTAAAAAAAAAATCTTACAAGAACAGCTGAGATTTATATGGAGTTAACCAGAGTCACATCAGGTGAAGACAGCAGTGTACTATTTCAAAGGAGCTTGACGATTAGTTAATGTTGTGGATGAGTGATACTACATGAAAGGTATTAAAGAAAGTAAAACCAAAACACTGATCATAAAGTTGGTGTTTAAGTCTGAATTAAAAGTAAAAATGATGAGGAAATAAGGTTAGAGTTAAGCTAAACTGTTATCATACAGTAAGAAAATAGAGCAATGCATTTGATCACATTTTATCGCAGATGTCGAAGGAAACGTGTGCAGTGAAGTGGCTTCGCAGTAAAGGCGAGTTTTACCTCCTCCAAGATGACCTACTCTCCTCAATCTGTCACTCAAGCGAGATAAAAGTGGTCCTTCACCGGGAGCCCTTTTAAATTCTCTTATTAGTGGATTTTACCATCGAGTCCATTCGGCGGAGTTATGCTATACTATTTAACTATTTAACTTTACTATTTACTATTTATACTACACCCCCCCACCCCCCATTTACGGATTTGGCACTTCATGATTGTTTTTTTTTAATTCTCCACACACTAAGAATATATTAACGTGTCAACCATTATCTGTGGGTACCTTTCTAAGCTTTGAACTGCAGTTGGTTTTACTAAATGGGACTTAAGCATACGTCTCAATTTGAGGTTCATGTAACCTCATTTCTGTGTCAGAGAAATGACACAACACAGAGAAGCCCTCGTCCCCCAGCAGAGCCCAGACCGGCCCCCCATCACAACACAAGAGCTACACAACACAGAAGAAGCCCTCTTCCTCCAGCAGAGCCCAGACCGGCCCCCGGACCTCCATCACAACACAGGAGCTACAGAACACAGAGAAGCCCTCTTCCTCCAGCAGAGCCCAGACCGGCCCCCGGACCTCCATCACAACACAGGAGCTACAGAACACAGAGAAGCCCTCTTCCTCCAGCAGAGCCCAGACCGGCCCCCGGACCTCCATCACAACACAGGAGCTACAGAACACAGAGAAGCCCTCTTCCTCCAGCAGAGCCCAGACCGGCCCCCGGACCTCCATCACAACACAGGAGCTACGCAGCGGCCGCTCAACAACCCCAGAACCCTGCAGCCGCTGAACTCAACCAGATAAGGCATCTGCTGAACATCATCTGCTCCAGACTGAGGACATAACCTGCATAACACACACACACACACACACACACACACACATATATACACACACACATTATAGAAGAACCTACTCATGAAATCTTTTAAAATCAGTAGTTGGAATATAGAAGGTCTGCACTCTTCTACGTTTGGTAATAAGACTGCAGACCAAGACTTACTCAGCAGTGTAACTGATATGGACATCTGTATCTTTCATGAGACGTGGTGTCGTAGTAATGAGACTTTACAGTGTCCAATAGGATACAAGGAAATTATAGTTCCTTCATCAAAAAATTCTAAAATAAAATGTGGCCGAGACTCTGGTGGAATACTTATATGGCACAAAAATTATCTAAAACATTCGATTAAAATTGCTAAAAGTGGAAAATCTTCTATTTGGCTTGAAATGAAATCCATCATATCACAGTTCAATCTTTACCTCTGTGCCATCTATATCCCACCTCACGACGAAGAGGACAGCTTTCCAACATTACAGGCTGACATCTTACACTTTCAGTCCAGAGGAAATGTCCTCGTCTGCGGAGACTTAAACGCCAGAACAGGGCAAGAAATTGATTATGTAAATATTGTAGATAATGACCACATCCTCAATGACACCACGTTTCATTCCTCATTGAATATCACACAGAGAAACAGCTATGATAACTCAGTAAACATTAATGGAAAACAAATGTTAAAACTCTGTAAAGGTTTAGGTCTCTACATCATCAATGGCAGAACTCGTGGAGATACATTAGGTAGATTCACTTACTGCTCCAGATTAGGAACCAGTGTGGTTGATTATTCAATAACAGATATTGACCCAAGCTTTATTAATGCCTTCACAGTCAGACCTCAGCTCCCGATCTCCGATCACTGCCAAACTGTGCTTTATCTGAAACCCCCGTGTGAAATAACTAAAACTTCTCCACTTGATTCTGAAAAACTGTTTCCTTTGAAACCCAAACTTAAATGGAGTCAATCCAACTCGGATCAATTCAAAGAAAATATGAACAGTCCTACAATATTAAAAATGCTGGATGAATTTATGTCCACCGATTTCACTTTAGATATTAATGGAATAAATTTAGCAACAAAAAACTTAAATTACATATTCAAAACATTGATGACTCTATCTAACATTAAACAGCAAAGCAAACATAAAACAGATCAACAGAGAATAAGAAAGGATGTGTGGTTCGATGATGAATGTGCAGGTCTCAGAAAAGAACTGAGGAGACTCTCTAACAAAAAGCACAAAGACCCGTCCAGTCAGACATTACGGCTTTCTTATTCAGACTGTCTGCAAAATTACAAAAGACTTTTGTGGAACAAAAGAGAAAACTATTTTAAATCCAAAATTTATGAAATCCAACTGATAATTCGGTAGATCAAAACACTTTCTGGAATCTTTATAAAAAACTTGAAAAACCAGAGATGTTAGAGATGTCACTCCAGAATGGCACAATTTGGAAATCTTACTTTGAAAATTTGTATCGAAAAATTGCACCAGCGGACCTTAACCAACCTCAGAGTACATCCGACCACATCTATTCTCTTCACACACTCATCAACAAAAACATCAAGGACAAACAAAGGAAAATATTTGCATGTTTTGTAGACTTTAAAAAAGCATTCGACTCAATTTGGCATGATGGTCTACTATACAAAATCCTACAAATTGGCATCGGCGGAAAAACGTTTGACATTATCAAATCTCTGTACAGCAACAGCAAAAGTGCGGTGAAAATAAGGAACCACAGAAGCGCGTTCTTCCAGCAGGGCCGTGGAGTGAGGCAGGGCTGGTGTGTGTGTGTGTGTTCTTCCAGCAGGGCCGTGGAGTGAGGCAGGGCTGGTGTGTGTGTGTGTGTGTGGTGTGTGTTCTTCCAGCAGGGCCGTGGAGTGAGGCAGGGCTGGTGTGTGTGTGTGTGTGTGTGGTGTGTGTTCTTCCAGCAGGACCGTGGAGTGAGGCAGGGCTGGTGTGTGTGTCTGTGTGTGGTGTGTGTTCTTGCAGCAGGGCCGTGGAGTGAGGCAGGGCTGCAGTCTGAGCCCGACTCTATTCAACATCTACGTCAATGATCTGGCATCAGCGCTGGAGAGCTCTACTGTCCCCGGCCTCACCCTACAGCACACACAGGTCAGGGGTCAGGGGTCAGAGGTCAGATATCTGGAACACAAACACCAGTTCACGTATAAAGGCCAGGTCCTGCAGCACAGCACTAGCTATAGCTATCTGGGCATCGACATCAGCGCTTCGGGACGCTTCGGTCTGGCTGTCAAAACACTCAGTGAAAAGGCTCGGAGGGCTTTTTATGCTATAAAGTCACGATGCGGCCACTTAAAATTACCCATTAAAACCTGGATCAAATTATATAATTCAATAATAAAACCAATTATTTTATATGGATGTGAAATTTGGGGACCAGTACAAAATTTTAAAAATTGGGATAAAACACCAGTAGAAAAATTACAATTGGAAATTGCCAAAAATATTTTAGGGGTTCACCGAAACGCATCCACTGCCGCCTGCAGGGCTGAGCTAGGCTTGTACCCGCTGAACATCGAGATCCAGAAGAGATGTGTTCAGTTCTGGCATCACCTCCATCAGTCTGATCCAGAGTCAGTCCAATATAAAGCCCTCCTCGCCAATGAAACCTCATCAGAACCTCATCCTCTAAACACACTCGCTCTTCAACTCCATCAGACTACACCCCCCGCTGACTACAGCTACAGCCCCAAAACTATTGTTAAAGAAATACACACACATCTAAAATACACTCATGATCAATCACTAAAAGCTCATTTTGACCTCCAGAATAAACTCAAATGTTACTCGACCCTCAATAGAACCACTAAATTGGCCAGTTATCTATTTATTAAACATTTTAAAGAAAGACAAATCCTCTCCAAATACAGATTAAGTGACCATGATCTAGAGATAGAGAGAGGAAGACATAGACAAACATGGAGAGAGAGAGAGCAGAGGATCTGTAGACACTGTGATCTACAGCACATAGAGGATGAGGAACACTTTCTGCTCTTCTGTCCCAACCGATATAAGAGAAACTTTTCTGCCCAGATTTGAAGCCTTGATCCCATTATTCTATGAACTGAGTGACACTGAAAAAATGTCCTTCTTACTCGGAGAAGATGATAGTACAGCTGCACTAGCGGCTAAATATGTGCTAGCTATTCACAACGCCTTGGCAACATTGTGTTACACAGTCATGCTAATAAAGCTAATTTGAAATTGAAATTGAAACATTTGAAATGTTAAAGAGATCTCATTTTTGATTTTTCTTTTTTTCTACCTCAACCTCTGCCCATTATGTTTAAGAATTTGCCAGAATGGATGCTTAATACTGCAGGACCACTTTGTCCCTAGAAAAGCTTAAATTCTTAGTAGCTTAGATTCAGCAAGTTGCTGGAGACATTCCTCTCCAATTCTAGGGCAGAGCTGGAGTGAAGACTTGTCTCTCCAAGATCCAGACCTGGACTGCTACCAGTAACAGATTCCCTATAGCTAGACCGAGACCATGATGTGTCCAAGAACCAGGCACACATTTAATTAACTGATATTAAGAAAATTTATTTTTACAGTGTAGTTTAATCAAAGATGAAAATGCGATCATCATTTACTCACCATCAAATCATTTCAAACCCGTAAGACTTTTGTTCATCTTTGAAACACAAATGAAGATATTTTTAATAATATCTAAGAGATTTCTGTCCCTATATAGAAAGTCCATTCCACCCAACTTTAACGTTTCAAAACTTTCATAAAGAGATCATAATATAAATCTATTTGTGTCGAGTGGTTTAATCCAAGTCTTCTAAAGCGACACAATCACTTTATATGATGAATAGATTTAATTTAGGATTTAATTCTCACATCAATGTTCAATGCACGTACAAAAATGGAAAAAGTGGAAGCCCAGCTTATCTGTTCATAAAGGAATTGTGTCTTTTGGATTAAACTGATCAATTCTTCATTTGTGTTTCAAAGTTGAAAAAAAGTCTTATGGTTAGGAACAACAGGATGATAAACTAAACTTTTAATGTCATATCGTCATTGTTCATCCTCATACTGAACCTACCAAAAAATAAGCAAAACAATGAATTCTTTGTCTTCCAACCAAGCTGGTGACTGCAGCTACAGCTACATATAAACATAACAAAAAGTGAAGTCATTCAAAATGCATTCTGGGTAGCAGTTCCACTAAGCTTCTCTTTGCTAACAGTGGTGCATAGAGACAAATCCCTGACATGTCAGGCTAGTGAGTTTATTAAGAAAAAAAATGAATTATAGTTTTAATAATTTCTCTGAAGCACTGAGCTGTTGAAAGCCTAGCCAGCCTATTGTTTGATTGTTGGAGCAGGGTGATGTTATGTCAGGCACCATGTCAAATCCTGCACTAACCACACAAAGACACTGTCCCACTTCATGTAGTTTCAAGGTTACGGTGTGACATATCTGACAGTATTTGGGGCAGGGTATAAAGGACTTTGTAAAATATGTAAAATACAATGCCAGTGTATTTTTCAGCGCTGAAACGCAGAGAAATGTACTGTCAATTTTGTACAATATAATATTTCTGGTATATTAAAATATATCACAAATTGTGGGGTGGGGGGGACTTTAATGTCCAAGACTGCTTAGAAATATGATTGTGTCTAATGACACTTTTAAAATGAATTTTACATTCAAATTGTCGTTTGTCTTAGAAATTAACAAAACACATCCAGATAAATAAGGGACTACACTTATTTATCTGGATAATAAGACTGATAATGGACATAGATATATATTGCAGCTGGGAAGTCTTTAGACAGCTGGTCTACAGTCAATGAGGTTCTTATTTAGTGGATTGTTTGGTGTACTGTCCAAGTAGATGACGTCAACTATTAATAGCTTTGTTTTGAGAACACTGAATTTTAATTTTGAAGACATCTGTCTTACCTTCGTGCTCCATGGAAGTTCTGATGAAAGAGAGGTATGCAGTCATAGTCAGTCTAAAAGACTGTTGAGGGAATAAATGTGAATTTGTTCTCATGATTCCTTTCCTGGTGTGATTGTAACTCTTAAATGCTTACATGAGGAAATATTTAATCTATTGAGAATAATAGAGGGATTTTTGATTTATTTCATACAGAACCTGCACTGTAAAAAATAAAATCTTAAAAAAACGGTCAATGACTGTCAGCTACGGCTGCCAAACAAAAAACCTAAAAATAAAGTAAAATATCCTAATTTAAATTAAGTGCAAAAAACTTTTACAGATATTTTCCTTAAATGTTTTACAGAAAAACAGTGTTATTTTACAGCTATTATCTGAATTATTACGACCAAACACCCTAACTGTAAAAAAATCCCATAAAAAACAGTCAATGACTGTCAGCAATGGCTGCCAAACAAAAAACATAAAATGAATGCAAAATATCCTAATTTAAATAAAGTAAATTTAATCCTAATATCCTAATCCTAATATCCTAAATATCCTAATTTAAATAAAGTGCAAAAGACTATTACAGAAATCTTCATTAAGCTTTTTAACAGAAACACAGTTATTTCACATATATTTCCTGATTTTTTTACTAAAAAACATGCAGTTAACTACATGCATGATTTACTGTGACTATACATCACTGCATCAACAACTACACAGTTACTGCCTGTTAAATAAAGCAACACACAGCATAACATCAGTGTTTCTCTGCTCATCCTGAAACACAGTCACTGCCTGTTAAATAAAGCAATATGCAGCATTTCATCAGTGTTTCTTTGCTCATCCTGGACTGAAACACAGGCTCTACACTTCAACACAATGGTGACACACAAAACAGACCATACAGAAACACTTTACATCCCAACAGAACATTAAACACTAACAGATCTCTGCATCCTCACTTATTACAATCCAGACTTTATTTCTTTCATACTAACATGCTTATTGAGAATTAACAGAGATTTAGAAGTTGATGTTTTATTGAAAATAATAAAGTTTGATGTCACCATGATGGAGATCCGTGTTTACTTTAGTTGGGCTCTTGACCCTTTAGTTTTTAACATTACTTTTCTCTGGCTGATTTAACTGTGTGTTTCTGATACATATTTGTTATTGTAGGGATCAAAGAAAAACTTAGATCAGAAGATCTTGGTCACTTATTAGTGATAATAGTCATCATGTAGTTGCATGCTTTATCGATACCACCTGAAGTGTAATATCTGATTAAATTGTTAAATATTAGTAGTTAATTTTGCATGCCAATTCTGCTATAGAAGATCCTGCAGTGCTGTGATACTCAGATTTTATGAAGTCATTATACAGAAAATGTTTTGACAGGATCATACAGACATCAAGAATCAGCGTATGAATCACAACAATGGTGACAATGAAAAAAAATTCTGATCAACTCTGATTTCCATTACACGAGAGTAGATGTTAAAACTTCATGCTGATTTCTACTCGGCTTTGCCAAGATAAGCACCAACTAAGACATAGCTTTACAGTAACCTATGCTTCTCCATCCATTTACGCTTCTTTCCATATGGTGATGTAAATCTCCTTCTGTCTAGTGTTAACACGCGTCAGCACACACAACGGCTGCAACCACAGTGTGGTCCCCCCATGACAACCGTCTGGATTGAGCTGAGTAGGGGACATCTCTAGGGTCTTCAAGTGGGCACCTTCCGTCCTCAGTGTTTCTTCGACTAGCCCACGACACCTCAAGAGGGCTCGACAGTGACTCTGGCGTCCCAGAGTCACCCCCCTCCGTCCCCCACTCAACTCAGCCCAGCTTACTGACCTCTACATCCCTCCTGCTGCTGAGACCTAACCACAATCTCACAATCTCTCCGCAACCCAACCATACGCGCCAACCCGTTTGACTAAGGCTGTCGAGCCCCACTGGTGCGTTAATATGCAGTTTCAGTGGCAACGGTTCCGTATGGCATACCACCTACCGCAAAACACAATATCTGCCCAACCACCCGTCATTCACGCAATATACACAGGAACGTAAAGACTGTAAATACTATAGAACCTATACAAATAAACCAACAGACTCTTCAAGTTTTCAAGAATTCTACGAAACCGTAGCATGGCGGCCTGTACACAGCCAGCTAGAATCTTTCCGTCTCAACCACAGCCAGTTGCTGCTCCTTTCTGCTGCTTCAGATAAGTTCTTTACTGTGCGACGCAACTCTTGGCCACTGAATCCGACGTCTCTGAGGAACCGGGTTGTAGATTGTGCCACAAAACCTCGACAACCCACTTCCACTGGATAAACCTGGACTCTCCATCCTCACTGTTCTGCTTCAGTGGCCAGATGAGCATACCGCAGTTTCTTCCTCTCATAAGCCTCATCTACCGCATCCTCCCATGGCACTGTTAACTCTATCAGTTGAACAATGCGTGCTGATCCAGACCACAAAACAATATCTGGTCGTAGGTTAGTGGTGGCAATCTCAGGTGGAAAAATAAGCCGTTGATCAAGATCAGCCAGCATCTTCCAGTCCCTAGCAGCTTCCAATTGTCCTGGGCGAGAATTGGTGTTAGCACCTTTTCTTGGTGGTTGCTCGCCTGGGCGGAGGAATATTGTCTTCTGCATGTAATGTTTTGCTAGAACAGGCGGCAACTTATTGGTCATACTACGCTTGCCTTCCAATGCTAAAGCCAAACATCGCAATACTTGGTCATGGCGCCAAGTAAACCGACCTTGGCTAAGAGCCACCTTACATCCTGTCAAAATGTGCCTTAATGTGGCAGGTGATGAACACAAAGGAAAAGAGGGATCCTGTCCTACCCAGAGGTTTAGGTTCTGCGGTGATGGGAGAACATCATATGTTGACCTAATAAGGAAACTGATCCTACTCTCTTCCATTGACCAAAGGTCTTGCCAGCCCATTTTGCGTTGTTCCACACTCTCCCATCTCATCCACTCTCCCTGCTTGGCCTGGGAAATGGCCTTTATACATCTCATCCTCTCCTCCTGCTTTCGCACCTCGTTGACTACCAGCTTCCTCCTTTGAGCTGGGCCTGCCTTGTGCCATTTAGGAGGAGCTAAACTGAGCCCAAAACCCCCTCTTCCATGCTGTACCTGTCCCACGATATCCCCAATTTTAAGGTCAGCCTTTGCCTCTACTACAGATTTCTTTGCTGACCACTTTCTACCAGTTTTTACCACAGGGGCTGCCTCCCTTACACATTTGTCGCGTGACTCTGTTAAAGTCATTTCCAGTCTGACCTTGGCACACTTAAACTCCTCGGTTAAAGCAGAGACTGGCAGCTGCAATACTCCTTTACTATAAAGTCCCACTCTGCTGAGGCAGCGTGGAACTCCCAACCATTTCCTGATGTATGAACTTATTAACGCTTCCAGCTTATCCACTGTTGTCAAAGAAACCTCGTACAC
This sequence comes from Gila orcuttii, assembly GCA_026230005.1. Lineage (NCBI taxonomy): Eukaryota > Metazoa > Chordata > Actinopteri > Cypriniformes > Leuciscidae > Gila > Gila orcuttii. Next base: position 9,323,599 of record JAPDVR010000009.1, read on the forward strand.
AGTCAGTGGCCACAGCAACCTTGGCAGTAGACCAAACTGAAAGCACCAGAGTTTTAGTTTGCCTGGTAGAGCACAGCTGTTTATGCTCTTCAATCCTTCCACTGCTTGTCGTCTAACTTCTCCCACTCGAACTGTGTCCTTTAGATCCCCATCGTACCATCTCCCAAGACTCTTCACTGGCTTCTCAGAAACTGTTGGTATTGCCTCACCATTAATAAAGAATGTTTTATCTACTACCTTTCCTTTAACTATCGAGATGCTCCTTGATTTAGAGGGCTTAAATTGCATTCGTGCCCATTCAATATTATCTGTTAACTTCCCCAATAACCGATTAGTGCAGGCTACTGTTGTAGTCATGGTTGTCATGTCATCCATGTATGCTCTGATTGGTGGTAGTCGCATCCCAGAAGCCAAGCGCTCTCCTCCCTACTACCCATCTTTATGCCCTAATGATTACTTCCATTGCCATGGTAAAAGCCAGTGGAGAAATGGTGCATCCTGCCATTATTCCAACCTCTAAGCATTGCCATGCGGTGCTGAATTTTGGAGTTGAAAACTAAATTACAAATCTCCAAAATAGGCTTCCACTAAATTTGTTATTGACATTGGTACTGTGAAAAAATCAAATGCTGCCCAAAGAAGCTCATGTGGCACTGAACCATATGCATTAGCCAAATCCAGGAATGTCACATTGAGCTCCTTCCTCTCCTTTTTAGCTGATTGAATTCGTTGCCAGATAACATTGATGTGTTCTAAGCATCCTGAGAACCCTGGAATGCCCGCTTTTTGAACTGAAGTGTCAATGAAGCCATTCTTTAATAGGTAGGTTGACAATCTCTGCGCAATAATGCTGAAGAAAATCGTACCTTCGACGTTTAATAGTGAAATAGGACGAAACTGACTGATGATGGTAGCATCTTTTTCTTTAGGTATAAAGACTCCACCTGCTCGGTGCCATGCTCTAGGTACAACCTGCTTTTCCCATGCCACTTTTATCAATTTCCACAGAATTCGTAGAACTCCTGAAGCACTCTTGTACACTCTGTATGGAACTCCATTAGGCCCTGGAGATGATGAAGCCCTTGCCTTTATCACAACCTGCTCTATCTCTTTCCACTTAGGTGCACAGACCTCCATTTAGTATTCTGGTGGATTGATAGGTGGGATATCTGACGGAATTGACATAGGCTCATGCCTTTTTGCATCTGTATGCGTTTCCTCCAAATATCTCTCTAGCTCAACCCTAGATACTTTTAAAGTGCCATTCTTCTCACTGGTGAATAACTTCTTTACGAATTTGAATGGGTCTTTATAGAAATTAGCCCTTGCACGCTCCTTCTTTTTGTAGCGTTCCCGTAGGCGCTCAGCTCTGCGTAATGTTGCAAGCTTAGCTTTTATGGACCTTTGTAAGAGATTGAGTCCCTCTTTCTGACTTTGTTCTGCTTTTTTCCATTGCTTCCTCAGCTGTCTCCTTTCTCTAACTAACCCTTCAATGTTCTGCTGCCGTCTAGATACAGCAGGAGTAGTTTGTACTTTTTCCTTCCTTTTTTCCACACCAAACCTCTCACTTCCATATGCGTAAATGATGTCCCCAAATTTATCCAGCTTCTTCTCAACTGTACCAGTTAATCTTTCCAATGCAAAGCATAGATCTGTGTTTACCGTGTCCCAGGCAGTTTTCTCACAAGCTCTTGGCCATCTAACTCCAGGCCTATGCCCGTTGAGGTTCTTTTCTCTCTTATGCTGGTTAGTCTGACTGGGTTCACAAGTATCAATGTGTTCATCACTAACTGTGCAAACCCTCATCTCCTCTATGACAGGGGTACTGATATCCTGCGAACTGTGGTTTGCTTCCTGTTGCTGGATTTCATTCGACTGACTTGACTGACTCTGAAGAAGTACTGATCAATGCGAGGCCCTTGTCCCTTCTCCCTCAAGCATTTCATTTTCCCTTGATGAATCTTCAACCCCCTGACCATTGTCGCCTTGCTGCAGCCACAGACACAAACTTGGAGTTCAATGACTTTGCTAACTGCAGAACCTGAACTAGTCTTTTGTGAAGTACTCTCCATACTCATATCCGTTTCCATTCCAACGTCGTTAACCATGTTGTCCAACATTGAGTCATCTTCCGCCCCTGCTCTCGCAGACTCTTGGGGTATTTTCCTCTTTAATTTCTCAGAAGCCTTGGGCGGGTGTCTCCAGCATCCTGTAAACACAGAGCTGGATACTGCCGACAAGGGTAGCTAACCCTTACCAGCCCCATTGGGGTCTCTTTCCTCCTGTCAGCTGTCTCTCCAGGCTGTCACAAGGTCTTTCCCTTATTGCCAGCAGCACTATTCACTGCAGTCACTGGAGGTATCCAGATCTTCATGATTTCCATTACACGAGAGTAGATGTTAAAACTTCATGCTGATTTGTACTCGGCTTTCACCAAGATAAGCACCAACTAAGACATAGCTTTACAGTAACCTATGCTTCTCCATCCATTTACGCTTCTTTCCATATGGTGATGTAATTCTCCTTCTGTCTAGTGTTAACACTCGTCAGCACACACAACGGCTGCAACCACAGTGCAGTCCCCCCATGACAACCGTCTGGATTGAGCTGAGTAGGGGACATCTCTAGGGTCTTCAAGTGGGCACCTTCCGTCCTCAGTGTTTCGTCGACTAGCCCACGACACCTCAAGAGGGCTCGACAGTGACTCTGGCGTCCCAGAGTCACCCCCCTCCGTCCCCCACTCAACTCAGCCCAGCTTACTGACCTCTACAACCCTCCTGCTGCTGAGACCTAACCACAATCTCACAATAACTACTATAAAGTCACAAAAAGTTTTTGTTGATTGTCACCATTGTTGAGATTCATATGTTGATTCTTGATGGCTATGGAAGTAAAATAATGCCAAATGTTTTTGAAACAAAAAGCCTGTTGAATTGTACTACTTGAAAAAAAAATGTATTGCATTAACCCTGCTTGTATTTTAATGCATTGTATTTTTAGGGTTTGCATTTTTATGGGCTGAAATTTAGCATGGTTGAATATTTAAGCTGTGAATATTTAAATTCTAAACATTTCAATCACATTTTCATTAGTAAAATTTCAATAATCCATATTCACCTTTCATATTTCACTTCCAAAATATTCAAACTGATTAAAAATACAACCTATAATATTCAACAGGCGGTTTTCGGTCCATTTTATTTCGCCTTGCAAATTCGCTTCCACAAATTCAGTGGTTCAAATTCGACAGTAAATTCAACGTTGATGTCCAGGAACTGCAGGAAAAGCAGTAGATTACCGATCATAATCTCCATCTGCTGTTAGTCGACCTCACCAGCAGGGGGTGCAAGCGCGTGTTGTTGACGAAGACCAGAGCAACAGTTAGAGCAAGCCATTCATTCATAAAAACTAATTTACAACAATTGAGCATGCATTAAGTTTTTTGTGATGATTATCTGGGTCAGTATATATGCGGAAAAGATGATAAAGGCACAAAAGCTGTTTTTTTATGTTTCATTCATTAACTTCATTGTTACTTTACCTGTGTAGCCTTACATGTTATCAACTTTTTCTACCATGAACGGGATTATAATCGGTTTCCCTCAATACCTCATCATACACAAGGATTCCCCTTCCATCAGGACAAAACGCTTAACATAGCTTAATGGACTAATACAGTGATATAAAATACCAAACTCGCACCTTAGTGGGGAAGTATGCCTACATGTTAATATTCCTACATACATGATTAATCTGGGAAGGGTCATAGCACTTTCATATTGTTGTCCTATATTGTTAGTTTAACTGTAACTTAAGTCGCTTTGGATAAAAGCGTCTGCTAAATGACTAAATGTAAAATTGGCTTGACATTCGCACATTTAGGCACCGTCTCTAAAGTAACATTGGTAGTCCTATAGGCCTAAACGTTTCTAACTTCAATAGCAAACTTCAATTTATTTGAATAAATTGCGCATTATGCCTGACACCTACATGAACACTTTACAGTTGGTTTTATGACTGTAAGTTGTTCTCTTCAAATCCTATTGAAGTTAGAATAGTGTATACCAATGTCGTAACTTTAGAGACGGTCCCTAAATGTGCGAATGTCCAATGTCAAGCCAACTTATGCCAGTATCACTGAGAAACGCTCAGCTTTAAACTTTGCGTGTTAAGTTCATATTCTGAGTCCTTCTGCTTGCCTATGAGTTTGGTCTTTTATATCACTGTATTAGTCCATTAAGCTACGTAAGCGTTTTATATGTCCAGCAGGGGAATCCTGACGTATTGAGGGAAACCCTAGTAGCTACTATGTCAAACTCAAATGTAACATTGGATCTGTAATCAGGCACAGGAAAAGTAATCGTGAAGACACTGAATTTCACATAAAACATAATAATCACAGATACACTTACATTGTTGCAAATTAGTTTTTATGAATGAATGGCTTGCTCTAACTGTTGCTCTGGTCTTCGTCAACAACACGCGCTTGCACCCCCTGCTGGTGAGGGCGACTAACAGCAGATGGAGATTATGCTCAGTAATCTACTGCTTTTCCTGCAGTTCCTGGATGTCAACGTTGAATTTACTGTCGAATTTGAACCACTGAATTTGTGGAAGCGAATTTGCAAAGCGAAATAAAATGGACCGAAAACCGCCTGTTGAATATTATAGGTTGTATTTTTAATCAGTTTGAATATTTTGGAAGTGAAATATGAAAGGTGAATATGGATTATTGAAATTTTACTAATGAAAATGTGTTTGAAATGTTTTGAATTTAAATATTCACAGCTTAAATATTCAACCATGCTAAATTTCAGCCCATAAAAATGCAAGCCCTAAAAATACAATGCATTAAAATACAAGCAGGGTTAATGCAATGCATATTTTTTTCAAGTAGCACAATTCAACAGGCTTTTTATTTTAAAAACATTTAGCATTATTTTACTTCCATAGATGTCTCTATACTCCTAAAATAATAAACCAACTCAAAAATATATTTTTTTTAAATTTCAGATTGTTGTAATACTGATGCCACAATATTTCAAAGGTCATTTGAAAAATGATGACATTGATCATAGACTTTGTATAAAACAAAAGTCCATCTATATATAATGTAATCTCAGCTAATATATTTAAAGATTCAACTGTCATAATAGTGAATCAGGTCATCATATGACGACTACAACATCACCAATAAATGACCAACATCATCTGATATTTTCTCCTGCATTTATTGCCATAACAAATGTGTATCAAAATCACAGTTAAAGCAGCCAGAGAAAAACTGATGTTAAAAACTCAAGGGTAATTTTGAGTTTCTATTATTTGTAATTTTACAGTGTTTTGAGTACAATTTAAAATGAAAGAAAATGATCGTCAAAAAATCACAGTTATTTTCTGTAAAATTAGGATATTTTTTTTTACAGAATATCCCTTAAAAGCATAATTTTTAGACTAAAGGTAATAATAATTAACAAGGTATTTGTAAGGACACTATCTGGCTTAAAACGGTACTTTTCATTTCTCCTTAAACAACCATTCAAAAGTAGTCTCAAAATATCAAATTATTTGAAATTGTTCATGACATATTTATTTCCAAAAAACACACCACCAAATCATAACAGTATTCCATAAATGTGTCTGCTTACTCAGTCATATGTACAACAGAAACTGAATCTCCCCGGTAGGTGTTTGATATTGTTACTTTTAAATAGAGCTGTGTTGAAAGTGGCTATACTTTCTTGGCACTCTACAGTGCACGTCTCCCTTTAGCTTGGGAGAGAGCTGACCAAATGTTTGCACATCATCAGGAAATCAGGAAAAGAGGTTTTTAATTACAGTGATGAAAGTTTTGTTTAAAATGAGTGCTCTCATTCCTCAGCTGAATATATGTTCTCTGAACAAATCGCACACTTTAATCATTGTTTCCACAGCTGAGGGACACCCCCCACATTTTCTCCTTATATTAATCAGATTAATGAAATCCATTCTTAAAGCTGGAAAGGACGGCATTTGGCAGGTGTTCTGTTTCAGTGACAAAGTCTTATGAATCTGAAGAAAGAGAGAAGATCAGTTTTGGGGTATGAGAGTAAGAATTAATAACACCTTCCAACAAATGTACAAAAGCCTCTAACCTCTCAAAGATATGATGAAAATGCCCAAGAATATAAACAGATGTTTTGCAGGCTCAAAGGGAGAAACAGAGTTTGTATTGTTATTCTCGAAGAACGAATGGCTTAGATCACTTCAGAATTGGATCACTGACTCATAACTGGCAGCTGATGCTGCAGTAATGAGAAAACAATGAAAGTATATTTATACATATCTTGAATGAGTTGTGGCCTCCATGTTTTTGTGTTGTCTGTTTTGCCACATGAAAGTTAACTGAATACATTGTCACTTGTCTTGTAATGAAGCTGTGCTGTTGATTCCGCTTGTCATCAACATATCCAACTGTGATGTAGTGAAATTAAGCAGCTATTTAGTCTCCAGAACCAGACTTCCACTTTGCAGCTTATTTTGGACAAGAACACATTCTAAACCAAATAATGGCACAGCATTCTCCTCGCAGAACAGTTTACAGACAACTTTCTGCAATTCCTCTGACAATTTTCAGTGGAAACTTTAACCTCACAAACGTGGTCAAGCCCAGTGATTTGTTCCTTGTTTAAATATTTGGGTGACACTTTACAATAAGGTTTTATTAGTTAACATTACTTAACTACTTTAGATAACATGAACTAATAATGAACTGTAACGAGTTAGCTCAAAGGGGAATATTAATAATAACTCATAACTTGTTATGATTAATTATGAATATTTGGGTCAGTTAATTGGATTAACTTGATGTAGCTAAATTAATATTACAATCAATAAATCAGTTCGTCCAACAAAGTCTTTTGATTATTCATTTATTCTAAAAAAAGGGTATCTTTCATGGCCACAGAAAAATAATTCTTTCTTAGCATGTACAGCGCTTAGAGCATGTAACCAGATCACGATCGTAAAATAAACTTTGTTGCTAGCAGAGAATCAGAACCAAATACATAATGTGCACAAGTTTTATTAACAAAATCAGCAACACATAACTAACATACAAACAAACAAACACACATGCATAGGTAGATGGTTAAAGTGACGGAATGAAACCGGAAGCAGGAAATGGAACTATGGAAAAGATCCATTTAACTATGAAAAGAACCATCAGTTTATCATTTTCAAAGCCCCTCATTAAATGTATACTTGCATGGCCTTTGCAATGGACACAATTCTTGAAGTTGTTGAAAATTGAAGTTGTTGATGGTTCCGTGAGTGTTAAATGTTGAAGTTGCAATCGTTTTCTTCTCCATTGGATGAAGAAGATATGATGAACTTGCATGGTTAGCTCGACTCCGTTCTCATGGCTGGAGTGCAGATTGTGGCCTGCCGGCCCTGGGCCTGAGAGGACACGCAGAGCAAATGGTGGGAGTTGCGATGGACTTCTTCTGCGTTGAATGAAGATGTTGTGCCAAACTCCTGAGGTTGACCTTGAGTCTGTTGTGGTTGAGAGACTCCTCTCTCTCCGAAATGAGCACATGGATGGTTGTGAGTGAAGGCCTGCTGCCCTGGGGTTCTGGGGCCTGATGCGGCCCCGCAGGACAGCAACCTGAACGTACGAGGGAAGGCCAAGAGAAGGAAGGGCTTGTGGAGGGGGCATTTAAAGCCTGAAGCCCCGTTCACACTACAAGCGACTTTGTCGCTGCATGTTGCCAGTGGCTGGCGATGAGGTCGCTAGTGGGCGTTCCCACTACTGGTTGCCTTTATGAATGACATCCAATGACAGCGAATCAGTTTTTTTGCCGCTCCACTCCTATTGGTTGTCGCTCCCGAAAGTCGCTCTTCATTTGAATAAAGTTAAACAGATCTCAACTTTGTCGCGTCGCCAGACACGCCCCATCCGGTCGCTGTCGCGCGTGTCGCTGGAAATCCCCATTTGAAATGAATGGTATCGTGTCGCTTTGTCGCTTGTAGTGTGAAATGGGCTTGAGAAAGGTCTCAAGGTCTCTTAAAGTCTGTTTCTGTCTTCTCTGTCTTGGCCACGTGACCACATTTTTAACAGCATTAAAACTAACTTATCTGATCGTAGTCATGGTAATCAAAGACCCTTCTTGCCCTTGTTGGGGGGATGGGACCACGGATCCCAGAGTGAGCTTTAAATATTATTCGTTAACTATAACAAATAATTGTGTCTGATTTGTCTCAGTCGTTACAAACAATACTTCTTCAACATTTACTGATACATTTTTAAAACCAAATGTTGTATTTGTTAACATTAGTTAATGCACTATGAACTAGCATGAACAAACAATGAACAGCATGATTTTTATTAACTAACATTAACAAAAATTAATAAATACTGTAACAAATACATTGCTCATTGTTAGTTCATGTTAGTTAATACATTACTAATGTTAACATATGAGACCTTATTGTAAAGTCTTACCGAGATTTGCAGCAGTTACGTGGCTTTTCTGAATTAAAAAAGGGTTCCACATTATTTCGATAGCCCACTTTAGACATTCTACTAACTATAAGTAACTTTGCAACTACATGTAAACTAACTGTCATTAGAGTATTATTAGACTGTAGTATACTGTTAGGTTATGGTTAGGTGTTAGTGTTAGAGTTCGGGTTAGTAGAATAAATTGACTTGTAGTTGCCAAGGTACTTGGTAAGGTAAGTGTTAGCAGATATTTTGCATACAGTCTACTAATACTCTTATGACAGTTAGTTGACATGTAGTTGCAAAGTTACTTACAGTTAGTAGAATGTCTAAAGTGGACCATCGAAATAAAGTGTTATCAAAAAAGGCTCTGATAAAACCCAGTCACAGGGTAACCTCGGAAAACAAAAAACATTTGTTCGGAAGCTCTAGGAATGGAGTCGATCCAGTCCCCACTCCACAGAACCTCGAGTTTAATTACACATCAAACTCACTACTCCACCACAGACCCAGGTCATCAGCATTGTTTCATCTTTCAATTTCCCCAATTTAGTGCTCTCTTACCCAATTCTCAGTGCAATTTGAGTTCAGTTTAGAATCAAAAGGAAGAATACAGTGCAATCAGTCGGCTACTTTATACTGTGAGATTATCCCATGTGGATTTTACTGTGTCTGTGGTGTTTATTCAGCGTGCCAAAGAATTCCATTTGACGTCTCAGATGGACCAGATTTTTCCCTAAAATCGGACAGGAGGAGCTCTAGGACTGACTCACGGGGTAACCTCGGGTTCACAAACCCATCAGTCCGCAACCCCCAAAAAAACCATTTGTTCGGAAGCGAATGGAGTCGATCCAGTCCGCACCACACAGAACCTCGAGTTTAATTACACATCAAACTCACTACTCCACCACAGTCCCAGGTTATCAGCATGGTTTCATCTCTCAATTTCTCCCATTAAGTAATTTATGTTTGTCTCTTACCTAATTTTCAGTGCCATTTGAGTTTAGAATCAAAAGGAGAATGCAGAAATAAAATACAGTGTAATCAGTCGGACGTACAGTGGCACAGTACTCATTCAGCAACTGCACAGCTAAACAGAAGTGTTTTGAGTCTGGATTTGAATGTGACTACAGTAGAAGCACATCTGATCTCTTCTGGAAGCTGGTTCCAGCTGCGGCTGGCATAGTAGCTAAAAGCAGATTCGCCATGCTTAGAGTGAACCCTTGGTATTTCTAGCTGATGTGATCCTAATGATCTGAGTGATCTGTTGGGTTTATATTGAGTGAGCATATCTGCAATGTATTGAGGTCCTAGGCCATTTAGTGATTTATATACCAGTAATAACATTTTAAAATCAATCCTAAATGTAACTGGGAGCCAGTGTAAAGAGCTGAGGACTGGTGTGATATGTTCATATGTTCTGGTTCTGCTCAGCGTTCTGTATGAGCTGCAACTGTCTTATGGTCTTTTTGGGAAGGCCAGTGAGGAGTCAACTAGTCAACTAGTTGACTTAAAACTTGACAACTAGTTTTAAGTGAGGTTGATAGAGGAGTGAGGAATTTACCACTTCTAGGAGATCTGCTTCTAAGCAGTTTAACACAACTTTGAAAAAGGAAGTGGGGATTGTGTAAAGGGCACAGATTGAAGTTTTAAGGTTCTGTACTGTTTCTTCCAAATTTTACCACTAATTTCTTCAAAATCAAACATAGTAGCTTTCTGAGGATGTGGCCTGATCTGTCTTACCTCAGTAAGAATATGAATAACACACAAGGATATGCTGATCGCCTTTCTGATATTATTGATTTTCTCAGAGAAGGAAGCAAACTCACTGCACTTGCTGTTTGAGAGCATCTGGCTTGGGGGTTTGTTAGACTTTCTACAGTAGCTAAAAGAGTGCATGTGTTGTTTATGTTTCTGTTTATAATATTTGAGTAGCTTTGTCTAGTTCCACATTGAAAGCATGGAGGCTGTCTTTATAGATGTTATAATGGACTACAAGTTTTGTCTTCCACCACATGCGCTCAGCTTTTCTGCATTGTCTTTTCATATTTTGCACTGCTGTTCCCAGACAACAATTTAGCTCTTGCCGACGTTGGGGCGCGTGTGCCTGCCCGACATAAAGTGCCTCGGTAAGATGTCTTATGGAGATCGGTAGCTAATCGGCAAGATGTCAGGAAGATGGTGGCATTATAATGATCGCCGACCGTAAGCCAACGTAAACCCGAAATGATCGCCGACCGTAAGCCAACGTAAACCCGATATAATTATTATGACCTATGCGGCGCGATCCCACTAGAGCGAGGAAAGCATTCGGTCGCCTCGCTCCATTGACTACTGGAACAGCTGATTTTCGGCTGCATCGCTGGAAACGCCACAGCATGCTTGAAAATCAGCTGTTCCAGTGTTAAGTCAAAGGGAGCTAGGCGTCTGAATGCTTTTCGCCGCTCTAGTGGGATCCCACCGTTATGTCTTATTGATTTGTTTAGGCTAACTGCTGTCAGATTGTATTCCAAGGACACAAGTTCAACAACACTCAATAACAGTTTATGTGATGTGTTAATCATAACATTTCTTCCCTAACAATTTTACATGTTGAGAAGTAGGCAACTAGACCACTTGCATGCGTCCTTATTTTTGAGTTGCCAGGTTTTATGACAAAAAAAGTTTAAATTGATCATACACAATCTGACAACCTGAGAAATATCAGTCTAACAGAAAAAAAAGAATGAATCAGTGATTTTAAAATTAAGTTTGATGGTCATGCAAATTAGGCTACAGGACTTTTCCGGGAGAAATAACAAAACAGGAGGGCACCGGGAGATGACCTTGAAAATTTATTTTTTACTTTGTTTTTGCAAAACCAGTATCATTTATTTTAACACTCCACAAATCACACATAGAAAACTACAGGTGAAACTCGTAAAATTTGAATATCGTGCAACAGTTCATGTATTTCAGTAATTCAAATTAAAAGGTGAAACTAATATATTTAGTATATATAACTATATACATATGCATTTCTGTATTTAAAATCCTTTTTTTTTATTGATTTCATGTAATATTCTAATTTTCTGAGATTTTGAATTCTGTGTTTTTTATAAGCTGTAAGCCATAATCATCAAAATTATAACTTTTGCACGATATTCTAATTTTTCGAGTTTCACCTGTACAACAAAAATAAGAAATTCCCTCCAAAATAGTTAGTCAGTTTAAATGAAAAATCAGTCCAATCAATTATTTCACTTAAGATGCTTGCTCGCCCCGCCTTTGCCGCCCCCCATTCCTGTCCCTGCTCAGCCGCAGTCAGTTCCTCACGCTCATCTCCACGTCAGCCTCCGTGGAATTTTGTTGGGCAGGATTTCTTAACACAGCACCTAAACAAAACAAAAAATAAAAATAAAGCAACAGGGGGAAAAAATAAGACAGTAGCACAAAAGTTTATATCTTCGTTTGATTGTTTCTATAAAGACAATTCAGAAAAGTCAGAGCATTTTACAAAAAAAAACTTAAGACATTTGGTTGAGAATAGTGTAAGGACAGTATATAAATATCGAGAACAACTGATATAAATACAGACACCGCATATGGGTTTAATAGTGACAGAATGTTGCTTCAACACATTGTAGGACTTACTACCTGATGGATAGGCCGTGATTTAAGGCCTGTCTTCCAAAAGGAGCCTTTCAACAGCTGGGGAAAGTACAGGAAGAAAATATACAAAAAACAATTAACAAGCCATGCTCATAATACAGTAGTTTACTGACAACAGCAGAGAGAACCTGCCCAAAATACCTGTGCATCCAGCAGGCGCTGATCTGGCAAATCTTTGACCTGTGGAAAACAGAAAAAATATAGGTGTTAACAAAAATACAAAGTATGAAATGTGTCTTGTTTTTTAATAAAACTGTGAGAGAGAGTGAGAGAGAGAGAGAGAGAGAGAGAGAGAGAGAGAGAGAGAGAGAGAGAGAGAGAGAGAGAGAGAGAGAGAGAGAGAGAGAGAGAGAGAGAGACAGAGACTTCCTACCCAAATTAAAACCGAAACAGGCAGCCAGCTACTCTGGTGACTACTCTGTCTCAGCCTCTAGCCTAGCATAACACAGAGTAAGAAGTACAGACACATAAAACACATCATACACTAAAATATGTCTTACTTTGAGGGGTCCTGTGTGGATGGCCTGGACGGGATAGAGGGATTTCACGACACTGCGGCATGTTTGTGTTCACAGACAATAGAAACACAAAGATTAAAAAGGTTAAAACAAAGATTAATGATTCTTTCAGGTAATCAGTGGCAGATCATATCGAATTCAGTCAGAATGACCGTATGAATGAGGGCAGCCTTTTTGCACTCTGCACAGCCTAGCCTACACCAAAGAACCAGCGTCAACTGTGTGTGTGTGAGAGAGAGAGAGAGAGAGAGAGAGAGAGAGCGAGCTAGCTAGCCACCATGGTCTTGGGTCAAACTAACTTGACTGTATGTAGTTTTAGACTAAGACAGCTAGTCTGATTCCAGGAGAACAGACTAGATGACTAGACTAGACTGGACTGGTCATGTAACCGCACTGAGTGTCTGTGTGTGACACAGCTTTAATTGCTTACAAAGTTGTTTAACAGACCCTGTTCTGTGTCTGCGTGTTAATGAACTTACATTCAGGAGAGCACATCCCTTCATCACTGGGTGTGTCTTGCTGCCAATCATCTTGTGGCACTAGGAAATACAGAAAAAGGCCCGTTACACAAAGAACAGCATCACCCAGGTCCAACTAACAGAGCTAAACCAGTGACCCCACAGCAGTGGTTCTCAAACTTTTTCTGTCATTTTTGTCATTTCCCTATTTTGTATAGGACTGTGCTATTTGTGCTGTATATTGTGTGTGTGTGTGTGTGCCTGTCTCAGTGTGTTCTCCATCTGCATGCTAAATAGCTTACGTTCAGGAGAGCCCAGCCCTTCATATTCGGCTTCCTGCTGCCAATTAACGGTTGTCACTATGAAATGATAAAATTAGATGGTGAAACTGCCAAACAGGAAGTAGGCTTTTTGTTCTCAAACTTTTCAAGTGCGCTTACAGCCACAAGTTTAAAGACCCAATGCATCACATATTTAACGGAAACTTACATTCAGTAAGAAGAAGATCCTCATTCACTGATGTAATCACTTAAATGAAAAAACACATTAATGCTGGTTACACACAGTTCGGTTTCTGCTTTCCTTGCATATCAATGATACATCTTTCAGGCATGAAAACGGGTCAGGGGTGAAAAAGGTGAGAACAATATTACCCCTCTAGGGGTTACGGGGGCATGCTCCTCCGGAAGAAAATTTTAAATATTCCATATTTTAAAGCATCAATCTGATGCATTTTGAGATGCATTTTTTGCCAACCTGGGGAGAGCTGGAGAAACTTAACTTCAGCCATGAGTCAAAAATATTATGGCCTCCGTAGCGTTAGCTAATAATTTTCCACCGGAGCTTTAGCTAGCTGGCTAACGTTGCGTTCTCTCCTGCTGTGTTCAACGACTCAATTCATCAAGCTAAGCCTATGTCAACAGAGCTCCTGGGTAACTTAGCCTACCAGAAAATATTAGGGATGTCCCGATACCATTTTTTCTGAACCGATCCAATCCGATACCAAAAATTCTTAGTATCGACCGATACCGATCCAATATCAGCGCAGTTTTTTTTTAAATCAAGTAGAATTTCTATAACTCTGTGTGTTGAACTGATAATCACTCTTTTGTGTGTTAAACACAATCTACTTAATACAGACAACTTCATTATAAAGAAAAACAACAAATAAAAAAAAATATGATCATAACCTATGACAAAAATTATATTATAAACTAGATTAGTGGATAACTCAGTAAAATTTAGTTTAGAAAAACAATAATTCTATAAAATCTGAACATTTAGTGAAAAAAAAACATTTAGTGGGGAACAAAGAGACAATAAGTGTAGCACTAAATCTGGTAAAACGTTAGACATTGCTCTTTGTATTGTTGTAAAATACATTCATAAAAAACTAGATAAAAATCAGAAAGATCAATTATTATATATATATTCTACTATAAAATTAAGACATTTTTAAATGTATAGCACAGCTGTTTAATGAGGCAGCAACATATGATAGATAGGACAGAACAGAACAAAAAAGGCTATTAATAATCTTTCATTGCGCAAAAGTATTATGATATGATTATGAAAGACTCCAATACAGTGCGGCCAAGCGGCAACCTCCCTGTCTCCCTCTTGAAACCAACACGGAAGTGAATTAAACTGCAATTCATTGACTGGCCGCTTGAGGCTGACTTCAAAAGTGAGCCAAATCTGTATCTCTCCCATGTTAAAATGCCCAACTTTACAGCCGAAAAAAATATGTTAACAGCCTGGTGCCTTAAGTTGTTTTAGTCTATACAGCTAATTTTGCCCTCCATGACAACTGTGAGGGGGGTGAATTTTTTTTTACAACTCATCCGTTTAAATTATATTAAGCCTTAAAGTTCTGCATAATTAAGGGCGTGGCCACTTGAGTGACTGTTGGATTGAGGCTGCTGTAACTGCTAGCCGACGTTTGTCTATATGTTAACGTCACCCTCAGCTAATTCCAGCAGCTGCTGTACTTGCCATCTCTGCAGTGTTTGTGCTTTTTTCGGGATTATTTCATACAATTTAATGGACGCATTATACCTTTGCCCACGCCGTTGGATTCCGTCGTTGTAGAGTATGGAGAGAACAACCAGCGCTGTATTTCCAGTTGTTTTCCTCGCATGCACTAATGGATGTCTGACAATTTCTTTGCTTTTTGGAGTAAGTTATACAGGCTACACTCGTTCTGCGGTACCGTTGCTCTCACGGAACAGATATGCTTATTTAACTTTTAAGTGTTAAATAAAAAGTACCGTGAGATGAAATCCTGCAGGTTTCAGTGCTTTTTCTCCGTCCATGCAATAGATGCACACCCTTGAATGAGCGCGGATTTCTAGTGCATTTACTAGAACTTCTGAGGTAATATTTTTGGTTTAACCCATTTGAGAAATTGAGAGGCGGCCCAAATCAGATTTTAAAATCGACTGAACTGAATAAAGCTCTTTACAAACTTGACGTGCGATGCCGCGCTGACTGCATGAATCACTGTCACACGTAACTTACAAGCTCTGAGCAATATTGTAAGTTACTGCATGATAATACATTTTTAACTAGCAGAATAATGATGCATCACGATACACATAGTCTCACTTTTAGTTACGTCTTTTAATTATTATAGTATTTCGAAGGGCAAGAATATGAACTTTAACTATTGGCTTTACTTCTACATCCAGCTGTCACTTTAGCACAAGGCCAGTAGCATAGCATTAGCACCTCAGCTCCACCCACGTCCCGCGTCTTTGCCCATTTTCTTTTATCCAGGAGTTTTTTTTTTTCAGAATTTTTTTTTATTCAACAATTGCACAGTTTACAGGAACGTTCATCTCCATTGTAAAAGTAAAACATTGTGCAGTTTCCAACATTGCGGGTGTTTTAACATAAACAAAACATAAAAGACTCATATCATCACATTTTGCCAGGGGAAGTACGGATTTACAAAAATATATCAAATTGTTTACACACATTCACAGTTTTTGTTGCCTTTTGATTAAGAGAAAACTTAATCGTATTGACATATTGCTTGACCTCATTATTAAAAGCAATAAAAGATGTTTTGGAATGTGTAAACTTACATTTATGTATGTAAAATTTTGCCAAGAGAATAATGAGATTAATAATGAAAGTTTCATTAGGCCTAGCCTTAGTTCTGTTGAGGTCATAAAGGCCAAAAAGAACATCTTTCCAAAACAACTTTTTTCTGCAATAAAATTACAAATATCAGACCAGAAACTTTGGACAAAAGGGCATTGCCAAAACAGATGGGTAACTGTTTCAATACTCATAGAGCAGAAAGTGCACATTACATCAATGTCTTTTTTAAATTTTTTAACAATATGATCATTAGACGGGTAAAACTTATGAATTATTTTAAATGATATTTCTCTAATTTTGTTGGTCAGCAAATATCGGTTGGGTAAGAGCCAGACCTTCTTCCAGTCAATGTATTGCACAAATTTATTCCAATATGGAACCACATATGGGACTGTGATAATATCTGTTTTGAACAGGGATCTAATTAGTTTATTGTTCTTACCATTGTTACAAGAAAAACAAATCTTACCAACTGAGAAGTCAGTCAGCGATAACAAAGTTAGTTGTTGTTTGTCCACTCTTGGTTGAGATCTATATAACATGCAAACACCAGAAGAAATTGCTCCAAAGACTTTGGCATAATCTACAGGAGACACAGGAATTTTGTATTCTTCTAGAAACTCATTATAAGAGAAAAGACAACCAACCCTGTTAAATAATTGGTCAACAAAAATAATGTTATTATTAAACCAGTAATCAATAAATAAAGATTTGTGTTTAAACAATATGTCTTTGTTGTTCCATATGTAATATTTGTTGGGTGAAAAGTTGTGTCTGAAAATAAGAGACCATGAAAGGAAGGCCTGGCGGTGAAAGGCTGACAATTTTATCGTAACTTTATCAATATTATAGTTACAGGTTAAGAAATAGCTCAACCCACCCAGTTTTGACAGCAAATGACCTGGTATGACATTCCAAATAGAATTAGGGTTTTTAAAGAAATGTTTCAACCAATTTACTTTAAAAGTATTATTAAGAGTACAAAAATCGATAAAGTTTAATCCACCCTTTTCATAGTCATTTGTTAGAACAGACTTCTTGACATGATGAGTTCTATTTTTCCATAAGAAGTTAAAAAGAAGCTTGTCAATCTCAGTAATATGTTTTTTTGTCCACATACAGAGATAGAGCTGGATATGTTAACCGTGATAAACCTTCTGCCTTAGACAGTAAGGTTCTGCCTCTAAGGGAGAGATCCCGTAACAGCCACTGGTTCAGCTTTTTTCTGGTTCTTTGAATAATAGGGTTGAAGTTCAATAAAGTCCTATTTGTTGGTCCTTGGTAATTGTGATACCTAAGTGAACAAGTTCACTTTTGACTGGGATACTACAAATGGAAGGATTCATGCAGTCCTTAATGGACATGATTTCACACTTATTGATATTCAGCCTTAAGCCAGAGGCCATGGAAAATTGTTCTATGGTATTTATCGCAACAGAGACTTGATATTCATCTCTAAGAAAGAGAGTGGTATCGTCCGCCAGTTGAGATATAATAAGCTCTCTACCTAATATATTGATGCCGTTTATCTCACTTGATTTAATATGATCAGACAAAAGCTGGGCTACCAATAGGAAGAGGTAAGGCGAAGCCGGGCACCCTTGTCGGATACCTCTAGAGACATTGAACCTGGGAGACATACCACCTGTTAGTCTAATTGAGCTATTACTATTGTTATATAGACTTATAATAGCTGAGGAAAAAAACTCACCAAAACCGAATTTTTTAAGGGACTGTAAAATGAATGGATGTTCCACGGTGTCAAATGCTTTGTAAAAATCTACAAACAGCATGAGCCCACCCTCCTCTACCATTTCTGGGTAATCTAAAATATCTAAAATGAGCCTAATGTTATTTCCTATATGTCTTTTGTTCATGAAGCCTGATTGTTTTTTCGTCTATGATGGAGTCCAGAACAGACCGTAATCTTCTAGCCAATAAGAGAGCTAAGATTTTATAATCATTGTTAAGTAAACAAATTGGGCGCCAATTATCTAAAAATAATTTGTCCTTGTTGAGTTTAGGAATTAGGACTGTTATTCCCTGGGTCAGAGAAGTGGGGAGGCATTCATTTTCAATGGATTCTATAAAGACTTTCAATAAAAAAGGGGACAGTTCAGCGATAAAAGATTTATAAAATTCTGAGGATAGCCCATCACACCCCGGCGATTTGTTATTTTTTAGTTGGTTTATAGCTTGCTGTACTTCTTCAAGTGATATAGGCATGTCACAGTGCTCTCTATCCGTTTCGCTTATCATCTTCACTGAAAGGGAGTTTAAAAAATGATCAGACGCAGTTGGGCTAAATTGAGAGCTATACAAGTCTTTATAAAATTTTGAACAAAACTCTGATATTTTACGATGATCTTCAGAGATAGCTCCATTAATATTCAACTTACTGATACTGTTGTTGGTGGAACGATATTTCTCTAGATTAAAGAAATAACGAGAGTTTTGTTCACCTTCTTCTAACCACTTAGAGCGAGATCTGATAAAGGCACCCTTTGCTTTTTGCCGATACATTACATCAAGTTTGATTTGTGAGTAAGATAACCCTTCTTTTTCCTCCTTTGTTAGGGAGTCAAATTCTCTGCAGGATAATTTTGTAATATTAGAGACAATCTTTAATTCCTCCGCTTTCCTGGCTTTGACTGTTTCAGCACCAAACTTTCTTAAATATTTTCCTATCTCATATTTGAGCAGATCCCAGTTGAGCCCAAAAAAGTTTTCTTTGTTTGCTTTAGACCAATAAAGTGAAATCATATCCTTAATCTTATATTGGACTACCTCATTTTGTAGTGCAGAACAGTTGAGCTTCCAGTAGCTTGAGCGTGTGGCAAGTGTAGAGCCAGCTGAGATATTAAGAGATATGTATATGGCTTTATGATCAGTTAAGGGAGTAGGGCAGATGCTAACATCAACATAATCCATGTTTAAACTGTCAGATATAAGCCAATAGTCCAGTCGTGATTGCCTAGAGCCAGATTTATTGCTCCAGGTATACAATCTGCTATTAGGATTCTTCTCTCTCCATATATCTATCAATTTAAATCTTCTTATAAAGTCAGTCAAGTATGAATCTGAACTGTTATGCTGAGAAGTTGGACTTTTATCTATAGACCCGTCTAGAATAATATTAAAATCACCTCCTAACAATATAAACGCATTTGGGAATCTAACCAACCAACCTGTAAAAATGTTTTCAATTGACAACAAAAGGTTCACATTTTCTTTCTTGGTATTGTACCCATATATATTAGAAACTAAATAGGTTGAGTCATTGTGTTCAATAACTTGGCAAATAAAGTGACCGTCTGGGTCACATTGTGTGGTCAAGACATTTCCATTAAACCTGTTATTTAAAGAGGCTACCCCAGCTGACCGCTCTGTTCCATGGGAGAGCCATATAGTATTTCCCCATTGAGACCTCCAAAAGTTAGAATCGTCCTCATTAGAGTGAGATTCTTGAAAATAAGTAAAGTCTGATTTGAATTGTTTTGCGAACAAAAATAAAGCTTTTCTCTTAACACTATTACGAAGACCCCTGGCATTTAGTGAGACAATTGACAACATTAATAAGGACAAAAAATAAGAACTATGAAAGATAAGAACTTAACCTTAGAAAAACCTTGGTTAAATACTACTAGTGTTGATAAGTAACAGTAGGCTGTCGAGATCGGCACCATATTTAGCATTATAACTCAGCACCATAATATTACAGTGACATCACTCACGTAAAAGAAGAATAATGTTCTATATCATATAACCATATAAGTAAGAAACGTATAAATATTATACCCCCTTTTTTTTTTTTTCCTCTTTGAACCAGCAGGAACTTCACCTGCTATCTAAGTAACACAAAATTTTACCCTGAGATAAAACAATTCAGAGTAATCAACCTGGAATGACCTGAACACGAGGCAGTTCTTAGGCAAACCTTCTGATCTAAGCTTGACAGATCACAGATGAATTTCCGAACCGTTCACGAATCCTTTTCCTCCCACGAAATAGGCCGTTTTTCCTTCATCCCGAGCTTTCTTTATGTGCGGCCACAGTTTTTGTCTGTGCTTTCTGTCCTCTTGGGTTAAGTCCTCTGAGAAGCGAAGACTGTTGTTTTGGAGATAAGAATTGTTTTTTGCTGCTTTCCAAACTGCATCCCTGTATCTTCGAGAGATAAATCTCATGACAACGCCTCTAGGTTTCGTCTGATCTTGTCGAAGTTTTCCCGCCCGGTGCGCGACGTCTATAGCAGCAGGGAGCCTTTCCTTTTCCTCCGGTAGAATCGCCTGACAAACACTGGTTACTCGAGCCCGCACATCCTCCTCCCTGTCCTCTGTCAGCCCTTGGAGCCGCAGATTCCACCGGCGGCTGTATCGTTCCAGCTCACTAACCCGGTTCATGGTTTTCAGCAGAATCCTCGTTCCTTTGCACCCTCTTCTCAATGTAAACCACCTTTGCATTTAAGACTTTAATGTCGCCGCGAACAGATTCCACCATTTTTTCGATGGTGTCGCTCCTGTTGTTAATAAGATCAGCCAAGGAGCGCACTGCATCGTCTGAGCCGAGCCCGGCTTCTCTAGTAAAAGTTGGTTTCTTATGGAGCGGAGGCTTACTTGGCGTTATGGGCAAGGGCGGGAATTCTTCTACGAGGCTTGTTTGCTGGCTGCACTCCATTCCGTCATGGGTATATTCGTGGTCGCTAACATTAGCTGAGCAGCTAGCCCCCTCCTCGTTGGACATGGAATCGTTAGGACGCTTCTGTCCGGACTTTCTAGGCATTATAGTCGTGTTTGTTTAGTCTTTCGCTGAGAGTTTGTGTTAATCTTTTCTTGTAAATTATTTCAGCTGCATTTGCAGAGGCTGGCGGCCAATATGTGCTTTAAACCCGGTTAGATGCTGAGAGCTCGTAACGTTGCAGCTATTCACTCCGCCATCTTGCGCGGAACCCCCTTTTATCCAGGAGTGACAAGAGATGACGCGCTGCCAAGATGGCGACGGTTGGCCCCGCCCACTTTAGGCTTCAAAAACGCTCTTCAGAAACCTACGGGTGACGTCACGGTCACTACGTCCATATTTTTTTACAGTCTATGAGTGCGGCACAAAGCGCTTATGCGCATCCCGAGCGCAGAATGATGCGCTTGAAGCAACACGGAGTCACAGCGCGCATCGAGTCCGCATTGAAAAGTTCAAAGCACAAAGGAAAGACATATCGATGCATAGTGTATTATAGTATCTATCTATGCAATCGTTTATTGAGCCTTTTCTTTTAACAGTTTTAAATTTCAGTTAATGTGCGCGTGAAGAACAATTATAGTGCTCTCCAGTGTTGTGATCTAACAGACACACGATAAGAACATGATTAAGGTACACCAATACAGTCCAGCAAGATAGTCATTTTATGCGAAACCATAGATCTTTATCTACAGATAAAGTATAATAGTAACATTGAATCATCGTGGAGAGAATTTCATCGTTGACCGTCGTAACCGAACGCGACATGGTAAATGGAGAATGACTGACAGCCGCAGCGGAGGGAAAAGTTTACGTGAACTTGAAATTGATTACTTAAATATTTATTTCTATTTCAAATTATACTATAGTATGGATTCATATAGTATATAGTATACCTTTCCCCTCACCCCCCCCCCTCCTCCCCTCTAAACATTTTCTCATCACATAGGTCACCTATTTTGGTTTCAAAACGGCGAATTTCGCCGAAAGGTGAGTGATTTTCATGTCTGTCTTTATCAATAACGATTGAAAACTGTCCGATATAGTGCACAAAAGTTGACAATTGGCAATTTACATCATTAAAAGAAGTCTTTGAGAAGTCTTTAGTTGTCTTTGAGGTTAATTAAAACACATACTTAATGTACAAAGGCAAAGACGATGTGTAAAATGGCTCTAAAAAGAGCCTTTGGGGTGTATGTAGCTCCTGTTGAGAAAAAGAAGAAACATAAAAAGGAGTAAAATATGTTGCAAATGCCTTTAATTAAAGTTGCAGTAGGGAGTTTTGAGAAAATGTTGACTTAGCCTGAAAATTTGAACAAGCACAACTTACAGGTCCGACCCCCTTGCTCTCTGCTGCGCTACAGCCCTCCCTCCACAGCTCCTCCCCCACAGCGGAGCCTGCCGTGAACGCGCAGGCTAGTAAACAGGACCACCGATGACGGCGGATTATAAACAGTTATGGAATATTCACTAATAGGGACGAAACATCAACAATATGCTTTACATTGACTATGGCCTGCCAATACTTTGACTACAAACTTGGTCCTCAAATCATTATGTATTTTGCAATACATGTAACTTTATAACGTTGCACTCTTTAAGTTATAAATAGCTAACGTTAAAGGATTAGTTTACTTTTAAAAAAACTTGCTGATAATTTACTCACCCCCATGTCATCCAAGATGTCCATGTCTTTCTTTCTTCAGTCGAAAAGAAATTAAGGTTTTTGATGAAAACATTCCAGGATTTTTCTCCATATAATGTACTTCAATGGGACAAAAACGGTTTAAGGACCAAATGACTGTTTCAGTGCAGCTTCAAAGGGCTTTAAACGATACCAGACGATGAATAAGGGTCTTATCTAGCGAAACGATCGGTCATTTCAAAAATAAATAAAAAACTTTAAGTTTTATAAGCACAAATGCTCGCCTTGCTCTGTTCTGTGATGCACGTTCGTGACTCTCCTGTTTGAACTCGTTCATCAAAATGAACAAATCTTTTTTCGAATCATTTTGTTCGTTGAATTAACGAAATGACTCTGAAAAAGACTTGTTCGAAATGAACGAATCTTTTTTGCGAGTCATTTCGTTCGTTGAATGAACGAAATGACTCGAAAAAAGATTTGTTCATTTGGATGAACGAGTTTGAACAAGAGAGTCACGAACGACGGTACGCGCTCGCGCTGTGCAAGAGAGGGGTGATCAGCGCGTACGCGAGCGTGATTGACACTGCTAAGACATTCCTCCTGGCTCTGATTGGTTGTTTCTGACCGGGAGCGGTGTATTTCTGCAAATGGCATTAGGACCACAGGGAGGAGCCAGAGGAGCTTGATTTTTCACAGATTATCTGTCTCATATTCAACTATCAGGACATAATGACAGTTTTAACAAATATTTGTTTACAAAAGTTACCTACTGGAGCTTTAATATGCACTCTGTTTTAATTTATCTTTATTGACTAAAACAGTATGTTAAGAACATGGCAAATCATAACTGTAGGATGACTTCTTGCTAGATTGATCACTTACAAAAATCAGATGAAAATCGATCACTGAAAAAACAGAAAAGACAATTATTCTATTTTGTTTAAATTACAAAGGTTAATAAAGGCTATATTTGATGAATAGGTGTGTGTCCAAAAAACACTTACTTCACTTACTATCACTTTACTACTTCATAATCTGACTGTCTACAGTGGCTGCGCGCTTGTACTAAACTGAGCTCTTTGATTGACAGGTCTACTTTTAACGTTACCATAGAGACGCACAACAAAAGAGCTGCCTTTAATTTTAAGCATGTCACTTAGACAAAATCATTAAAAATGCCTTCAGAGTGTAAGGGGTTATTATTATAAAAGGACAGATGTCATTTTTGTGACCGTTTATTAGTTTAACCTGGCTGTTTAACGTTAACTTACCTCTCCTCAGACTGAAAGAGAAAAACGAGTTCCCCTCATGTCTAAAAATACTGACTAAATATTTAATACGCGAACATATTAACAGTCAGTAACTAAAGTCAACAAGTTAATAACAACCAAGTCTAAAAACAGGTAACGTTAACGTTAATCCTCCGGGGCCAATTTCTGTCATCCGTTTATCAAAAACATTTCTCAGAAAACTCGACGTTTTTCTAACAAAATAATATTTTTCAATAAAAAAAATAAGTAACAAGGTACACAGAACAAAATAATCACATACTGGCCTGAAAATTGTGTAATTGAAATGGATAAACATAACTTACTGATCACAGAGAGTCCGTTGCTACCGAGGCGATGCTTCTGTGTAGACTTGATCACGCGCATAAAAACGTGCACGCGCTACCTAAACGCCCCGTTGGTTAAAAAAGGCTATATTTACTTTTGTCTGTTTGTTGGGTATTATCATCATATAAAATAATTGTGGCATACGGATCTACACAAGCTCAACATACCTTCGTGCTTACATCGCCGGCTTGACGTGGACCACGGTTGCGTAGATCTAGTAGGCAGCAGCAGCATTTGTGGAAAAAAAGAAGCGGGATCGGCAAAATGGTTCCTCGCGGTTCCTCCGCAGTGTGCATGAATTGGAGTGGCTGTAGACTCATCCCGCCGATGGTTTACCCACCTAAGTTTTTTTGGTGTGCAGGGGAAAAACCCCTTCCGATACTTTGCCGCTGGTGCCCTCCAATTGCCAACGTTGGTAAGACTGAACGTGCTGTCTGGGTTGAGTTTCTCCAAGGTGCTTTTTGTCTGCCACTCTTTTCCTAACTTTCACAGGAGTAATATCATCAATTACACGCTGTACTTTTGAGTTAAAAGACTCAAGGAGAGAGTCAACAGAGTCCGCAGGTATACTTGGAGTTAAAGATATGGCCTTCATAAATAGCACACTAGTGTTCTCATTTAAGCATCTGTTCTTGACTGACACAGATCTAGCTTCAATAGTAGGAGAGATCAATGTGTCAAAGAAAATACAGAAATGATCAGACAGTGCTACATCCTTAATAACAATCGATGAAATGTTTATAGCCTTACTGATAAGTAAATCTAGAGTGGGTCCAGGATTGTGTGTGGATACATGTACATGTTGAGTCAGATCAAAAGTATTTAAAACAGTTATGATTTCTTTTGCCATATTGGTTTCGGCATTATCTATGTGAATATTTAAATCCCCAGCAATAGCAAAACATTCAAACTCTGTTATGATGATAGCAGATGAACCCAAGCGCAGACGGTAGACAATTACACAACGTTTATTATAACAGAAAACAGGAGAAAACAAAACCCAGGAGGGGGCAAAACAGAGGCAATACAAACGAGGGATTACTAAACTAGATAACACTTGACAAAAACTAGACTATTATCAGACAGCAAATACAAGATCAAGAACTACACAAGACTTTCTACTAAGACAAGGTACTCAAGGTTAGAATCTCTGTGTACGACAATGAACCAGCACAGGACAGCAAACACAAGGGGATTAAATAGGGAGAAACTAACAATGACAACAGGTGATACTGATTAAGGTGCAAAGGACAAAACGAGGATAACAAGGGGGCGGGGCAAGGGAACGAGACAACACAAGCACATGGCCCGAACACAAAGCCATGTGCTTGCACACAAAACATGAGTCTGTCATGATCCTGCCCCAAGACTTAAAGAAAGACAAGGGGCCCTATTTTAACGATCTAAAACGCAAGTGTCAAGCGCAAAGCGCAAGTAACTTTGTGGGCGGATCTCAGCGCTGTTGCTATTTAACCGGCGGGATAAATGACTCTTGCGCTCGACGCAAATCTAAAAGGGGTTGGTCTGAAGTAGCTTCATTATTCATAGGTGTGGTTTGGGCGTAACGGGAAACAAACCAATAAGAGCTTTATATCACATTCCCTTTAAGAGCATGATGAACGAGGTGCGCTTGTTCCATGGCGCAATAATATTATAACGGCGCATTTACCAGGCGCGCTTCAGAATCGGTTCTCAGCCGAGATCAATGTTCTCGTCAGGGCCGTAAAAGAAAGAGAAGTGACATTGGGGATGGGACAAACCCACCCAAATTAGCTTTGGTTAAACATGCATACAACAATTTGGGTAAATGTGTAAGCTTTATGCCTATTTTTCCCATCGTCATGGACACAACAATGATTTCCCTTGTGTTTTAATATTTTTTTCTTATAATAATGTATCATTTGCAAAAAGGAAAATGCATCTGTGTAGATGAGAGAATCATCTACAGTGTATGCGCGTTGTTCACACTCTGTATTATGGCCAAGCATGCGCGCTTAAAATAGCAACTGAATGTACGCGCAACGCGCCACTGACTTTAGACTAGGTTTTTTCTGGTCAGTGGCGCAATTGTTTTCTGGAACTGCAAAATAGCACCAGGGATTGTTTGCGCCGGAACACGCCTCCTTTTTTGCGCTGAACCGCCCAGGGAGCGCAAGTTCATTCCTTAGTTTGCCGGCGTGCGTCTGTGGAGGAAAAAGTCCGCTTTGCGCGGGTGCAAAATACGAATGATACATGCGTCGTGTACAAAGTCAATTGCGCTGGGTGCAAGATAGGGCCCAAGGACTAGATGGCAGAAGCATGACAAAACCCCTCCCTTAAGGAGCGGCTTCCAGATGCTCCTCAAGGGGAAATCAAACACAAGACATGACAGGGTGGGACATCGACACAAACCAACAAAACATGACAAATAGCAGTAACGGCATACACGAAAACACGACAACAGGGTTAGAATGCAGCAATAAAAATAACAAATATGGGAGGGGGGGTGTTCAGGGTGAATAGGTGGACAGGGGGTCCTGGGTTTTCGGGGCGAATGCTGAGGACGAGGAATCCGGGCAGACTTGGATAGGGAAACACGAGGAAAAGTCTTGGGGGGAACAGTCCGGGACTGAAAAGTGGCGGGAGTGACAGGGGGAAAAGCAGGTAACGGAGCAGGACACACAACAGGGGGTGTAGTTGGCGACCGTGGAGAGGAGAGAGCAGGGCTGGACTGGGACTAAAAATCGGCCCGGGCATTTTGGCCCAGACTGGCCCAATACATATAATCATAAACACAACCGATCTTTTCATGCCCCTGAATATGTATACTAACTCCTATTAAAACCACTAATGCCATGTAGCCTAATGAGTGAGTAGGAATGAGTAAGAGTTAATAGATGAAATAAGTACTAATTGTAAAATACAATCGAACTACTCCACAATGATGAATCCTGAAAACAAGCTATAAGCAGCATTGGCATAGCAATACCAGTGTTTGACAAAGGACTTTTGGTAAATCTGTGGTGGGTGGACATCTGTGCCTTTAGGGGGGTTCGGGGGAGCCCCCCGTAAGAAAAAAATGTGCTTTTTAATGTTAAATTCATCAATCTCGTGCACTTTGAGAGTTAAAAATTAAGAGCTCCAACGCAAAATCAGTGTGCAAATTGAAGAAAGAAAAACTCAAAACTCTTTTAGCTGTGATATAGTGTCTGTCTGCATTACACTACTACATAATAATAGTTATAATATTAATTCCATGACAGTAATGGCCATTATTGTAAAACAAATGCACTGAAAAATAAAAGGAACTTTCATAATTAGTTTTGTTCTAATTTCCATGCTTGAAAGAGATAAACACATGATCTTTTATTTTGTTATAAAAATATCTTATTGAGAATTAACTGAGGTTTAACTCTAATGTGTGTCACCATAACAGTGACTAGTGTTTCCATAGTTGGGCTCTTAACTCTTATCTTTTGTCTTTCTTGGCTGCTGAGACAGTGTGTATGTCAAGCACATTTGCAGCAGCAAAGGAAGCTAAAGTGAAATGAGATCAGGTCTGGTAAAGATTGTCACCTGTTGATGGTTTTGTAATCATCATGAAGTAGCCTAAATCAATATCAATTGAATCTAACAATTCTGTTGTGCAATAATGACATTTAGCCTATATTACAAATTATGCCCTGCTGCAGCAATAATTTAGAATATTTTACAGAATGTGAACATAAATATGTATTCTTTCATGGCACACACAGATATCATCAATCAGCATATGTATCTCAACAATGGTGACAATCAACAAAATATTCACATAATCGGATCAACTCTGATCATCACAAAAAAAGCAACTAAATGTCATTTCAAAAACAACAGCAAAAAAAAAAAACAAGCAAATATTTAGGGTTAAACATAATAGGACAATTCAGCTGCATAATTAATTCATGCTGCAGTGCATGCTGGGAGTTTTGTACTATGCTGGTACCCAGCATGCATTGCAGCATGGCACTTTTGATCGTCACCATTGTTGAGATTCATCCGATGATTGTTGATGTCTGTGTTTTTCATTGTAGACCAATTTAATGTGCTCATGGTACATGATGGTACATATCATAAATGGTTCAATAAAATTTGTTGGTTTGATTCAAATGACATCAGAAAATCAGGTTATTTCATGATGATTATAAATTCTTACCCAGGTGACCATCATCACCTGATCTTATTTCACTTTAGCTTTCTTTGTTGCTGCAAATGTGTTTTACAAAACATTAAATAAGAGTTAAGACCTCAACTAATGGAAACACTAATCATTGTTATGGTGACTTCAAATGAAACAGAGTTAAACCTCTTTTAAGAATGTTTTAGACGTCTGACAGAAATAAAGTAAATCTGGTTAGTAATAAGTGAAGCTGGTAATGCTGTTTGTGGGGTTGTATAATCCTCCTCTGCTGAGATCTTCAGAGATTTAATGTCTTCTTTTACCTTCAGTTGATTTCATCTAAGGCTGTGGCTGAAGTCAGTTGTAGTTCTTGTGTTTCTGCTCGTCTCTTTTTCTGTTCTCTTCCTTCCTTCAGTGATTCTGCCTTTTTACAGGCTTATTAAGGCTGAGATGATTCCATATTTGATATACACTTACTTTGTGGCTCAGATAAGGTCCAGTTCTGGTTTATTTCTTTGCTCTTGGCTGACATGTGGCATTGCTATGGGCTCCTTGTGGCCCAGATCTGGCAAACAGGAGCGGTCCGCCAAGGGCTGACATTCCACACTACATGTGGGCCAGATCAGTATTCCACAAGTGCCAGATGTGGGCCGGACCTGGGCCGAAACGAGGTTGCTATCTGGGAAGAACTACACAAGACTTCCTACTAAGACAAGGTACTCACGGGTAGAATCTCACAATGTACGACAATGAACCGGCACAGAACAGCAAACACAAGGGGATTAAATAGGGAGAAACTAACAATGACAACAGGTGATACTGATTAAGGTGCAAAGGACAAAATGAGGATAACAAGGGGGCGGGGCAAGGGAACAAGACAACACAAGCACATGGCCTGAACACAAAGCCATGTGCTTGCACACAAAACATGAGTCTGTTATGATCCTGCCCTAAGACTTAAAGAAAGACAAGGACTAGATGGCAGAATCATGACAAACTCTGAGGAAATTGTTGATAACAGTTCTGTAAAGTCCTTTGCAAAGACTGTAGTTTTTTGGAAGCCTGTAAATAATGATAAGTAAAATGTGAGGAGCACCTTTTAACACAATACCCAGATATTCGAAAGACAGGTAATTCCCAAATGATACTTGCTTACATTGACTACGTTTACATGCAGCCAATAACCCATTCAAAACCGGGATATTAGCAATAACCCGGTCACACACGGCCATGTAAACACCGGCAAAAACCCGGGATTAAAAACCGGGATATGATACCTGGGGTATCCCTTTTCTAACCTGAATTTTTGGTCATGTAAACGCGTATCGGCATATCCCCATAATGATTTGTGTTCTGCGCATGTTCTATTCGCAAGGAATCTTGGTCTTTTGAGTAGAGGAACTTCTCGGCGCATACAAAAACCCGCGTGCAGTATACCGGAAGTAAACATGGCGAGACGCAGCACAGCATACTTTTGGAGCGAGGTCAGTACCAGCACCAAAGCGCAAACAAAGGCGATCGCTATCTGCCCCGAACTATTCATTATCCGCGTGCTGCTGCTGTTGTTGTTGTCTTTGGATACAGGAAGAAGAATTGGAAATGACGCATATTGCGTCTTAAGGTTGTCTGTACGTCCAGACGCTAACCGTGCGTCGCCGTTTACATTGGGATATTGCAATTCCATGTATACAGGAGTAACTCTCTCTGCTCACGCATGTAAACGGGTTATTCCTAATGTTTAAGAAACCCGAATAGTGACCTTAACCCGACCATAACCCGAAAATTGGCTGCATGTAAACGTAGTCACTGAGAGACATCTTTATAAAGTGCAGCTACACCCCCACCTCTCCTACCCGCTCTGCAGACACTCATAAAAGTAATGTTAGGAGGGGCTGTTTCATTGAGGACTGTTGCACTGCAGCTTTCTTCCAGCCATGTTTCATTTAGAAGCAAAAAATCCAGGTTGTTTGTGGTTAAGTCGTTGACTAGAAGTTATTTATTTTTAAGTGATCGGATGTTTAAAAGTGTTACCTTGACAGTATTCATTTTTATCCGACACAGCAATCTTAGTTTAACGTGTAATGGGCAACAGATTAGATGTGGCGAGCTGGGCCCGAAGGTCATCCTTGGCCTTGAACTGTTTTTTTTTAACCATTTGTCAGAAAAAGAAGAGTATTTGTGGTCCTATTTTGTACCATATTCAGCACTTGAGAGCTGTCTTGACAGGTGCCATTTCTTTAATTTCCCTTTCTTTGTTAATTGCTTTTTTGGCATCATTATTATGATGGTATTACACTGCAGGACATATAGCGCATGTGTAGATTAAATGTCTTGCACATTTATTTAGGGTTTGACATACCTGAACCATGCAATGCCTTCTAAGGCAAATCCAGTCTTGTACTTTTGACCATAAAAGTATTTGTGAAAAATTTGTTTCTGAGCATTGATAGATTTGGTAGGACACCCAGCGTTGTGTGAAAATACCATGGTGTCAAGATTTGTAGTGTCTTTTGTTACGGCCAGCTCGTTTCGGCCGTACATAAAGTAAACAAGTACACCAAAATGACTTGCAAGATTTTATTTGTCCTCAAAAATCACAATTAACTGAATATCACAAAGTCTAGGGTTTCAAATCAAAAGGGGAAAAATCATAATCCAGTTGGGGAGTAAAAGAAGGCTAGTATGGGCTGTAAATCAAAGGTTCGAATGACTTCGCTAGAGGCTGTCAATCCTCTGGACGAAAGTGAAGAGAAGATGTTCAATCCAAGGTTTTATCCTCTTCATAATTAAGGATAATGAGGAAGCAGGGGTGTGTCTCCCAAGCTCTCTCTGAGCAAAACCGCCACCAACAGGCGAGCAAGCGGAACGCAGGGTCGTAACACCTCCCTCCAAAAGAAAAAGATTCGGCCACGAATCTAAAAATCAAAAACAAGAAAAGACAATTAGGCACAACCCAAAGCAAGCGCAATAACATTCTGAACGTCGTCTTCTCTTCATCCTTCAGAACCTCTGGGCCCTAGAGATGCAAAGAAAAGAAATGAACAACGCAGAGATTAGGTTATGCTCTAGAAAGTGTGTCAGCTATGACATTATTTTTTCCTCGGATGTGTTGGATCTCAAGATGGAAAGGTTGTAAGATGAGACTCCATCGCATAAGTCGCTGATTTCGATTTCTCATTCGATTCAAGAAAACCAACGGATTATGATCCGTATAGATGATAATCGGTGCAGCGATTGACCCTAGGTATACCTCAAAATGTTGCACGGCCAACACTAGGGCGAGAGCTTCCTTCTCAATGGTAGAGTATACCTGTTGATGTCGATTAAACTTTTTTGAAAAGTAACTTACAGGATGTAGAACCTTGTTCGAACCCTCCTGTAAGAGAACAGCACCCGCACCACAAGCACTTGCATCGATTGCAAGGCTAAAAGATTTCTCAAAATCCGGGGCTGTTAAAACAGGGGCACACGCCAGCAACGCTTTACAATTTTCAAAAGCCTGTTGACAGAGCTCAGACCACCGAAAAGTCAACTTTGGACTCAATAAATCGGAAAGAGGTGAGACTACACTGGCAAAATTTTCGCAGAAGCTCCGGTAATATCCCACCATACCGAGAAACCTCCGCAATTCACGACGAGTGGTAGGTGCGGGAAAATCACAAATGGCTTCGACCTTGGTCTCAATAGGCTTTACACAACCGTTGCCCACAACTTTACCTAAATAGGTAACGGTTGCCTTCGTAAATTCCGATTTAGAGAGGTTAATGGTAAGATTAGCCTTTGCTAAACGAGAAAACAATTCTTTTATCTGTTAAGATGGTTAAGATGTTCAAACCAGGAGGAATTATACAACACCACATCGTCAAGATATGCTTCACATCCTGACTTTCCATACAGTATACGATTTACAAGACGCTGGAACGTCGCGGGTGCATTTCGCACTCCAAACGGCATAACCGTATACTGCAGGAAAACATCAGGTGTGACGAAGGCGGATTATTCCTTCGCTCGACTAGTCAAAGGCACCTGCCAATATCCCTTTAAGAGATCGAACTTACTAACATATCGGGCAGAGCCAACATGATCGACGCAGTCATCAACTCGAGGCAAAGGGAAGCAATCCGGCTTAGTAACAGAATTAAGTTTTCGATAATCCGTGCAGAATCGATACAAGCCATCAGATTTATTTACTAGAACACAAGGGGAACTCCATGAACTGAAACTAGATTCAGCCAGACCATGAGCAAGTAGATAGTTCACCTCTTGTTTCAGCAAATCTCTTTTAAAAGGATTGACTCGATATGCGTTCTGTTTAATCGGACACGAGGCTCCTACGTCGATATCATGTTCTATGATAGAAGTACGACCAGGAACATCACGGAAAAGAGAGGGAAATGATATCACCAACTCAGTGACATCACTCCTCTCCTCCTCTGTCAGATAAGATAGATGGGAGGACAGATTAAGAAGAATCTCAGAGTTTTTAAGTCGTCCGTCGACTTTTTCTCGAGAAAGAAAACTCTCATCCTCATCAGTATTCTCCAAAGAGTCCTTACTCGGGTCACGAAAGGAAGATGACAATTCTGGAAAAGAATCACAAGAGTTTACCTCATTAACAGTAACAGAACGAACAGGAGCTATGTACAATTTCAACAGATTACTGTGACATACTTGTACTTTCTTTCTCCGATCAGGAGTATTCAACAGATAGTTATTATCGGAAAGACGTTTAACTATCTTTTAAGGCCCTGTAAATTTAGCCTGAAACGGATTTGCAGGTAGAGACAATAAAGCCAATACTTGTTCACCCACCTGAAATTCTCATAATTTAGCTTTTCTGTCAAAGCGTTGTTGCATTTTTATTTGAGACTTACTCAATTTCTTTCTAGCAAGAGCTCGTGCCTCATATACCGCCGGAATCCACTCACATAATATGAAATATTTTCAGAAGGTTTAGACATTCGCCACTCCTCAGCTAACACAGCCGTAGGTCCTCGCACTACATGTCCGAACACTAATTCATTTGGGCTAAACTCAAGACTTTCTTGGATTACCTCACATATCGCTAACAACATCCACGGCAGACCTTCTTCCCAATCTGCATCGAGTTCCACACAATATGACCTGACCTCAAAAGGGACTTCAGGGTTTGATGAAACCTCTCAAGAACTCCTTGAGTCTGTGGATGATAAGCACTAGAAATATTGTGTTTCACTCGAAGTTGACGCAGGGCTTTTGAGAACTGTTTCGACATGAAGTTCGAACCCTGATCAGATTGAATAACTTTGGGTATTCCAAAGGTCGACATGAAATTAGTGAGGGCTTTCAAGACAGATTTTGTGGTAATGGACCTTAATGGATAAGCAGTAGGATAGCGAGTAGTCTGGCACATAACAGTTAAAAGGTATTGGTGACCAGTCTTAGACCGGGGCAAAGGACCAACACAGTCAACTATCAAATACTCAAAAGGAGTGGAACCGACGGAAATAGGCTGCAACGGAGCAACAGGTAACTTTTGATTTGGCTTACCGGTGATCTGGCATGTATGACAAGATCGAATATGTTTTACCACATCTCGTTTCACCTTAGGCCAGTAGAACTGTCGCAAGACCCGATCATATGTTTTACGAACTCCGGTATGACCAGCAAGTCCTTGATGAGCCAGATGCAACACGGATTCCCTCACTGTAAAAGGAACCACAATCTGAGTTTTAGGTTCTAGAGAAACATCTTCATGCAGCACCACTTTCCGACAAAGCAGACCATCATCAAGAAAGTACGAAGAAGACTGAGGATCAGAACATTTCTTAGACCCTACTTCAGAGAATAAGGTTTTAAGACTGTCGTCGCTCTGTTGAGCTCTAATCAAATCCTCTCGAGAAATCTGTAACAAAGACGTCAGAGAACAATCAACATCAGAGAGATCAACATAGGTTTTCTCAGGAGTGGACAGAACCTCTGATGTATCGGTAGATTCATGTCGCAACACTGTCGAATCTTTCTGATCAGAAGACAACGAAGAACAGGATTTCAGGTCTCTCTGCTCAGGACATTTGGACACATCAGATCAGATATGAGTCACCTGTATGAAGAGTATAAAAGAAGGTGTCATGCAGTGGAACTTCAACTTCATTTTCAATTAATGGTTTAGCCATTGATCGAGTAACTGCACAAGCTGGAAACAAATCACGAAATTCTCTACAATTTCCAACATCAGATTTCCTAGGTGTAGATATTGTCATGGGTGGAGCTGCCACATCACTCCTTCCCCAAACATTCTCACCAGCTAAATCATTTCCCAAAATGAATGTAATCCCAGGAACTGGAAGTGCAGGACGAACACCAACTGCTACTTCACCAGATACAATGGCAGAGGAAAGATGGATTCGATGCAAAGACACTTCAGTAAACCTCATCTCAAACCCTCGCACTAATACATGAGTTCCAGTAGCGGTTTCGGAAGTTAAAGGCAAAATTCCCTCTAAAAGAAACGACTGCGCAGCTCCCGTATCTCGAAGAAGACGTACTGGCACCGTTTCGTTTGAACCAGGCAATGACACATTTCCCTCAGTGATAAAGGGTGCATAATCGACAGAGGAAGTTATACACTGTTCAACAGATTTAGCACTAGAACTAGATGAATGACGATCTTTCTCATCACAAGTGTCAATAATCAATGATGAAGCAGAAACCAAAGCAACAGATTTCGACCATCTCTCTTTCTTCTTGAGAGTAAGACAGTCCGATATTTTATGACCAGGCTTCTTACAATAAAAGCAAACCATGTCCCGTGAGAGTGCAGGTTTACTAGAATGTTCAGCCACTATTGTCTTACTATTCCTACTCATCACATAAGACTTTGTCTTAGGTTGAAAGCAAAACTTAGAGTTACTCATATTGTTGGTTTTAAGACCGACTGAACTAAATGACCCACAATGGGTTAACACAAATTCATCAGCCATGATAGCAGCTTCTGAAAGTGTATTCACCTTGTGTTCAGTGAGATGGCTAGCTACAGCATGAGGAACACAATGTTTAAACTCCTCTAAGAGCACTAATTCTCTTAATTGCTCCTTAGTTGTAACTTTCATTGAAATGCTCCAACGATCAAATAGGTCCTCTTTCCCTCTTGCAAATTCAACATAAGTACATTCATCAGCTTTACTCAAATTCCTAAATTTTTGACGATATGCCTCAGGCACGAGTTTGTAACGCTCAGCCTAATGAAGGCAGGATACACCACAAAATCTATGGGTTATATACCCTCTATATGATTTACTTTTTTCATAAAAATGTTCTATTTGTTCACAAAACACCACAACAAACAAGATGTAATAATACCTCAAAGTGTATTCAATAGAAGCACCAACCATAAATATATACAATATAGGCCAAAAGTCCTGTGAGTGTGTGTGTGTGTTCCAATTCAGTGTATGTGTGTGTATTGAATCGGCCTCACCGGTAAGCCTGAAACGGAACAGCGCTGTCCTGTGATGCGATCTCCATGGTGAAATAATCCACTTGTATATTATCTCCACAAAGAGTCCCACAAACACAGTCAATGACAAGCAAAAGGGTGAAGTGCGATCGATCGCTAGTCCCAAGAGAGCAATAGTAGCGTTGCTCTCGAACGCCGACTTTCCGTCTCTTTTAAACGGAAGTAGAAGTCATTAATCCAGCTGATCAGACTGACGTCATGGGGATTCCCTGGAGCTCCGTGAACAAACTCTCGCGTGAGAAAACAGGAACACAACCACATGTCCGGGCAATCGACAGAGGAAGAATAATTATAAAAGAACAGCTGTCTGGTAAGAATTATACAAATACTTTACAGCAATATAAATATTCATTCCTTATGTGGCTTCAGCTACATATTCCCCCCCCCCCCCAGCCAGCGGCAACGGAGGAGAGCGTCCATAATAGCGCTTCAGGTTTACCACATTCAATATATCGACTCTAGGTGGGTTGCCCCAGCACACAGTGTAATTTATTGGCCCTGTTTTACTTTTAATTTCAGCTGGACCCTCCCACTTGGGCGCTAGCTTGGCAGAAAATTTGTTTGCTGAATTAGACAGAGGATGGGTTTTAATCCAAACCAGGTCGCCCGTATGAAACTGCGCATTTTTTCTACGGTAATTATAATACCTAGCTTGTTTGGCTTGGCACATCCTCATTCTATTCCTTACTTCTTCCATCATGATGTTTTGTCGTTCTACCAGGGAATATGCAGCTTGATCAGGTGAAGGCGGTCGGTGGATAAGACGTTCTAGTGGTCCTAGAATTTGTCTACCCAGCATGAGCACAGTAGGTGTTTTTCTGGTGGTTTCTTGCTGGGCAGTGTTAATGGCATAGCGGAATTCTGGTAGCCACTGGTCCCAGTTCTGATGATGTTGACCCACATATGCAGCAATCATAGTTTTTACTGTCCGGTTGATTCTTTCTGTTAGGTTTGACTGTGGATGATAACTCGTTGTGAGTTTCTGAACACAACCCCATGTTTTGCACAGATCGCTCAGCAGGCTGGAAGTGAACTGGGGACCCCTATCGGACACCAGGTATTTGGGTACCCCCCACCTTGTAAATATCTCCTCCCGAAGTATTTTGACTACTTTCTGGGTCTTGCTGTCTCTAAGAGGGAACATTTCCACCCACTTAGTGAAGTAGTCAACGATGACAAGGAGGTACGTATTTTTTCTTTTACTGTTGGGGAAGGGTCCCATTAAGTCCACCCCTAACGTGTGTCCAGGTTCTGTGATCGGTGTACTCTGCATAAATCCAGAAGGTTTAGTATTGCTGGGTTTATATTTCTGACATATCTCACAGCTTTTGACGTATTGGCACACGTCCTTCCTAACGGACGGCCACCATGCCACGTCTAAGATTTTCAGCAGAGTCTTTAACTGTCCGAGATGACCTCCAAGCGGATTATCATGGTAATAGTGCATGAAGTCAGTGGTTAATGATAGTGGTACTACCAACTGATACTTCTCTCCTTTATCCTTCATAGGAACTTTGCGATACCACACCCCTTGGAGGTTTTCAAAGGTGATGGCTTGACAAATCTTCCCCCGCAAATCAGACAGAACTCTCTCCATCAGCCGCTGGAAGGTAGCAGCGGCATTTCTGAGCCCATACGGCATCGACTTGAATTGAAATAGTCCCTTGGTGGAGATATAAGCAGTTTTTTCCTTACTCTGGTCCTCCATATCCACCTGCCAGTATCCAGACTGCAGATCCAAGGAACTAAACCAGGAAGCTCCTTCCAAGGATTCAAGGATGTCGTGGATTAACGGCATTGGATAAGCGTCAGCCACTGTCTTGCTGTTCAGCCTCCTATAATCCACGCAGAACCTATGGTAGCCATCAGGTTTGGGGACAAGGACCACCGGTGAAGACCACGGTGAGAAAGAAGGTTCAATGATATTGTCCCGCAGCATCTGATCTACTTGCTCCTCTATAATCTGCTTCTTAAGAGGAGAAACTCTGTATGCCCGGGATTTGAGGGGTATGTCATCAGATAATGTGATTTTGTGTTGTACTATTGATGTCTTACCCAGGTTGTTGGAGGTGGTGCATGGCCAAGCGGAGATCAACTTCGACAACTCCTCCTGATTTTCAGAGTCCCACCTAGTGATCTCGGGGAAAACGGACATGAGTTCTGGAAGTCTACCAGTGGATGGTAATGCGTAGTATAAATTCAGCTCTGCAGCCACATGAGAACGATGTTGGTTAGCCGGGGTAGCTGAACCTGTAGGAATCTGCGATGGCAAGAAAGGGTAATAGGTGTTTCCTTTTTCAGATCTTAACCCATATCTGCCTCGTCCCACTTCCAGGACTGCAACCCTGGGGTTGATGTTGTTAAGTATACGATTTACTAAGTCCTCCTCAGATATCTCTGGCTTCCATTTCAGACATAGGGCCCGGTAGTCAAATGCAAAGTCCCTCAGGCGCTGTTGTGGCTGCTGAACCATTGTCCTCAGCTTTTCCTCCACTTCTGAGAGGTAATCGTCTGAAAGAAAAGCAGCCATGAATGCCTTTTTGAAGGATTTCCAATCCGTTACCTTGACCTTCTCCGCTTTCCACCAGCTCAGAGCAGGTCCCTTCAGCACCGTGCTCAAGGTTCCTAGGAGTTCCGCACTGGGAAGGGGCCGGATCTCCAGGAAGTTCTCACACTGTTCGATAAAGTTCAGCACCTCCGCCGTTTCACAGGAGTCACCAAATGAGGGGAACTCGATGCGGATAGGAGGTCGGGCACAGAATGAGGATGAACCTGCCACTACTGAGGAGGTAAGCATATTAGAGTGTCTATCATACATAGGATGTTGAACAGCATAAGTATCATTGAGGGGTTTATGCGTGGTAATTTTGTCTCTAGATACTAGGGCTGGGGTCAGAGGTTGATGGACAGTGGAAAATCGGGAGGAATCTGGAGAATACGCCTGTAATCTGGTGAGTGTGGGAGTGCTAGTGAGCCTCATTTTTCTCATTTGACTTTCCCATTTCGCATCTCTCCTCAGAAAACAATTTGTCACAGCCTTTTCTAATTTTTCCAGTGCATCTGCAAAATTTTCCTCCAACCTTGCCAAGCTAGCCTCTACGGCCTGCCTGAAACTCGTTTCCCGATTTAATGTACTGTCCCTTGACTGTTTGAGATCTTGTTCTATGGTATGTACTTTATTATCAAGGGCCAATAAATCAACTTTACATTGAGTGAGTTCTGATTGCAATGATTGTACCCTCTCAACATTTTGTGTACAACTCTCATCATAATCATCATCATCATCATCATCATCAGAAAGGTACAATGAACTAATCATTGAAGTTATCTCAGCAGTGGGATTACGTCTAGTCACAAAAGACCTGGGCCTCTCTTGAACATTTGTTTGTACCATATCATTCTGACCATCTTCAAAAGTAACTAGGTCATCAGCAGTATTAACAACTTCTGTCACAGTATCAGTATTTCCTACATCCATCTTTGAAAAAAAACACAAAAAGAACAATAATAAAGGGTCCCCGTACGGGCCACCAATATGTAACGCTCAGCCTAATGAAGGCAGGATACACCACAAAATCTATGGGTTATATACCCTCTATATGATTTACTTTTTTCATAAAAATGTTCTATTTGTTCACAAAACACCACAACAAACAAGATGTAATAATACCTCAAAGTGTATTCAATACAAGCACCAACCATAAATATATACAATATAGGCCAAAAGTCCTGTGAGTGTGTGTGTATGTTCCAATTCAGTGTATGTGTGTGTATTGAATCGGCCTCACCGGTAAGCCTGAAACGGAACAGCGCTGTCCTGTGATGCGATCTCCACGGTGAAATAATCCACTTGTATATTATCTCCACAAAGAGTCCAACAAACACAGTCAATGACAAGCAAAAGGGTCAAGTGCGATCGATCGCTAGTCCCAAGAGAGCAATAGTAGCGTTGCTCTTGAACGCCGACTTTCCGTCTCTTTTAAACGGAAGTAGAAGTCATTAATCCAGCTGATCAGACTGACGTCATGGGGATTCCCTGGAGCTCCGTGAACGAACTCTCGCGTGAGAAAACAGGAACACAACCACATGTCCGGGCAATCGACAGAGGAAGAATAATTATAAAAGAACAGCTGTCTGGTAAGAATTATACAAATACTTTACAGCAATATAAATATTCATTCCTTATGTGGCTTCAGCTACAAGTTCATATGCATGCAACACAGCAAATTTCACCACATCATACTCACCACTCTGTTCCAGTGAGAGTGCAGAATAAACTTCTTGAGCTTTAC
Organism: Gila orcuttii; assembly: GCA_026230005.1. Lineage (NCBI taxonomy): Eukaryota > Metazoa > Chordata > Actinopteri > Cypriniformes > Leuciscidae > Gila > Gila orcuttii. Next base: position 9,363,733 of record JAPDVR010000009.1, read on the forward strand.
CTGTAAACACACACTGCAACATTAAAGTCCAAAAGCTTTTCGGCCATTTCATGGACAAAGCAACACGTTCAAAGTGATAGAAATATTTATCCACTTCCTTTTCAGAAAATGGCGGTACTAATCTTATATTCATGTGAACGTCAAATACAGGTTCACCTACATTCGCAGGCCGTTGTGGAACAGGAAGCACATTCGCTTGTGAACCTTCAGCTGTCTGTGCTGCTAATTCCAACTCCAACTTTTTTATCTGAAACGCTCTCTCGTCACGTTCCCTCTCTAACTGAAATGTTCTCTCTTCACGTTCCCTCTCTAACTCAAGCTCCATTTTCCGCATAGCTAACTGATGATTTAATTTTCTCTCTTCAAATTCTCTCTCTACCGCTCGCTCTTTCATAGCGCGATCATCACGTTCTGCATGAATTCTCGCGTCATCTAAACACAGTTGCTTCTCTTGCAAAGACAACTCTGGAAATTTTGTCTCACTTTCACTATAAACCTCAACAGGAGTAGACACAAACGATTCACTTGGAGTGATTAACTCAGTGTTTACTTCTATAACTCCTCTATCAACAAGTGACCGCTTTAGAGTAGTCACCATAGTCTCCTTCAGCCTCTTCGCCTGAGAAGTAAAATCAACACTGAAGCGTTCGCGATTTGCACCAACTGCTCCTTTGTACAACTCTCAAGCAAAGCTTCTGATGGACACGCAAAGAAATCCTCGACCACCGAAGACATTTTGTTCGTATGTTTTATACACAATAACACAAACGAAACTACTAGCTAACACACGTGAAACGCTGTTCACTCGAAATACAATTCCCATAAGCCACTGCTTCAAAAAGGAACTACGTCACCGTATTACGCAATCTCATTCACAAAAATTTCCAAAGACTTCCCACAAGTCAAAACACAGTGTAAGCGCAAAATAAACTGCACTATACACGCAAACTCAACGATTTACCTTTATTTTTGTAAAATGGATTTACCATTTATAATATAAGAGAACTCCAGCTCCTAACTCAGAAAAACACTAACTAAATCCTACCTAGTCTTCAGAGATGTACCGGGCTCGAGGCGACATTAAACGCTGAACTCCGCAACTATCAGTCAAACTGAAAGTCCGGAAGCGTACCCCCTACAGAGATTTAATCTCCACCCAGGATAACCTCCAAAAACAAGAAAGGCAAAATAACAAAACAAAACAACAAACAGTGCTCCGTCGGAAGGATTGTATTCACAATCCAGCTGGAAACACTCTAACTCACTAGAGTTCTCATTTATAAAGGTAGCCATTCACAAAAACATACACACATACAACCCATACTTACCAACGTTTCCTACCCCCATAGGATCGCGGACGAGACTCCCAATTTATGTTACGGCCAGCTCGTTTCGGCCGTACATAAAGTAAACAAGTACACCAAAATGACTTGCAAGATTTTATTTGTCCTCAAAAATCACAATTAACTGAATATCACAAAGTCTAGGGTTTCAAATCAAAAGGGGAAAAATCATAATCCAGTTGGGGAGTAAGAGAAGGCTAGTATGTGCTGTAAATCAAAGGTTTGAATGACTTCGCCAGAGGCTGTCAATCCTCTGGACGAAAGTGAAGAGATGTTCAATCCAAGGTTTTATCCTCTTCATAATTAAGGATAATGAGGAAGCAGGGGTGTGCGATCTCCCAAGCTCTCTCTGAGCAAAACCGCCACCAACAGGCGAGCAAGCGGAACGCAGGGTCGTAACACTTTCATTAAAGTGTAAGCAACAATATAGCTGACCATTTTAAAATTTAAACCATTTCAGTTGACTGACATGTATTGTAAGAAACTACAGGTTAGTTGTTAGTTAGTTGAAACATTTGCTATGTTTGTTTTAAATAAATAGTTTATCCAAAATTAAGATTGTCATTATTTACTCAGTCTTATGTCATCTTTTGTGGAAAAAAAGGGATGCAGTGGCTCTCTATTATTTCTATAATAGCTCTAACTATTCACAGACAATGATGTCAACAACAAGTCAAAATGATAGTCTAGTTAATATTCCTTATTTACCAACTTATGTAAGGGGGGCATGGCGTGTCTTGGGAATGATACGCCAAGATGATGGCATCCACTATCCAGTCGGCCAACCTTTGCTTGGAGACAGCCTTTCGCTTCTGCTGGCCTCTGTAACAGACGAAGAGCTGGTCCCGAGGCTTTGCGTTCTGTCCACGTACAGGCGCAGAGTGCAGACGGGACAGAGATAAGCCAGGGCTGGGTCTGCCTCCTCCGGGGGGCAGCGATTGCAGGTTCACCACCTGGTCCTGAAAGGGAGTGGTAGGAACCTTGGGCACATATCCAGGCTGGGGTCTCAGGATGACGTGAGTTTGGCCGGCCCAAATTCCAGGCATGATTCGTCGACCAAAAAATGCTTGCAGGTCCCCTACCCTCTTGATTGCTAAAGCAAGCAGGAGAACTGTTTTTATAGACACAACTTTTAACTCTGCTGCCTGCAGTAGCTCAAAGGGAGGTCTCTGAAATGCCGTCAGCACCAGAGCTAAGTCTCAAGAGGGTATAGAGGGGGGGTGAAGCGGATTCAGTCTCCTCGCTTCCCTCAGGAACCTGACGATCAGGTCGTGCTTCCCCACGGATCTGTGGCAATAGAGGCAACATACACTTTGAAGGTAGAGGGAGACAGCCCACGGTCCAACCCATATTGCATATCTTCAGGAGTCTTCTTGGTGAGAAGAACACCACTCAACGAACAGTTTCCATTTCAGGGCTTAAGCATGCCTCGTAGAAGGTGCTCTCGCAGAAGTGATGGTATCTACGACAGCTTGTGGTAGATCACCTAGAACGCCACACGGAGAGCGAAGGTCCTCCCTCAGAGGAATGGGCCAGGTAGGGGCTGTTGAGAGGAGCATCAGTTGGGGAAACCAGGTCCAGTTTGGCCAATAAGGGGCAACTAGCAAGACCTGCTCCTCTTCCTTCCTGACTTTGCACAGTGTCTGTGCAAGAAGGCTCACTGGGGTAAACGCACGGGTCTGACCACAGGCTGAAGGTTTGGCGGCAGGCCTGGGTGATTGTCACACAGAGCGTGCCGCTCTGCCATGCCCATCTCGGGACTCGGCCGTGAAGCCAGTGCTGAAGCGGTCTCATATGAAGCAAACTCAGCGGCATTAATGTGGATGCCACATACCCCAGGAGCCTCTGAAAAAGTTTCAGTGGGACCACTGTTCTGCTCTTGACAGTATTCAAGCAGTTCAGCACTGACCGGACACGTTCCTCTGTGAGACGTGCCGTCTGGTGGGCCGAGTCCAGCTCCATACCGAGAAAAGAGATCCTTTGCATGGGGGCTAGTTTGCTCTTTTCCCAGTTGACCTGAATACCCAACTGACTGAGATGCCAGAGCACCAGGTTCCTGTGCTAGCACAACTGCTCCCGAGACTGAGCTATATCAGCCAGTTGTTGAGATAGTTGAGCATGCAAACACCACGCTCTCTCATGGGAGCAATGGCCACCTCTGCAACATTCGTAAAGACGCGGGGCGACAGGGCCAGCCCGAAGAGTAGGACTTTATAATGATACGCTCGACCCTCGAAGTGCAGGAATGGCCTGTGTCGAGAGAGAATAGAGACATGAAAGTATGCGTCCTTCAGGTCGATCTCTGCAAACCAATCTCGGGGACGGATGCATTCGAAAATGTGTTTCTGCGTTAGCATCTAGAAAGGAAGATTGTACTGGGCCTGATTCAAGACACGCAGTTCCAAGACTGGCCGTAACCTACCCCTTTTCTTGGGTTCAAGTACGGGCTGTAGAAGCCGGTCTTTATATCGGCTGGAGGGAGCAGCTCCATTGCACCCTTCGCCTGTAGAACTGCGATCTCCGCACGCATGACAGGGGCAAGTTCGCTCAGCACTGAAGTGAAGTGAACGCCCCTGTACCTAGGCGGGTGCCAGAGAAACTGAATCATATAGACGAGTCTGATGGTACAGAGGAGCCAGCTGGACAGACTGGGAAGTGCTTTCACAGGGTGGGGCAGCGAGCTGGAAGACAGGGACCCAACTTGGAAGGCCCAGGGGCGGCCCGAATTAGGGTCTGAGTGTGCAGTACAACACTTACCTGTCTCCACAGGTCGGCAGGGGGTGCGTGAGAAGGCGTAGTCGGGACCTATGAGGTGGCAAGACTTTGCAGGGTCGCACACCGCCCCTCTGGCCCTCTTGGGACCCAGAGATAGAGAAGCTGCTCTTACTAAGAATTTGGGTACCACTGGCTGAGACGCAACAGAATTGTACAACAGAATTGTACAACAGAATTGACTCAACAAAGGTTTCTCCACTCGGCCCTCCACCGGGAAAGAGCAGCTGACTCTGTGTCGCCCCGTCACAGGGCTGCTGAGACGGGTGGCGCTGTCTTCCTGCGAAGGCTCAACGTCATAGTAGAGCTGGCTGTGGCAGAGTTTTTTTTTTTTTTTGGAGGGGACTGACACCATTGGCGATGAATAGATTGAGGGGCAACCCCTGAGTGACTCAGGTAGCACATCGGGGAAGGCTCTTGGTTACCTCAGCCTGCTTCTTATCTGCAGAGAACCACTGGGCACAGTCTCCAACAGTGTCGCCAAAAAAGGCCAACACGTGAGATGGAAACATCGAGAAAGCAAACTTTGGCGATGTCTCACACCTCTGCAAGGTTTAGCCAAGGGCCAGCGCTGTGACTTTAATCATGGCTAGTCACCATGCACAGCTCAACCATGACCCCGAACTACCCTCGTGCATTATGAGTGTTTTGGCCTTCCACTGTACTTGCAGGGTGGCCATCACATGCAGGGAAGAGGCGGTCTGCAGTAGCACAGCCGACCCATCACTGAGGGTAGTGAGAGAGGAAAAACTTTTTCTGCAGATTTAGGCATATTAGTGCCAAAATGCTTCCATACTTCCAAAGTTTTTCACACACATCCGGGAAGGCATCAGGGCAGGGCAAGGCGATTACGTGTCGCACTGCCCCCCCAGAGTAGCCCAGGAAAGCATGGCTGTCAAGTCTAAATCCAATTCAGCATGAGCACACACACCATTATAGTGGGAAGCTCAGTATCATCTTAATTTCCAGAGCGTAACAGCCCTCTCTCCGATGCAGCGATCAACATCCGATCCTCCCCTGGAGCCCCGAATGAAATGCTATGTCCCTCATGAGAAGGACCAGCAATCCCATCCAGAAGCTGCCAGGCATGAAAGACAGTGAACATGGCCATCAAACTCGATGGCACACGGCACGCTGAACGCTCAAGCCCTTATTAGAAAGGCAAGACGAACAACGTGCCGATGTGGCACGAACACAGTCTCAACACGCTTAAGCCCAGGCATGTGGAACAGTAATGGTGGCTGTCAGATTAGGATAGGAAACGGCCGCACCCAGAAACACACGTTGTGATGCGATAGAGGAGTGAGGGGCCCACAGGGATTGGTTACCGGGTGGGGAAGCCCTCACTGTAATCCTCAGGTGCACCAGAAGAGGAACTAGATCGGGGTATAGATGAGGGGACTCCACCTTGTTTGAGGCACTTGACTGTAGACCATGCATCTAGATTGCTGAGCGACACGTGCTGGGTTGCCATGACAACACGCGCTGTCAGCCGGCAGCTCGACGGCACAGGGCACGCTGAGCAGCTCAATCCTTAACGAGAAAGGTGAGACAAACAACGTGCCGATGTGGTCATGCTCTCATGAGAGAACATGAACTACACATGAACGCAGTCTCAACACGCTTAAGCCCAGGCATGTAAAACAGCGATCGTGGCCGTCAGATTAGGATAGGAAATGACCGCATCCAGAAACACACGGTTTGAATGACATCTTGAAAAGGACGCAGTGTCGAACCGTGTAAGCTCTTTCAAGAAAAACTGCTCTTTCTGTTGCTGAAGCAACCAGGGATGGCCGTGGCTACACAATCAGGACGATAGTGCAAGCCTGATGTGAGCACTTACATTCTCATTGAAGGCGCAACATTGTTTTGCCGGCTCTCTGTGAGATCGCGGCCAGCGCTGTCTTTCGTTGTTTAATCCAACACCAGCTTTGAAGAGACGTTCTCCCGAAGAAGCAGACTTGTTTCCTTTTTTTTTTAAAGTTAAAACACTCTCAGATAAGTTTGCAGAGCCAGAACAGTACAACCACTCAGTTCCGAAGGTAAAAGCAAGATGCGACACACCAGGGGCCTCATGTATCAATCTTGCGTACGCACAAAAACTTTGCGTACGCCAGCTTTCACGCTCACGGTCGGATGTACTAACAGTGAAATTAACGTGAGAATGTGCGTTCCTCCACGGCAATTTCATGTCTGGCGTACCTACATTTCTCATAGTTTTTGTTCGTTGGCGACTCTTACAGGCAATGAAGTTAAGTTGCAAACATTACACAACGAATTGTTCTACAAGTCTATCGCACTACCACCTGTGGGATGCATTGCTATTAATTTGCAATTTATAAAATAATTTACATATATTGTCACACGAGCCTTATGGGAATATTCTATCAATTATGCAATTAAGTAAAAACATATAAAAGCATATGATATTCCCATATGATGCAGTTGACCAGCCAAACATTAAAACGCAATTTGCAGCGGTAGCCGGTTTTCCTAATGTAATCGGAGCGATCGACTGCACACGCATTGCTATAAAGGCGCCATCTGAAGAAGAATTTGCATATGTGAATCGGAAACATTTCCATTCAATAGATGTGCAGATAATATTGGTTACCTTCGTGGCAGTCCTGTAGTAAATCCGAGTCTCCCACAGCAGCGGATACTACTCCAGAGAGTAAAGTGTCACCCATAATTGAGGCAATTCTCTGACCCCTTTACCACTGCTTGTTCTGCCCACACTTTGTCGGTGCGCAGCAGTTCTCCATTTAACGTCCACCTTTATATCAGACAGGTTTTTTTTTTTTTTTTTTTTTTTTTAATTTTTTAAGGTCATTTACAGTGCGACTTTCAGATCCCACCGCATTGACGGCATCAGCCAAACTCTCCCACTCATATTTTTTCCTTTTGTTATTAATTCCGGAGGACAAAGTTCCAAATATTTTTTTTTCTCGTTTCTACCTCCGATAGTAGCACCTCCGATTCACTTTCTGTAAAATTTCGCTTCTTGCCGCTTGCTTTAGCCATTTTCTTACTCCTTTCTTTTGCCAAAGTGGACTCATTACCATATTTAAATGTATTTAATTAAGGGAGGAGACTGGGTGGGGCGTTGTGCTCGTGCATGTGCGCTCATTTTTACGTTAATTGGGATGTACAAAGAGAATATGCGTGGGATCCTTCGTACGCAGAGATTCATACATCTGTTTTTTTTTGTGCGTACGCACATTTACAGCTTTGTCCGTACGCAATGTTTTAGTATGAATTCAACGCAAGTCTTTGTACATGAGGCCCCTGCTGCTTATCATATGCTCGCACTGCCATGCAGAGCAGATGATGCAATAATCGCATGCCAATGTGCATTGGCTCATTTTATTATACTGAAGTAGATTGGTCTCTCAAAGTGATCCCAATCAGTAAAGTACGTCCGACTATGTCGAACGTGACCGAACTGAAAGGGAACACCCTCTTTTGCTTATTTAGAGAATTAATAACAGTAAGAGTGATGTTTTATAAACTGACCAGAGCAGTGGTTCTCAACTCCAGTCCTCGGGACCCACTGTTCTGCACATTTTGTATGTCTCCTTATTTAACACACCTGATTCAGATCATCAGCTCGTTAGGAGAGACTCTATGATCTGAACTGAGTGTGTCAGATAAGAGAGACATACAAAATGTGCAGAGCAGTGGGTCCCGAGGACTGGAGTTGAGAACCACTGGACTAGAGCAATAAGTGTAAAATTCCTACTGCTGCTTTTGAGTAGCCTGGGAAAACCCAGACAACTTCCGGCAAATTTTGATTTGCTCTGAAAGTTAGTCTGGCAAAGAGCTCATTCAAGCCCATTTCCAATCCGCCGAAATCGAGGCACCAATCAGAAACGTTGGGGCAGGCTTTACACAATGACGACAGCGCTGGGATTTTGAAGCAGATTTTGTAGCCTACATTACAAAGATGGATGCCGCCGTCGAACATCACTTGTTCGAATCAGCTATCGCGTCTGTTTTAAGCGATTTGAACGTTTCCTTTTAGTTAAAACCCGAGCAAAGAACAACACTCGGAGATGTTTCTCCGCTGCTCTGCATACGTCATCTACGTCATCGCTCTGATTGGGTTTAGGTCTATCCGCGACGTCCGTTGGTGACGCCCCTCTGGAAATGATTTGTCTATGACGCTTTGCCAGACCATAACTCAGTTACAACTGAGAATGGTCTGGTTTTAACCAGGCTAGCTTTTGAGTTCAATCTTAACCCATGCTTCCACAAAAATTAAACAAATATGTAGGTAACTTATGCATTTAAATCTAGCATTTACTTAGATACAGTAGGCCTATAAGAGTAGTAGGCCTATAAGAGTAAAGCATGTTGTACTGAATGTCAGCATTTGGGGAGGGGAGTTGGTCGCTGTGCTCCAGTTAAGAGAAAAAGAATACCTAAAACAATACGCATGTCCTCATAAAATCATCATTCAATGAAATATAGTATATTTTTTGGGATAAATTACTGAAGATATTTTCTGTCCTAGTTTGTCCAGCAACCACAGATAGTTTGAGGAACACATTGGCCACCCTCCATAAAATATTACAACCTAAGGGAAATGCAAAACCTGGAAAAATAATCGTTGGCAACAAGAAAAGAAAATGGAAGGATAGGATTTTTGATGAGGTAGCCAGAATTGTCCCATGGTAGTCCATAAGGCCAAGAAATAGATGTAGATGATTGGCTGAGGAGGAGATGAAAGAGACACCATACCTCTTGTAGAATTCTCAGGCTAAAAAACAAAACAAAACAATGACCAATGTGTCACTGTTGGGCGGTTGCAATGATCGAATGATGCAAGAGAATAACAAACAAAACAGTTCCAACAGGAACACAGAGGAGATAACAGGAGGAATAAGAAACAACCACTTAAAACAAAGACGTATACAACACTGAACAAAGAACTATTACTGCACGTTCTATTGTTTTGTTTGTATTTTTTATTAATAAAGCCCATTATTCTTCTGCGATTGTGTCCTCGCTCCTTTCATGACCCCTAACCCTGACAGAATGATCTGGCCAAAAGAGGACTCCGCAGAACAATGCAGAAGGCTGATCAATGCAGCAAAGTTCTCACCAATTCTTGCTCACCACAGCATAAAAACTGTTCTGTCGTTGCTGCACAGATGAGCACAGAACACTATTTGACCAAAAAATGTCACAGCTGTCTTATAAAGAGCTCAGGGAACTGTCAACTTTTGTAAAAGTTATACATGATGGTACATGGAAGTAGATGAGATGAATCAATGTAACTCCACAACTACAAAAATGTATCCACTAACTGTTCAGAAACGTCCAGGTGTGTCTAAAAATTTAACCTTGTTGTAAACTTTTTCATCGTCGTCGAGGCAGAGACGTTGGGATATCTTTCAAGCAGAAGTTACTCTTTATTGAGAACTCGCTTTGTGTCGCTGTAGTCATCCAAGTCTAACTAAGGCAGTATATATTGTAGTTTATATACATTCCAAGGGAGAGGGATTTACAGAGAGGTGGCATGTAAATGAAGTACATGAGTCAGCTAGTGTTTACAGAAATTTCCCCAGCCCTGATCTCATCAGCATAACAGTGTGATTCAAATGCATAGATACTAATCCAATCTGCCGGACTATTCAACGACTGGGACAGGGGCTCCAAGAGCCTTGAAGACAAAGGGTGAGAGTCTCAGTAATCTGATTCATTTAACTTACAATAGAGAAAACAGGACTGGCAGGAATCTCATGCTTAACAGCTGATATCATCATCATAACCTTAAATGCTAAATTCACTGTACTCTACCTTAGATTTCATGTTATGTTATGTAAGGACATAAGATAAGCAGATCTTAAACAGATTCTTAAATTTGTAATCCCACAACCTCTTCCTGAGTCTCTCCGTAAGGCTGCACGGATGAGTGAGACTCGTGTTTTGTTATTGCCGGAGTATCCGAAGCTTGTGTAAAGGATCGGCCCTCTTGTATTTAAAGTGACACACACAAAAACGTTGCGTTTTTGCTCACACCCCAAAAAGGGGCAAATTTGACAAGCTTCAATAAATGATCTGGGGGTATTTTCATCTGAAATTTCACAGACACATTCTGGGGACACCATAGATTTATATTACATCTTGTGAAAAGGGGCATAATATGTCTACTTTAAATTCCTTTGGAGTCCCTTGTTTTGGATTTGGTTGTGTGGACTTCTTTATTTCCTTTGGTTTTACCTGTGCCTGTCCTCATCAGAAGATTTGGCAAGCCATGTTTGCTTCACAGGCAGATATTTTGCTTGAGCACCACCATCAGCTCCATTCTCAAACCACAATGGATGAGGTTTTGATTCACTTTCCCCAGCAATCCTCCACTCTGGCGGTCATTGTATCCACTACCACAATGCTTGGTAATGGCACCACATTGACTACTGCACAGCCATTTCCCCATAATTTTAGGATTTTACTTATCACAGTATCAAAGACAGCACTTTTTTGTTGGAAAAAACAGCTTATGCAACTAGCTGTGTTTAGGATTGGTCAACTAGCTAATAACCAGCTTGGTTAAACTAAAAACCCTATATTGACCAAGCTGGGGTGTGTTTCCCATAGCCAACTATGGTCACAAGTTCTGTCATTACCAACTCAATTCAACAGAATTTGTGGCCATAGTTAGTTAACAAAGCTTTTGGGAAGCACACACCTTGTTATTAGCTATGTGATCAGTTACCATGTTCCAAGAACCAGCTGAACCATCTTAAGCTGGTATGACCAGCTAGTAATTTTTTTTGTTTTTTTGTTTTTGTTCTAGTTCAAGACGGTGTAATATCTAACCAGCTACTATGCTCCAAAACACAGCTACCAGCTTAAGATAGGATTTTCCAACAGGGCTATTTTTGCTGTGGTAAAACAAATAAATTGTCTCGGTTACGTATAATAATATTAATAATTCATTACATTTATATAGCGCTTTTCTCTGCATTCAAAGCGCTTTACATGGAAGGGGGAATCTCCTTAACCACCACCAATGTGCAGCATCCACCTGGATGATGCGACGGCAGCCATATTGCACCAGAACGCCCACCACACACCAGTTTATTGGTGAAAAGGAGTGATGAAGCCAATTAGTATATATATATATATATATATATATATATGGGGATGATTAGGAGGCCATAATAGACAGAGGCCACTGGGCAAATTTGGCCAGGATGCTGGGGTTACACCCCGGTTATGTATGTAACCCTCGTTCCCTGAATGAGGGAACGGGAGACGTTACATCAACGTGCCGATATAATTGGGATCGCCTTGAGAGACCAATCTACTTCAGGAGTATTAAAACAAACCAATGCACATTGTCATGTGATAATTGCATCAGCTGCTCTGTTTGCAGCGCAAGCATTTAATGAGCAGCAGGTGGGTCACATATTTGTTTTACGCTGAGGAGCCGAGACGTGTTCGGCCGTACAACTAGACTTGTAGTCAAGACCGCCTAAACCTTGGTTGAGACCAAGACACTACCAAGACCAGAGGGTATCGAGACCAAGACAAGACCAAGACCAAGACAGACCAAGTCGAGACCGAGACCAAGTCGAGACTGGAGGGAAAAAAAAACAGACTAGTGTTGAAGCTAAGCAACAACTTGTAAGATTTTGTTTTGCATTGCCTGCCTATCTCTGCCGATTTCGAAGTCTCCAAATGAATCCATTCTGCAACTTTTAAATACATAATTATATTTTTAAAAACTAAATTATAGGCTTAAGTGCAGGATCCAAAAGTTGGTCTTTTTGTCGCTGTGGTTACACTTACACACACACACACACACACACACATACACACACACACACACACACACACACCGTTGGCGGTGCGCTCAAAGTCATCTGTCAGTTCTGCAGTTACCCAAAATCTCCTGAATGAAGTTAAAACCCATCATGTCACTGATATGTGTTTTACTAAATATTAATACATCAAAAACTGTACATAATATGTGTTTTTTAAATCAAGTGATCAAAGTGCTCGTTGCCGCTGCAATCAGTGGCGCGGATACAGTGTTTTCTCGGACGCGCGCTTCAATCCGTTGCGGATATCGTCGTGGATATTGTAGTATTGTATTGCTAAATCCTCCGACCATTATGTCGGTCTGAGACAGCGAGACCTAGACAAGACCGAGAGGTCCGAGACCAAGACAAGACCAAGACCAAAGACCGTCAAGGCCGTGACAAGACCTAGACCACGTAAAAGACCAAGACCGGTCTCGAGACATACATCACTACGTACAAAGATGGTCAGCAACCGTGGCGATGGGACGTAACGTCTCCCGTTCCCTTCTTCAGGGAACGAGGTTAAATACATAACCGAGACGTTCCCTTTCAGTCGGTCACGTTCAAAGTTATGTCGACGTGCCGACGTAATTGGGATCCCTATGGAAAACGATAGGGTTGCTGCCACATCCAGCTCCCTACACAAGACTCACAGACCCCCAACTGACTTGTTCGGAAGTCCTGTGTAAAGGGAGTTCAAACTGCTGTTCCGTCATAGTGGCACAGTGGAACTCTTGGATAACACTGGGAAAGCGCGCCTTTCCAGAGGAGAGGGACGCTGCGGAAGCCACATCCTGCCCGAAGGTAGATAACATGTGGAGAATACACATATGGACTGGCCGGTTATGTCCATACAACATATGGAATGTCACTGGGGTGGCTCCAGCCTGAGAAGGGGGAGACTACACCGGACAGTGACGGCAGAGTGGACTCTGCCAAGGGAAAGACACAGGCTCACCGCATGGAGCTGATCGTGGAAGACTGCACATATGGGATCGCCTCAGGGATCACCACATATGGGAAATTTACCATACCAGGAACATATTAAAGCTCACATGAACTATATACAGCCAGATGCCATGAAAACTGTCCACATATAAACAGAGAAGAAAAGAAACATATATAGAAGGTGATATGGAGAATGTGGGGGGAAGGAAAAGGGAGAGAGAGAAATGTAGGATGTCAAAATCTCAGCTTATCTAACAAATTGTCCGCAATTTTTGTCCAGCTCTGAATAGTCTTGTCCTTTGCGCCATTGACCTTGGTAGTGGTACCTTCCAGCAATACAATGTCTCTAAAATAAGACAGCCAAACGAAAGTTGTAGGTATGCATGGTTCTATCCATAGCTTTAAAATAGTCTTTTTGGCAGCAGTGCTTGCTGCCAATAAGGTCCTTTTTTGTTGAGCATTCAACTGGAGAGCAGAGTCATCTAAAAGTAGAAATAGTAAAGGGTCTTGGGGTATATCCAGATGCAGAATATCCGAAAGAACAGTACTTACAAAAGTCCAAAAAGGAACCACTGTTGGGCATTCCCAAAACATGTGCAAATAAGAACCTACTATAGATGTGTTGCATAGATGACAATGTGGATCAGATCTAACCTTCATCTTATACAATACACTAGGAGTGATATAAGCCCTATTTATACATTTATAATGAATCATCTGGTGAGCCAGGTTCTGAGAAGCAGTGAAACATCTGGCCCATACCACATCCCAGTCAGGCTTGGCTAAACCATCCCTTTCCCAGGAGTGGACAGCTGGAATATATGTATATTGCAATAAAATAATTGAATTATAGATCTTAGAAACTAAGCCACTAGAGGGAGTATTAGGGTCCAGCCACTCCCACAATGAATGTGGTAGTATGCTAGTGGTACAGGGAACACCATAGGCTTTCAGGGTTGACTTCAGTCTTAAATATAAGAAAAAAGAAAACCCAACGATTTGATGCCTTTTTTTTACAGAAAATGTAGGTATGAATACCGGAATCAGACCAGACTCTAAAGACAAAAGGTTTGTTACCAGTACGCTGACACGTATTGTGCCACAATGGAGTTATTTTAGTGTATAAGAAAGGGCCTCCCATATTTCTCTCAACCCTTTTCCATACCTCAAGGGAGTACTCAACGATTGGTCTATAATTTTTCTTAGAGCATTTAAGAAACACCTGAAAAGGGTAGATCTTGTAGACGAACTGGATGGGTAATATTCACTTCTAAATCTCGCCATGGAACCTGAGAATCAGGATTAACCCAGGTTTGGATTGCTTTAGTGTGGAAGGCTAAATTATATACCTTTAAATCAGGGAATGAAAGACCTCCATCAAGTTTCTTACGCTGCATCGTCTTAAGTCGGATTCTGGGTTTTTTCTTGGTCCAGATAAATCCAGAAATAGCCGTGTTGAGTTCTTTGAAAAAATATTCGGGTGGCGCTAGTGGTAACATAGAGAACAGAAAATTAACCCTTGGAACTATATTCATTTTAATGGTAGAAATTCTTCCATGAAGGGCTAAACATAAGGGGGACCACCTATCTAAATCTTCCTTAATCTTATTCAGGAGAGTTTGATAATTAGGTTTTGGGATAAGATGAATTAAGAAATAAGAAGAGGTGATATAGTAATGACCAAATATGTAAACTGTTTAACTATGGGGATCAAGGGAGGTAAGCTACTGGATTCCTGTCTCGCTGCGTAATTAAGGGGCATTAATGCTGATTTATTCCAATTAATTTTGTAACCCGAGAGAGTACCAAATATACTAAAACGATTTAAACATTCAGGAACAGACTCAGAAATATTGGAAATATAGAGCAAAATATTGTCTGCATAAAGAGAGATTTTGTGTGAGGTATTTACAGATAATGGGTTGTATAGTTGATGACTGAAACACTGCTTGAGCCAAAGCCTCCACTGATAAGGTAAAATGCAACGGCGATAATGGACAGCCTTGACGAGTACCCTGACCAAGAGCAAAGGATAGAGATATTAGGGAGCCAGTAAGAACACGAGCTGAGCAGCTATTGTAGAGTGTTTTAACCATTTAATAGACCCTTGTCCGACCCCTACACGTTCAAGGACCGCCCAGAGAAAGCTCCATTCAATTTAATCAAAGGCTTTCTCTGTGTTCAGTGAAATGACTGCAGAAGAGGCCTGATAAGAATTGGATCTATGAATGATGTGTAATGGTCGCCTGATATTATTATATTATTATATTACGGGTGGTGCCGTCTTCCTGCGAAGGCTCAACGTCACAGTAGAGCTGGCTGTGGTGGAGGTTTATTTTTTTTTTGCAGGGGACTGACAACCTTGGTGATGAACAGACTGAGGGCAGCCCACCAGTGACTCAGAGAGCACATCGGGGCAAGCTTTGGGTTACCTCAGCCTGCTTCTGAACTGCGGTGAACCACTGGGCATAGTCTCCAACAGTGACGAAAGGCCACTTCGTTAGATGGGAGCATCGAGAAAGCAAACTCTGGTGATGTCTTGCACCTCTGCCTGAACCTCTAGGGTGGACATCATCTGGCCGAGGGGCCAGCGCTGTGACTTTAAACACGGTCAGTCACCACGCTCAGCCTAACCCCGACTCAGAACTATCCTCATCCATTATGACTGTTCGGCCTTTCAGTTTTAATTTTTTTTTGCAGGGTGGCTTTCACATGCAAGGAAGAGGCGGTTACGCATCACACTGCGCCCCCAGCGTAACTCGGGCAAGCATGGCTGTCAAGTCTGAATCTGATTCAGCATTATCACGCACACCATATAGTGGGAGCTCAGCATCAGCATATCCAGAGCGTAACAGCCCTCTCTCTGATGCAGTGATCGACATATAATCCTCCCCTGGAACCCCGAATGAAATGCTAGGTCCATCATGTGAATGACCAGTAATCCCATCTAGAAGCTGCCAGGCATGCGAGACAGTGAACGTGGCCGTCAACTCGAGGGCACACGGCACGCTGATCGCTTAAGCCTTAATAATGCCTTAAAGGCAAGACGAACAACGTGCTGACGTGGTCATGTTATCATAAGAGAATATAACCATAACCACCCACAAACACAGTCTCAATATGTTTGCGATGCGATAGAGGAGTGAGGGGCCCACACGGATTGGTTACCGGGTGGGGAAGCCCACACTATAATCCTCCGGTCACCCTGGCTATACGCAGAAGTAGCCTTTTTTCTTGCTGAGGCAGCGCGTAGATTATGGGTCAACATAAAGAATCTACGGCTTGTGTCACAGGTCGGAGCGGCACCCAGGCCTTAAACGCCACCCCTTTCAATTGTACCACCCCAAGGAGCCTGACCAGAGGAACACCACAGACAGGACAACGTGATAAGATTAAAAGCTGTGTTACTTTATTAGATTTAGATAGTCTCTTAAAACAGGGCATCAACTGATCGTCCTCTTCTTTGTCTCCCAAGGTCTCGAGGGTTTTAACGGCTGCGGAAGGGAAAGCTCTCACTGGCGTTGACAATGGTAAGGCATCCCTCAGCGGATCTTCCAGACAGGCCATGACCAACACTCAGGTAAGGAACTTCCCAATGAATCTGCAGGACGAACAACAAGCGGCGCCCAAGTGAGAGACTCCACAAAGGATCTCAAAGACAGGCGGTAGGTAGCACTCAGGTAGGGACTCCACAACAGATCCTCGAGACAGACGGTGTACAGCACTCCGATGAGAACTTCACAACGGTGAACAGCAAGCAGGTAAGGAGCCCTACAGCGGATATCCAAGATAGTTTGCGATGGCGGAGAAGTAAGAGGCACTCTTTGACGCGGGCAGCGGTGAGGGATCCCACAGCAGTCCTCCAGACAGACGGTGCACAGCACTCAGGTGAGAACTTCACAGCGGTGAACAGCAGACAGATAAGGAGCTCCACAGCGGATCTTCAAGACAAACGGTGGGTAGCACTCAGGTGGGAACTTCACAACAGTGAACAGCAAGCAGATAAGGAGCTCCACAGCGGATCTTCAAGACAAACGGTGGGTAGCACTCAGGTGGGAACT
This sequence comes from Gila orcuttii, assembly GCA_026230005.1. Lineage (NCBI taxonomy): Eukaryota > Metazoa > Chordata > Actinopteri > Cypriniformes > Leuciscidae > Gila > Gila orcuttii. The sequence continues at coordinate 9,380,671 of JAPDVR010000009.1, forward strand.
TCACAGTGAATCCTCAAGACAGGTTACGATGGCAAGGAAGTAAGAGGCACTTTTTGACACGGGCAACGGTGAGGGATCCCACAGCAGTCCTCCAGACAGACGGTGCACAGCACTCGGTGAGAACTTCACAGCGGTGAACAGCAGGCAGATAAGGAGCACCACAGCGGATCCTCAAGACAAACGGTAGGTAGCACTCAGGTAGGAACTTCGCAGTGGTGAACAGCAATCATGTAAGGACCTTCTCAGTGAACCTGCAGAACAGAAGGTGGACAGTACTCCGGTGAGTAACTTCACAGCGATGAACAGCAGGCAGATAAGGAGCTCCACAGCGGATCCTCAAGACAAACGGTAGGTAGCACTCAGGTAGGAACTTCGCAGTAGTGAACAGCAATCATGTAAGGGCCTTCTCAGTGGACCTGCAGAACAGAAGGTGGACAGTACTCCGGTGAGTAACTTCACAGCGAAGCTGCAGGGCAGACGGTGACCAGCACTCAAGCAGGGAACTTCCCAGTGAATCTGCAGAACAGACAACAGTCAGCGTACCGGTACACACCCTCCTCAGAACAGACAAAGCATACCACATGGGTAGGAACTCCTCTTCAGATCAAACAGCGTATCACATGCTGGTGCGAAGCCCTCTCCCGAACAGGCAAAGCACCCCACGGATGTAGACTCCTCTTCGAATCACACCAGCACATCGGGAAGAATAATGGCTCTTTCCTGCTTGGTACACACTCCACACATCACAGTTACTACAGCCCAGCGTACCACGGGGATAACAAGTCAACTGGTCGAAGTTATGGTTAAAGACAGAACTGTTCTTCCCACACTCGTGTATTCAAATCAAACTCTCAAGACTTTAAACGTGCTTACATCACCACAGACACTGCAATCTTCACACGTACAATGAATTAAGGCCTTCACTCCAGTATTCATCCGGTTTCCTCCTATCCCATGGAACTATGACTTTAAGAGCAGTATAAAAGAGAAATGTCGGCAGAAACACAAGCCTCGAGAGATCACAACAACCATGGGATTAACTTTCAGGCTAAGGCACACAGGTAATATCAGAAGGCTTTTAGAATTGTCATCAGCGTGATGATGGTACTTAACTGTCCCGGGGTGATCGGTGCACATCAATTCTTCAGTCCATGAATGTTCTCCTTCATAGCATCCGCCAAGACTGCAATCATCCGTCCTGTTCCCACTCTATCTCGGCCACTTCTTTCCCTTCTCCGGTCTCCTCTTCGTTTTCTTTTTCTCTCTCTCCCCTCTACCAAAATGCCTTTTTATATCCCCTATTGAGACACGTGTTCCGATCGCTGATCGCCTCCCTCACTTCTCACAGCTGACACTCATTTCTCAATCCATTATCCCGCAATCGGCCATCGCGTGTGAAACCGGAACTGGCCCGGTGTTTCACCGGAAGTGCTCCGATAGGGGAACATCCTTGCTCGAAGGAAGGTCCCGCCTTGCCTTTTCGTCACTATGTGACACTTGGATCAGATTATGGGTCTGCAATATATTTATAATGCAGAGGAAACTGTTTCCCCTTTCTCTCTTTTTCCTATTATCACAACTAAAATGTGTGTTTGCAAGCTATGATTCTTTTTGTATTCAAATATGAATATTCAGCCTGTAATTCAGACTATGAAATACTTGTCTAATTGTTTTTGGCTGCATTTAATTTAGTAAAATACTATGTACTTTCTAAAATCCATGTTTATGGTAAGGGCACGCATCGAGTGCTTCGTGCCCTTTCTAAAATCCATGTTTATGGTTTTATTTTATTTTCAGAACTGAAATGAAATGAAAGCTTTAGCGTAAGTTCTGCCAGGACGCCTTAATCATTACGTCACTTATTGCCTTCACATCTAACCAATCATGTTATAATACTTGCAGTATAGCCATAATGGCTAATGACTAACAAGCTAAACAAGATAACAAGAGGGCATGGTTAATCAGAAACACCTGGGGATACTAATAAACTAGAAAAACTACAAGGACTACAAAACATGACACAGAACAGGAAATAACTAAAGTTCACACAAGACAAGGGAAACACAGACAGGAATCATTACACTATGTGGTCTATCACAACCTTGCGCCTACAATGGCTTTTATGTGCGGCCCATCGTGGTCTTGTGGTCTATTGTGGCCTTGTCTCTACGTGGTTTATTACGACGTTTCGCCTACAATGGCTTTTATGTGCGGCCCATCGTGGCCTTGTTTTTATGTGGTCTATTACAACCTTGCGCTATTATGGCTTCTATGTGTGGTCCATCGTGGCCTTGTGTCTGTATAGCCTGATTAGCGATTCAGCATCTTGCCATTTAAAAAAATAAATAAAAATGTTATGCTTATTTTATGTTTAACTTACTTCTCTTTCTATGTTTTAGGAACCACAGGATACATGACTGGTGGGTATACTTTTTCTTTACAGTTCTTTGGGGGTGGGCTCCGTCCCGGTGGAATTAATCTTCCACCTATTTTGGGGGTCGGCTGAGCCCCTGTCTTCTTCTTCAGGCAGGAAATGCAGATTCTGCTACCCTCGGATTGTGCGCTACAGACGGGGCCTATACCAAAAACTTTATAAATGCTTGCTGGGCTGTTAATAAATATGTGCTTTTGTTACATCATTTTATCTCCCAAATCTTTCTTGTAGAAATGAAAGCTTTAGCGTAAGTTCTACCAGGAAGACTCAATCGTTACGTCACTTATTGCCTTCAGATCTAACCAATCATGTTCTAATACTTGCAGTATAAAAGATCGGTACTTACGCATGTCTTAGTTCACAGATGCTGATGCAAAACAATTACCTCCATCCTCCCCACCACCACCAGGATGGTCCCTTCCCCTCCATCCTCCCCAACACCACCACAAGGATGGTTCACCAGGATGGTTCCCATACCTCCCGGGGGGGCAGCTGCGCCCCTGCTTTTGTCTTCAGGCAGAGACTGGTACCCTTAGTAGATTTTCTGGCACATCTACCAAAACGTCTACCAAATATATCTAGCTGGGTCCTGCAGGTGGGGTCCTACCCACAGTGGTTGGCACAGAGCAGGCTGGATGCAATTTAAATGCATCTTTCGTGGGATTTAAATTGTATAGAAATGTTGGTGGTGTTCCAGGCTCTGAAACACTTCCTCTCAGACCTGAGGGCTATCATGCGCTTGTTCGTTACAACACATCGGATTGGAATCGATTGCTCGATTGCTTTTGTCCGCCTCGCTACCTGCTGTGAGCTGTGAGTTTGTTTGCGTCGTGGCTGTCTAAGCCTCGTATTAGCTTCGTATTTACTTCTGTTTTTCCGTATTTCTCTCTTTATTCTGTTCTGAACCATCATTTAACTCATAATTACAACTCGGACTGTTGGCCAGACGCGTCTCAAGCCATTATACGGCTGGAACCACAAATACGGTTGGAACATTGGTTGTTGGTCGTAGAGCGAGACACCGCTTCACTGCTGTTCGCACTGCGATTGACTGCTTTTGTCAGCCTCGTTGCCCGCTGTGAGTTTGTTTGTTTGCGTTTGTTTGTTTGCGCAAATACGGTTTGAACATTGGTTGTTGGTCGTAGAGCGAGACACCGCTTCAAGTCAAGTCATCCTCATTTATATAGCGCCTTTAACAACGCAGATTGTTTCAAAGCAGCTGTACAGAGATAAACATATAATTTAAGGTAACAGAGATTGGTTTAGTTTAATAGTGGTTCTTGAATAATGTTTTTTTCCAGCTAAAGTTAGTTTTGATTGATTCACTTCCGTCTAAATGATCATTTGTTATTAAATTAAGGGCCGCTAAGACGACACCGTTCTCTCTAAACAGACTTTAAACGTGAACCTGTGATAGACGCTGATGGCGTTCACATGCGCATTAAGAATTGATTCTATAGTTATGTACGTTTGAATATATGTGCGCAGGTTTGTAATTCCTTACAAACCATGCCTACACAAACTACTTGTCTATAAATTTTGATGCAGAATTTTATTTTGTCTTATCACTTCGGGTAGGTACGCGAACCGAAAAATTCCACTAGGCTTTATCTGTAGAGTGGTATAGGGATCCTCCATAGATAAACATATTAGTGTATTAGTGTTACTAAGATCAAGTAACACTAATAGAGAGATACAACCACGATCGGATGATAAGAGCAAATCATTTGTGACTCTAATGAGAGCAGTCTCAGTGCTATGGTGCGGTCTAAATCCTGACTGGAAATCCTCGCAGATATAATTTCTTTCAAGAAAGGAACATAGCTGTGAGGATACTGCTTTTTCTAATATCTTTGATAGAAAAGGTAGATTTGAGATCGGCCTGTAACTGACTAATTCTGTAGGATCAAGTTGCGTTTTTTTAACAAGCGGTTTAATCATAGCCAGCTTAAAGGTTTTTGGTACGTATCCTAGAGACAAAGACGAATTAATGATGTTAAGAAGAGGATCTATGACTTTTGGAAGTATATCTTTCAATAATTTAGTCGGTATAGGGTCTAACATACATGTTGTCGATTTAGATGATTTAACGAGTTTGCAAAATTCTTCCTCTCCTATAGCAACAAATGAATCAAATTTTTCCTCCGGGAGACTACACTGCACTGTCTGATGCGATACTGTAGTAGACGGTTGCATAGTTATAATTTTGTCCCTAATATTATCAATCTTATAAGTGAAGTAGTTCATAAATTATTACGTGTGGAAGCTTCATTAGGCTAGTTGGCACTTCAGCACTGCATTGTCATCGGGTCCAGGCGAAGGTCCTTCGTCAGATCTGGAAACGGCCTGGATCCGGCAGGCTGCGGCAAAACCTCGGGATAAACAAAGACACTAATATTAGCGTAGATGCCATTCTTCTTATGATGTAACGAGTACATCTAGTACTCGAGTACGAGTACATCTAGTAAAATCAGCAATATTTTAAAATTTATACGATGTTTAATAGGGAGCCCATGCAGTGTTGACAGAACCGGGCTAATATGGTCATACTTCCTGGTTCTGGTAAGAACTCTAGCGGCTGCGTTTTGAACTAGCTGTAGTTTGTTTATTAAGCGTGCAGGGCAACCACCTAGCAGAGCATTACAATAATCTAGCCTTGATGTCATGAACGCATGAACTAATTGTTCCGCATTTGTCAATGAGAGCATATGGCGTAATTTAGATATATTTTTAAGATGGAAAAATGCGGTTTTACAGACACTAGACACATGACTTTCAAATGAAAGATTGGTATCAAAGAGCACACCCAGGTTCCTAACCGACGACGAGGACTTAACAGAGCAGCCATCAAGTGTTAGACGGTATTCTAGGTTATTACGTGTGGAAGCTTTTTGTCCAATAATTAGAATCTCTGTTTTTTCAGAATTTAGTAGTAGGAAATTACTAGTCATCCATTTTTTCATTTCAACTATGCATTCCGATAATTTTGTGAATTGGTGAGTTTCATTAGGTTTGGAAGAAATATAGAGCTGAGTATCATCAGCATAGCAGTGAAAGCTAATTCCATGTTTCCTAATGATATCTCCTAAAGGTTGCATATACAGAGTAAAAAGCAGTGGTCCGAGAACTGAGCCTTGTGGTACGCCATACTGAACTTGTGATCGATAAGACATCTCTTCATTTACTGCTACAAACTGATAGCGGTCAGATAAATATGATTTAAGCCATGCTAATCCAATTCCACTAATGCCAACATAGTTTTCTAGTCTATCTAAGAGAATGTTGTGGTCAATGGTGTCAAATGCAGCACTAAGATCAAGTAACACTAATAGAGAGATACAACCACGATCGGATGATAAGAGCAAATCATTTGTGACTCTAATGAGAGCAGTCTCAGTGCTATGGTGTGGTCTAAATCCTGACTGGAAATCCTCGCAGATATAATTTCTTTCAAGAAAGGAACATAGCTGTGAGGATACTGCTTTTTCTAATATCTTTGATAGAAAAGGTAGATTAGAGATCGGCCTGTAACTGACTAATTCTGTAGGATCAAGTTGCGTTTTTTTAACAAGCGGTTTAATCATAGCCAGCTTAAAGGTTTTTGGTACGTATCCTAGAGACAAAGACGAATTAATGATGTTAAGAAGAGGATCTATGACTTCTGGAAGCATATCTTTCAATAATTTAGTCGGTATAGGGTCTAACATACATGTTGTCGATTTAGATGATTTAACGAGTTTGCAAAATTCTTCCTCTCCTATAGCAACAAATGAATCAAATTTTTCCTCAGGGAGACTACACTGCACTGTCTGATGCGATACTGTAGTAGACGGTTGCATAGTTATAATTTTGTCCCTAATATTATCAATCTTATAAGTGAAGTAGTTCATAAAGTCATTACTGCTGTGTTTCTTGGAAACTTCTGGGCTTGAAGCTTTCTTTTTCGTTAGTGTAGCCACTTTTTCAAATAAATACCTAGGATTATGTTTATTTTCTTCTAATAGGGTTGAAAAATAAGCAGATCTAGCAGCTTTTAAAGCCTCTCTGTAAGCAATCGAGCTCTCCTTCCATGCAATCCGAAATACCTCTAGTTTTGTTTTCTTCCAGTTGCGCTCCATTTTTCTGGCTGCTCTCTTAAGGGCCCGGGTGTGCTAGTTGTACCACGGCGTTTGACTATTTTCTTTAATCTTCTTTAAGCGCAACGGAGCAAGTGTGTCTAAAGTGCTGGTAAGGAGAGAGTTAAAAGTTTCTATTGCAATATCTAGTTCTGCTAAGCTATCTGGGACGCTGAGATGATGAAACTGATTAGGAAGATTATTGATAAAGCAATCTTTAGTGGCAGAAGTGATAGGTCTAACATATTTGTAACACGGAGTCGGCTTTGCAGCCTTGGCTAAATGTAATTTACATGAGACTAGATAATGATCTGAGATGTCGTCGCTCTGCTGCAGAATTTCAACAGCATCAACATCTATTCGATGTGATAATATTAGATCTAGAGTATGATTACGACAATGAGTAGGTCCTGACACGTGTTGTCTAACTCCAATAGAGTTAAGAATGTCTTTAAATGCCAATCCCAATGCATCTTTTTCATTATCTACATGTATATTAAAATCACCAACGATTAGAACTTTATCTGCAGTCAATGCTAATTCTGATAGAAAGTCAGCAAATTCTTTGATAAAGTCTTTATGATGCCCTGGTGGCCTGTATACAGTTGCCAGCAGAATTCTCAAACTTGATTTATCGTTTACATTATATATTTTTACATTAAGCACCAACACTTCAAAAGAAGTATATTTAAAACTAGATTTTTTAGTGGTTTTGAAAATATTAGTATAAATTACAGCAACACCTCCCCCTTTGCCTTTCAGGCGAGGTTCATGTTTATAACAGTAATCATGGGGGGTGGACTCATTTAAAGTAATGTAATCGTTTGGTTTTAGCCAGGTTTCTGTCATACACAGCACATCTAGGTTATAATCTGAAATCATATCATTAACTATGAGCGCTTTTGAAGTAAGGGATCGAATATTCAGCAACCCAAGCTTTATCGTTTGCTCATCTGTATTATATCTATTTTTTATTTGTTGAATATCAATTACATTTTTAACCTTAGATCGGTTTGGACGTTTTTTGGATTTCCAAATTCGGGGAACAGACACAGTCTCTATATGATGATATCTAGGTGAAAGAGGCTCTATGTGATGGGATTTATCTGACCTTGGTGACGCGAGGCCGCCAGCAGACGGTCGGTTTAGCCAGTTTGTCTGCTTCTTGACCTGAGCCCCAGATTGTCATGTTTTGTCTCTAAGACTATGAGCCAAATTACTAGAGAGAAGAGCAGCACCATCCCAGGAGGGATGAATACCATCTCTTTTCAACAGGTCAGGTTTGCCCCAAAAACTTTTCCAATTGTCTATGAATTCTATATTATTTTGCGGACACCACTTAGACAGCCAGCCATTGAGTGATGACAATCTGCTAACTATCTCATCACTCCTTCGAACAGGAAGGGGGCCAGATCAGATTACAGTGCCTGATATCGTACTTGCGAGTTCAAACACCTCTTTAATATTAATTCTGGTGATCTCCGACTGGCGGAGTCGAACATCATTAGTGCCGACGTGAATAACAATCTTAGAGAATTTACGATTAGCATTAGCCAGCACTTTTAAATTTGCTTTGATGTCAGGCGCTCTGGCTCCCGGCAAACATGTGACTATGTTGGCTGGTGTCCCTATTTTCACGTTCCGTGTGATCGAATCACCAATTACCAGGGCACAATCAACAGAATTCTCAGTGGGTGTTTCACTGAGCGGGGCAAATCGATTTGTTATGGCAATCGGAACGGAAGAGAAGTTTTTTGATCCGCGACTAGAGCGATCTCTCACTGTCACCCATTTGCCTTGCTGCACAGGCAATAATTCAGCCGGAACCGAATCATGTAAAGAGTTCACTATGCTAGGCGCATCCAAAATAGTATCTAAAGCTCTAGCACACTGACTATCCTCAATTAAAGTTTGGATGCGTGTTTCTAATTCTGAAATCTTCTCCGTCAGCCTGACTGTCTCCTTGCATTTATCACATATAAACCCTATATTGCCGACGGGGAAGGCTATGCTAAACATGTAACATGAAGTGCAGGTGACAATAACAGGACAAGACATTACTCACCGTGTTTGTTGACTGATTCTTACTCACCTGGGCTTTTTATGAACTCAGAGGCGCGGGCGCGCGAGAGAAAAATAAATAAATAACTGAGCGCACGGGTGGCGCGTTAACAGGCTAGCGAGTTACTAGCGTGTTGTGCTAACAATAACGGAAGCTAGCGATGTCAGGTTAATCTGAGATGTTGTCTAAGCTGTATTTAGTAGTATAAACAACTAGAAATGGTTGTAAATTATGGTTCAAAACAGAAAGAAATACAAAGCTAATACGAGGCTTAGCCTCGAAGCAAACAAAACACCAGGCAGCTAGGCAGACAGGAGCAATCGATCAGGATCAGCAATCCAAAATCCTTCAGAAGTTTGAAGTTTTGCAAATACGGTTTGAACATTGGTTGTTGGTCGTAGAGCGAGACACCGCTTCACTGCTGTTCGCCCTGCGATCGACTGCTTTTGTCAGCCTCGTTGCCCGCTGTGAGTTTGTTTGTTTGCGTTTGTTTTTTTGCGCAAATAAGGTTTGAACATTGGTTGTTGGTCGTAGAGCGAGACACCGCTTCACTGCTGTTCGCCCTGCGATTGACTGCTTTTGTCAGCCTCGTTGCCTGCTGTGAGTTTGTTTGTTTTCCCGTCTATCGTGCGTCTATATTACACCCATACCACTAAAAAGACGGTTTTTACCCAAGACTTGAGTCATAAATTAGTATAAATATTAATAGCATCACTGGTTGCATCATTGCTAACTTACTGTCCATCTGTTAAAATGGCGAATATATCAGGTGTATGTTATCTACCTTTTGGTGCAGATGAGAACAAATCTGAATTGCTCGCGGTGCAGTCTGAATTAGAAGCTGTAGAAAAGCAGATCCGTGACCTTCTAGAGAGACAAGCTGAGCTGAGAGACCAGCGTTTAGCTCTTGAAACATCACGCGCTGATGCACACGAATCAGTGATTAACGTTAGTAACCCGCTGACGCTGACCTCGTCTACTCCGTGCGTTTCTCAGCATTGGTCCCGAGCGTCCAGGTCATGATCAGCCATGATTTCATTCACTCCGGCTAAATCACAGTCTCTACTGCACCAATTTAATTGATATTAATACTAGTGTAGAACATTGCATAGAAACTGTGTCTATTCCTCGTTTACTAAGATCAAATAATAAATCTACTGCGGGATCTAGAAAAAATCTAATTGTTATTAAAACAAAAAATCTCGCTATTAGTGAACAAAAACAATTTCTAAAGCTAGGTCTTCTAAACATTAGATCGCTCACACCTAAGGCGGTTATTGTAAATGAAATGGTCACAGATAATAATTTCGATGTTCTGTGCCTTACTGAAACCTGGCTTAAACCAAATGATTATTTCGATCTAAATGAGTCTACTCCGCCAGGATACTGTTATAAGCATGAGCCCCGTCTGATCGGTCGTGGCGGCGGTGTTGCAACAATCTACAGAGATATCCTTAATGTTACTCAGAAAACTCGTCATAGGTTTAATTCGTTTGAAGTGCTAAATGTTACGCTCTTAGATGTAAGAAAAAAAATCCTTATTATCTCTAGCATTGGCTACCGTATATAGACCTCCAGGGCCTTATGCCAATTTCCTAAAAGAGTTTGCTGACTTTCTATCAGATCTTTTGGTCAACGTCGATAAAGCATTAATTGTTGGAGATTTTAACATACACGTAGATAATTTAAATGATGCGTTAGGGACTGCGTTTACAGATTTATTAAACTCCTTCGGGGTCAAGCAAAACGTCACCGGACCAACTCATCGTCTTAATCATACACTCGATTTAATTATATCATATGGAACCGATCCAACCGATATAGATATCATTCCACAAAGTGATGATGTCACTGACCACTACTTGGTAACTTGCATATTACGCACTGCTGTAATATGTCATGCTGCGCCACGTTATCGACCAGGTAGAACAATTCGTCCATCCACCATAGATCATTTCTCAAATAGCTTATCTGATCTGTCTCAGCTGCTGCCTGAACCCAAACAAACAGATGAATTAGATGAACTAACTAGCACTATGAGCACCATTCTCTCTAGAACATTGGATATTGTTGCACCCATTAGATTAAAAAAGGTCAGAGAAAAAAGTATAGCACCATGGTACAATAATACTACGTATGTTTTAAAGAGAGAAACCCGTAATTTAGAGCGTAAATGGAAAAAAAACTAATTTAGAGGTCTTTAGAATCGCGTGGAAAGACAGTATGTCACTTTATAAAAAGGCACTTAAAACGGCCAGGGCTGAGCACCTCAGCAAATTAATAGAAAACAACCGAAGTAATCCAAGGTTTTTATTTAATACCGTGGCAAGACTAACAAATAAACAGACGTCGTCTGAACAAAATACCTCGTTACAGTTTAGTAGTAATGATTTCATGAACTTCTTTACCGAGAAAATTGAAAGCATCAGAATCAAAATCGTAAACGTTCGATCTTTGCTCGCGCCTTATAATTCGGCTGCAATTATCACCCCGCAAGAACAATTACAATGCTTTACAACCATAGAACAAAAAGAGTTAAATAAACTTATCACTTCATCTAAAACAACAACATGTTTATTAGATCCTCTACCAACTGAACTACTGAAAGAAGTGTTACCTATAGTGGAAGAGCCTCTTCTCAATATTATTAACTCATCTTTATCTTTAGGTCATGTTCCAAGAACGTTCAAGCTGGCAGTTATAAAACCTCTTATTAAGAAACCACAATTAGATCCAAATAACCTAGCAAATTACAGACCCATTTCGAATCTTCCATTTATGTCAAAAATATTAGAAAAAGTTGTGTCCGCTCAACTCGGCTCTTTCTTGCAAGAAAACGACATCTATGAAAAGTTTCAGTCTGGATTCAGGCCACATCATAGCACTGAAACTGCGCTTGTTAGAATCACAAATGATTTACTTTTAGCTTCGGACCAAGGCTGTATCTCAGTACTAGTTTTACTTGATCTTAGTGCTGCGTTCGATACTATAGATCACACAATACTCTTAGATCGACTACAAAATTACACTGGTGTTCAAGGACAAGCATTAAGCTGGTTCAGGTCATACTTATCTGACCGCTACCATTTCGTCTACTTAAATGGAGAAAAATCGATTATAACTTCGGCAAACTATGGAGTGCCGCAGGGATCTGTGTTAGGCCCTTTATTATTCTCAGTATATATGCTGCCACTTGGTAATATTCTAAGGAAACATGGAATTAGTTTCCATTGTTATGCCGATGACACTCAAATATATATTTCATCACGGCCAGATGAATACGCTAAATTATCCAAATTGACAGATTGTGTTAAAGATATAAAAGATTGGATGACGCGTAATTTTCTTTTATTAAATCCAGACAAGACAGAGGTAATACTTATCGGTTCTAAAAACCGTCCACAAAACCTTTCACAGCACGACTTTAACATAGTAGCATGCCCTGTTACTTTATCCGCTACAGTAAAAGACCTGGGTGTTACATTAGACTGCAACCTGTCTTTTGAAAAGCATATTTCATATGTTACAAAAACTGCCCTTTTCCACCTTAGAAACATTGCTAAGCTACGTAATATGCTATCAGTCTCTGATGCAGAAAAGTTAGTTCATGCATTCATGACCTCGAGACTAGATTACTGTAAGGCTTTATTAGCTGGTTGTCCTGCATCTTCAATAAACAAGCTACAGTTAGTCCAAAATGCAGCCGCTAGAGTTCTTACTAGATCAAGAAAATATGATCATATAACACCGATTTTATCATCACTTCATTGGTTACCTATAAAGTTCCGTATTAAATACAAGGTATTGCTTTTGACTTATAAAGCTCTAAATGGTTTAGCTCCAGTCTATTTAACGGATCTTCTATCACCTTACAATCCATCGCGCTCTTTAAGATCACTAGATTCAAGGCTTCTGGTCATTCCTAGGATATCCAGATCCACCAAAGGAGGCAGAGCATTTTCACATTTAGCTCCGAAGCTCTGGAATAGCCTTCCTGATATTGTTCGTAGCTCAGACTCGCTCTCCCAGTTTAAAACTAGACTGAAGGTTCTCTGAAGGTTCTGGGTTCTCCCAAGGTTATTTTTTCTCCATTGGGTCATCTGATGGGGTGTTAGGACACCATTAGGTCACTGGATGGAGTTTTTCGGTTCCTTGCCACTGTTGCCTTTGGCTTGCTCAGTTGGGGATATTCAAATTAATTAACCAATCATACCATTGATCAGCTCTACCAAACATGGATGTTTTTTTTCCAGTAATAAACAAACATTGTTAAGTTGTTTTGATTGATACTGTGAAGCAGCTTTCATACAATCTGTATTGTGAAAAGCGCTATATAAATATATTTGACTTGACTTATTTGACTTGACATCGGTGGTCTCATATATAAACATTCAGGGGGGTCTGCGATCGCGCCCTTATACAAGCTGGCTCACCAGATCCTCCTGTGGGCCCATGGGAGGTTGCTCTCTCTGAAGGCAATTTACATCCCTGGGTATTTAAATCAGAGATCAGACATCCTGTCGAGGCAGGGGCCAAGGCCCGGGGAAACGAGACTCCACCCTGAGGTGGTGGAGATCCTATGAGAGAACTTCTGTCAAGCCAAGGTCGACCTGTTTGCATCCCAAGAGACGACACATTGTCCACTGTGGTTCTCACTCAGCCATCCAGCCCCTATGGGGTTGGGCGCTATGGTACAGATGTGGCCGAGGTCACATCTGTATGCTTTTCCCCCAATTGCCCTGCTCCCAGGAGTTCTGCAGAGAGTTCACCGGGACAGGGCCCGTCTTCTGCTAGTAGCCCCGTTCTGACCGACCCGAGTATGGTTCCCGGACCTAGTGTCTCTCCTTGATGGCTCTCCTCTGGAGATTCCGATCAGGAGGGACCTACTCTCACAGGCGAGTGGGTTGATCCTTCACCCCCGCCCAGAATTGTGGAGACTGTGGGTTTGGCCTCTGATGGGTCCCGGCTCATAAGTTCAAGTCTCTCAACTGAGGTTGTTGAGACCATCCTCCACTCCAGAGCTCCGTCCACAAGGAAAATGTATGCCTTGAAGTGATTCACTTCGTTGTGTGGAAAGCACCAGCTGACCTGGTTAACCTGTTAAGCTGCAACACCACTTTTGAAAAATCCCCAGAAATGGCATACCCAAACTAAAACAGATACAGTTCATGAACCCTTTGTACTTAAAGCATAAGTATGATCTCATTTGAAAGCTGACACCTGGTAGTTTATTGTAAATGTAGAATTAATTATTGTCATAATGAAAAAATAGTTATAAATAGCTTCAAAGTTTTGTAAAGTTATTAGAAATTTATTTTTATGAAATATCTTCATAAAATAATATTGAAGTTGGCATTGTATCAATCTATGAATGCACTGCAGCTGAAGCCACATGTCTTTTTTATTGATTGATTGATTTATTAGACAGTAGAAATAAAAATAAATGCATAACAAGATGCCATTACAATGACACTACACATTTATCAGAACTGTCAAGGAGAATGTTTTTCAAGATCATGTCATATGACTTTATTTTGATTAGACTCTAAAATGCAAACTGATGTTTATTGTCATGTTCTAAGCATCTATTCAGTCTATTGTCTCTATTGTTTTGTGGTGCAAACGAGCCCCATTCAGTCTCCCCTGCACACATTCACACCTCTCCGAACTGTTTATGGCTCTAAATATGTTTTTCTTTTGTCTTCATTATAATTACTAACGACTGGCTATTCACACTGTTTCAATCCCTAATTTCTTTTTTCAAAGTTCTCACTTCACTCACGTCTTTATCTGCATGTTACAGCGATCTCTGGAAGCTTTGTATGTGTCAGGGAGTTCCCGGGATGTCACATGATTATGGCACTTCTTCATGTGTTCCATATATGGACTGCATGTGCACACGGCGCCCTCAGGCTGCCAGTATGGATTGAAAACACAGTACATCAGAGTATTCAGCGCTCATAATGATTACATCGGCCAATTTGGGTATAAATTCAATAAATATTATTCCTGTCTATATAAATCTGATGTAAACCTTTGAGAATCTATCTGTCAGGAACCAATCAGACACCACATCCTTCACCACACAGCGATCACTCTCCCCAGAATACTAATCACCTGCACCTGTTCACAATCAGTAACCCTCATCAACCCCTGCATAAAGACACTCACCACAGCCTCACTCACTGTCAAGCCTCCAACAGGAACAGACCATTTCCCGTTGTCCTGCTAAACCACTAAAGAAGTCCAGTTCCAGCCAAGTAAAGTATACTCACCTGTGAATCACTAACCTCTGCATTCCTGTTCCACTGCCTCCAGACATCCTGTTCGAGTCCTTGCTTCCTGAAACCCCGTCTGGATTCCCGTCCCTTTGAATCCTGGATCTTCCTGAGTCCTGGTGTTCACGCTGAGTTATCTCTCCCACGACGACATCTGTAATAGAAAAAACACGGATAAAGATCTGCCATCGCTTGACATAAAGTAACCTGAAGAGGATCTGCTCACCTGTACTCTGCCCCGCACGTAGTGATCCACCTCGTATCTGCACCAGCACTCTGAGAATACTCACCCTTGCACTTGTGTCACAATTAATAAAGTTGCGTTTGGATTCACTTACCTCTGTGCCCTTGCCTGTATCCTGACACTATCAATATTTCTCCAAATCTGCACATTTTTGAGCTAAAAGCCCTGAGGGACGTGGTTTTGTGAAGCGCTGTCATGACAACCTCACAGGAGTTTTTTTCTGAATGAGACCGGCTGACGCGCATAATTCATATTAAAGGTATCGACTCATTTTTTGATTACATTACTCCTGACACAAATTAAGACATAACTGTCACTATACGTTTCTCAGAATACAATAGTGGTCAAATACTGAAACTTAAGTCTTGTATCTTTTTAATGATGTATAGTTTGTCAAGGTAATAACTTTAAATCTGATAGTAACTTTGAACTATTTAAATAAACAAAAAAAACGCTTCAGTGCGCCGGCGCGCTGGCAACGGTTAACAGGTTAACTGCCCGGTGGGTGCAGTGCTGGAGTTCCTGCAGGAGCGCTTCTCCGCAGGGTTATCCCCTTCCACAGTTAAGGAGTACGTGGCGGCCTTAGCTGCTTACCACTCCCCTTTGAGTGGAGTATCTTTGGGGAAACACCCACTAATAACTTGTTTCCTTTGTGGCACTTTGAGGCTGAGGCCAGCAGTCCGCATGACCTGGGACTTGGCCGTTGTACTAGAAGGCCTCTCCCTAGCTCCGTTCGAGCCCATTGAGGAAGTTTCTGAGAAATAGCTCACTCTAAAGACTGTCTTTCTCCTCGCTGTTTCGTCTCTCAAGAGAATTGGAGACATTCAAGCACTTTCAGTATCTCCCTCGTGC
The DNA here is from genome assembly GCA_026230005.1 of Gila orcuttii. Classification (NCBI taxonomy): domain Eukaryota; kingdom Metazoa; phylum Chordata; class Actinopteri; order Cypriniformes; family Leuciscidae; genus Gila; species Gila orcuttii. The sequence continues at coordinate 9,396,656 of JAPDVR010000009.1, forward strand.
CTGGAATTTGCTCCTGGTGTGGTAAAGGTTTTTCTTCACCCTAAGACCAGGTTACGTTCCTAAGGTTCCTACTAACACTGTAAGACCTATAGTACTGCAGGCCTGCTGTCCTCCTCCGGATGTCAGACCAAGATAAACTTTATCTGCTCTGCCCAGTTAGGCACGGCTCATTTGTGGCGCTTTTCCACTGCATGGTACGGTACGGTACGGCTCGCTTCGGCTCGCTTTAAATGGCACCAGCTCTGTCGAGGTTCCAAGTGTACCGTACCGATACTAAAATGTGACGTGGAAGCACTGTAGATCACTGATTGGTCAGACAGACAGAATCGTCACTAGCGTCATTGTATTTGCGAGACATTAAACCCGCTAGATTTAAATAGCCAGTAACAGCCACCGCTGTAGCACCTGTTTTAAAACTACTTGCTTGACCTGCTTGAAGAAAAAAAACTTCCAAAAAAGAAATGGCTGAATCGTGGTCAGTGGACGAGAAGCGCAGACGTTCCTCTTGTTGGTTGTCGTGGAGCAGATAAACTATAACGATCATCAGTCATAATCCCACCCACTTTGAAGCGGTACTAACTGCAGTGGAAAAGCAACCGAGCTAAAGCGAACCGAGCCGTGCCGCACCGCGCCAAATCGTACCACGCAGTGGAAAAGCGAAGCGAGCTGAACCGTGCCGTGCCGAGCCGAACCGTACCGAGCCGTACCGAGCCGTACCATGCAGTGGAAAAGCGCCATAAGCAGGGGATGAGCAAGTGGGTGGTCGAGGCATCTCACTCGCTTATGAGTGGGCCAGTCAGCCTTCACCTTTGGCTGTACGCCCCACTCCACTAGGAGTATGGCTGTGTAGCGTTTCAGGGCTCAAAGGGGGAATTGTATAATCAATAATTAATAATTCACAATTACTAACTAATTATACGGGTTATGAGTTCTCAGTGAATCAACTACAGTTTATAAAATTATCCCTAACGGGAATATTTCGCCAATGTGTCTGTATGGACAATTCAATACAACGAATTATAATCAATTATCCATACAGGGAGGCAAAAATTGGATCAATTGTATTATCAATAATCAATCACAACGAATTATAATTAAATATTAATATGTCAATTGTCTAAAATAGATAAATTGTCAGGACAATCTCTAATGGGAATAATTTATCATCGAATCATCTGCTTGTCCAGCAAACGGATCATCCCATCTTTATCAAACCCCATGAAAGATTTTCCCTTTTATAGACTTTCAGTTTATTCCTCTGGCCACGAGTATTAACTTAACTATAAAAAATACTGTTTAAGTATCAACAACTTGTAAAGCGCGTAGCTTGGATCGGACATTAAAGGGACTTTATTATATGAGCAAACAGAATCAATAAATGAGTATATATGGTTTTAATAAAGAAAATACTACGTATATCGGTGACTACGATTACAGGGAATAAAATGTATATACAATACAATAAAACAATGAACAATGAAAGAGACTGAAAGTGAAAGGAAAAGGGAGAAGGAGGGGTTAGATCACGGAAGATCACAGAATGGCAAAATTACCTGGACAAAACCTTTGAGAGGTTCACGAAGGGACGTAGGAAGTAAGAGGAAGAGTATACTGGAAGAGACTATGAAGAAGCTGGTCAAGACTTTAAAGAGAGTTTGAGTTTCCGCCCTCAGGGGCGAACTGGCCAATCGACTTGGAGTTCTGTGAGCGGGAAAACTTTTCTTTGTCTTGTCGACGCATCTCATTTGCATACTTTACGACAGGCGTTAAAAGATGCATTTCTTAAGCAGAAAGCTGTTGCACATAGAATAATACATTTTACTATATTCTCCTGTACGTGACCAACTCAGTTCGGTCAAGTGGATCACAACGGTATCAGACAAGTCATACACACATAATAGGAATACAAAGATATATCTAATGCATAATTACAAGCACTTTATAGTTCATTTAATACTATGATAAAATCATGGTTATCTCAATATAACGTGGGCAAACAGGCAAGCATAAAAACATATCGAATACATCTTGGTAAAGTCTTATATGAGGAAATTAATGAAAGTCCTTGGATATGTGTGTGTGCTTGGGTGCGGAGTGTGTGTGTGCGTGTGTCGTGGCGGAGAGGGCCCGATGATCACTGGATCACTGATACGATGATCTCTGGAGAATCTCGCTGGTCGTAAAAGGGTCAAAACACAATCTTATCCCACACTTTTTGGCTCTGAGCTGGTTAATTATTAGAGTCACAGTTTGCGAGTTTAAGGAAACTTAGCAAAAATGTGTTCATTAACCACGATGATTCAGCTTACGCATACGCTACAGCTGCTTCCGAAGCATTACTGTCAGGAGTTTCCCTCCAAGAGGGAACAAGATGCTGCGTCACCCTACCATACTCCTGGCATGCCCTTGATCGACTCGCTCCTGGTTGATGACGTCACATAACGTTTCGTCACATGACGTTCCGTCACGCATTAGACTGATTTCATACATGCTTCATGATGCATTCACGCAGAGGCGTTCCCACAGCGTTTTGACGCAGCGCCTCGTTCTCCCTTCAGGGAACTAGGGTTACATACGTAACCGAGACGTCTTTTTCTCGCGTGATAAGTCATTACAAAAATCATGGCAAGGTTTAAGTATGTCGCAGCCACCGCACTAGCCATTATTTTTAATGGAAGGAGACGCAGGCGTGTTATCTAAGCATGAATGGCAAGGAAAGACCCTTATACTTGGAGCGGCACATATGAGGTGTTTCTTCCTCCTTCTGCTTCAACGTCTTTTTTTATGGCATTTCTTTGTTGTTTAGAATCCAGTATTCCTGTGATACTTTTGTCTTCTATGAGTGTAATAAAGAACTTCTGTCCAAACATCTCGTCTTCTGTCCAAACATACCACGTCTTCTTTAAAGAATGATCGACTGTTACGTACACCAGATGACCTGTAAATGCGAAAAAATTTCCATTGCAGTTTTGTGATATATTCGTTTTTCAAATTGCCTGAAAAAACACCTCATGCGAGCGTAAAAACCTTTTTGCGATATATGGGAGTTTTTTGAGAAATTAATGTGTCTATTGTATTTTCAATTTTCAATTTCAAATTGCGCAATTTGAAGGGTGATGGAAACACAGCTAGTGTTGATGAATTACCTTCGAAAAGAGCGAGAGTGAACCTGCTGTGTATTCGCGCAAATCGAGTGCAATCAGTATGGCAATTGTATGGCAATCCACTGTCTCCTCAAAAGAGTTAGTTTGCAAGCAGCAGAAAGTCGCCTTCATGTGACACACATACAGTAAAGCAAGCTGAACAAGTTTATTGACAGGTTTATATATAGCTATCTGAAGGGTAGCTCTATCGCCCCCTTGATTACTGTGGTTTGTTACCATCACAATAATGCTAGAAACAGGACAGCATAATTTTAATGAGTATGTTTCAGGCCTTAGAGGTACCTTTTTTAAATAAATATGTTCTAAGGATACTCAATAGCTAATTTAATTGAGCCAAGTGGCTAGAATAATCAACCAAAGGCAGTAATGTTTACACTCTTTGAATAGAAGACCATAGTTAACCCCAGAAATTTCCATCTGAGCATGTCGATAATAAACAGGACAGGGTTTCACTTGCTTTAGAATTCTCTCTTTGGCCATTAACACTACAAGTAACAGCAATGAGTTATTCAAGAATGAGTCACACATTTTATTTGTTTCTGTAAATATGAACCTTTTTGCTTTGACTCACTTTTATGAGTACCAACTGTACAGACATCTCCTTCACATTTATTTATACATGTCTGTTAAGTTGCTGTGGACCTGAAACAGTCAGTTGAGGGTGAAATTGCACTTGTGTTACCTGTTATTTTTCAGCTCTAATAAACATCAGCAGTCTTGTGTGTTGTGTGTTTATTATGATTTATTACACACACTTTGGGAAGCTTGTCCGGAAAATTTACCTATACAACAAGACACTGTTTATTATTTAATTTATTTCATCCTTACACATTATGTCTGTCTAATGGGACAGTGAAATTACATTTCATGCCGCAATTCCAAATGTGGTTTATGGTTTCCCATTGGTTCTTTTCAGAGCCCAATGGACTGTGAATTCATGATTTCATCCGTTTTGCTTTTTTGTTTGCTTTTTTTGCTCCTCAAACACATAACTCTATGTAGGACAAATGTAAATGCCTGGGGATATAGATACTTATAAATACTTTACATGGATTCCATATTAACATGGTTATTAAAACAACCTTGGGTTCCAGAAGACACTAAAAAAATATTTCTGTATATTGACTTGGGGCTTACTCACATAAACTATTTCATCACACAGTATGGTAGATAAATCATTTAATACAAAAGCTTGACTTTGTCATCATACAGTGATAATCGCTTTCATGTTAATCTGGGTTTATATTTTAATCAGCCACAACAAAAGAGGAGTGACAAGACATTTTGTCACACACTTGGTTTCTATTTCTGTGACATAATTTTGGTTACGCCCACTATGAAATCTCATTGGTCCCCATAGCTGTGTAATAATGGGGCATTCACGGCATACTGGAATTACCATAATTACGTGATTCCGAATTGTAAAAAGTGCTCATGTTCTTGCAAAATTCTTAATTCCAAGAAGAAAAAATCTCAGACTTGTCATGTCGAATTACAGTGATTCTGACATGATGGGAATACAACAATAACATCAGACATGTTTGATTATTTTGTTATTTTGCGCTGCATTTTTTCTTCCAGTGTTCTAAAGATATTAGAACATTTTACAGAAGCAACAATAGATTTTATGCCTCGTAGTCTTGGTGCTGTTGGAATCTGTACCACGGCCTCTTATCCATCATGATGTTATGACGCATATTTTTCTTTTGTGATTCGGAAAGGATCTGGGTGAACCCTTTGGCTCACGACATTTTAACAAAGACCGCCAAGAAGAAGTCTCACCAGCCATGACCGTGGCTTGTGAACAAAGAATCTAATTTTTGTTTTTGTAAAACTTCACATCATCCTTCCTGTGTGGTGCCTGGATGGGTCTGCAAAAATTTCAGACTGCGTCAAACAAAAATGCTGATTTTCAACAAACACATCACTGCTAGCTTACTACAAATTGCAGTTTCTTTCAACATCGCTTATTGTTTACCATTTAGGCACGATTGTGCACCATTTCATGACTATTATTTAGACCCTCTGCAACAGAATCGATTTGTTGGTACAAATATTAAGCTAAAATCACCACTGACTGTTTGATTTAAAGTAACGAGTTTAGTCTGAGCATTAGGGGTTGATGCCGTTTTCCTGGATCGATCCCAAATGCCCTCCGTTCCCATTATGAACAGTCTCTGTGCCAGCACACACAACATTAACCAGACACACCAGAGCAACACTGACAAATGCCAGTTACCACAAGAACTGTTCTACAACAAGAGCTTTGTATTTGATTGCCAGAGGCAGCCTGTTCAACTCCTGGGAAATGTTTTTTTTTTCTTTCTCATTTTTATGTCTGCTCTTTTACAGCTTTTACTTTCACTCCAGTGTTTCTAGTTCTTGAGGGTTTTTGCTCTGAAATGTTCTGATTCCCCTGAATTAAATTTGAGTACATTACGAGGCACTGTTGAGAAGCGCAGTTAATGATGCTATCGAAGTTATATTTCCCTCCTAAGTTTGTGAATGCATGTAACATACAGTATTTAATATCTGGGTAGAAAAGTGACCATCTGGATTTCATTTTAATGTGTCCCATTACATCACAATTCAGCTCGAGGTTGGATGAATCAAAAGTTTCCTCTAATAAGAATCACTTGTTAGAGCAAAAAAGTAAAAGTGTAAAAAAAAAGTTAAGCATTACTTGACACACACATACCCAATGCAAAGACACCCACTTGCTTTCCCTGATAGCTACAAATTTGTCTAATTGGACATATTAAGATTAAATGTTTGAACTTAGACGGAAAGAAAACAAGTCTCATTATAGAATCTAGGGCATTGATTATGATCCAAGTAAATTCAACCTTCAAGTAACACCTTGAGGTTTGTAAGTTCATAGTCAATGGACTGCAGGCAACACACCTCACCAAACTGCACTTACCATGGGCCGAGCAGACAGTTCAGCCACAGAATGAGTGAGAAGACATTCACAGAGCCCCTGAATTCTAAGTTGAACAACTTTAAACCTGAGATGAAATCTTAAATATGTTGCACTCATTGCACATGATACTTAGAAACACTGAGACTTTCAAAGATATCCGTCAGAATCTGTATATAGACCAGCGAGACAAAGTCTATCTCAGACTGACTGACAAATTTCATTTAATATGTTGCTATGGACGAGGGGTTGCATTTTAATGCTCTGCCATAACGCTTTAATCTGGACATCGCCTACTCACTGATCATGGCCTATAGAGGGCGCAACATGATAAGAAATCTTTGAAGTCAACTTTTACACTCCTATGGACCGTAAAACAGGGATAGACCAAGCGTGGCGCACAAACCCTGAAAAGTGAAGCCAAAGCGTCTCGATTGCCCCCCGGTGGCCGGTCCTAGTATAGCTCATAAACCCCGCCTCCCCATGTTATTCAATGGGACGTGAGACCAACTAAACAATTAAATTACACTTCACATACCTTTTTTCCAAAGATAGTTTCTGTCATTTACTGCAGTTTTCATCACGCTGATGTAATTTCAAGTGTTTTTAAAATAAGTTTGTTTTTAGTTAGTTATTTGATGCTATAAAAACGGCACTGTGGCGTCATGATTGACAGCTGTGATTGACAGGTTCTCTGAGCAAAGTAGTCACTGAAGCAACAACAGACTTTTTTCGGGATTTTTGGAGGACTGAGGAGATTGGAGCTTTAAATTGAATATCTAAATTTCTATAATTAACTATTTCACACCGACATAATGGTTTGTTCTGCAGCAGAGGCGCGTGCTTACGATTGATTCAGCGAGAGTGAGGGCGGGACCAGAGCGGGACGTTGATTTCGCGGCTTTACTTCCTGCTCAGTACTGCGCATGTCTGGTCCCAAAATCGCAACTGCGCAGACTCAAGTCCCAAGATGTCAGCGCCATATCGGGACAATGGCGGCTTCACTTCTCACCAATGGAAGAGAACGAAGGGGCGTCATCCATCTTTTTTTACAGTCTATGGGATAGACTTATGCATATTCAATGATAAGGATATTGTTCAAATAAATATAGTGACTTCTGTTGCCACTTTTTGTAATGTATATTGATTTTGTCTAAAACAGTTGTGATCATCTATGTTCCTGGAGCCCTGCAGCAAATTAATTATGATTTCATAAATCTCCCTTAATTATAACCATTAATTAATTTGGGATAATTAATCAGCATGTAATTCCATTAATTAATTAATTAATCAATCAATTACTTAACTAATCAATTAATTAATTAATTAAATGCTACTAAATAAATATCATAAATCAGTGATAAAGGATAGTGAAGCAACCCAAAACATCAAAATGAATGTAAATTCATATTTAAATTAAAAGTAATGAAAAATGTCCTCAAACCCAAATATTAATGAGAAATGTAGAGAAAACAGAAATGTATTAATACTAACATGAACTTCTATCTGGTACCTTTTTGATTTTTTTTTTTAAATCAAAAAGATCAAGTCACAATTGCAGAAAAAGTCAATCACATTCTTAATGTATGTTTTTGTCATGTTTTTCAGTTAATGTAAGTGCGTTTTGTTTCACTGCAATTCTTTTCACTTGTTTTAAGTGTAAACAAGCTGAAAACAAGTTTGATTTTATTAAATCCGTCTGAGGGGGTAAAACTGGGAGATGTTTGGTTATGTTGTTCTCCCATGATTTGGTGACTTAATTAGTTGCTTAACTGCAGAATAGAGCATTGATTTGAGAAATAAATAAAGTGGTTTTATGAATATCAAGCTGGTTTGAAATAACATAGTATCCAGCACTGCAATCTAATTCATATAAAGTGAACACTCTTAATAATTGAACACATTAAACCAATCATAACATTGCATTAAACAAAGCAAACATCCAGGAATGTATGTATGTATGTATGTATATATATATATATATATATATATATATATATATATATATATATATATATATATATATATATATATATGTATATACATTTTTTTTTTTTTTTAAATTTTAACTGCATATTCATATCCATAGATATAAACACTGCAGTCTGAATCCAAAGTTGGATTGAATATTTTCAGACTGATGATAATATCTGTGTATGTAAAGCTAATCAAGTTGACAAGCACGTGTTCAGGGCCATCGCTAGCGGGGCGAAAGTAGTGATGATTCCAGATTTCAACCAAGGCGGCCCACAAATGGCCCTGCACATTACATACATCATAGGACATTATTCAGGTGGCAGTCAGCAGTGATGTGTAGGTACTATATCATCCGACGTTGTATCACTAGTTACAGGTAACTGTGGTTGAATTCGGTACTTAAGCACCAGGGGATTATCACAGTGCCAGATAGATAGGTCGAGATCATATACCAAAAAAATCATGTAGTGACGTAGGTTGAGCCTTAAGGATAATTGTCACATTAGCTCAGAATTCAGTCTTGGTACATGACCAGTAAAACGGGGGTGCGGGTTGGTCTTAAATGTCTTAAACCCTTTAAATAGCTACAAATAGGATTATGAACTATTATGAACTATTAACAGACACATAATACACCTGATATCAGGAACTCCTAGTGATTCTATTTGGTCAATGTCTGAATACAGTGGAATAAGACAAACAACTGATGATGATGTCTGGTGGGGTTTAACCGCAAAATGTTGTTCCAGCCCTGGAGAGGCCTGAGGTGGATCAAGCCCAGTGTAATTACAGATGTGGAGGCAGTCAGCATCCCTAAAAGTTGAGGTAATATGCTGTATGGTAGCCTTGTTCCCAGCTGGAAACGAGCGAGGAACTGTAGGATCTTGTTTGTGAAAGGGTTGCATATATAGCAAGAGACTGGAATCAGACAACTCTTTGTCACATTTACAGTGAGACTCAGCATTCACACATATTCTGAAGCAATCTGATGTTGTAGACAGGTTTCTGTCTTCTTGGGGCACATAGCCAGTCTTCCAAATAAGGCTGGATTTGCATTCCGCTAAACCATTCCTCTAAACTCTGTCCTGGAGGGCCACTGTCCTACAGAGTTTAGCTCCAACTTGCCTCAACAAGACCTTGATTAGCCGGTTCAGGGGTGTTTAATTGGAGCTGGAGCTGAACTCTGCAGGACAGTGGCCCTCCAGGAGCAGCATTGGACACCCCTAATATAATGAATGAATGGAGGATGGAGCAGGCTTCACTCAATAATTACACTTAAATTTATTTTAAGAGTGCTGGCCTAATAAGTAGAGTTCATATATGGAAAAAAGAGGCCGCACTTTGCATAGACAGTTTATTTTACACAAACACGTTTTGGCGTGTGCCTTCTTCAGTGTGCAAAGAATCATACTTTACTCAAACTTATATACCCACACCAGTTGACACCCATAATCACATCAACCAATAATTTTAAAATGATGCACATGTTACCAATGTTTCAATGAGTCCATTAATGAAAGACAAAGACACATATTTGATACAGCATAATACTCGTAATATGTTTACAGGAAACAGCTTAAAGACAGGTCCTCATTCATTCCTGTCACGGTGTGGGTTTTGTGTCTTGTTCCTTGTTCTTGTCGGTCATGTGATTCCCTGTTTGCCATGTGTCTTGTTAATTGTCTGATCATTGTTCCCATGTGTTTCTGATTAGCCACGCCCCCTTGTTATCTTGTTTAGCTTGTTTGCCTGTCTATTTATACCTCTGTGTTTCAGTTGTGGTTTGTCGGTCGTTGTTGTTGCTTCAGTGTTCCTGTTCTGAGTTCCGTGTGCCGTTGTTTCACCTGTTATTTTATTAAATGAACTGCATTTGGATTCTCTCTCTGCTTCGTCCTTGCTGCATCATCACAGAACGACCGACCAACTATGAATCCAGCAGCATTTAAGGGGAATCTCCAGCCAAGTAGGCGACGCCTGATCCTTATTCCCAAGATGGCCGCCGCCAAGCCGGTGTCTCCGGACAAGATGGCCACTGCCGAGCCAGTGTCTATGGACAAGATGGCCGCCGCCGAGCCAGTGTCTATGGACAAGATGGCCGCCGCCGAGACCGACCTGCCGGAGCTTATTCCTGCCGAGCCTTCGCTTCACGTCAGTCCCGCTGAGCCAGTGTTTCTGGACAAGATGGCCGCCGCCGAGCCAGTGTCTCCAGACAAGATGGCCGCCGCCGAGACTGACATGCCGGAGCTTATTCCTGAGCTTCACGTCAGCCACGTCCAGCCAGAGCTTCACGTCAGCCACGTCCAGCCAGAGCTTCACGTCAGCCACGTCCAGCCAGAGCTTCACGTCAGCCACGACATGCCTGAGCTTCACGTCAGTCCAACCAAACCTGAGACTGTCCAAGTCACGTCTGCCGATCCAGAGACTGTCCAAGTCACGTCTGCCGATCCAGAGACTGTCCAAGTCACGCCTGCCGATCCAGAGACTGTCCAAGTCACGCCTGCCGATCCAGAGACTGTCCAAGTCACGCCTGCCGATCCAGAGACTGTCCAAGTCACGCCTGCCGATCCAGAGACTGTCCAAGTCACGCCTGCCGATCCAGAGACTGTCCAAGTCACGCCTGCCGATCCAGAGACTGTCCAAGTCACGCCTGCCGATCCAGAGACTGTCCAAGTCACGCCTGCCGATCCAGAGACTGTCCAAGTCACGCCTGCCGATCCAGAGACTGTCCAAGTCACGCCTGCCGATCCAGAGACTGTCCAAGTCACGCCTGCCGATCCAGAGACTGTCCAAGTCACGCCTGCCGATCCAGAGACTGTCCACGTCACTTCTGCCCAGTCAGAGACTGTCCACGTCACTTCTGCTGATCCAGAGACGGTTCACGTCACGTCTGCCCCCTTGTTATCTTGTTTAGCTTGTTTGCCTGTCTATTTATACCTCTGTGTTTCAGTTGTGGTTTGTCGGTCGTTGTTGTTGCTTCAGTGTTCCTGTCCTGAGTTCCGTGTTCCGTTGTTTTACCTGTTATTTTATTAAATGAACTGCATTTGGATTCTCTCTCTGCTTCGTCCTTGCTGCATCATCACAATTCCATTGGGAATACATGTGTTTAAATAAATGTACCAAGCCTCCCTTTGAAGGAGGCGGTTCTCACGGTCTCCCCCTCTTGAAGCCCGACCGACACACTCCAGACCCATAAATTTGAGCATATTGGCATTATGTCCCTCAGAGTTAAAATGTCTTGCGACCGATGATTTCTCATCATTCTTTCTAATAGCACACTTATGCTCAAAAATTCGGGTCTTCAGTTGTCGCTTCGTTTTGCCCACATAAAAGAGCCCACAGGGACACGTCAGTAAATAAACAATAAAGGTGGAAAGACATGTAATTCTGCCCTTAACTTTATAAGTTCTGCCTGTTTTGGGATGTGTCAACATATTGTCTGTCAGCATAAAATTACCTGCCGCACAGTTCAAGCTCTTAAAATTACCGTGAGGAATTTTGAAGGGGAAAGACGACTGGGGATGCGCAGGAAGGTGCGAGCGCACTAATCGATCTCTCAGGCTAGGTGCTCGTTTATAGCAAGTACGTGGTAGATCTTGGAACGTATGTCCTATGTGAGGGTCGCTACTTAGAATGTGCCAATGACGTTGCACGATGTTCTTTAAACTCTTTGAGATATGACCATAAGTCGATACAAAGGTAACTGAAGTGTTGTTTGATTTTACCTGATCAGTACGTTTGGTCATCAAGTCAGCACGCTGTAAACTGCGCACTGACTTGATGACTTGACCTTCATGGTAGCATACTCTCCCAATACTGGAGGAATAAACGCATACCCAGAGGATTACGCATTATGAAGGAACCAACACTGGGCCGTGATGATCCGGAGTTTTGCAAGAAATGGTACGATATCCTTAATAAGTGTTCTCTCGATTTGATGTTGTTAATAGTCGACAATCAAAACAAGAAACTTGCTACAATCAAACAAGAGATTACAGATCTAGAGGCGCAGCTGACGACAAAATTCTCTTCGACGCAACTTAAAGAACTTCTACAGAAATGTGACGCGCAGATAAGTGCATACAAAACGGAGACGCAACATAAAAAAATGGAGAAGTATCGCAGAGACATTATGGATTATCGCAACAACAATGTCTACCCTTGGCTTCGGGAAAACTACGGGCTGGGAGGCAGGCCAAAACAAAGACAAAGACAACGCAATGCCGTGAGTAGTGCCTCATCTGGAGACTTGAGCACTGACACCGACTCGTCTTCCACTAGACGTTTTTTACGCTTCAACACCGGACCTCCTCCAGGCTCTTTCCGAGGGACGTAGGGCGGTACCACAAAACGCGGAGGGGAGGAAGAAGCGCAAGAGGGCAGAGATAACCGACAGTGTCATCAATATCTCAACTAAACAGCTAAGTCAAGACCAACTCTCTGTCTAATCTAAAGGTCTTTCATTTGTACCCGTAAAGGGAAATGACCCTTTTGTGACTAAAATAGAAATGTTTAAGTTCTTTAGGTCTATTCGTCTCAAGGCTTTCTATTCAAAAGGGATTGTAAGACAATATATGAATACGAATATTTCTCCTGAGCAAACTTCTCCCCCTGTATCTGAAAAGACTCTGTTTAAACCTAAGAGTACTTTTCTCCCTCTCATGAACAATTCATCAGTGGAAACATTCTGCCGGCTGGTAGAGCAAGACGTGTTTTCCTGTTTTAAGCCTGATGACTATTTTATTAGACACAATTTGTTGTCTTCCGAGAAAGAAGCATTATATACATTGATGGCTGATGATGATATAATTATTAAACCTGCAGACAAGGGAGGCTCTATTGTTGTTCAGGACAGGTCTGCTTATGTACAAGAAATAGAGAGACAACTTGGTGATGTTAACTTTATGCTCGCTTACAATGTGATCCCACTATGAAGTTTAGTGAAGAGATAAAAACTATATTGAAGAGGGCTGTATCTAACGCAATAATTAATGAAAAAGAATACGGGTTTCTGTTACAAACTAACCCATTGAGACCAGTGCTTTATACGTTGCCAAAAATTCATAAAAGGCTGGACAATCCGCCTGGCCGTCCAATTGTTTCTGGGAATCAATCCGTAACTGAGCCGCTGTCTAAATTTGTTGACCATCACATAAAGGGTTTAGTGTATGACTTGCCTTCTTTTAAAAGATACCACTGACTTCCTGACGAAATTGTCATGTATTGGGGAGATGTGTACAACTGATCTATTGTGCTCTATGGATGTGACCAGCTTATATACTAATATCCCGCCTGATGCAGTGTAAGTGGCCTTAGAGTATTACTTGCAGATAAATCGAGTTCCACATAGAGTTTTTGTTGTCATTGGCTAATGAAGTTCTTACAAAAAATTACTTTATGTTTCAAAATAATTTTTTTCTACAAACTCAAGGCACTGCCATGGGTTCACCCATGGCGCCTAATTATGCCAATCTCTTTATGGGCAAATTTGAACAGGATTTTATCTACAACTCTAATCCTTTTAATCAGTACCTGAAAGTGTGGTATAGATATATAGACGACATATTCTTTGTATGGTCGGGCCCGGAACACGAACTAAGTGTTTTCCATGATTATGTAAATTCTAGATCGCCTTCGATTAAATTTACACTAACCTATGATTGCAAGACTCTGCCTTTTTTGGATGTTCTAGTGAAAAAGTTAGACAACACGATACACACTGAAATTTATCGAAAAGAGACGGATCGTAACTCTTTTTTACACCACCAGAGTTTCCATCCACCCTCTCTTAAACGTAGTCTACCTTATAGTCAACTGCTTAGAGTGCGCCGCATTTGTAGTTATGATGAGGATTTTGAGCGACAAGCGGGGGAGTTGTGCCAAAGATTCATTGATGGGGTTATACACACAATTTAGTGCGTGACTGTGTAGAGCGCGCGCGCAGTTTACAGCGCGCTGACTTGATGACCAAACGTACTGATCAGGTAAAATCAAACAACACTCCAGTTACCTTTGTATCGACTTATGGTCATATCTCAAAGAGTTTAAAGAACATTGTGCAACGTCATTGGCACATTCTAAGTAGCGACCCTCACATAGGACATACGTTCCAAGATCTACCACGTACTTGCTATAAACGAGCACCTAGCCTGAGAGATCGATTAGTGCGCTCGCACCTTCCTGCGCATCCCCAGTCGTCTTTCCCCTTCAAAATTCCTCATGGTAATTTTAAGAGCTTGAACTGTGCGGCATGTAATTTTATGCTGACAGACAATATGTTGCGTATATGGCAAAACGAAGCGACAACTGAAGACCCAAATTTTTGAGCATAAGTGTGCTATTAGAAAGAATGATGAGAAATCATCGGTCGCAAGACATTTTAACTCTGAGGGACATAATGCCAATATGCTCAAATTTATGGGTCTGGAGTGTGTCGGTCGGGCTTCAAGAGGGGGAGACCGTGAGAACCGCCTTCTTCAAAGGGAGGCTTGGTACATTTTTAATTTAAACACATGTATCCCCAATGGAATGAATGAGGACCTGTCTTTAAGCTGTTTCCTGTAAACATATTACGAGTATTATGCTGTATCAAATATGTGTCTTTGTCTTTCATTAATGGACTCATTGAAACAGTGGTAACATGTGCATCATTTTAAAATTATTGGTTGATGTGATTATGGGTGTCAACTGGTGTCGGTATATATGATTGGGTAAAGTATGATTCTTTGCACACTGAAGAAGGCACACGCCGAAACGCGTTTGTGTAAAATAAACTGTCTATGCAAAGTGCGGCCTCTTTTTTCCATATATGAACACCCCTAATATAAACCATAGAGGATGCAGAGCTGCAGTTGAACACCTTGTGTAGATTCCCTGTGATGAGGTACAATTGGAACATGAAAGTAAGCATCCTTCAAATCAATGGCTGTAAACTAATCTTCTGTCATGCCAGACAGAAGAACATCAGCTGCATGTAACATTTATTTATTTACCTTTATTTTAACAGGAAGTCTCATTGAGATTAAAATTTATTTTACAAGAAAGACCTGGCCAAGGTAGCAGCCATACAGTCAGCTGCACTTGACAGTGCAGAAATTAAATGAAGAATAACTGCCTATTTCTGTCAGGTGAGAAAATTAATGAGACTGAATGCTAATACCAAAAGTGCCCTTTCACATTGGTTTAAGCTGATTGCTACCAATACCATTTGACATTAAAGCTGTAGATGAGTACAGGATTTGAGAGTCCCATTGTTTGGATGGGAACAATTATCAAACTTGGGTCTGTTCCTCACTACAATCTGTGCAGTACCATATATGCAAAGGACTAAACAGTAACACTTTATTTTACAGTGTAATTGTTACATATGTTACATGTAGTTACTGTAGGCCTAGTAATAACTATAAATTATGCATTATTAAATTAAACTAACCCTAGACCAAACCTAACTTTATATACATGTAGTTACTTAATATTACTTAGTACTTAAATGTATTATTACAGTATAACAAAGACACCTTAAAATAAAGTGTAACCGACTAAACTATTGTGGTCATAATGCTCAGAAATATAAAAACGGATTATTTGTGTACCTTGAAAGACTCGAAATCTATACTCGCCCAGAAGAGACCTACAGATTTTAAATGTGTCTTTAAATGCATCCTGCATTTAATACACTGAGACTGTGGTCATTATAAAGCACTTCTAAACTTCTAATATAACCTAAGGATATTGAACTTTGTCAGAAATGCTCCTAAACCAAGCATATTTAGAGCAGCCTTGCATCTCTGTGCCAGCAGTTTGATCTCTACTGTCTGAGCTTCAAGATTACTTGTGCCATGTGATTGTTTCACAGAATGGGCTTTATGTTGTTTTCCTGGCTCAGCCTGTGGAATAAGCGATCCAAGGAGGTTCTGTGCCTGTTTTCTTGAAAAAGATGCATTTTCAGGGGAAAAGCCTGGAGTGCCAGTCCACATAGAGATGATCTGTGATGTTAAAACCACATATGACAAAATCAAGTTGTCAGGATTAGACTGTGATTGGACGTATTTGTCAAAAAAATTCAGGATCTGTGGAGGTCAGTGTGAAGTGAGGATTTGTGGGGCAGATCTCTCATGTTCAATGGGAGATCCTTGTGTGACCCCAGTAAGAGGACGGCAATGTTAAGTAGAGCCCTCCCGTGGTCCTTTCTGGCTGGTGCAGCTTTTTTGGATTATAATATCTTTTCACAAACTGTAACTTTATTACAGACGCTGCTATAATCATTCAGAAGAGCTATTTATTCCTTTCAGTGTGATGTACTTGATTTTTAACCACTATTGCTCATAATCTGAAGGAACCCCGAGTATTAAACTTCAGCATGTTATTTTTCTGATATGAATATGAATGATTCCTCAACTTAAGCGTCGTGTTAAGCAGAGTTGTGCTATTATTTTGCTTAGCCAGAATTCTATAAGAGGGACCAGACTATAATAGAGACACCCAGAACACCCTAGAACTGCATTTCAATGCCCTGGCAAGCCTTAGATCTTTGAGTTCAGCTCATGAAAAATGGGGGCAAAAATTAAAGTGTTGCGTTTATAATTTTGTTCAGTATAAGTTTAAATGACTTAAACATCCAGGTTGATTGTACTCAAAAATGTAAGGTGACAACGAGACTCGGAGTAGCTCAAAAAAGTGTTTATTAGAATGATGGCAAGATTTGACCAAATAACAATTAAATGAAAATACGGTTCCACAATAATATCAACTAATAGGGTAAAATAAATGGAAAGGAACATGGTGACAATAGCAGAAAAGGGCAAATCAAACAACCACGAATGACAGGCGTGCAAATAGAAATAAAAAAGTGCTCCAAAAAATGATTTAAAACACAAATCAGCGCAACATCCAAAAAATTATTTAAAACACAAAACACAAAACACAAGTCTTTTTACATTTCTCTGCAGGTGTTTAATGTTAGAGTACCAGCTGAAGTGGCATGGGCCTCGAGGCACGTCACATGCTAAACCACCATGGTTAGCATTGATGAGTTTTGCAAAGACAAACACCACTCGCAAATTCTTCAACAAAAGAGCTTTTGTTCAGTTCTACCTTCAAAACCTTTAAAAAAAAAAAAAAAAAAAAAAAAATCTGATCAAGTGAATACATTTCACTCTGCTTACACCAGGTTATGGAGAGGTAAAATACATACTTTCTCTTCATATATGAGTAATCCTGGAGAGATTATTGTGTCTTAGTGGTCAGAACTCTTTAAAAATATATATTTTTTGGCCAAATTTTCTGCCTTTCTTTTCCCTGTCCAGTTTCTTTCTCTCCTAGTGCTTCAGACTGATGCTCCCACCCCTGGCCTTTTGGCAAAACAGAAATGGACAAAAGTCTGATTTGGCCAGACAGAAAACAATCCGCTGCTCTTGCATGATAACAGCGTGAGTAAGAGAGAAGGCATTGACTGCATTGTGTCCAGCCAAGAGAATTATGTCAACAGCACAAAAGCTTATCTGCATCAGAAGTCTGGCCACGTGGCCGTTACAAGCGTCTGGACCTTGAGCCCAGGTACAGAACGCACGCTTCACATCAAAGCTGAGGTCAAGATGTCAGCACGCATTCTTTCCTTCTCTCCAGTTCAATTACGTTTTACAGAGCAACGCTGACAGTGCTCTGCTTATGTCATGGGAATGTGGAGAGACTTTCTGGGCCGACATGAGCTGTCAACGGACAAAACCTGCATACAGAGAAGAAGCTAATGCTGGCTATACCTGTCACACAGGATAAACTATAAAATCTATAACTCTACTTACTGATTCATGTTAGTGATTACATGAAATGGGTGGAAGGCCAGATATTAATTCTTTCGGCTTCCATGACTGAGTAGCCCTTTTTGAATATCAGTTGAATTATGACCTGTCATAGATGGTTTGAAACTAAAGGCAGATTTAATAAAGTTTGTTGTGTTCTACCTGTTGTGGTATGTTACAGAAAATGAGTGATAACATCTGCCCAGTGACTCAGAGATGTTTGATGAGCTGATACTCTGGCGTGGGATATTCAATGATGGTTTTG
This sequence comes from Gila orcuttii, assembly GCA_026230005.1. Lineage (NCBI taxonomy): Eukaryota > Metazoa > Chordata > Actinopteri > Cypriniformes > Leuciscidae > Gila > Gila orcuttii. The sequence goes on from JAPDVR010000009.1 coordinate 9,414,776, forward strand.
TAATAAGACCCTGACATAACACACCTGAAATCCTGTTTTATCACAGAGGTCTGGGCTCCATCAAATGCAGTTAATCTATTTGAGAAATGTCGCATTGATTCATGTGTAGCTGATCTTGTGTATTTTTACTTTTTTGAGTTTTTTCATCAAGCATCATACTAACTGCAAATAAATACTGTTGAATTCATCTTTATCCAAGTTAATCAGATTATATCATAATGTTCAAATAAAATGTTAGAAATATGGTATTTATTTGGCACAAACATCGGTCTAAAAGCTATTATCACGACACAATTTTCAAATACATGAAATTTCTTTCATTGACCTGAAGCGCCTCACCAAGTCTGTGTGCTGTTATCCATTTGTTCCAGGTAAAGCATTTATTGAATAAAAACCAGCAACATTTGTTTGGGTCCATGGAACAAGACCGTTGGTCAATTTTGAGTTTTTCTTTTTTTTTCCCAACCTATCACTTAAGCTGTGCTCTATAATAAAGCAGGGGCTAATAAATGTTTAAATAGCACAAAACTCTCTGACGTTCATTACTCTTCTTATGTGTCCTGTCTGGATAAAACTGGTTTTGAGTGAAGGTAAATTAAGAAAACACTGATGAAGTGATTGCCCCATTACTCAGAATGGATTGCATTTACCGGCACAATCGAAAGGAAACATGATAACACATAGAAAAAGTGCTAAATAAAATAAAGCCTTTCTGCCTCCAACTCCACAATGGCACTCCATCAACTATTTGCAGGCGATTTTCTACCATGTATTTATGAACTAATCCACATTATCTGATAGATAAATGGTTTGATTCTGTCATTCCTGGCATGGTGTAGGGATGCAATAAATGGAAGCTTAGTGAGAAAAAAAACGCAAGAGTGTTTTGCGAACTGTTAGAATGGAACAAATGTCCACATCACTCACAGTGCAGAGTCAGACTGCACCAATTCATGCTTCATTTGTCATGTCTTTGTCTTGGAGAACTAAACACTCAACCGAGCACCTTTCCAGCAGAACAGCACCGTAAGCTGATAAATGAACACTTGTGGCTGGTGTTCAATATCAAAATGTGGTCTCATCAGAAGCAGCACAATGCTCAGTGTGGTACTGTTTTAATAACAGGCCAGTTTCTCTAACAATACAAAGCGTAATGAAAATCCAAATAAAGCAAACAAAACAGATGAGCACTTTCACTGGTTTATGAGAAACAGGAAAAAGAACATACTTCCCCCATGAGCTGATTTATCTTGTGTTTGAGATGTTTGTTTTCTGCTGAGAAGTGGAACATGATAACTTTAACACAGAAGATAGGACTCCAAGTCAATATAACTTGAAAACCCGTTTTAGGCCCTGTTTACACCTGGTATTAAGGTTTGTTTTGGTTGATCAGATCACAAGTGGATGACGCTAAATACAGGTGTAAATGGGGTCTAAAATGTCCACTTTCAACCACTTCCAGAAATGGGATCTTCGCAAAGAGACAAATTTACTTAAAGAGAAACTAAACGCTGTTGGCCGCAGACATCCCACCCTGTGTGCTTCAGCACTGAGAGAGAACAAGTTTTTCCAGTTGCCTCTTCCCCCCTCACCACCCTCGACGGAGGGGCAGCTAAGGTACGTGCACATCCCCCCCAGTGGAGCGGTCGGTTGCGATGCAATTGTGTCCTAAGACCGCTAACACTTGGCAAGGTAATCCGCGTCTCCCCTCCCAGTCCTGCAAGTTTTCATCTGCTCTCGCAGGCAAGGCTTTCAGAGCCTGTGGAGAAGCTTCCCTCTTCGGGAGAAGGGCCGGGTGGAGAATCCTTTGTTTTCTTTTCTTTCTACTCCGCCATTGGCCCCACAGCCAGCAGTACCCACTCCTTCAATAAAAGAGCAATTTCTGAAATCTCTGGGTGTCAAATAGGGTGGGGACGACAACCTGTGGCGCTATGCCTCACCGCTCTCATTCCCTTCTCTCCAAGAGGACCAGAGTGGCAGCTTGCGACGCAATGCCTTGCACCTCTCGTTCCCCTCTTGGCAAGAGGGTGAGAATGACAATGCACAACGTTATGAAACCTCGCCACTCTCATCCCCTTCTTCAGTCGCCAGCGGACAGCAGCGTGCAGCTCGAGAACGTAGCCCAGCCTTCTCACGCATGCTCTGTCCAACTGTGGAGCCAGGTGAGTAGTGCACCAAACACACAGACCCCACTTCAGGCCGTCTCACGGCCTCCCGAGTCGGGTCCCTGCCCTCCATCAGGTCCCTGCCTCTCACCATCTCTGGCGGCTGTGCCAGAGCGAGAGAGATCATGTGTAGGAAACCAGCGCGTGGCGGTTATAAAAACAGCAACTTATGAGAGACGATCTCCTCACACTGGTTCAAGTTCTAGTACCACTTCCACCGCTCTCATTCCCTTCTCTCCAAGAGGACCAGAGTGGCAGCTTGTGACGCAATGCCTTGCACCTCTCGTTCCCCTCTTGGCAAGAGGGTGAGAATGACAATGCACAACGTTATGAAACCTCGCCACTCTCATCCCCTTTTTCAGTCGCCAGCGGACAGCAGCGTGCAGCTCGAGAACGTAGCCCAGCCTTCTCACACATCCTCTGTCCAACTGTGGAGCCAGGTGAGTAGTGCACCGCACACACAGACCCCACTTCAGGCCGTCGCACGGCCCTCCATCTCGCTGCCCCACCGTGGATACATCTGTGGTTCTGTTGGTCCCGCTAGTGCGGTCTCTGGGAGCCTGGCTAGTGCTCCCCAGACCGTCCCGCTGGTTCATCCGCACTATCAGACTCGGCTATGCGCTTCAGTTCGCCCGGCACCCCCCCCAAGTTAAGGGGCATCCGGTTCACCTCTGTGCTGGCCAGTGGCGCTCATGTCTTACGGGCAGAGATCGAAGTCCTACTGGCGAAGGACACTCAAAGTGTGTCTGGGTCTGGCAATGCACAGGTACGATGTCACACAGACTTCCTGTAGCGGTGGGGCTGGACGACTGGCTGAGCTTCGCGGTGCCACAGAACTTGACAGGACAACTATAGGAAAAACACAGTCCATGCAGATGGATGAAATTAGGAAGTCATGGTTTATACAGGGTCAGACTCACAATGGGGCTCCACTTCAGGGGCGAGGGTCAGCTCTGTCCTCTTCTCCTCAGGCTCTGAAGACATCTAATGACAGTCTCCCTCCAGTCCAATCCGGTGGTGTCTGGGAGGTCGACAGGGTGGTGGAAGGTTGCCCCAATCAAGTACAATGTCTTCAGGGTCTCGTTGCCGAGGCAGCTGAAGACGGTGAGACAACAAACAAGGAAAAATCATGGTTCTCCTGAGACGCTGCAATAAATTGCACTATTCTATCCATTTTTTCTTTTTGATCCAGTATTCTGTAAAACTCAAATCCACGGAAGATGAAGATGATGGGTATATAACACAGGGTTTATTTAACACACAGCCAACATGCGAGACAGCGTGTAAACATGTAACACAAACAATACTGGACACTGAAGTGAGCACAAAGAGGAACTTAAATACACAGTGATGATGAGACAATGAACAACAGCTGTGATGATTGGTGTTAGTGTCCATTGGGACTTGGTTTGCTCCTGTTTGATCGATTGCTCCTGTCTGCCTTGTTGCTGGTCTGCGTCTGTAAGCTCCGTATAGTTTTCTGTTTGAATCTCTATATACTATCATTCCTAGCTGTTCTTATTTGCTAAATTTAACTTATTCATCAACATATATTAGATACTGTCTAATATTGCCCATCACATTAACCCTCTGGGGTCTAAGGTGTTTTTGGGGTCCTTGGGATGTTTTGACATGCCCTGACATTTGTGCTTTTTTCAGTTGCTTATAAACATATTAATGGCAAAGTTGTCATTACACTCTATTTAGCACAAACAGGGCTACCATAATTTGTGAGCAACATGTATGTACATGTTTGTATTTTTGAGCGAATATTGTTTATGCATGGTTATTGAAAGAACTAAAACTTACTGAAATAAGGCCACAAACACATAGGCCTACTAAAAATGTGTCCACAAAACTTTTGACTAATGGATGTTGTCGCCTAGACTTTTTGCTTCGAAATTATCTGAAAATCATCCTGCCTAATCATTTACACAAAACTCTCTGCTCTCCGTGGGCGTGGTCACATTAGCACTTAATGAGCTATAATGAGCTGAAAAGAAAACGACTGACATCTCTCTCTTTTCATACAGATTACATAATCTGATAATATTTGTTTTTTATATAAATTACTTAATTTAAAAGAAGATAATTCAAGCTTAATGCCTGTGTGCCTGTATGCCTGTGTGACTGAGTATTCGCTGAGTTACAGTTCATTTTCGGACGTGTTTCAGAATGGACTTCACTGACAGAGAGAAGGCAGAACTCGCATCATGTTTATTTTTCTTTATTTGGCAAAAAGCACAACACTTTGTTTTTATTGTGAACATACACAAAAAAAGACACTTAAGTGTTGTACTCCCTATAAAGGGAGGGTAATCCCTATAAAGCCTACTATTATATTTAAATAAAATCTCAAATATGACTATGAGCAAAATCATTAGAACAATCATGTTAAAATGCTGCGCCACACCACAGGTAGCTCTCCCAGCCACCAAACAAACAGCTGCCGCGGTCGGACGAACTCGATGGCGGCAATAATAGCCAGAAAGAGGCATCTGTGGTTGAACTTGGCTGACATCGGAAAGAAAAAAAAAGCCTTGCTTCTTGTTGCACCAGTGTCACATTCTGAACTGTTCGGCACTTCCATCGCGGCGGTGATGGGAAAGTTCAGAGAGGCGAAGGCGATATGACAGACATTGTAATAGTGTTGTCAAAAGCACCGACTTCGGTACCAAGTCGGTATTGAAATTTTAAAAATGTAAAGATACCAGCATTTCCTGTTGAAAGGATTCTTAAACACCTCTGATTAGCCATTGTGTTAACGCACTCAACATATGTCTCTGACTGGCTACAGCGATCAACGCTTTAAAAATATGTCTTCACCGAGCACTAACACAGATACTCATGTCTCAACATGTTTTTGAAGTATTGATTATTGTAGCCAATCACAGATTGAGCGCGTAAACACAAAGGCCAATCAGAGACATATGTTGAGTGTGTGAATGCTATGGCCAGTCAGAGATGTTTAAAAGTATAAAAGATTGGTACTTACACATGTCTGAGTTTGCAGATGCTGACGCTTTCATTCATTCACAGAAACCGACGCCGGCGTTCACTCACCCACGTCTCGAAAACAAACATAACAACACAAAATCATATAGTTGATTTTGATCTCACCATCTCTGGCGGCTGTGCCAGAGCGAGAGAGATCATGTGTAGGAAACCAGCGCGTGGCGGTTATAAAAACAGCAACTTATGAGAGACGATCTCCTCACACTGGTTCAAGTTCTAGTACCACTTCCAAGTCGGTTTTCAAGTTTCGGTAGGCGCTTAGTTCCATCAGCCACTGTTAACACATCCTCTCTACTATGATCAAACTTCAATCAGGTAAGTATACATTAACTTGGCTATTCTACTGCTCCCTTCACCAGCGGCAGATTTCAAATCGGCGACTACGGTGACGTGGCAGTGTTTTTAATAAAAAAAAAATAGGATGTTACAGTATGTTACATTGCAGACGCTTTAAAAAGTAGGCCCGGATAGCTTGCCTGATTTTGTAGCAAGTGTAAGCAAAAATTCATGTAACTGATATTCCACAGTGCAGTGATAGGCTAATTATCACCAGCGTCATCGATCCCAAGTATCCAATTGCACCAAGTCTGGCTAGACAGACAGAATCGCGCAGCTAATGCCAGGTAAGGCCCCACCCCCTTACCTGAGGGCATATAATGCCTGAAAGCGCTGCTGTTCTCCAGTAAGGATATTCGCTTCTCGTTTGGCAAGCGGGGCAAAGCTGGTGGTTCTCTCCACTCGATGTTTCAGAGAACCGGGGTTACGACAGTAACCTATTGTTCTCTTTCATCATCTCATGTTCAAGATCCACCTATGGGAGAGACACGGACCCGCTCCCCGACAGGTTCAGCTAAAGTGCGCGCTGTCCCACCACAGAAAGCGCCCGCAGGTTTGGACGGCCTGACGAGCGTTACAGACGACGAGGTCATTAACAGTAATGATCTCCTTCCACAGCGCAGGTGAGGGGGATCCCTTTCCCTTGTCCAGCTGTTGGCCTAAGTCGTCCAAAATCTCTGCCTGGTAAGCGGAGAGAGGAGACATTCAGGGCCCTGACAGCCAAGGCCGAGGATCTATACGAGGCCTGGTGCACCGAGGCAGAAAAATGGTCCATTTTGTTTGGCAAGATCGGCTTAGGGGGAGCGAGCAGCCCTCCCTGGACTGGGTTGAGGTGCCTGGCGATGGATGGCTTGATAGCGGAGGGATCATCCATGCCGAGACCTGCCATATCCCTCACCTCTAGACCCGCAAGACCGTGTTTGAGATCAAGTGGGTCGCTCCAGTAGTGCCTCATGTGCTTTGCGCACGCTGGGAGGACAGGGAAGAGTTGTTTCCTCGGACCGGGAGGGGGTCGCAGCACTTTCCCGTCATAAATGTCCCTCTCCTGATCGGTGGCGCTCTGTGGAGCCGGCCACTCAATGTTGAGGCAAGCAGCCGCTTGCTCACACACTTCCAGGAGGATGGACTGAGGCAAGGCCGCGGGGGCGTTGGCCTGGGGAACGCCAGAGCGCAGGATGGCCTCCTCGTCCTCTGAGACCCCGAGAAGGCCCGCGAAGATGTTCTATTCGGGGAACGCAGGATTGGGCTGGTCAGCCCAGATGAGAGAAGTCGCGCCCTGGGAGGCCTCCGGTAACGCGTCGTCATCACCGCGTCCCCCATCTGAGTCCAAAAGGCTGAGCTCGACACACTGGGTTGAGGCAAATTTAAGGCTGCCTTGAAGGAGCTTTTTTGGTAGTATCAGACAATGACTGCAGTTCTCCGGCGGGGCGGCTGAAAAGCAAACACAGCTAACTGGTAGAAACACACTGTCACGCCTAGCAGAGGCTGATCAGGTGATTTGTCCTCCTGCAGACACGTAAAGTGAGCAGTGTAAATCCAACCGAACTGTATAAGTGCAGAGATCGTGAGAAGCGAATGTTAACTGGAGAACAACAGCACTTGCAGGCGTTATATGCCCTCAGGTAAGGGGGTGAGGCCTTACTTGGCATTGGCTGCGCGCTTCTGTCTGTCTAGCCAGACTTGGTGCAATTGGATGCTTCTGCAGAGGTCAGGTACAGATGCCCTTCCCATAGGTGGATCTCGAACATGAGATGATGAAAGAGAATAGAACTGAAAGAGAAGTTACTGAATAGAATTAAAACAAGCTTAAGAGCAACAGAAATATTAAACTGCCATATTCACAGCTCGCGCTCCTCATACCGTCTGCTCACTCACACTGAGAGAGTGCGTTCCACCTTAAAGGAGCAGTACCTAATTCAACTTGTTTTACGCCCTTCTCTGAATTCTTTATTGCTTCGGTATTTACAGAGATGTAATTTGCCAATCACTTCCCAATCGCCGGGAAAATCTCGACTTACACCTAGCGAACACAGGGGGGCACATTATTTTATGAATATCTCAGCTCGTTTTCTGTAAATATAACTATATCTATTATCCCAAACATAAAAGAACAACCACCAATACTGTTAAATATATACAGTTTAGAAAACAATTAAATTAATGAAAATACAAAACTATAACTATATATATATATATATATATATATATATATATATGGCCGTGAATAAAACTTATTTCCTACAAAGAGCAACTTGAGAGTAATGTCAGGTTTATGCTGCGCAGTTGAGAAATAGACAACAAAATATCAATGTGTGATTGAGGTAGTATCTTGTCAGGATTCCGTCACCTTACTTCAGGTAAGTATCATACTAAGAATTAATACGATTGAGATTTAGTGGTGATATATATAAAAAAAAAAAATTTTATTATTTATTTTTTCTTTTTTCTTTTGGTATATTTACATGTACACTTCAATAATTGGGTGTGTGTAATATATGGTATTGAAATTATTCTCTAGTAAGTTTTCTGGCAAGGCTTGCTTAGGACAGTGACAGTCAGAGTGATTCCGCTCGACCTACCAAATATCTTCCGAAACCAGAATGGAAAAGTTACCTCATACTTGCACATTGTGCATGGCTGTTCTCCAGGCAGATGATGGGCATGACTGCTGCCCTTCCTGTTTAGGCCTAGAACACCTTAAACAGAGCCTCACAGAAGATGCCTGCATGAACTGTAGCGTCATGTCTTGGGAGAGGAGGACTTCGAGGATAACCATGGTGGAAGGGCTGTTGGGGGAGTCGCTACCTCCACCCCCACCACGTAAAACAACAAGTAAGCGTAAAAATACTGAATCAACCAGTGCTTCCGCTGGTAAAAGACCCAAGGAAGACCCTTTAGGGAAGAAGGTGGATGTGCTGACGGCTGAGTTTGCTCAGATTAAGGCTTTGCTTATGAAGTTGCAACAGGGCGAGAGACTAGTATCCTCAGTCGAAGCCCCTGCTATGGAGTCGCCCATTGGGGAGGAGGATATCCTTTCAATGGTGGCTTCTCAGAGCCAATTCTATGATGATGTTGATGGAGAGGTGCAGGGTTTATCTGATCATCAATCCCAATTCTCCCATGATGGCTCCCAGGAAGCTGGTCATGGATCTGCAGAAGGTCCACAGTCAGAGCAAGAGCTAGTGAAGCAGGCTCTTCAGGCTGCATTGGCTCGCTTGGGTCTTGACACAGCCCCTGCTGTGGCAACCTCTTCTAGTGCTTTTTTCAGAGGTTCAGCGCAACCCTCTCCTCTTACAATTCCACCATCAAAGGATTATATCGAGGAGTTGCAAAGATGCTGGGCTAACCCTAGGTCGCTTACGCACCCCACTAGTGCAAGCAGGGCATTGGCTGCGATGCAGGATGCAGACACTTATGGCTTGGGTCAGATGCCTAAGGTTGATCCACTTATTGCCTCTTTTGTTCTTTCCCCAGAGGAGGTATTGAGGCCTAATGTTCGGTGCCCCCAGCCTCAATGTAGGATTACAGATGACCATCTTATCCAGGCATATAACACAGCAGCACGAATGGGTCGCATTGGCAATTCTCTCTCCCATCTCATGTTGGCCCTGTCTCAATCCCTTCAATCATCAGGGAGTGATCCTTTTAACCAAAACTTAAGTGATGCCTCCCTTCAGGCAATAGCATTCATGACAAGAGAGCTGGGAAGGCTGATGTCAACGCTCACACAAGCACGCCGCCAAGTCTGGCTTGCACAATCACCTCTGTCTGAGGCATGTCAGAGAACACTAAGGGACCTTCCAGTAGTTCCAGGGCAACTTTTTGGGCCAGCTGCACAGGAGACACTGGAGCGTAGTGTCCAGGTGAATCAGACCAGGCAGCAGTTTGCTGACCTGAGGAGAGTTCCACAGGCTCACTTAAATTACCGTCAGCCTCCTAGGGGGTATGAACTACCACGCTCTACGGTTTCAACACGCTCAGGTGATGTTCACAGGGGCCAGCCTCCGAGATCACCGCGAGTAGGGAATTCTGCTCAGCGGCCCCGGGCTCGGGGTCAGCAAGTATTTCAGGCCCCTAGGGGTAGAGCACCTGGCCAACGGCCCACCAGGGATGCTAGAGGCCATGGACGTAGGTCCTGAAGGTCCGCGGCCGGCCGTCGGACAGTTTTATTATCAGCAGCTCAGTTACTGGGAAGCAACAACTTCCGACCCATGGGTTATAGCAACACTAACCCAAGGGTACAAGCTGCAGTTCCGACGGCGGCCGCCCGCCTTCAAAGGGGTCAGGATGACTGTAGTCTCAGACCCCAACAGTTCACTTGCCTTAAGACAAGAAGTAGCACAACTCCTGGAGAAAGGTGCCATCGAACCAGTAGATTGGTCAGAACGGCTAGGTGGGTTCTTCTCCATTTACTTCATCATTCCAAAGAAAGATGGCGGTGTAAGGCCCATACTCGACCTTCGCGGCCTCAACAAGTTCCTGAAGATCTTACCATTTCGTATGTTGCGCATAACCGATGTTCTTCAGGCGGTCAAGCAGCAGCACTGGTTTACTACGGTAGACCTAAAGGATGCTTACTTCCATGTTCCAATTGCTCCTCAACACAGGCTGTTCCTCCGATTTGCATTCCAGGACCAGGTCTATCAATTCCGTGTCCTCCCATTCGGCCTTTCTCTGTCGCCACGAGTCTTCACCAGATGCATGGCGGCCGCACTGGCTCCAATCCAAGCCACAGGGCTACAGGTGCTTCCATACTTGGACGACTGGCTCCTTTACTCCCACTCTCAGGAGCAGGCAGTGTTAGAAATCACACAGCTGCTCGCACATATTACTTGACTGGGCCTTTCTGTGAATTTCAGCAAGAGCCGATTAATTCCAAGTCAGTCTGTGAGGTTCCTAGGTCTCACGCTGGACTCACGGTCAATGAAAGCCACTCCATCAGAACAACGAGTGGACAATATACTACTCCTCCTTCAACGGTTTCGGAGGCAGGCCAGACTTCCATTCAGGTGCTTCCTCAGGCTCACAGGTATGTTGGCGGCAGCAGCGGCAGTCATACCATTGGGCCTCCTTTCACTACGCCCCTTTCAAATATGGGTGAACAGTCTCCACTTGAACCGCAGTTGGCACAGGAACAGGTTGATCAAGGTGACACAGCGATGCCTTCTGGCCCTGAAGTCTTGGAGGAGCAGATTGTATCTGACCAAGGGGGTTGTTCTGGGCATGATTCCCTCTCGGAGGGAGATAGTCCAGACCGATGCGTCCCTTACTGGCTGGGGGGCAGTCTGGCAACACAGAGCAGTCACAGGACAGTGGGGTCCTCGGGAAAAAGGCGAGAATATAAATACCCTGGAACTTCGTGCAGTTCTGCGAGCTCTGAAGCACCTCGCTCCGTTTTTGAAGGGCAGGCATATCCTCGTCAGGTCGGACAACAAATCAGTGGTTTATCACATCAACCATCAAGGGGGCACAAGGTCCAGCCAATCCCTTCAAGTATCACAGGAACTGCTGACTTGGGCCTTCCCTCACTTTGCAAGCATCAGAGCAATGCATATACCAGGGGTATCAAACGTGGTTCCAGATTTCTTGTCGCGCCACAGAATCCCATCGACGGAGTGGAGGCTCAACCCGGAAGTGGCAGAGAGGATATGGCAGCGGTTTGGCAGGGCAGAAGTGGACCTATTTGCCTCGGCGACAACGACCCACTGCCGTCTCTGGTTCTCTCTAGCGGAGGAATCCAGTCCGCTGGGACAAGATGCTCTAGCCCACGCCTGGCCAGATCGGTTACTCTATGCCTTTCCCCCGATACCGATGATCGGGGTGACTGTTCACAGGGTTCTTCAAGAGCACCACAGGCTGCTGCTAGTGGCGCCAAACTGGCCGGGGAGACCGTGGTTTCCAGTGATGTACAGGCTCCTAGACGGGGATCCTTGGACCCTTCCCAGGAGAAAGGATCTCCTCCAGCAGTTGGAGGGTCAGATTTGGCACCCGAACCCAGACCGCCTGAAGCTCTGTGTGTGGCCTCTGAGGGGCCGGAACCACTCTTTGGAGCCTGCGATCAAAGGGTCCAGAACACCATATTGAACTCTAGAGCACCTTCCACCAGGAGGGCTTATGCCTATCGATGGAAGCTTTTCTCTGAGTGGTGTTTCGGAGCAAGCAGTCGTCCCAGAGCACTGCCCTGTTCCTCTGGTTTTACGTTTTCTGCAGTCCCTATTAGAAAATAATAGAGCAGCTGCTACTTTAAGAGTTTATGTGGCTGCAATTTCAGCACATCACGTACGAATAGATGGTCAGCAATTGGGTTCTCATGCTTTGGTTACTCAGTTTCTTAGAGGTGCTCAGCGACTGCGCCCCCCTCAGTCCATTAGGGTTTCTTTATGGGACCTGGGCCTAGTCTTAAAGTCTCCTACATTGCCCCCGTTTGAACCTTTAGAGCAGAGCGATCTGAAGTGGATCTCATTGAAGGCAGCATTTCTCTTGGCCATTGCTTCGACTAAGCGGGTGAGTGAACTCCACGCGTTATCAGTTAACGCATCCTGTATGCATTGGAACGCAGATGGCTCAGTCGTGACGTTATGGCCCAACCCAGCATTTCTCCCCAAGCGGCTTTCTGCCCTTGTTAGAAACCAGGCTATTGAGCTGGCAGTGTATAATCCTCCGATGTCAAACGCGCTGGAAGGAAGTGGAAGCAAACTGCTGTGCCCAGTAAGAGCTCTCCGAGGCTATCTGAGGGCCACGTAAGTTTTTCGAAAATCAGACCAACTTTTTCTCTGTTACGGGGGCCCGAGAAGAGGTCAGCCCCTCTCAAAGCAGAGATTGTCGCAATGGGTAGTTGAGGTTATCACCCACGCTTACACATCTAATAAATATCCAGTGCCTTTGGGGGTGAGTTGCCATTCGACAAGAGGAATATCAACGTCTTGGGCAGCATTAAAAGGGGTCCTTCTAAGTGACATCTGTGCAGCAGCTACGTGGTCATCAACAAATACATTTGCCAGATACTACAGGGTAAATGTGGCTGCTTCCGGTAATATTGGAACAGCTGTCCTCTCCGGACCCTCAACTTCCTCTTAACGGTGAGTAGGACCTCCTCATGACCTTGTTGTTATAAGTCATCCAGTGTGAAGCACTGCCTCTGGCGGTCAGGAAGAACGAAATAGAACGAGAGTTACGTATGTAACTGCGGTTCTATGAGTTCTGGATGACCGCCAGAGCTTTCTGTCACTCGGAGTCAGGCGAGAAGATTCCGTAGGGACAGTCTGCAGGAAGTCACGGGGTTAAATAGGGGAGCACCCCGAGTCATCCTGGTCACGAGGGACATTGTTTGTATTGGACTCGACCTATGCATTGCAACGAGAGATAGTATCCAGTGTGAAGCACTGCCTCTGGCGGTCATCCAGAACTCATCGAACCGCAGTTACATACGTAACTCTCGAAGTATCTAAATGAAGCACACACCCCTGTCAAGCACGGTGAGTTTAAAGGTAATTCTTTCCACATTATTACAGGCATGAAGATAAGAGACACAGAGGATCAACGAAAGACATATTCAGGACATACAAGCTTCACCAACAAGGTAAGTAGAACAGGTAAGGAATCTGTTTCCACATTCAAAACCAGAAAATGAGAAGAGGTGTGTGCTTTTATACTGGTGCTGAGTGCTGCGGTGATGTGGAATAGGTGCCGGTGATTAGAATTCAGGGGAGAGTGAGCGCTGTGCGGTGTGACCATGGAGCCTGCCGTGTCTGTGACACTGGGAGGTTAGCAATGAAGAAACCATTAGTCCAAAAAAAGAATGTAAAGTCAAGCATGGAGTGGATAAAGATTTATCCTAGTCTAATTAGAAAAAAATGCCTACAAGAAGTTATTTCCACAAGTGTGTTTTTTGGAATTTTTGCCCATTCATCCAGTAGAGCATTTGTGAGGTCAGACACTGATGTTGGACAAGAAGGACATCCCCATTCTAGTTCATCCCAAATTTGTTTGATGGGGTTGTGGTCAGGTCTCAGTGAAGGACCAGTCAAATTATTCCAAGCCAAACTCATCCAACCTTGTTTTAATGCACCTTCATGCACTGGGGCACAATCATGCTGGAATAGAAAAGGGCCTTCCCCAAACTGTTCCCACAAAGTTGGAAGCATAGCATTGTTCAAATGTCTTGGTATGCTGAAGCATTAGGATTTCCCATTACTGGAAGTAAGGGGCCAACTCCTGAAAAACAGCCTTCAATTGACAGATGCACAGAACAGATAAATGTTTTTCTCACACACATTCAAGTGAGCAATTAAAGCAATATGCAAACAGAAGTAGTGTATTTCTAAATGTTTACAGTGAAACAAAAACATGTTGGCTTCTTTGATATTATGACAGCTTGTCATTGACAAATTATCAGAACTAAATAACTTTATGAATTACTTATCTAAAATAATTATTTCACTCTGGAATGATTGAAAGATATTTTGTTCTAGTTTTCTATTATGTTCTGCCAAAAAGTACATCTTGAACCATTTCTAGTCCCTGTCAAAAAGTTCTTCCAAACTCCTACACGTTAATTCAAGGACTAAATGACCATTTCATCACAGCATGCACTGAATTAAAAATGGGAATTTTACTGTCCTCAAAACTCATATGGCACACAAACTCTAGCTACTTTATTATCCCTGGCTTTCTAATATTATTTTCAAAATGCATGGATGGCTATGAATTAAATAGTTTACAGAATTTCTTCACTGTTGCATCAAAAGCCGCTTGAAATGGAATAAAGATGCTGAATCCACTTACTTCAGATGTCAAAATATCTTTTTGTAAAGACTTTTCAAAATAGTTCAGTAATGTAGTCTTAAAAGGCAGGCAGCTCTGGCACAAATAACAGCTCCATTTTGGTGGGAAAAGGGAGAGTGCTTACTTGACACTGACACCTCACTCACAGCACTGATTCAAACAGATAAAGCAGCGATTGCCAGCGGCATTGACAGAGAAACATCATCACACACTAAATAATGACAAAGCAGTCAAACATTTTGTCCTGTAATTGCCAACCACTAACCAGCCAAAATAATGTATTCTGGAAATAATCCCAACAAACCCAACTTGTGACTGCCCAAATCTAAAAGTGACTTATAGTCGCGTATATAGGCAAGGCAAGTTTATTTATATAGCATATTTCATAGACAACTGGAAACTCAATATGCTTTACATAGAAAAGGAATTAAAATAATCATAAAATAATGACAACAGATGCTTAAGATAAAAAAAAAATATATATATATCATGCATAAGACATAAAGATAACAATCGTATTTAATTAAAGGCTATAATACTATTCCTGACTTCCTGAATCACTAAATTCGGGGCACCCCTGTTTGTATGGAGGAGTCAGAGAGCTTCGGTTCGTGAGACACACTAGTAGCAACTCCCGGCTTCCTAGTGACCCAACAAAAAACCTTAATAGGGTGGAGATTCTAACACTTTCTGCCTCTGATGGTTGAAGGTGTTAGAATACTCCACCCTATTTAGGGGTAGGAGTATTAGGCGGTCTTGACAGCTCTGCTTGCATGCAGCTGCTCGGCCATGGAAACCCACACTGTTAACCCTTGCTGTAAAAAAAGGTCAAATTCTGACAGCATCATACCATTTTCCATTAAAACAGTAATATACCATAGAAAACAATGCATTCTGGGTAATATTTGTCATATTCGAGAAAGTAGTCTACAGGAATATACTGTGAATTATCACCACTCAAAGTCGACACTCAGAGGCTGTGTTCCAAATCACACCCTTTACCCTCATTCACTATTCCCTACATTAGTTCTCTAATATAGACATTGATGAACACCTGATAAGCAGAATCATTGAAGGAAAAAATAAAAAAAGAGAGACACAAGAACTCCAACTGACTCCCAGCCACACCGAGTGTGAAAACAGTTTACAAACCAGTTTAACAATTGTTTCTTTCATTCATGTACAAAAGTTATTGTTGAGAATTAACAGATATTTAGTTGTTGGTGTTTTATTGAATATAATAAAGTTTGTAGTCACCATGATGGAGATCATTATTTGCTTTAGTTGGTCTCTTGACCTTTAACCATTAGCTTTTACTCTGGTTGCTGTAACTGTGAGTTTGCAAAACATATTTGTTATGGCAAGAAAAAGCCAAAAGGAAGTTGATCAGCTGTTTTTAGCTGTTCTGATGATGCCATAATCATTCTTGGGCTCTCTAATGCACTGTTCTCTTTCTGAGAATAAGCTTTGAATTTATGGTGACTTAATATTTATCATATATCTCTGAAACTTCAACATGAAATCAAGCAATGTTTCTGTAGGCATTTATTCTGAAGGATACTGAAATTATGTAGTGCATTAAAACATTTTGAATTCCTACATGCCTTGAGCACAGACAGACATTAACAATCAGCATATGAATCTCAACAATGGCGCCAATCAAAAATTTAATGTCGCAATGCATGCTGGGTTCCAGGATAGTATAAAACTCCCAGCATGCACTGCTGCATGAATAAATAAATAAATGATTGCCCCTATTGTTGAGAGACATATGCAGATTTTTGATATATCTGTGTTTCTACAAGACAGTGTAGCTCTGTTTCTTTTTTTGGTTGAGCATGTGTTTAAAAAATTCATCATTGTAACTGATTACTATAGTTTCACAGTGGTGGTAATGCAACACTTTTGAGACAGGATTAAACTCTGAATGAGATTAGTCAAGAAACAGGCTATATGATGATTTTGTCATAATTAATATAACAAACTGCTTTCACAAACTGCGTGGCTTGCAAAAAAAAAACAATCAAGCAGCAAGACTAAAACTAATGTTAAAAAGACAAGGGTCAGCATCCCAACTAAAGCAAACACTGATCTCTATAATGGTAACTTCAATCCAAACATTTTCAATTAAACATCTCAATAACAACTTATGTAGATGTATGACAGAAATAAAGTCATACTGGTTAATAATAAGTGTAATAATGTGTAATGGCTGGAAGTCAGTTGTAGTTCTTGTGTTTCTCTATTTTCTGTTCATTTGTTCCTTTCTTTCAGTGATTCTGCTTGTTAACAGCAGGTGTTCATCACTAATGCTCAACAATCACTTAATTATCTCACTGTAACACTGCGTCAATGTTACTTTTTATGCTTTATAGTGTGGATTTTCCTGTGGGGTTGAAAGGGTTAAAAGTGTAAGATAAAAATACACACCCACAAAATGTATTTTAACAGTAATAAACTGTAAGTTATAAAACAGGTATATACTGGCAAGTAGTTTACTGTAAAATTGAGTTTTTTTGGGTCATCATTGTGCTGAGGAGTAGAGCCTGTGCTTCAGTCCAGGAGAAGATCTAGAAACATTGATGATACGCTTCATATTGCTTTATTTAACAGGCGGTGACTGTGTAGTTGCTGGTCCAGTAGAAATCTCTTTATTTACAATATTTTTTTTAGTGCTCTCAAAATAAATAATTTCTCTGTAATACTTTGCTCATATTATTAGTGCATTATACATTTTAGTTAATACATTTAAACGACAGTTGGTTAATTTAAGGCAGTCGGTTTCTGCAAGTGAAATAAGTTAACTCGAGTTTTAATTTAGTACATTTTTACAGAAACATACTGTAGACTACAGTAAAGAACTGTACAAATTAACAGTAATTTACTGGCAACAGTGCCAGTATTTTACTGTAAAAAAGCCTGGTAAGGTCTAATAGTTTTTGTGCTGATATTAATGCCAGTGGAAGTTTGGAAGTCTTCAGCTATGGATCAGCAGAGAGTTGGTGACTCGTATACACTGTGCGACCCCGCTCTGTGACTTTACATGCTTCTGCTCCGTGGCCAAGTTGCTGGTGTTCCTAAAGTCTTCCACTTTCTTATAATATCACATACAGTTGGCCATGGAAAATCTAGCAGGGATAAAATGTCAAGAACTGGCTTATTGAGAAATATCTTTTCTAGTGATGTAAAACCGTCAAGCAGTGAGATTCGAAATACAGACTACTCGTTAAGGCGGTTCTTTCTTTTTTATCTATCTAGAAAGACATTATCTTTATTTATCATGCACTTTCGACTTTACAACTTTGCAGAACGTTTACATTCACAAACAACTATATTACACACTGCATGAAAGGGAATGTTCGAAAAGCAATAGAAAGGGCACTTTAAGAGGTGTGTCCCAATACTTTCGCCCACACAGTGTATGTTTAAAAATGACAATACTTTTCATGCAGTGTACAACACTGAATTCTTACATTAGGGATAGGGTCATAATCTGTAAAAAAATTAGAAATGTTCATTTAAGGTGTTCATGTTAATTCAGTATTTATATAATTATGTTCTGGAACATATGCACATAATTTCGTTTCTAATCCCTCCTGCTTTATTTCTGTCCCGAAGAAGTGAGGGTCCCCGATGCTATTCAAATGTACAGCCAAATGTGATACTTTATCATCGTGCAATCTTGATTCGTGGTAGTCCTCAAGTTCTGAGCAAGACTGGAAACTTTCAACAGTTTCT
The DNA here is from genome assembly GCA_026230005.1 of Gila orcuttii. Taxonomy (NCBI): domain Eukaryota; kingdom Metazoa; phylum Chordata; class Actinopteri; order Cypriniformes; family Leuciscidae; genus Gila; species Gila orcuttii. Next base: position 9,432,814 of record JAPDVR010000009.1, read on the forward strand.
TGCCCAGATAATGTAATCCACAGAGATCTGTTCCAGGGATTGAACATTGAAGTCTTTAAGCACTTTCGGCAGATGGGGCTGGCACAGAGATGTGACCTCTAGGATCAGCCAATGGACAGAACAGTTGTTTTCTATTTACAAGTAACTGAGAAGATTCATGGTAAAGAAACAGGCTTTATCAGTCACAGAGGCATGTTAAACTCTCTCCAGTCAATTGGCCAAATAATAAACAATTCTATAAACAAAAAAGTGAACAAAAGATGGTTTGCTCTGACTGTAGCAAAAGGGAATGCATTAGCACAGGTGGAAAGGATGAGAAGTACATGAGAAGGCACGGCTCCCTCGGGTCTGCTGAAAAGCCACCAGCCCCTGTAACCAACACAGTTTGTCATACTTTTTGGTCACTCTTTATATTAGTTGTCCTTTACTACTATGTACTTACATTAAAAAAAAATGAGTACAATGAACGTATTGTGTACTTATTGTATTGCAAATCAGTCAGCAATAAAGCTGATATTAAGGTGGGATACAGTTAGGTAAGGTTAGGGTCATGTTTGGTGGTATGAGTAGTAATGAGCAGTCAAATGAGCAGTACTTTATTGCTTAGCTGCGCATGCATATGACTCAGATCTACAGGGTGTATGCTTCCCCGACCGGACAACACTAGTTTTAATACTAGTCCTGTGGTTATATGACATGCTTGTTGTATCGAATTTTGCTGCCACTAGTCAGAGCTATTGCTGTAGGGAAGGTGTACCCAACCCTGCTCCTGCCAATCGACTGTCCTGCACAGTTTATCTCCAACCCTAATTAAACACACCTGCCTTTAATGTTCAAGTGATCCAGAAGACCTTAATTGGTTGCTTCAGATCCTGAAGACCTTAATTGGTTGCTTCAGGTGTGTTTGATTAGGGTTAGAGATGAACTGTGCAGTACAGTCGATCGGCAGGAGCAGGGTTGGGCACACCTGCTGTAGGGTATATGCTTTCCCTGCCAAAATACACTAGTTTTAGCAATAATTATATTAATAATTATATCAATGATAATTTATCAAAAAATCCCCTGCCATGATCACGTCTACCTATAGGAATATGACGCCTATCACTGAATACATATATAAGCTCCTTCATATATTTTCAGGAGCTAATTACCCTCCTCCATCCCCAGCTCCTCCTCTCGTAGAGTCAGTATGGCATTCTGATTCCCCTTGAATCAGAATAAATTCTCAAATTATGTTGAACTTTAAATCTTGAATTAATGATATCTGCAATACATTCATGTTGTTTCTGTTCTTTTTACCCTAAGGGGGGTTATTGCTGCTCTTATTCATGCTAGGCTGCATGGATGCGCAGGGAGTTCTTGCCCAGAACAGAACCATACCGCCATTCCTAACCGTATGCTAATATTCAATCGTATTTGACGATAGTGGTCCTGACAGAAACGAGGTGAGTGTGAGAAGACGGAGTGGTGGAGAGATGCAGAAAAGTGTCAAGGAATATAGGGGGGTCGACTGAGTATATATAGGCCTCCACTCATGCTGATTGGGTAGACATGTTGATTACTGATTGCTGACTGCTGGTTGGAATGATGTGCAAAAGTGTCTTTTGTTCCAGTGACTAGGAACTGATTTCCTTGCAGTACACACAACGCTTAGCTAACCACTGTATTAAGCAAAAGCACCATGGAGTCGGGGTGCACCAAGCCCAGATATTAGCCCTGGGGACCTTGTGTACCTGTACAGGGACCACAATAAGTCTCTGGCTCAAAGCCGATATCTCGTGCTTAATTCAGATGAAATGTGTTGAAACGTCCATGAGTTTACAGGCTCACAGCTGCGGTGTGCTTCTTATAAGGTTTGCTTAAATGACTGTTTAAAGTTGAACCTTTCTTAAGTGTCGTAGGTCATTGTGAAGATGGTGCAGCATCTGAGAGCGATTTAGCGCTCCCCCGAGTGATCCAGATATCCCCTTGGAGATAGCGACGTGTGCTTCACCCCTGAGGTCTGATGTCAGCGGACACCAGGAGGGTAGAAAGGTGTCCCCATCTCGTGGAGGAGAGCAGAGCTTGTGAGTATGCTACGGCATGTTGTTGTGTACGCCATGAAGCCCTTGAATAAACTATTCTTTTGTGTCAACGATTCTTTGTACACTGTTAGACCTTACCAGGCTTTTTTTACAGTAAAATACTGGCAACACTGTTGCCAGTAATTTACTGTTAATTGTATAGTTCTTTACTGTAATCTACAGCATGTTACTGTACAAATTTAGTAAATTAAAACTCGAGTTAACTAATTTCACTTGCAGAAACCGACTGCCTTAAATTGACCAACTGTCGTTTAAATGTATTAACTAAAATGTATAAGTATTACAGTGAACTTATTTCTCTTGAGACCACTAAAAAAAATATTGTAAATAAAAAACAACTAAAATACACTCACTTCTTTTCATTCAAGTGGACTATATTAGAGAACGTCCTGGTTGCATATGCAACCCACCGTTCCCTGAAGGAGGGAACGGAGGACGTAGTCGACGTCGACTGAATGGGGATCGCGTCAGAGAGCCTATCATCTTCGAGTACTATTGAACGAGCCAATGGAATTGGCGTGCGTGATTCGCATCACACACTCTGCCCCCGCGGCGCGGGTATAAATACGGAAGTGGATGCACGCACTAGTTGCTTTTTCGCTGAGGAGCCGAGAGTAACCCGGGGTCAGCGGTGGTCCAGCGGTAGTGGCAAGGGGACTACGTCCTCCGTTCCCTTCTTTAGGGAACGGTGGGTTGCATACGCAACCAGGACGTTCCCTTTCAGTCGATAACGTTGAACGTAGTCGACGTCGACTGAATGGGGACAATCTTTGAAAACGCCACTAAAGCTGCCATCTTCCAGTGCCTAGACAAAAGTCCCCTGATGCCCCCGCAATTTTAAGGCGGGGAAGGACAGGGCTTAGGCCAGGGAAGTCACTGCTGTTCCTTCAGGACCACTGGGAAAGCGTTCCCCGTACATTGGAAGGAAGGGACGCTGCGGAGCCACATGATATCCAGAGGGAGGTAACGTGGAGAATACACATATGAACTGGGCGGAAGTACCAGGCAGTATAACATATGGAATGTCACTGGGGTGGCTCCAGCCTGAGACGGGGGGGAGACTCACCGGATAGTGACGGCAGAGAGACTCTGCCGAGGGAAGACACAGGCTCGCCGTAGGGAGCCGTATCGTGGAAGAACAAACATATGGGGTCGCCGTAGGGACCGCAACATATGGACCCAGCCTAACACAGGTTCCACACTGCTTACAAGAAGTAGGCCTGACATCAGACGTTCCACACGTCCGACGTCGGAGGGGTGTGGAGGAACTCAACAGGGTTCAATTTTAAGGGAACTCAACTGGAGTAGAAAGGTGCACGTATCCAGTCCATAGGAGGGGAATGGCGCAGCAAGCCGAAACTTGAACCGGGCTCACGGTGAAACTGGCTTCATGAAAGGGAGCCCACGGGAAGCAGCGGTTCAACTAGGTGTCGTCCAGCCCCCAACTCTAGAATCTGTTTAGCAAAGCATATCGTCAACGCCCAGGCGGAGCACTTTACACTCATCATAGAGGAGCTCAACACCTAAGTGGACATGTTGCATCTCGGAATCTTTACCGAAATGAAAGCAAGCACTAAGTGGCCAACTTTGCTTGGAAACAGCCTTCCCTCTCTGCTGAATTCCTAACAGATATTTGTAGAGTTGGTCTGAGGTCTATGGCCTGCGTTCTGTACATGTCTAACCACTCTAAGCGAACGGACAGAGAAAGCCAGGGCTGGATCTGCCTCCTCCGGGGCAGCGCTTGCAGGCTCACCACCTGCTCCTATTACGGGAGAGGTAGGAACCTTGGGCACAATCCGGACCGGGGTCTCAGCTTGTGAGACTTAGCCGGCCCGAACTCCAGGCACAATACGTTGACCGAAAGCGAGCAAGTCCCTACCCTCTAGTAGAGTCCACGCGAGCAGGAGAACTGATATAACAGATTTTTTAACTCACTGCCTGCAGAGGCTCAGGGGCGGTCTCTGCAGTGCAGTTGCACCAGAGATAAGGCCCAAGAGGATAAAGAGGGACGCAAGGATTACATTACCTTGCTCCTCAGGAACCTGACGATCAGGACGTGCTTTCTCCATACTTCTGCATCACGATGAGCGTCGTTTAAACCCCGAGGCAACATCATTTAGAGGGTGAAGGAAAACAGCCTACTCCAACCCATCTTGCAGGAAAGAGAGCACTGAAGTGATCGAAAGCTTTCAGGATCTTCTCTGGAGAGAAGACGCACTCAACAATTAGGTTCCACTTCTAAGGCGTAAGCACGCTACCCATTTTGTTCTAGGGGTGCTAGCAGAAGTGATGGTACAGTGGTTACTCAACCAGAATAATACTTTTACCGCCGCCGCTCCCGCGTCGGTAAAATTCGGATCTGTTTTTGCTGCCTTTTACCGCTAAGAGGTGCTACAATCACAGACTTTGAAAGGTGTCCGTTTATTCTCTCTATTGCGTAATCTAACGCCGCGCCGCGGCTCATTCAGAGCGATTGAAAGCTAGTAACAGATGAATTCAAGTGAAACATAAACGAATTCATAATCACAATACTGAAATTAAATTGAATAAATAGTGAAAACATTAGCTTCAACAGAAATATATTAGGCTATCAATGAGGCTCTGGAAGAGCATAAGACGAAATCTAATAGCGTTCAGATGGTAGCTCAGTGGTTAACGCAACAACATGAATGTCACAGCGCGCCAACATTCTGTTGGCCGACTTCATTTATGTTTTACCGTTCTTGATGCTTAAATAGGTAGGCTAACTGTTTATTAGCGAGTTCATTAACTGTTTATTTATTTAATGTCAAGCGTTTGTTTAATTATCAATGCCACATTAACGTAAATTTGCTACATTCTACGTAGAGCCGCTGCACGACAAAACTGATGAGGGAAATGAAAATAAATAAAAAAAAGAAAGCTGATCGCGTCAGAAAATGAAAATAATGATGCTTGTCTTTAATCTGCTAAATTATTGTTTTGTGAATCATTCACGAAATTGAGTTGACTGACAGTAATACCTGGCCATAGCAACGGGAGAAATTTTTCAAAACAGATCCATATTGAACAAATCAGAAAAGACTGATTAAGTTGACTTGACAGACTAACTAAATAGTATTAGGCCTACTTTCAATATAAAAACAAATGAAAATGTAAAAGAACACTAAAATTAATTAAGTTTGAAACCCATCGCAAATTTTTAAGGTTTAAATAAAGTGTCGGGAGAGTTTATTTGTTTAAAACTGGGTTGCATTAAGTTTAGAGTTTATTTCCTTTGCGATGCAAAATAAGAAACACAGAATCTTATTCTTGCAACATTTTAAATTTGTATTGCCAAAGAAATTTCAGCCAAATTAAACAATTAAAACAGTACAAAACGAAAATAGTCCAAAGCCACATAAATTAAGAACATGCGTTTTTCTTTGCCTCTCTCTCGCGCTTGATCTCTTTTTAGCAAGTTTATTTTGTCTCCCTCCCTCCAAAAAAAAAAAACTGTAACAAATTATTTAGCCTTTGTTGCTTCAAAGACAAAGCATGCCTTGTTGAATTCACTTTACAATAAAACGAGGTTGATCGCGAATTAAAGAGCTCTGTATCTGCTGTGGCATGAACGCGTTTCGTCGACAGTTCATGTTTAGATAATGCCAGATTGTTAACAAACATACACACTGCTCAAACATTCTAAAACTCTAGAAAAAACCAGTTGAAACAACTGGATTGAACACTTTAATTGAAATTTTGTGTGAAAAAACTTTAAATACAAATATACAATATTTATAATTTAATAAGATATAGGCTAGGGCCTACATTTGGACACACCGAGAGATTTATCCTTAAAAGAATTTAGCCTTTGCCTGCTCATCAGGCTGGCTATCTGACATCTCCATATGAAAGACGAACATTAACACCTATTGTGCACGCACGATAAAGCCACTGTCCCTCCAACCCCCCCACAGGCTCTCTGAGTCTGACTTACACACACACACACACACACACACACACACACACACACACACACACACACACACACACATACACCCCACAGGCTCTCTGAGTCTGACTTACACACACACACACACACATACACCCCACAGGCTCTCTGAGTCTGAGACTGACTTAAAACAAAAAGAAGTCGCAATTCACACTTAAACACTTAAGCATTACAGTTAAGCATTAGACTATTAAAGTGTTGATAATGAATGAATTACATAATGTAAGCTACATGTAGTGATATTTCTGTCATGAAACTTTATTACTAAATATTTCATTTCAATAATTCATTCAATTTCAATAAGTTGTTTTATTCAAATAAACCTCGAACCACAGTGCTTCGTTGTGCTGCTGTTAAACTAGGCCTAAATAACATTTATAGAATAATTATGAACTTAAATGAAACAATATTGCAACATTTCGACAAATAAATTATTGATAAATAAATTATAAATAGAGGGAATGCGCGTGACGTCACCGTCAGCTGGAGGGATTGAGGCCACGGCCACTGAGTGGCAAAAAGACTGAGCGGCAGCATTGGTTTTCAGCGTGAATGCCGTGAAAAACACAAAAAACACATCTAAAACGGGAACGAGCTTTGCGATTGACTGTACAACTACATTTGACAAGAAATATGAGGTATATTTTACAGACTACCTAAAGTTACAGAACAGAGAAGCAAATAGATCGCTGCAATTCATAGAAACAACTGGACTTCAGGCAGAGAAAGGTGGATTTGCAGTTATCATTTTTGTGTCAATATGCTGAATTTTACGGTGGCCGACAGAGCTCAACGTGCTGCAACCTAAAGAAGACACATGCAAATAGAAAAAAACGCATGCAATTAGAAAAAAACACATGCAAATAGAAAAAAACGCATGCAAATAGAAAAAAACGCATGCAAATAAAAAAACACCCGCAAATTAAGAAAACATCTTCATCAGTTTCACAACACACGTGTGCTCCAAATACTCACAACACAACAAAATACAGAAACGCGCTGCAAAAGCTCACAACACAACCAAATACAGAAACGCGCTGCAAAACTTCACAACACAACCAAATACAGAAACGCGCTGCAAGTAATACAGACCACAACGGAAATGTTTCCGAGGGAACCAAATAAGTGACGAACCCGGCTGGGACGTGCTTATTGCACGTGAGCATCCATATGCCCTACTCCCTTACAAGGGCAGACGGCAGAGCTCTTCAAGTTGGACTTTGGAGTGAGCATGGCACTAGTGTGCCATTTATGTAGCCGTTTGGAATGCACTTGATGAAGGGAGCAGTGAAAGACAACTTCAAACGTAATTATTTTCACCTGGGATGTTCCCATGACAACGCAGCACGTTGTCCATCAGCTGAATAGCTGTTCTGAGGACAGAAATATAATGCTGTTAACATAACGGTTGCAAATAAATTTATTTTTACTTTACAAAAAAAACTGTTAAAATATGCGTTGTATATATCCGTTATATATCTGTGTGTCAGTGTCTCAACTTTAAAACATTGGACCCTACATTACCTACACCTTCTTATGAAACTTTTCTAATTGAAAATTTAAACATAACATGAAACAATTTGTATAGTGTAACTCAGAGCCATAGAGAGAATGGCTCTGGTGTAATTGATGTAAAGATTAATATCTTTCCTTCATGTTCTTCTTCTCTATCTTTTTTTATTTATTTTAGTTTTCAGCTCATTGTTCTTTTCTCATTTCTGATGACATTGAACATATTGTTAATACATTGTATATTGAATACAAGTTGTCATAAAAAATTAATCTCTGTATGTTTTGCGGAAAAAAAGTTAAAATAAATAAAATAAAATAAAGTAGAATTTTGAGCTGTAAGCAAAGAGTAGAAGAACTATAAAAAAGTATACTATTACAATATAATATTATAATATTATTTATATATACAATATATTACAATATTATTTTAATATTATAGTTTATTTATAATAAAAAAAATAGGCTTTCACTTCTTGTCAGTTCTTTGCTGGAAGCACGTCCCAGCCGGGTTCGTCACTTATTTGGTTCCCCCGGAAACATTTCCGTTGTGGTCTGAGTTACTTGCAGCGCGTTTCTGTATTTGGTTGTGTTGTGAGTATTTGGAGTACACGTGTGCTGTGAAACTGATGAAGATGTTTTCTTAATTTGCTGGTGTTTTTTTCTATTTGCATACGTTTTTTTCTTTGTGCATGCGTTTTTTTCTATTTGCATGCGTTTTTTTATTTTTGCATGCGTCTTCTTTAGGTTGCAGCAGGTTGAGCTCTCTCGGCCACCGTAGAATTTAGTGGTAAAATCATTCTCTATATGTTGTATTGTTATATATTGCAGTGACAACTCATGAATCAAATATTTACCACTGTATATTCTGTATAATTTGACATTTTTAAATAAACACTGACAAAAAAAAACTATATAAGTTTTAAGTCTAGACGATATGGTGATATATAGGCTATAACATTGATATAAGTCATCACCTGGATTTAGACCTGCCTATATTGTATTTATATAAAGCGTTCACAGGCAAATTTGCTGTATGTATTTCCCCGGTGTCAAAATCAGACACATATAAATGTCAGGAAACACGATTCCTGGCTGCATGTCAATATCCATGGATCCCTGGATCTTTAGTAAGTTGTAAGGAACACTATATTCAGTCCAATCTTTAGTTTAAACTGTAAATCATTTGTTTTACTTGCGTTTTCGCAGTTTCCCCTATTAAATGCAGTCACACAGCTGCTCTTCTGCCACTCAGTCCGACTGAGGGGGCGTGTTCCGGCGGGAAAGTGACGTTAATGCATTCCCTCTATACTGCTTTAGAAATTACGATTGGTATTATTATACAGATGTAAAGTCATTCTGTTGGGATACTATTTGTTCCAGTGTAAAATGGAAATGCTTGGCAATTTTATTTTATAAATATAAGCAAAAACTATATGGTGTAACAGAGTTTTAGAACTAGACAAATCTCTCTGCATTAATAATAGGATATAAAATGCATTAATAGGCTAATATAACATTTACAAAAGCCCCAAATTTGTTCGGGGTTTGAACCCGTGTCATCTAAATGATCGAATCGTAAGTTCTACCACTCGGCCATGAATTTAACTCTTTGTGAAATGACCAAACATTTGTTTCTCTAGTGTGTTCGTTCACATGAGCGAGAAAACGTTTTAATCGTTAGCATATTGTAGACCTTTTACAGTTTTAAAAGATGATATATTATCTGTATGACCAAAAATTACGGAGTAGGCTAGCCTTTCAAGTTCTTTTAGCTGTTATGAGAAAAAATAAATTCAAGTGAAAGCGCCGCCGCGTTTATCGAACTCTAGTTCAACATGCCAGAATAAAACCCAATTTTAGAACAATGCGTAGCGCCACTCGGTGTGCCAAAACACTTAATTATTAACATCAATATTTCGTTCAAAAACATCTCAAAACGCTTTGTGACATTTTGAACAGCCGTGAATGTATTAAGGCCACTGGAACCAGGATCGTAGGCTAACAGAAACGCGCTGCATGTTATCTCTCAATACAGGAGCAGAAGCGCCGGTTCATATTGTAGGCTATTGTTTGTTGTTTAAACGTGCGTGTTGCATATTTTAAAAAATATACAATATATTTGATATGGTGTATTGGTGAATTAGGCTATAGCATTGATTACTGTGGAGGGGGAAATCCCCCACCAGCAAATCGCACCATGTTACACAACCATGTTTTTAAAAACTCTTTCTGTAGCCTATATGGAACCCCATGAAGTTTTTTTAATATTTTTTTAACAGAACTGCTTTTGAAATTACGATTGGAATTATTATACAGATTGATATAAATTCAGTCAATCTGTTGGATAATATTTGTTCCTTTGTGTAAAATGGAAATGCATGGAAATTGTATTTTATAAATAGCCCGTGTTTATTCGGGATTTGAACCCGTGTTATCTAAATTATAGAAACCACTTAAGTTCTACCACTCGACCACGACTTTTCTCACTGAGAATTGCCCAGAACTTCGGTTGTTCATCAGTCAGTGTGCACACGAGAGAAGCGCTCTTTCAATCCTCTCATTCCTCAATAGTTTAGCGTTATTGCACCTAATTTATTTCCACTGACTGCGAGAGAGGCCTATTTTAACTTTTGATTCATAAAATGTTCTGCTCTAAAAGTTTGTTATATTCTGTTTAAATGTAGGCTTACTTTTACTTAATTAAGTTTTGCTTTCGTTAAATTTAACCGAATCTGTTGTAGGCTAAATTATTTTTTGTTTTATTATTTTTTGTTCTAAAAGTTTGTTCTATTCTGTTTCGTTTGTTTATTTTTATTTTATTTTTTACATATTCAATCAGTCTCATTCTTGTTTTTTTTTTACAAGACCTTGTGCTGTGTTTTTTAATAAACAGATACAAACAGAGATATATAGCCTAATAGTTCGTACAAATAAACGTCTATTTGTATAGGCTACTACTATGTATACTATAAATTGTATGATCGTTTGTTTAAATAACATTAACAAAATTGTCTGTCTTTAATTAATAATACAATTATTACTTTAACATGCAGTTTCAGCTTCACCAAATCTTTGTTTGTTTCATTATTATAGCCTACAGAAAATGCAAATAGCTCTTGTTTTAATTTTTCATGTTTGTTGCTTATTTGGAAATTGCCATAGTTGTAGTATTGCATCCTTACTGTTAATTGACATTAGCCCCGCACTTACGTTTCAAAATGCGGCAATTGCGGCTCTTTTGCTAAATGTCCCTTTGCGCCACCTGGCGGCCATTTCGCGAACGACTTTGAAATGCGACTAGTTTATTTTTGCCGCGGTGGATTTGCCGCGGCACGAGTCGCGGCGGTAATAGGCATTCTGGTTGGCTACCTACTGTAACTATCACATCCCTGTGATAGCCACCTGAACCTCCATGTTCAGATGTAAAACCGCCCGGGATCCCCAGAGGTTGAACGCGGGTGCCATATGCCCCGTCCCTGAAAAAGTGTTCAGAGGAAGTCAGGAAGGCTGTCGATGGGAACCAGGTCTAGTTGGGCCAATAAGGGGCAACTATGGAGACCTGCTCCCTCCTGACTTGGCACCGTGGGTGCAAGAGACGGGCGCAAAAGACAGGAGCACTGCTCAACACAACACGTGAAGATCACTGAGATTCAGGAGCATTTCTGCTCAGCACTGGAGAGGGATAAGATCATTGAGCTTTCAGGAGACTTCTGCTCAACACATGGTGTGAAAAAACTTCACTGAGCTACAGGAGCATTCCTGCTCAACACCTGAGTGTGAAAAACTTCACTGAGCTACAGGAGCATTCCTGCTCAACACCTGAGTGTGATAAATTCACTGAGCTACAAGACCATTTATGCTCACCTCTCGAATGCGAAGACTTCTCTGAGCGAAGAATTTCACTGAACTACAGGAGCATTTCTGCTCAGCACTGAGTGTGAAAAGATCACTGAGCTTCAGGAGCACTACTGCTCAGCACCTGAGTGCGATAAGTTCACTGAGCTACAGGAGCACTGCTGCTCAACACCTGAGTGCGATGAACTTCACTGGGTTTCAGGAGCATTTCTGCTCAACATAAAGTGTGATAACTTCACTGACTTGAGCAGACGCCAGGCGATCCTGAGTCGTAGTCACTTTTAGGGGGCTCACTGGGGAAGCGCGTTTCCGCGGGCCCCCGGGGCAGCTGAGAGCCAATGAGTGTCTAAGGGTAGTCCGCTCGGACAGAAGCACTGGTAGAGGACGAAACGGAAGGCAACTGAGTGGCCCCAGAATGGTCAAAACCCAGCTGTACCCGGGGGCTGGAGTCACCACTTGCCCTGGCTACCACTGTCGTGAGGCTCGTTGGCGGCACGATTGAGTAGAGCGGGTTTAAGAGTGGAACAAAGCGTCCTCAGAAGCTTCTGACTCCAGGGAGGAGGTGACGGGTGAGTTGTGACATGCAAGGGAAGCTTATGCAACGGTCGCAATGTCTAACAACTCGAGGCACGCATGCCCGTGTAGTGGTAATGCTGGGTCGCCCAGGCCCCCGTTAAAACACGCCCTTTGTACATGGCCCCTCAGTTGAAGAGGGTTTGGCAGCAGACCGGGATGAACTGTAGTCACACAGGGAGAGCTGCTCTGCCACGGTCACCTCGGGACCCGATCGTGAAGCTAGCGCTGAAGCCAGTTGCAGTGCGGAGCTCACTCATGAGCTCACGGTCTGGACTACCCTCGTGCATGTTCATGAGTGCCTGGGCCTGGTGGACCTGGAGCAACGCCATGGCATGCAGAGAGGAAGCGGCTTGCACACAAGCTTTGTAAGCCTTGCCCGTAAGAGCGAACGAGAACTTACAGGCTTTAGAGGGGTGACGAGGATCACCTCTCCAGGAAACGGCAGCTGTTGGACACAGCTGCATCACAGCAGACCGCTCCACTGGAGGGAAAGCCTCGTAACCCTTCACCGCTCCCCCATCAAGGGTAGTGAGGGGGGAGGAGCTACTCAGACGGTTTCTGGCAGAGAAAGGTGCCCTCGTAAGCTCCTCATGCACTTCAGGAAAGAAAGGAACCGGGGCGGCGGACTGAGAACCAGTACAGCCCGCCCCGATATGCCAATCATCCAACCGAGACGGCTCGGGACACGGTGGAGGGTTCCACATGAGCCCTACCGCCTCGGCGACCTTTCTCAGCATAGCTGACATTTCTGGATCTGGCTCGGGCAACACTGGTCTCCCAGGAGGAGGCAATGCAGCCGAGTCGTCATCTTCAGAGTTCAGCTCCCCTTCCGATGCTGCGAACGACATACTATCCCCTGGAGGGGCCCCAAATGATACGGCTGGCCTGTCCATTATAGAGGGACCAGCGGGATCAATGGGGAGCTCCACCGGTTGCGGTGTGAAAGAGGAGTGAGGGACCCACGGGCCTGGCCGGGCGGATTACCCCTCACTGCGATCCTCAGATCACCCAGCTTGGACGGCACCCCAGTCTTTCTCTGGGAAGGTAACCCAGAAGAAGAACAAGGGCGGGGCCCAGAGGCGGGGACTGCACCAACGCTTTTGACGAAGACGAGTCTAGATCTCAACACGAGATGGCCATGTTCCCGCAGTGAGAACATGACTCATCCACGAAAGCTGCCTCAGCATGCCGTAAGCCCAAACATGCGACACAACTTTCGTGACCGTCAGAGGGGGATAGCGCCAAACCGCACCCCGAAACGCACGGATGGAATGGCATCTTGAAAAAGACACACTCACACCCGTGTTGCTCTTTTAGGAAATGGGACCGTCACCAGTGCCGGAGCACACAGGGAATGACCGCGGCAAACACTGAATAGTCTTTCAACTAAAACAGTGAAGCACTCACTTCTCGCCCTCTAACCAACCGTAATCACACAAACAAACAATAGAAATTTGATGCTGTTAAAACAGCAGTTGAGAGCTGGGAAGCTCGCGATCACCGCTGCACCACGCTGTAGAACACCAACACTGGGAGGTCTTCCCGCAAGAACAACGACACACTCGCTCGTTGAATACAACAGCACTCTTCAGAGACATCAAAGACGAACGGCTCCGAAGCGAAAGGCAACTAGTGCGTGCATCCACTTCCGTATTTATACCCGCGCCGCTGGGGCGGAGTGTGTGATGCGAATCACGCACGCCAATTCCATTGGCTCGTTCAATAGTACTCGAAGATGATAGGCTCTCTGACGCGATCCCCATTCAGTCGACGTCGACTATGTCCGACGTTATCGACTGAAAGGGAACTAATGTAGGGAATAGTGAATTAGGGGTATAGGGTGTGATTTGGAACACAGCCTCTGAGTGTCGACATTGAGTGGTGCTAATTGACACTATATTCTCGTAGACTACTTTCTCGAATATGACAAATATTACCCAGAATGCATTGTTTTCTACAATATATTACTGTTTTACTGGAAAATGGTATGATACTATCATAAATTGGCCTTTTTTTTACAGCAAGGGCTAACAGTGTACCTCAGCTTCACATAGGCGCAAAGCAAAATAGCAGCTTGAAGTCATGCAGCGCCAGAGCACATCGGATTTACTCACCAGCATGCAGAGATCCATGAGATATCCAGCAAAACCTTGTAATGGAATACAAGAAAAGGAGTTTCACCTAAACAGTAAAGAACAATGAAAGATTGGTGAACAAAGAAAAGTTATGTAAATTTGAGGGAGTTTGTCAGATGATCAATCTGAAGGATTTGTGAGATATCAGATAACTTGTAGAGCCTTTTATTGTATTATCAACACAAGGAAGACAGTATTTATTTAATAAAATAATAGATTAACCAGTTACTGTTTTGTCTATAAATAGTAAATAGTTTTACAGTTCACAACACTTTGTTATTCTTCTTGTTATTTCCATGTAGTGGCTAATGAACTGAATGTCTCGCACATTCACAGAAAACAGCTTACTTCCGCAGTGAAAAATAACATGAATGGGTGATTCTTCAATTGGGGGATCTTTTATGTCCCCAGGTTATACATTCATGTTAAAAATACTATATTATAAAATAAATAGTTTAGTTATTTCAAATAATATTTATTGCACCACCAAAAAATGTTATACACTAAAATCAGTATGATTTCCATTTTTAAAAATGTTTTCATCACTAATATGGCTACTCAGGCCTTGTCCCCAACCCAGACTTTAAAACTTATCTGCTCTGAAAATGTGATAAAATGTTATCAGTTCATTAAAAAATCACAATATATTGTCACGACCGGCTCAAAGCCGTGACAAATGAGTGGAGGACATAGTGAAGTTGGTCAGGTTGTACGTGTATTTATTAACATAAATAGAAAAATATATATATAACAGGAAATAAATTACAACACAACTGCCATTTCTGTCTGACAAGCGGTGTTAAGATGTCAGACAGAACTAAGATCAAATCATAGCAAAGGAAAACAAAACAAACCCAACACAAAAAGGTACGGGAGCAAAACCTCTCACAGATGTCTTGCAACTCTGAAGATCTCGAAGCTCACTCCACATTCTCAAAGCCTAAGCTTATATACAGGTGTATATCACTTGATGATCCTACACAGGTGTACATCATTCTCTTGATGAGTCTCCCAGTCACACCCACCGGTCGACACAGCGGGAACAACCGGAGACCCGTCACACACCCCCCCTAAAAAGAAGAGAGCACAGAGTCTTAATAAAAACAAACAACTCCCACAACTCAATTTGTCCAAGTAGCAATAGTTGGTTCGGCCTGCAATTCTCCCCAATCCCGTCAACTCTCTCACTTTCAGCAACCTGGCGCCTAGGAAGCAAAATTAAGAAAGAAAAAGAGACACAGTCAGAGAAAACAGACTTTAAAGCACTTAAACACGGGACAAGGCGTCAGCAGTTACATTCTCTACGCCTTTAATATGGCGTATATCCAAAGAGTAACTCTGAAGAAACAAACACCATCTCATCAGCCTTTGGTTGGGGTTTTGTAAGGAGTGCAGAAAAACTAAAGGATTGTGATCCGTATAGACCACCAGAGGTCCCTCCGATGACCCAACATACACCTCAAAATGTTGTAAGGCCCAAATTAAGGCAAGTGCTTCCTTCTCGATCACAGAATAATTAAGCTGATATAAATTAAACTTTCTAGAGAAGAATCCAATCGGATGATCAACGTCATCCTCAGACGTTTGTAACAAGACAGATCCAGCACCCACATTACTGGCATCGACTTGTAATTTAAATGCTCGATCAAAACTCGGAGCTGCCAACACAGGAGCCTCTGTAAGAAGCATTTTTACCCGCTCAAATGCTTGTTGACACAATGGTGTCCAGCAAAAATCTACTCCTCCCCGCAACAAATTTGTCAGGGGCACCGCAGCGGTAGAAAAATTTCGGCAAAAACAACGATAAAATCCCACCATTCCAAGAAATCGCATTAGCTCTTTTTTTGTATTTGGCTTAGGATACTTATCTATTGCCTCTACCTTTGCGCGAACCGGACGTACTTGGCCATGCCCAACAACCTTTCCCAAATAGGTCACGGTGGCTTTTGCGAATTCGCATTTTGACAAGTTAACAGTCAAGTTGGCTGATACAAAACGATCAAACAGTGCTCTAATCTGAATTAAGTGTTCCTCCCAAGTTTGACTAAAAACAACGACATCATCTAAATATACAGCACAGCCACTCAAACCAGATATCACGCGATTCATTAAACGTTGAAACGTTGCTGGAGCGTTACGCAACCCGAAACTCATAACCTTGTAGGAAAATAATCCTGAAGGCGTAATGAAAGCAGAAATCTCTCGAGCTCTTGCAGTTAAAGGCACCTGCCAGTAACCTTTTAGAAGGTCAAACTTGCTCACAAATCTAGCATTTCCTACTTGATCTACACAATCCTCGATTCGAGGTAGTGGGAAAGAATCAGGCTTTGTTACGGCATTCACCTTACGGTAATCCGTACAGAATCTGAATGAAGTAAGCTGACATGTGTGACAAGATTTAATATATTTAGACACATCACGCTTCAATTTCGGCCAAAAGAACCGTCTCAAAAGTAATTTGTACGTCTTTTTCACTCCCATATGCCCAGACGTATCATGAGCAGTCTGTAACACTAGCTGCCGAAGTGACTGAGGAATTACAACTTGCACCATGGGATCACCCAATGCAAACTCTCCCTGTGGCACCCATTTTCGAACTAGCAATCCTTCATCTAGGTAATACCCAGATGAAAGATTCTCAATTGCGTCATATGATACAACCCGGTCAAATAATTCAACAAGAGTTGAGTCAGTTTTTTGTTTTTCAACCAGTTCATCACGTGACACTGATAAAATTGAAGGGACTTCTAGAGTTTCCTTCACCACCTTCTTAGATTCATATTTTACCTCAGCTTGGGTTTTACTCATAGATCGTGTTATCACACAAGTGGGTAACACACTTGAACAGGTCAAATTCTCACTACCATCTGGTTTCAAGATCATCGGGCATGGTGTTACCACTAGATGTGGTGAATCATTCCGCCAGACACGATCACCAGCCAAGTCATTCCCCAGAATTACCTGTATTCCTTCCACAGGCAAGCAGGAACGAACAGCCACCTCCACTTCTCCCTGGACCAATACAGATTGCAAAATAACTTTATGCAGTGGAACAGACATAACATTCAAGCCAATGCCCTTAATCAGCACATTACTTCCAGTGTAAGAATCAGGTGAAAAAGGCAGCGCAGACTCTAACACAAAGGTTTCTGATGATCCTGTATCACGTAGAACCTTTACTGGTACGACTTTTGTGGAATCTACCAACCTAACAGAACCTTCTGTAACAAAAGGAGTAAATGCTGAACCACATGGCGAGCAAATTTTCTGCACATTATTCACTGTTGAAGTAGTCACAGCCAACGCCACAGACTTTACAGGAGACCAAGAATTAGATTTCACTTTAGAATTGTCAGCTTTTGCTTTCAATAAGAGACATTCATTCTTCCAGTGACCAAACTCATGACAATAATTACACATATTTGCTCTGTCTTTCTCTTCAACAGAGCTATGCAACTGTCTGCTGGGTAAATCATGCACAAACCTGGTAAATTTGCTAGAACTTCGCCACGGCTCTTTTTTTAAATTTTCTCCAACCGATCTGTAACCAAAAACAGTTTTATGAGACAACGAGAATTCATCAGCCATGACGGCCGCCTCATACGCAGTGTCAGGTCTATGCTCGCTAATGTATGTTGCAATGCGATCTGAAATGGAACTCTTGAATTGTTCAAGTACCATTAATTCTTTTAAATCGTCAAGTGTTTTTACATCAGAAGCTACACACCAACGATTAAAATAGACCGAAATATCGTGTACAAAGTCAACATACGTCTGTTTTTCACTCTTCTTCCAGGACCTAAACTTTTGTCTATATGCCTCTGGAACTAGTTCATAAGCCCTCAACACTGCTGATTTTACAGCTTGATAATCAGAAGCATCCTCTACACTAAGGGAAGAATACGCTTCTTGAGCTTTGCCTGTAAATACAGACTGCAACATAAGCGTTCGCTCTTCATCTGGCCAACGTTGTGCGTCCGCAACACGTTCAAACAATAAAAAGAAACGCTCAACCTCTCTCTCATCAAATTTAGGAATCAATCTCATATTTCTTACCGTATCAAACTTGTACGAACTTGAATCACGTACTGATTCTCCAGTAACAGAAAGTTTACCTTCTCTTATTAAATCCAAACGATAACGTTCAAGTTCAAGTTGTTGTTGCTGCAATTGGACTTTAGAGATTTCAATGTGATTTTGCGCTTCTAACTGCTTTTCTTTCATCTCTACTTGAATTATCAATAATTGCCTTTGTTGTTCAAATGTTAAATGAGACTGTGTTGATGTCGCATCGACAAAAGTTAACATATCTTCTGAAGATTGAGTCTCTAAAATGCCACGTTCAACTAACTCTGTCTTTACCAAGGTTTTAATCTGATCTTTTAGACGTTTATCTTGACTCATCAGATTAATTTTGTAGTATTCTGCAAGTTCTAATAATTGATCCTTGGTTAAGTCATTTAACAAGCTCTCAGACGGTGCGCTAACAAATTCCTCAACGTTTGAGGACATTATGAAAAATGTATGGCTACCAAATTCCAGAAAAACAAAACAAGCTTAAAGACAGAAGTTGGAATAAGCAATTCCCTCTAACTAAGATTTAAACCTACCTAAACTCATCCCTAATCTTCATACAGTTACTTGCAGCGGGTTTTTATACACTATAAACCAGTGTTTGCAACAGCAACCGATTAACGAGTCACTACTACAAACACGGACGTGTTCCCGAGACAAATGCTCTAACTGCTTTCACCGTACAAAAATAACAAACTAAAATAAAAAAGATCGGAAAATCCTGTTAAGGAAATCCCGCTAAACCTACGCAGGGAAAAGCCTAAGCCAAGACACCTCTTTTCTCAAATTTAGTAGCCAATACACCAAATTAAACTCCCGTACAACCAGAACAACCAAACCAACCACTAAAACCCTCCACAAGTTTTACTTAAAAAAAATTATCAAGAAAAAAAAATCGTTTCTAACGAATTAACCAACTTAACAAAATTAATTTAAACAAATAATAATCATCCAAATGTATCACATTTACCAGAACCAAATGAACGAATGAGTTTCTCTTACCAAAGCGAACAGACTTATCCACATTTGTCCAAACCGGAAAATATTTATCACCTTAAACAACGGACAAGCCTCCATATTTGTCACACTAACAAACTACGAACGAATCTTCAAATAACAATTGGCGGGACGACAAAAACTACTAACGAAACTTTATCAAAACAATTGGCTGGACAACAAAAAACTACTAACGAAACTTTATCAAAACAATTGGCTGGACGAGCCCCCATATTTGTCACGACCGGCTCAAAGCCGTGACAAATGAGTGGAGGACATAGTGAAGTTGGTCAGGTTGTACGTGTATTTATTAACATAAATAGAAAAATATATATATAACAGGAAATAAATTACAACACAACTGCCATTTCTGTCTGACAAGCGGTGTTAAGATGTCAGACAGAACTAAGATCAAATCATAGCAAAGGAAAACAAAACAAACCCAACACAAAAAGGTACGGGAGCAAAACCTCTCACAGATGTCTTGCAACTCTGAAGATCTCGAAGCTCACTCCACATTCTCAAAGCCTAAGCTTATATACAGGTGTATATCACTTGATGATCCTACACAGGTGTACATCATTCTCTTGATGAGTCTCCCAGTCACACCCACCGGTCGACACAGCGGGAACAACCGGAGACCCGTCACAATATGTTTAAACAGTAACTTAAAAAGGCACTTGATGCATAATTTGTATTCATATCTGTGCAATTTGTGAATATTTTTAATAATTTAATTTTATCCACAACAATACTGTCATTACAGTATTGTATGATTATTACAGTATTGTATCGACAGTCTATGATTACAACAAGGATATTTTTGAGGGTAAGACTTGTTTATGCCGTAACCATGGAAATGAAGACTAGCAGGGGAGCACATGTCAGCCATGAAAGAACAGTGAAATTTGATGTCTGAAAAAGTAATTTAATCATGAATTCCTTCTGATCATGGAGTAGACTTATTCAGCGTCATTACCATAAATGCTGTAGCAGCAATATTTTGATAGTTTGAAGTCAGATGAGTTGCACCACACACACACATACCAGTTTGTCGCTGTAAACAAAGACTTAATGAAGCATGTCGTTCTTTTGCAGGTTTTTAAAGTGATCGAGAGGAAAACTGGAAGTTGAAGATACAATCCAAGGAGTTGGAGACAAGGAGACGAACACTGGTAATTATCACAGGCAAGGCTAACATTCATTCCTTTCGGGAAATCCTAGCCATAGACCAGACGATGAACGTGTGCGTGGTTACTGCTACTATGCTGTACATGGACAGTGCTGCTATAATCAATAAAGTAAACCTAAATCAGAAATTAGGCTCCAAATGAGTTCAGTGATTCAGGTCAAATAATGATTATGACAAAACACAACCAACACCATCAGATCACCTTTTCTCTTTGTTCATCTGGCTGTTATAACTCAGTTACAAAATTATAATTAAAGTATAATTTATAGTAATTTAAGGGACAAAAGCCCAACTAAAAAAAATGTGATTTTCTCCTTTGGTGATTCTGCTAGTTAACATCAGGTATCTTCAAAAATGGTCAACCATCACTCAATTAATCACTTAATTATCGGTAACACTTTACAATAACAGGGCATGAATAATCATGTATTAATACCTGAATTAATAGTTACTTCAACATTAACTCATGATTAGTGAATATATGAACTAATCATGAACCAATAAAGAGCAACCCTTAACTACAACAGGAGTCATACTGATTCATGCATGAATAACAGCAGCCTTAAACATGTTAGTACATGTTTGATAGTTAATGCGTTAATTAACGTTTAGGGGTAAACTAAATCAATCAGTCTCCGTAAGAATACATAACAAGTAATCTAAATTTGAATTAAACATATAATTATAACTGCCATAATTTAAACTGTAATATCATAATCTGCTATCTGCAGCTTTGTGACAAATAATGGAATGGCACATGATTTTTTTAGCCAATAATTACACAGATTCGTCTAATCAAACGTGGAAAATATACTACACATCATTTTTATCTTTGTTTTTTTTTTGTACCATGGGTGTAAAGGAATAAGGATGGCACTCTTATTGTTTATTCATATTTTAGTTAATGATTTGTAAGTGCATCATTTTGTCATGACTTTACTTCAGGAGGCACATCATAATTAATTAACTATTAACTAACCATACACTAACATCAACTAATGGCTTGTTAATGCATCATTATGTCATGACTTTACTTGGGGGGGCACATTATTACTAACTCATCATTAATTACTTATAAAGTAACATGAATTCATGACTTGTTAATGTATCATTATGTCATTTCTTGTCTTGGCCCTTCAAGAGTACATCTTTAAAAAGTTATCAATTACACATGTTCTATACATATTCAGCTCTTCTAAATCAGATGCTTTTCGGTGGTTTGTAAAGAAGTGGAAGAGGTGCTGTGCCCGAATTTGGATGGAGAAGGAACTGAACTGTAGGTAGAAAGTGGACACATTTTGAAGGGGCAAGAAACCAAGTCTAACATCCGACTGCATTATGATATAAAGACAGTATCCACAAAATAACCACAGAAATAACCATCACCAGTGCTAACACTGATTTTAATTTTGAAAATTGCATCTGTTTGTTAGTGTAGGTCTTTCACTCTTGATGGCAGCAGTGGAATCACTTAAAACGGAATGAGATTAAATTGTTTTTAATGATGAATGCATCATTGTGTGTTCAATGAGTAAAGTTAAATGTAAATATCACAAGACATCTAGTGTCATTCAATGATGTTTGTGACAGTTGCTGGTGGCAAATTTATGAACAATTTTACATTGTGCCCTTTTAATGCATCTTTCTTCTAATCTAGAGCATGTTTGATTTAGTTTACCCCAAAGTGTTAATTAATACATTAATTAACAAGCATGTACTAACGTGTAGTTAAGATGTTATATTCATGCAGGAATTCATATGACTCATGTCGTAGTTAAGGTTAGTTCTTCATTAGTACATGTCTTAACTCATCATTAGTTCATAGTAAAGTAATTATTAATTCAGGTATTAGTACATGATTATTCATGGACTGTTATTGTAAAGTGTTACCTAATTATCTCATTAAATTTAACACTGCTTCAGTGTTCATTTAACACTCATATGTGAATACTTTACCACTCTTGAGTGTGGAGCCAAATAAACTCACAGGAGAGTTTATTTAACACTGGAGTTTTTGCTTATTATAGCTTGTCAAATTTGACCCTTTTTTGGGTGTGAGCAAAAACACGCTGTTTTTGTGTGTGTCCCTTTAAATGCAAATTAGCTGCTGCTCCCCGACCCGGATTCACCGGCAATAACAAAACATGCTAATTTCATTCATCCAAAATCACAGAAAGAACCAGTGGCAGAGTGCAGCCTTACAGAGAGACTCAGGAAGCGGTTGCAACTTTTTGATGCACCTGGACGTTTTTGAATGGTTAGTGGATATATTTATGTAGTTTTTGTGGAGTTACATTGATTTGTCTCATCGACAAATGTAACTGTAACCATGTTTAACTTTTACACACTGAGGTTTTTATATGACAACTGGGACGTTTTTTGGTCAAATAGTGTTCTGTGCTTGTCTGTGCAGCAACGACAGAACAGTTTGAATGCTTTGCTCGAACTTTTGCCATTGCGTTAGAACTGGTTACACTGTTGTCGCTTGCGAAAACCAAATGGCGGTGCCGTGGGTGGAAACGTGCAGATTAAGGGCCGGTAATATTATAATAAGATCCCTTTCCTACGTCAGAAGGGGAGCCAAATCTGATCGGCTTATTTTTTTACATGCTTGCAGAGAAAGGCTTACCAAAACAAAGGTACTGAGTTGTCACTTTTTACGTTTTCTCGGTTGGTAGATGCACCGGGGACCCGATTATAGCACTTAAACATGGAAAAAGTTAGTTTTTCATGATATGTACCCTTTAACTCACCTGTTCATAATTACATCGTTATCTATAGGGCGCAGCTGATTGGTTCCTTCCGTATCAGTAGCCAATGAGCTCGCTGCTCAACATTCAAATACTTGGGTAGTATTTGCGTTGGCAGTGCAGCACACTTTCAGAAATCTGAAAATGCCACCTCACCCAGCTCCACCTGTATAGATCTGCTACGGGTAATTAATGTAAGCTATATTGTACAGCAGCAGCGTGTCTTACTTGATCACAGCAGCGTGTCGTGTATGTATTGGCAGTAGCAAGTCCCGTACTTGCTCTGCAGCAGCAGCAGCAGCAGCAACAATAAAAGCAGCTACAGCATAGCAGATCTATTCTGTCAAGACCAAACATACAACATTGTCATACTCATTACCATGCAAAATACTCCGAGAATTGTCATGACAGAAATCAATTTACGTTTGACCCGATTATTCCCACTTTATTTTCCTGGGTAATTAATTCTCTTAAATTTAAACTGTTTACCTATTAGACACCACATGAATCATTACACTATATTTATAATCACTTCCACGGATTTATCTTACCTGTAAGGATTAACACAGAAAAGAAAGATTGTTAGTGAAGCCTCCTTACTTATTCAAAATAAGTACCTATTCAAGAAAGTATGCGATTTTAGATGCAGTCCCAATTCGGAGGCTGCAACCTTCAAAGGCCACATTCAAAGGCCGATTGCGTCACGACGAAGGCTATCCCAATTCGAAAGCGCCTTCAAATGCACCCTCCGTTTTTCGGGCTTGGATACAACAGACGCACACTTCGTGGCCTACCCTACCCCAGAATTCATTGTGTGCCAGTGACGACATGATTTTTATTAAAAGAAAATGGCGGGTGATTCTGTGGCGGCACAGAAATACACTTATAAATGTAAGTATTGTGTTTTAATTTCCTTAAATAGCTAACAAAACAAGTGTTAAAAGCATGAACTTAAACTAAAAACTGTTACCACAGTGCAGCTTAATTTGTTATCTGGTCTGAGGCAAAACTTTCTCTAATATTTTGTTCTGTTTTAGGGAGCAAGGAGCCGACAACTCCATTTATTAAAATGAGGCATGGAAATTATCATTTATTTACCTTTTTTCGGCTATGACCCATTAGTAATTCCCACTAGGCTCTCTTCTGTATTATTATTGTGTACAATTAGTCCTCACCCTATACAAAGCCCACAACAATAAGACAACCAGTACATAAGTCAATAGTCTTTCACTGTTGTTTTTTGTAGTGCTGTCATGCAAGATATGTCTACAATTGTTTTAACCAAACTTGAGGATCCAGAAATATGATTTCTGGAGTATTTGTGTCATATTTTTAATGTTAAGATTGCACCCCTTAATATTTATGATACATTTTTCCTTTTTCTCTTGTTTTAGGACAATTCTGGAGAACATGGGCCTGCTGGGGAAGGTCATTGCTCTGCCTGGATTGCAAGTGTCCTGGGACAGATGAGGGAGTGAGTGGGAAACCCACTGCTGCAACTTGGCCGTGGTTTGTCCTCATGGATGAGGTGTTGGGACCACTGATCTATATAGAATGACTGGATTGCTCATGACGTCATAAACAGTGAAGCCACCGCGCCGCCATATTGGTATTCCCTAGTGAGCTCACGCGTTCTATTGAATCAATAGGAAATTTTATGATTTGACTGAAAAAACATTGCCTAACGAGACACAGTTTTTAAATCTAAAGTATCCCTGTACATTCTCAACGCAAACATCCTAAGCATTTAAATGGATATTTGTTTAAAGTCTGAACTTTTTCCAGCTTATTAAAAAACGGCAATTTCTTTGCAAAAGTAATACAAAGTTGTATGAGAACACTGGTCGGCCTTCACTGAAGAGCTATCTTCACAGGTAAGAAAAAAAGTTTGATACTATTAATTATATAGTGAATGCTAAAGACCTATATTTTTGTGAATTGGTGAATATTCAGGTGAATATTGTTTAGTGGTCACAAATTAATAATACCTCAGCACGTTATACTAATTTGTTCCCTCGTTTTACTATATTGTGGCCACTTCGTTAAATTAAAACGAGGGAGGGAATTAGTTCAACGTGTCCACGATTTATTAAAACGAGGGAACAAAGTCGTCGTAACAACGAATTATTTAGATCAGTGGACAGGGCGCATAAGAACGAGCAGAGAAAGAGAGCGCGCACTCTCTCACCGCCTTCAACGAGGTCGGAAGACCGCTTGTGTTTTATAGATTAGTAGTTTGTTCATATAAAGTGTTTGTTTAGCAAGTACATGTTCAGGAAATGCATAATACAAATTGTATGGGTTAATGTAACGGTAAACGGACTCTGCACAAAGCTCTTTTGAAGCTGTTAAATGGTGTCGCTATTGGACACTTAATTGTGATTATTGCTGCTCTGATGTTTCTTATAGGCTTACTTACTGTTGACTGTTTTATCGTTACTTGTTAAAGAAGCAGCAGCATTACCGTTACTCTTGCCTCGGAGAAAACAACACGGGCATAGTGACAATTTTGCATATAAATAGCTACTTATAGGGCTTGAATTACAACCTGTGGCAGTTTTTCTACGTCCTTTTGTGAACGTCATTTTACACTTGTATGCTGCTCAGAGGTTGGTTCATCTTTAAAGTGCCGTCGGGCCCATAGACTGTAAAAAATAGGTCAGGCCTACCAATCTCTGTATAACGGTAGGGAAAAAACCCTCTGCTGGTAGGGAATCGTAAGATGGCCGCTCGAACACTTCCGGTGGCTTCACTGCCTGATGGCAGTTTAGAACGTCATGAGCTATCCAGTCATTATATAGATCAGTGGTTGGGACTAGGGTTGCCACCTGTCCCGGTTTTATCGGGATAGTCCTTCTTTTTAATAACCTGTCCCGGGAAATTTATCCACTCTCCTGGGACACTGAATGTCCTGGTTTTCGAAAGGCTACGTGAAAATGTATGTTCAAACCGTGTAGCGCGCGCATGGCAGAGAGGGAGAGAGCGAGAGACCTTTCGTGTGTGTGCTAGTGTGCGTGTGTGCCTCATGAAGCACATGTAAGACATATGTACACATGTATTGAGCTAAGCAGGGAGACCCTGGTGCTGCTGCTGGACCTGGATGGGCTCCACAATAGAGACCCTGGTAAGGCCTCTGCTAGCGGGACATCATCTGGGATGAGTGCATATTTCCACTGTCCACTGCGTTATCTACCAACAGGTTTCATGGCTGCCATGTTGCTAAGATTTTTTCAGAAAGGGGTATCTTTACAATTCTCTTACTTGATAGTCGTGGTCAGTGTGTTCCTCCTCCAGGACAGACAATTCTGCACACGGCTGGCTGTTTCCAAACCGTGCTCCCCTTCATCCTCTGCCACATCCTCCTCGTGCTCATCCTCCGGGGCCATGATGTCACCAACCCCAAGGCATATGTTATGGAGGATGGCACAGGCTTTTATGACCTGAAATGGTAAAACAGTAAATATATAATATATGTATCCTTAAAAAAAATCACCAATTTTGTTTGATTTAGTTATCATTACTCTGAAAATATCTTTTGAGTGCTCACTGTGCATGCAGGAAGATGGCCTGGATCTTGGTCTTCATCATCCCGAAAGCACGCTCTATAATGGAACGTGTCCTGGAATGATGAACTGAAGAGCTGGGCTCCCACACCTCGTACTGGCCTCTTGTAGAGTGTGATCAGAGCGAGTGGGTGTTGGAGGCACGGCTAACCCCCGTCTGCCAGGATAAAGAGGGTCGAGTGACCTCCTGTGAGCTGTGGCTGAGCACTCTTGAGTCATGTTCTTGAAATATCAAAAGCATGTATTCAGCCAGTGTTTTATGAAGACTTCAGATGCCCAACACCAATGAAGAGACGACACCAACTCCTGCGAAGACTTCAGATGACGCAGCTCTGATAATAACTCTGATAACTCCATAATAATTTGTTAACCAACAAGTATTCATTACTTCAATGAGCTCATTGTTTCTGCCTTAAATTAATATTATTTTGCTAACTGCGATTTTGTTTATGTACATTTCTGAAATACATAACTTAGAAAGTTACCTCTGATAACAGATCACTCTAAATTGAAATGTAGACTCATGCATTTTCTGTAAAGCTATTTTGAAATGATGTGTATTGTGAAAAGCGCGATACAAATAAATGTGAATTGAACTGAATTTTACTTTTTTATTTGATTTTTTTTTTTATATTACTGCTGTGTTACTGTGTATGTTGCATTTTACTTCTGCACATGTTTAAGGTTGGTTACTTTGAACGTTTATTATAATTTTATTACTTTATATAGTTTTTGATAGTTTAATCTACAGCAATGCATCATAATAAGACCACATTTTTAGTATTTCTGTTACATAGTGTTAATATTTTTGAACCAATATGTAATATCTAAATCGAAATGTAATATCCGTGATGTCTAAAACATGTTGTACATTAAAAGTACAATATTTGCCTCTTAAGTGGAATTGAATAATAGTGTTAAAGACAGAATAAATGTATAAATGTGAAAATAGATTGTCACAGTTACATTTAATATAAGAAATAAACTAAGTTAACTAATAGTTGCTAACAATATAGAAGTGACATTACACAGTTTAACTATACATATTTTACCTGGTTATGGTCTGGTGTCCCGACATCGCCAGCGTTGAAGCATGTAAAAAAAAAAAAAAAACTAATTAAAAGCAAATACAAAAATCTATACTTTTCTGCCTGCATTTCTCTTTTTAAAATCCCCTCACAAACATCCGCTGTCAGCTGTCTCACAGCTGCTAGGCCATTTAACAAGTTTCGGTTCAGTGTTGCCAAGTCTGGATCTGGGCTACTTTTACACTGTTGCTCTGGGTTGTTTGTATAGTCCATGAGTTGAAGTTATCTTAACCCCCCCATATTTCCATCTCATTACCATCTCAAATATTTGAACCATTTTGCTCTGTTCAATCACAACTGAATATTATGAAAATATGGTCCATTAACAAAATAAATGGGAAAAATTAAATGAGGGCAAACGTTTCTACAATAGGAGCACCACACCTACAGCAGTGCTACCCACAATGCCACTGTGCCACGAGGTGCAGTCATGTGAACTGCAAAAAATAATGTTTGAGTGCATGATTGTTTTACATTCACTATGCTTAATCTATCAGATTGCACATTTTAGATAATTACATTATTTGAAAGCAAAGAATTCAAGTTAAGAAGAGAAACACAATAATTTCAGGTAACACTTTATTTTATAGTGTCCTTGTTACATATGTTACATGTACTTACCATAGAACTAACAGTAAATTATGAATAATTGCATGCAACTAACCCTCAACCAAATCCTAATCCTATAGTAAGTACATGTAGTTGCTGAACATAGCTCAGTACTTAAATATATGATTAAACTGAAAACTGAACCATCTATGTATTCCCATTTTTGTGAATGAGCTATTTCAGTACTTCCTTCTGGTTCATTTGTCAAAGTGCATCATCAAGTGTTCCTAAAATATATATTTTTCTAATTATTAGATATATTAATGAATTGTAATATTGTATATTGTAATTACTGTATATTCAGATTTTTCACTTTGTTTGTCAGACACATTACAGTTTGCACCTACAGTACAAAAAAAAAAAAAAAAACCTCTGAGTTGGTTGCTTCCAATCCAACCCTCTTGATTAGTTGCTTCCAATTTTGTTCTGTGAATCAGATCTTGTCCTAAAAAACAGAGTGACTACATATAATAGACACAATCTCTCAGTCTTGCTCGTTTCATTTTAAAGGCTCATTACACACAGATGTCTTCACAGTGGAGGCTGCATGCATCCAGATATAAGAGTGCCTTGTTCAGGATCAAAAGATTTCTAATTGCTGGCCCTTGTTCCTGGCTCAGAGTGGGTTAAATTATGCGGATCTACTACGTAATGTCTATTATATCCTCAATGAACCCGCTCCTTTGGCCATCATTGTTTTAAAAATGAACATACAAATCAGTTTGTAAAGCCAGCTTGTACACTTTTTAAGGCAGGTCCACGTGCAGGAAAACACAGAACATTTTTTTCATCGTCCAGAACTCCCCATCCCAGCAGCTGTACAAGGTTTGGGAAGGTGGCAAATGTGACTCATTTCAACTGTGCATAAAGCCAGTCAGTAATGGTTTTACTTTGTAAACTTTTGAAACACTTTACCATCCTATTTGCCTGGCCACACTCTCTGGTTGTCATTTTTCCTCGATAAGTGTGTAGGTGTGGGAGGAAACATAAAACCTTGGCTTCAGAACACAATATGATTTCCTTTCACTTTTCATTTCATTTCCTATTTATTTTTGATTAGTAAATCAGATCAATGTCAGTGTCACATTCACTGCCTTCATCACTCATTTGTTGTCATGGACACTAATCACGTTCAGCTGCACTCATCAGTCACCATCATTAACACCTGTATATATGTTCAGTTCAGTGTCTGGTACTGTCTATGTTATGTGTGTGTCACTTTTCTGTTGGATCTTTGGATTTAAGAGAATAAATCTTTGAATTGAATCGTATACGTCTTCCTCATCTGTCTGCCAGCAACCACTCATGACAGTCAGTAGATGTGTGCATTATTATTTTAATCTTATGGGAGATCAAATATGTGGTAAATTTCTACCAGCATTTTTAATGCTTTATCTTGTTACTTTAAATGTTTTTCCTAAGCCCAGCTGTGGTCATACATAATTTCCTTAGTTAACCAGCATTATGTTACCAAGCATGTGTTGTGTTGATGTGTTTGCTCTAAATCAGTTTTCAAAATGTTCTGCTTATAGTTAATTTATTTGATATTTTCTGTTGTAATAGCCAGCAAGTGCCCAATTAATTAAGTCTTGTTGATTGTTGTGGCTGTCTCTCTTGCATTGTAAAAAATCTGTTGAATGAAATAGAAAAAAAGTCCTAATGGTTTGAATCACATTTTAAACACCCTGCTTGATTAGCCGTGTGCACAAAACCACCTGTGACCCTAAAGGCTATTTAAATGAGAGATACAAATTGGTAACACACCAACAGCCTCATAAAAATGATTTTACAAGGCCGCAAAGATATGGGCATGTAGATGGATTATTCAGACAACAAATGTTCAGCTGCTGAGAAGGGAGGGGGAACAGTCCGAAAGAGAATGAGACCGGGAGAGAGAAATGAGTATAAGTCTTTGTACTAGAATTAATATAAACTAAAATAATTATATGAATAGGGAGGTCAAACAATAAATCTACGATAGGATCTAGAAAAAATCTGATTGTGATTAAACCAGAAAATCACAAAATAACTGAACAAAAACATTTTCTAAAGCTTGGGCTCGTAAACATTCGATTGCTCACACCTAAGGCAGTTATTGTAAATGAAATGATCACAAATAATAGTTTTAAAGTAGGGGACAGCAGGGCACAACCTTACGCTTTTTGACTTTCTCAGTTTGTGTAAACCTACTTAGGGTTCAGAGAACATAGTTCAAAACATAATTACATAGTTCTGGCAGCCATGAAACTCTGAATGGTGCATGTTGATAGGTCTTTAGCTTATTGGTAGCAATCATGTCGTTATCTACTTAGCACAGCTGATTGGCTGCTGTTGCATCAGCAGCCAATGAGCTTGCTTCTCAAACATTCAAATACTGGCATTGTTTGCTGCTAACAGTTTGCAGCGCGCTTTCAGAACATGTAAAAAATCTCTGCGCATATAGTGTGCTCCGGTTATTAATTCCTAAGTGGAGCAATCTTTACAAGTTTTAAACTAGCTTCATGTTAGAAGTGTTTTAAACTTGCATCATGTCAACAGTGCACGAGTGAATCACTGACTGAAGCATATATAACTAGTGGTGGGCAGGTCGAGGCTTCGTGGTACACTGAAACATTTTGAAGCAAATGTGCCGTATTATGTCGAGGCTTCGAAAGTGGTCAGAACAGTGTAACAATGCAATGCAACAAAAACCTGGGCCAAACATACATAACACCTTTTACAATTTTCTTTTAAAGTAAAATCTTTCATATGCAATCATCTAATAAGATTATAAAGTGTCTATATGTTCTTTTCTCAATTGTCAGCCAAGTCGCACATAGCCTTAAGTCACTAGTGTTAAGCCAGTCGGCAAGGTAGCCAAGGCACACTTTCAGCGCGCAGCGCGCTTTCAGAACCCTTTCCCAGCTCCACCTGTATAGATCTGCTATGGGATTAATTCATGTATGTTACATGTGCAGCAGCAGCATGACTTGCATGCTCACAGCAATGGCTGTTAATGTATTTGCAGTAGCAAGTCTCATATGAAGGTAAAATGATGACTTAAAGAATCGCATGCGCAGGGTAAGATTTGTGAAAGTGTACATAAGATTGCAAGCGTAAATTAAATTTGCATGTGCAAGAGAAGATTTGTAAAGGTGTAAATCGCCCTTCAAGTGTAAAAAAAAAATTGCAGCATTTAACTGTTATTCATAAGTGTAATTCATGTATTTTGAAGCTGCAGCTTCATGCTAATGCAAAATAAATAGGATCTGTATTCTTCAGACTTTCATTTTCCCGTTTTGCTAGTGAGAAACGGAGGGCGGGTCCACCATCATGTAGCCAATCAGATGAGCTTCTCACTGACTCTCGTTTTACTCTGATCTGATTGGTTCAATAAACACGCCAGTCACCAGAACACATCTTTATCTTCATTTGGCTCAGAAATGTTCTCATTGCCGAAATGGTACTTTTAATGCACACATACATGTTAACGAAGTAAATAAATGAACAAATTAATAAATAAATCATGATTTCTTAATAAGCTGTGCACCAGGCTGACTGACATTCATATTGAATTTCTAGCTGGTGTTAATATTATTGAATTGAAATTGTATATATTATATAATCTGTTACACCACTGAGCTGATGTTAAACTTTACAATCAAAACATTTAATACCCATTCTTTATGTAATAATACCATTCTGATGCAGTGTTTTTGACATCATGTCTCTGTTCATGGTATTTAACACTCAATTATATATTTTGAAATATTGTCTTGCACTGTCAATATTGATTCTGATTACTTCCGTGTGACTGATCAAGCTATTATGTGTAGATAGTATGACTAACAAAATTCTTTCTCTGTGTCCAGATTTGACTGTAATAAAAAACTGATACTAAATCAACATGAACTCAACTTTGACAAAAAGTAACTAATTATGTGGGTGGTGTAAAAGTAACAAATTAAGTAAAAGTAACTAATTAAGGGGTGGTGATGGCGCAGTGGATAAGACACATGCCTTTGGTGTGAGAGACCTGGGTTCGAATCCACTGTGATACACCAATGTGTCCCTGAGCAAGACACTTAACCCCTAGTTGCTCCAGAGGCATGCGACCTCTGAAATATAGCAATTGTAAGTCGCTTTGGATAAAAGCGTCAGCTAAATTAATAAATGTAAATGTTATGTCTGAATAAAAACCCAGCAACCAGGGAATACACAGCATAGATATGTTTATATATAGGGCTATACAGCCATCTAGTGGTTACACGATGGCATTGCAGGTGATAAATAGTGCATAATTTAGAGATGCTCTTATGTTAAAGGGAAAAAATATTATTGTAACTCATTTTAGTAAAATAATAATAATAATTCTGGAATCCCCCCTGATCAGTAGATAGGTGAAATTATGCATGCAGTAGTGCAGATACTAGGCCTACATTAAGCATCAAGATTACAAACTGATTTGGCCTGATGAGGAGGAGGATGATGATGAGCGGGATACATGCACTGAATACACAGAAATTTCTATTCTTAACACACCAGCTCGAAATTCAGTTTTGGCTCATATAGTCAGCCTAATGGTGCACAGACTATTAAAGGGTAACTAAACCCCTGGTCAGAGCCTGACTCCACCCACTGGCAATATTTGAAAAATGCTGGAAAAGTGGGCAGAGCCCAGCGGAAGGAAGGCGTGCACCTGAGACGCGTCTCTCTGTAGGCAAGGGGCGTGGTTAGCTGGTACCCTCTGACGTCAGAGAGTACCACAACATCCAATAGGAAAATTCAACTGCAGTAGCCAACGTTCAACCTGAAGAGGGCAGTACTCAGACGTTTTTACACCATATATTGTAGAATTAAAACACTTTAAACCCAAATGTCAAAAAATTTACTCGAATCAATGAACAGCATTTATGAAGCTCCATTCTTACAGATCATTAACTAAAAAAAGTTGTTTTAGTGTTTAGTTACCCTTTAAGCAATCATGATGTATTTATTTATTTATTAATTTGTTCATTTATTTATTTATTTAACATGTATGTGTGCATTAAAAGTACAATTTCGGCAATGAGAACATTTCTGAGCCCAATGAAGATGACTGGCGTGTTTATTGAACCAATCAGATCAGAGTAAATCGAGAGTCAGCGAGAAGCTCATCTGATTGGCTACATGATGAAGGTGGACCCGCCCTCCTCTTCGCACTAGCAAAACTCAGTGAGTGAGAGAATCGTGCCAAAACTGTGAGTGCAGGTAAAAGAAAGACGCAACTGTACAAATCGGGTTATTTCGGAAACTTTTTGCCTCATGCACACAATAATTAATGTAGACATTTGCAACAGTTTTTTTTTTTTACACAAAGTTTGATTTTATGCAATTAATCTGTTTTGCAGTTCCTGCCTCTGTTGTTTCGGTTGCAAATTGCTGTTCGCAGGCTTGCAGTGCTTTTGGCCGCATTTGTGCGCAAAAACCGTGCCAAAAGTGTAAGCGCGGAAAAATGAAAGTCTGAAGAATACAGATCCTATTTATTTTGCGTTAGCATGAAGCTGCAGCTTTAAAATACATGAATTACACTTACGAATAACAGTTAAATGCTGCAAATATTTTTTTCTTACACTTGAAGGGCGATTTACACCTTTACAAATCTTCTCTTGCACATGCAAATTTAATTTACGCTTGCAATCTTATGTACACTTTCACAAATCTTACCCTGCGCATGCGATTCTTTATGTCATCATTTTACCTTCATAGTCTCGGTACAGCAGCAGATCTATTCCGCCAAGACCAAATACATTAACATTGTCATATCCATTACCATGCCAATCTCTATTACCAAACCAATCTCCTGAGAGTTGTCATGACAGAATAATAATTAATAATTTCTGAACATTGACTGGAGTCTTTATTCACCTTTTTCTCATGGTTTCTTAATAGAATTCATAAAAGTATAGAATAGAATTGCATAGTTCTAATAGCGGCACATTGTAACACAGTGTTACAATGAACCCCACCTGCGCAATTAGGATTTAAACCTTGCTAGGGTCTTCTGCTGGTTAGATTAGCATTAAACAACTGTTAAATAACAGATTGGAGATTAAAATAATATCAGATATGACTAATTTTAAATAAACACAAAAAAGAGATGACAAATTAACATAAGTAATTTACTTTTGTTATGGTTAAATAAATGTTCAGTGATATCTTCCAAAGATTTCTGAATTTTGGCAAAAAAAAAATCTCTATTATAGTGTTGATATGGCATCTAGTAAATACACCAAGTTTC
The DNA here is from genome assembly GCA_026230005.1 of Gila orcuttii. Lineage (NCBI taxonomy): Eukaryota > Metazoa > Chordata > Actinopteri > Cypriniformes > Leuciscidae > Gila > Gila orcuttii. Next base: position 9,467,480 of record JAPDVR010000009.1, read on the forward strand.
GTCATGCTGGCATGTATGGAAGTATTTAAAACAAGTGTGTAACAACTAGCCCCGCGTTATGTTGTGCACAGATCACCCCTACTCTGCCTTACTGAAACCTGGCTTAATGTTATGAACAGCAGCTACGCAAATTATTTTCCATTTGTTTTTCTGCTTTATACTAGAAAGTACATCAGCTCCAGTTTGGATCCAGCCTCATACGAAGTGGCCTCAACTTCGGACGGGAGTACCCGTTATTTGGCATGTTCCCACCACAGGAACAAGGAATGATTTTAGTACTAGGAACTCATTTTGGAGGAACTAATTTAGCTCCCACTTCAGAGTAGGGTCTAAAACAGCACTATAGGAACTACCAGTAACATTAATATACGCTGATTGGCCGAACGCACGCGAAACACCAGCACCTGCTTTTTAATAAAGCTGTGTAAACACAAATTATAGCCTATATATTTACTCCAGATACTAACTCTACGGACATGGAATACAGTGATAGATGGACCTCTTAACGCTAAGGAGAAAATCCAACGCAAAACATGAAGAGACCAAGCAAAACATGATTATGTATTTCTGCTTAGCTAGCAACACTGGACATCAACCACACGGCATACTCTAACAGGCTAATAGTTTTTACTGGTGGTGCGAATGCAACCAGGAAAATGTTCCTAGGGAACCATTAGTTATTGGGGAACCACATGGCTAGAACTAAGTTCCTACAACTACCCGGTGCGAAAGCCCCTATAGAGAACAGGATTGCTCATGACGTCAAAAAAAGTGAAGCCTAAGTACTAAGTACTCCATCGCATTCTATTGATTTAATAGGAAATCATCTGATTTGAATGAGAAAACATTACCTAACAAGTCAGCGTTTTTATATCTGAAGTCGTACTCGGTTACTAACGTAACCTCGGTTCTCTCTAGAGAGGGAACGAGTACTGCGTAATATCTTACGCTATGGGGAAAACCTCTTTTCCACGAGATATTGAAGCCAAAAATTATCCTTAATTTTGAATTAATGTCAAACGCTGTGCAGCAGCATGCAGACATAGGCAAGACGGCTCGCGCGCCTATTGGCTGCCCTGCGGCAACAGCAGCAGCCTATCGAGAGAGGCGCTGCGTGACACCATATCCAATGGGGGCATTTCGCGCCCATTTCGTCACGTCCCGCCAGAAAGGGCGTGGTCTCACCCTATAAATATAGCTCGATAAGGCTAGTACAACTGGTTTTCATCGCCAAAGCGAACCAGAGCTGTGTATGCACGGCAAGATACGCAGTACTCGTTCCCTCTCTAGAGAGAACCGAGGTTATGTTAGTAACCGAGTACGTTCTCTTACGAGAGTATCTCTCGTACTGCGTAATATCTTACGCTATGGGGAACACAATGCAAAACGCCGTGCGTACTGGGATCCGACACCAAAGTCCCAAGGGCAGTAGCCCGGGGCTCATATAGTGCATAATCACCATAGACTCACAGAGAGTCGGAGAAGAGAGGCTGCAAGCATCATTCCCCATGAAATAGCATCCCACAGGAGCTAGTTATGTTAACAGTGTTTCACGCAGACAGGGTGAACGTGTTCAGCCTGAACTGGGTAATAGTACGGGTTATTCAACACCCATGGAGCTGTTTTATCGCTCAGTGAGCGATGCACAAGCAAAACTCAGCATCTGGGCCGGCACAGCGGGGCAGATAGCACTGAATTCTATACCGACAGAAGCTTGGCTTGTAAGGCGGGAACCTCTAGGTTATAAAACCTTATAAATGTAGACGGCGAGGCCCAGCCCGCGGCCGTACAGATATCTTGCAGGGTAACCCCACTATACCACACCCACGACGAGGCCACGCCTCTCGTGGAGTGCGCTCTGACACCCAAATGACACTGCAGGCCCTTAGAAGTGTAAGCCAGTGCTATGGCGTCGACTATCCATCTGGATAGGCTCTGTTTTGATGCGGCCAGTCCCTTGCAGCGTCCGCCAAACAAAACGAAGAGCTGCTCGATCTGTCTGAAGACAGACGAGCGGGACACATAAGCTCTCAGTGCCCTGACAGGGCAAAGGAGACTCGCATCCTCCTTCTCATCATGAACTGAGAGGGCGCACGGAAATAACCTGGGCCCTGAACGGTGTGTTGCGGGATTTGGGCACGTACCCGTGCCTTGGTTTGAGTATGACTTTTGAGTCATTAGGCCCAAACTCCATACATGACGCGCTTACTGAAAACGCATGTAAGTCCCCTATGCGCTTCACTGAAGCGAAAGCCAAAAGAAACACCGTTTTGAAAGACAGATGCTTCATGTCTGACAAATGGATTGGCTCGAACGGGGCACCTTTCATGGCTTCCAAAACCGTAGAAAGGTCCCACACCTGGACTGAAGGAGGTCTGGGAGGGTTCAACCTCCGAGCTCCCTTGAGGACTAGGTCGTTTTTCCCCAGTGACTGGCCAGACACAGGTTTTGTAAACGTTGCTATGGCCGCCACGTACACTTTGAGCGTGGATGGGGTCCTGCACTTATCCAGAAGCTCTTGAAGGAAGGAGAGTACTTCCGTGACCCCCCAGTCTACGGGTGAAAAGCCCTGAGCTTGACACCAGGCAGAGAACACAGACCATTTCGAGAAATAGAGCCGTCTAGTAGACGGGGCCCTCACCTGCGTGATCGTGTTTAACACTCCCTCCGGGAGGTTAGCGGGTACCCGTTGATGGCCCATGCATGTAGGGACCATAGTTGCGGGCGAGGATGCCAAATCGAGCCCTTGGCCTGAGAGAGGAGGTCTTTCCTCAACGGTATTGGCCACGGGGCAGTGCTGGTCAGCCGCATCAGGACTGGGAACCAAGTCTGGTTTGTCCAGAGTGGAGCCACAAGCAGCACTGGGCATCCGTTTTCCCTGATTCGTTCCAGCACTTGAGGCAGGAGCGAGACGGGGGGAAAAGCATAAAGGGGACAGCGGGGCCAGACGTGGGCCAGCGCGTCCTTGCTCTTGGAGAAATATTTCGGACAGTGAGCGTTCTCGTGGGACGCGAACAGGTCCACCTGCGCTCTGCCGAATGTCTCCCACAGCAGTCGGATCGTCTGCGGGTGCAGCGACCATTCCCCTGCTGGGACATTGTTTCTGGACAGTCTGTCTGGTCCCAGATTCAGGTGACCAGGCACATGCGCCACTCTCAGTGAAAGCAGGTTGTGCTGAGCCCAGACCAGGAGGCGTTCCGTTAGCCTGTAAAGGTTTCGGGACTCGATGCCGCCCTGGCGATTTATGTATGCCACCACTGACATGTTGTCCGACCGGACCAAGACGTGGTGACCCTTTATCTGGGGACAGAAGCGCCGTAGTGTGTTGTCGACTGCCATCATTTCCAGACAGTTTATATGTAGGAGCTTTTCCCATTCTGACCACTGGCCAAAGAACGGTCTGCCCTCGAGCAGCGCTCCCCATCCCGAGGTGGAGGCCTCCGTGGACACCACCTTCACACTCGAGGGAGTCCCCAGACTCACACCTGACTGATACCAGTCGGTTATTTTCCAAGGTTCCAAAGCTGAAACGTATTTTAGATCGACCCGGAGGCGAAACCGACCAGCGGTCCATGCCCGGGGCGGAACTCGCGCTTTCAGCCACAGCTGCAGTGGGCGCATGCGAAGCAGACCCAGCTGGAGCACTGAAACTGCTGAGGCCATAAGGCCCAGCATTTTCTGAAACCTTTTGAGCTGGATTATCGAGCCGCGGTGGAAGGATTTCACGGCGCGCTGAATGTCCAGTTCGCGCTCTGGCGACAGACGCGCTTTCATGGATAGCGAGTCCAGCACTGTTCCCAGAAATTACATTTTCTGGCTGGGAGACAGCGAACTCTTCGCCCAATTGACTGTGAGACCCAGATTCTCGAGATGCTCAAGTAATGTGGTCCTGTGTTCTATGAGCTCTGATTCTGATCGAGCTAGAATCAACCAATCGTCCAAGTAGTTCAAAATTCGCATGCCCTGGAGTCTCAGGGGTGCGAGAGCCGCGTCCATGCACTTCGTAAATGTACGGGGTGCCAGGGACAGGCCGAACGGCAGGACTTTGTATTGGTATGCCTGGCCCTCGAAGGCGAATCTCAAGGATTGCCTGTGACGTGACGCTATTTGTATTTGGAAAAAGGTGTCTTTCAGATCTATTGACATAAACCAGTCCTCCTGGAGAACTTTCGCAAGGATTTTCCTGGTTGTAATCATTCTGAACTGGCGCTTCGCGAGCGCTTTGTTCAGCTGTCGCAGATCTAGAATGGGTCTGAGACCCCCGTCTTTTTTCGGTACCAGAAAATACCTGCTGTATAGACCCCCTTCGCTCTGAGCCTGAGATAAAGGTTCTATAGCCCCTTTGCTCAGTAGTTTCGCTATCTCGGCTCGAAGTAGATGAGATACTTCGTTTTTTACTGTCGTTTCGAGTCGCGCCGCGCAACGGCGGTGGCGTCGAGCGAACTGCAGCGAATAGCCTCTTTTTATAGTATTCAGCACCCATTCTGATACCCCGGGAAGCTTCGCCCACGCATCTGCGTGAATAGCTAGAGGTAGAATGAAATCTGGGCTCTGGCCGCGGCATAACGGCGGCCGGAGAGCTCCGGTGTGCTGAGAAATAAACACTGTGTTTGCAGTGTGCGAGGCGGGGGGTGCGCTGATCACAGCGGGCAGCCCGACCGCGCTCAGCTTCTCTCTGACAGGTTGTGGAGAGAAGGCGAGCGGGACGAGCCCCGTGGGGTTCGGCATGTCTGTGAGGGAATGTGGGCGCGGGATAGCGGGCACACTCACTGCACTGAGAACACTGTCGGTTCGCGCCGACTGAATGTGTGTTGGTTTCGTTTTTACAAAAACCGTGGGACATGCTTCGTGTAGTGTTTGTGGGCACTGTGTCGTGGGCACGTTCACTACATTTATTGCACAATCGACATGAGTCGATTTTATTTGTGCTAGCCCTGAACTGTGGCGGGCTGTGTCTGTGTGTGGGAATGGGCACTGAGACGTGGGCATTCTTACAATACTTATAACACCATCGGCCGTGGCCGGAATTACAGAAAATACACTCTTTTTGGCATTTATCTGGGTCACCGTAAAATTGGTGTTTTTGTGCAGGCAAGCGGGCTGTGGTACCGGCTTGTTTACTGCAAAATACACTGGAACAGTCACATTGTTTGGAACTGAATGAGCGAAAAGTTTTGGTACAGTCTGGCCGTGGCGAGATTTAAACACCGTGGGCCTTAGCTGACTGTATGTGTGTTGGTTTCTTTTACAGAAAACGTGGCACATGCAGTGTGTAGTGTTTGTGAGCACTGGGTTGTGGGCACATTCATTACATTTAATGCACAACTGACATGAGTCGAATTCATTTGTGCGAGCCCTGCACTGTGGCGGGCTGTGTTTGTGTGTAGAAATGAACACTGGGCTGTGGCATTTTTAATACACTCATAAAACCATTGGCTGTGGCCGGAATACCAGAAAATACACTGCTTATATGATTTTTCTGGGTCGCCGTGGAAACGGCATTTGTGTGCAGGCAAGCGGGCCATGGTACCGGCTTGTTTACTGCAAAATACACTGGAACAGTCGCATTTTCTCGGAACTGAACAAGTGAAAAGTTTGGGTGTAAGTCTGGCTGCGGCGAGACTAAATTTTATCTGCTGCGAGAGCTGGGATCGAACATGGGTCTCCCATTGCGCCTACTGCTTCCTACTGATTGAGCCAAAGTAAGCCCAAAGTAAGCCCACGTGAGCCAATCGTGTTTCTCTGCTGTGGCTTACTTTTGACCAATCGCGTTCTTTCCTGTGGCTTACTTTTGACCAATCGCGTTTCTCTCCTGTGGCTTACTTTTGACCAATTGCGTTTCTCTCCTGTGGCTTACTTTTGACCAATCGCGTTTCTCTCCTGGCTCTGCTCCTGTGGCTTACTTTTGACCAATCGGCGACCGCTATTATTATCGTCATCTTTGCAATCTATGCAGCAGGTAAGTCTATTCTTCACGACTGTATAATTGATCATTATTTATTCATAAACAGTGTGTGTTTTTAGACAATTAAACATGCCAATAAAGCTAGCTAGCGTGTAGCGTGTAATAGCACACGTTTTCTTCTGTACATGTGAACCTGCAACTTTACCATGATATACAGTAAAAAACATGTCACTACTGTCAAGATAATTAGCCGACCGCTAATTAAGCTATATCCTCCTTAAACCATTTTTTTGTTGTTGTTAATTTAGTATTTTTTTGTGTCATTCATTACATTATTTTGAGCACAAGAACATTTTTACTAAAACCTTAAAAAAAAAGTTTAATTCATATATGTTATACTATACTATGTTATAGACCAGTATACATATTTATGTTATCTTTTTAAAAACTATGTTATACATATTTAAAAAGACATGAATAGGCAAAAACAATTTTTTTTCGTTTCAACAAATGATTCTCAACTATGTTATAAAAGATATACCAAAACGATTTGATATACCATTTTAAGTTTTAGATCTGTTTGATGATCATATTATTATGAATTGTCATAAACGCCTTTATGTTATATTTGGTGTTTCTTAGTAATCTCTGCCACAAAAGCTAAACAAAACAAAACGATTTAAGCATGCCATGATACCAGCAAGATTGTACCAAGAAGTGTTATTTATTTTCTTATTAATAAGTTCATCACACTATTTACAATTTGTACACAAGGCAATTCAAAGTGATTCACAGTTGTATAAAAACAATAATGCTTATGCTCATAATAATAATCATTATTAATTATTATAATATTATAATAATTAATTACATAAAAAACAAATGCTGTAGTAAAATACTTTCAGTTGGAATATGACAGCTATGTAACGTTCTGTTTATGCCTGTGTCCTTTCAGATTATGTATGCATACCCAGTTTTACGAAGAACCTCTGAGGGTCGACTCCTTATGGGGCCAACTGAGGAGGCCAATAGGAGGGAGATCATGTTGGCAGGGAGGGCCAGGTGTAAGGAGGAGGTCCTGGCTGAGGCCACTGCCTTTGTGAGGCAGAATGGAGGGAATCCTGGAGAACAGTTCCTGGTTCTGGCTCACTGCAAGATCTATTTTGGGAAACACCAGGGTCAGAGGTTCCTGTGGCTGCTGGAGAACTCACTGGGGTATGCCTGCTATCTGGTCAGCAGCATTTTGGGGGAGGAGGAGAGGGACAACCCGCTGTCGGCCAACAAACACCTGTTCCTCAGATACACCTCGCAGATCAGGGAGGTAGGCGAGGCTGTGGAGGTGTATCAGAAAAAACAGGCCATGCTGCAGGAGGCCCAGAGGACAGGAGACTCTGGATGTCTGATGGTGGAGTTTGGGGATTTTAAGGGTAGGTCAATGAAGGAGGTGTATGAGGACCCAAGCAAGGAGGCCCAGGCTCTCATCACCTACCTGAAGAAGGCAAAGGCCAGGCCTAACACCAATATGGCCCTTTTCAAAGCATACGTGCTGAAGAGGCAGGCTCCAGCCCACGTGCCCACCACCACTGTGCCCACTGCATCTGTCCTCACTGCTGCTGTGCCCACTGCCACTGTGTCTGTTCCTCCTCCACCTACTGCCACTAAGAACAGGCCACTGCTGGCGACCAATGTGAAGGCCCTGTTGGCGCGGGGGAAGCATTTATCTGCTTCACAGCTGGCACAAAAGATTTTGTCTCCAGCCAAACCCTGTAAGTGATTTGCAAGCTTTAAAATCATTACAGTATATATTATGCAGTATATATGTCTTAACGAAAATACGTGTTCAACAGCTGCAGGACCACGTGTACCTCCTGCGTCTGAGGTCTCAACCCGGAGACAGCTCTTTACATGTGGTGAGTATCACTTAACGCATACAAGTGTGTTGGTGACATGTGCTTAGTGTTTTATGTTATTTTACAGACTCTGCTGCTACGGATTTTTTTGAGGAGGAAGATGACCTGGAGATGGCATCTGTAGCCTCGCAAGCTGAGGAACAACTTCCTCAAGGTATGTAAATCTTAAACAATATTTTACAAACAATTACAAATAAAACAAAACAGTATTTTTTAAATGACATATCATATTATTTTATTTCACAACACAGAGGAAGGGCACTTCTCAGGTGTCAATCTACATTCACTCTTTGAGTGAACATCCTCAAAGGAAAAAAGAGAATTTAAAGGTGTATGTAAAAGGTTTTATTTAATTTTTTATCGTAATCACTGACTAAAGCTCATTCTTGTCATCTCACACTTCCCCCACTCCCCTTGGAATAAGTGGCTGTTGTAGTGTTTGGTCTGCTTCGCTTCACACTTGGCTGATCCCATCTTTTTTTCTTCTTGTATTTCTTCTAATGGTGCTTGGATGAAAAACAGGATGATTTTCACTGCTTCCTTCCATCTTTTCATCATCATGTCGTCTCTCTACTAATCATACAAGCTTTGCAGTAAACCTTGTAATCGCAGTAGCTGTCCAGCAGAGCTGAGAAAGTCATGCAGTGAAAGTCTAAAACAATAAGATAATTTTGTTGTGTTTTTTTACGCTCCAGCCACTGCAGGCTCGAGAGGCCCTGCTCCTGCCCCGGCTCGTGCTACTGCCCCTGCTCCTGCCCCTTATCCTACTCCTCCAGCATTGTGGACCCCTGGCCAGGTGTCCCAGTCGCCTGCAGAGCTTCCTGTCCACTGGAAAGAGCAACTCCCATCTTTCCAGCAGGACTGGATCAGGAAGACTCTGTTCAGGGCCAACATAAAAACAGGGAAGCCTGAGCTGATGCCACATCCCAACTTCTGGTGGTACCCTCCCCAGCCCCCGACCGTCTTCACCCAGCCCCCTACTTCTCCTGATATCTTCTTTTGCCGCCCTCTGTTCCTCTGGATGCCGCTGAAGATGTTGTCCATTCCACTTGTCTGTGTCCAGCCAGCCTGCAATAACCACAAGCTGACAGCTGCTGGCCATTATCGCACTGTGCGCAAGGTCCTGGACATAGACGGGTGGTATGACATGGCCACAGAGTATCTGGAGTGCAAAGGGTGCAAGAAGAAGTATCCAGCCTGGTCTGAAGACATCCTGGGACAGCTCGACATGGGACACCGCAGAAAATTCCCCGCCATTCTGACATAGAGGTAGAACACATTCATATTTAGAGCAATGCACTGTAATTTGTTGTACTGTATAAAATCAAATACATTGATTTACTGATATTAACATTGAAATAATAAGATGTGGCACTGAACAGAATTATTTGACTGTCTGTAGGTACTTGTGTGACTACCGTGTAGTCATAATGATGCGGGAGAGGACCCGGGGCAACAGTGTCACACAGCTTCACAAAAAGCTGCAGGAGCAACACACCTCAGCGTGGTCACAGCGGACGCTGGAGTACCTCACTGTCTGTGAGCTCTTCACAGACTCCTCCATCGTTGAGTCTCCACTCTTTTCTGCGCCCCCGCCCCTCCCACCCATCCCCAAACCCAAGTGGCTGTTGTCTGTGTATGCCAGGGACGTCCTCTCGCGGCTACCTGAGGTCAAGGCCAAAATAACCTCAGTCTTTGGCTCTGTCCTCAAGATGGACTCCACCAAAGGTACTCCAAAACGTATAAAAAGTAAAGTTTGAGTAATAATAATTGTTATTATCTTAAATTTTTCTGACATTTGTTTATTCTACTGTTTTTTTTTTTTTTACATAGGTCACCAAAAAACTGGCCGGCGCTGCTGCCAACACTGCTGGTTGGTGCACTAATGTAGGCAATGAGCACGGCCAGGTGTTGGTGTCAGTCCTCACAGCGGCAGAGGGGCATGGATTGTGGCCCATGGCGGTGGGTCTCATGAAGAGGTACAGGGAGGCGGGAGTGGTACCACCCGCCGTCATGTATGTGGACAGAGACTGCTGCAGCCCACACGCGCACAGACAGTCGCAGGTCAGAGCCATGTTCATAGAGTGGGATGAGCTCCAAGTGCGCCTAGACATTTGGCACTTCATGCGGCGCTTTGCAGCAGGTGTCATCACGGAGGCTCATCAGCTCTACGGCACCTTCATGGCTCGGCTTTCCAGGTGCATCTTTGAGCTGGATCCAGATGATGTCGCTGCTCTACGGTTGGCCAAACAGGGGGAGTTTCAGGCCAGAGGAGCTGGTCCAGTCTCAGAGAAGGCTCTGGATAAGCTGATCACCAGGAAGGAGTTGGCACTGCACTGTCGCAAGCGGACCAGAGGAGTGGAGGAGACCACCTGGAGGATCAAGGCGCTCATTGATGAGATGGACAGTGAGAAGGGGAGGGACACTCTGGGTGTACCACTGCTGGACTACGAGCGAATCCAACAGGTCTGGGTAGACCAGCAGAGGCAAATCGCCTGTATTCAGGACCCAGAGGGCTTCCCTCTGTACCAGAAGACAGACACACTGAAGAAGGGTGGTGTGGAGCTCAGCTGCTATCGCTGTGCTCGTGGCTCCACCTCCTTGGAGTCTTTCCACCTCCATTTAAATCGCTTCATCCCAGGTAGGTTATAACTTTTATAACCTGCAAAAAACTTTAAACTTTTATAACCTATTCTGCCATACTGAATACATAGATAACATATATTTGACTTTATTTGACCTGTAGGGACCAGTGCCAGTGATGCGCATTTCCAGGCCTATCTCCTGGAAGGCCTGATGCGCTGGAACCAGGACCCGATGGATGAAGCAGTGAGGGGAAAGACTGACCTGAGGACCTACAGTAGTGTTGAGAGGGAGGCAATGGACCGGCTCAGCCGCAAAGTGCTGAAGATGTCCCTGGATGATCGCTACCAGCCTCCAGGGGCTTACACAGGTTAGAAATATTCATGTTAACTCAAACAAAAGATTATACATTATACAGGTGTATGAGTGTTTGAGTGTAAATTTTTTATATTGTATTTCATGATCAACTATTGTTGGAGTTATTTGTACTTTGTTTAATTTAGGCTTAATTTGACCCTTTATAGCCTTATTTCTTTGCTTTCTTCTGCTAAAGTGAATTTGCTTTATTTTGCATTTATGCTTATTATCTTCTTGTTTATTATTTTATTTTTTTGATCTGTTAAACTGCGTCAAGCCTACAAACGATCAAACTTTGAAAAGTTTGATTGTCTTTTTTTGTTTCAGTTTGTTATGGACAAATAGCCACTACAGCTATAATAATGTGAATGTGCTTTGTATGTGTGTTCTTTTGCAGGGGAGCTGCTGGGTATGGAGTATCTGTACAGTCAGTCTGGGAAATCCCTGACTGTTATGGATAACCCAGAAGAGGAGGATCGGCTGGTGGAGCAGATGACTGATGAGGTGGTGCAGGACGAAGGCTTTGTTGAGGAGGAACCTGAGGACCTCACAGTGCCAGTCCTCTATGACCCCATTGAGCCTGTCCCAGTCCACAGCAGCGGCCCCCAGGCCTTCAACCCCTGTCCCTCTGCACTAGGACCATCCTCACTACAGCCACCCACAGGACTGCAGCGCCCTGCCCAGCCTCCTCTGCAGTCTCCTACTCTGCGCCCTGCCTAGACTCTTCTGCAGTCTCCTCCTCTGAGCCCTGCCCAGCCTCCTCTGCAGTCTCCTCCTCTGCGCCCTGCCCGGCCTCCTCTGCAGTCTCCTCCTCTGCGCCCTGCCCAGCCTCCTCTGCAGTCTCCTCCATAGCCTTCTGTCCAGCCAAGTGCTGCCTCTGCTCCTGCAACATCAACTGGGTCCAGTGTTGCAGACCAGGCTCCTGTAAGTAAGCTTCTCATTATTAGTTTCTATTTGCTTTTACACTCTGACATTTAACATGCTGTGTATTGTTATTGTAATACTTTCCTGCAGGCTCCTGTTCTTGGACCCGATGGCGTTGCAGGCTGGGATAAGGTGCAGGATCTGGCTGAGTACCTGGTGTCCCTCCGTCAGGCACTCTACCTGGACGAGCAGCAGGTCACAGAGGTCATCCGTCTGTGGACTGCTCTTCCTGATGGGGACAAGAGGAAGATCCACTATCAGCCCAGACCCCAGCCCAAACTGACCCACGGACGCTCCAAGGCTCCAAAAAACACAGGAGTGACACCGTGTGTGGACAGTGTGAAGAGGTGCCTTATTGGTCATCCTGGGGGGCCAGCTCAGTGGCCCAGCACCAGTCGCTTAGTTGAGGCCATGTGTATCAAACTGTGTGCACTGCACAAGTCCCCAACTAAGAAGGATGGAGTCCGTCTTCCTCGTTGGACTAAGGTGCTCATGGATTACCACCACATCCGAGACCTGGTGCTGAACTGCCAAACTCTGATGGAGGCCACGTCACTTCCGCTGTTTATGCTGAATCAGAGGACTCTCACTCAGTGGTAAGCATGGTTTTACATTGACATTTGAAAGAAAGGGATAGCAGTTATTTAAAATGAATACATTTGCCCCAGTTCATTTTATTGAACACTACGCCCACGCTGCTGGCAGCTGGTGCAGGAGGCGCTTCAGCTGCTCCTCTCCTGGCTCCAACTCCAGTGTTTCCTGACGTGCGAGAGGCTCCTGCTCCCACTGCCCCAGTGTCTGTGTCCCGCTTCACTTAGAGGAACAGACGACGCAGAGCAGAAGAGGAGGCCAGTGGAGCCCACAAAAGGAAATATGTCCGTGAAGTGGCATATAACAAATGCTCTAAGTGTGGCAAGCCCAAAACCAAGGAGTTCGGCCACAGCTGCTTCGGCAGTGCCTCGTTTTGCCCCAGTGTCTCTGGTGGCAAATCTTTAGAGGAGTGGCTGGTAGAACAGCGCCAGCAGAAAAAACCTGGAAAGCCACCTCCATAATAAAAATCTTCCAACACAGAAAAAAGATTGTTTGTAAATACCTGTAAATAAATATCTATGTGTAAATACAGTTATGTTCTTTTTTTTCTCTCAATCTTTCTGTAGTGTCTTGTTTGTTTTATTTATATTACAGAATGTTCTATTCTATTTCTACATTGTTAGTTGTTTATTGTTGTTCATTAATGTCTTGTAGTTTTAGTAAATAAATACTGTTCACACTCTTATTCATTGTGCTGCTTTTAATTGCCTTGGGACTGGAATGTGCAAACTGTACATGGGCCCACCCACTCTTTCATAGAGTATACATTGTATATAACACATATATTGTGTGTATGTCCATATATTTATGTGTGTACTTATTTCAATATTTGTGTGTATTCATTTTAATAAAAAAAATTACATTTCGATATTTGTGTGCATTTGTGTGTATAAAACATTTGAAGTGTCCTAAAATAAATCAGATAAATCACATCAATCAATCCCACACACAAAAAACACATATTTGAATAAACATTTGTATTAGTTTTATTAAACCATAAAAATGTAATATGCTTTTTTAAAAATAATATACACAATTAATATCAATCAATATAATGATATGTCACATTGATAACCAAATGAAGGCGCATGCGCAGTTGATCACACACTAGTCGCGCAGAACACGGGTTCGAGCCCAGCCCGCGGAGTGTGACTTGTTTCACATGTAACTAAAACTCTTCCATAACGTACATGAATATAGCCCGAATATTGTTGCAGGGCAAATTTGTGCGTTTTTTCGCGTTTTCTTCGTCCTTTTCGCTTGCGTGCGGGGCGCAAAGATTGGACCCCTTCTTTTGCGCAGGCTTTGGGTTTCACCACTGAGCCACAGGGGGAAACAACAAAAGCTTAAATTAGCCCGAGCAGATAAAGAGCGTCATCACAGTTTTGTGTGTGTCGGCGTTTGTTTGCAGGCGTGCGTGTTATACAACAGGCTCATTGCTGCAATATTGACATTTTCAGCCGCTCAAACTAAGAGGAGCTGAGAAATGTTTGATAAATGGAGATTGGTCCGGCCTCGGCGGGACTAAAACACACTCTTTCCTTATTTCGCCGGTGACGCACGCCCACGGGGGGCGTCGAGCAGATAAGAGAGCGTCATCACAGTTCTGTGTGTGTCTGCGTTTGTTTGCAGGCGTGCGTGTTATACAACAGGCTCACTGCTGCAATATTGACATTTTCAGCCGCTCAAACTAAGAGGAGCTGAGAAATGTTTGAGAAATGGAGATTGGTCCGGCCTCGGCGGGACTAAAACACACTCTTTTCTCATTTCGCCGGTGACGCACGCCCACGGGGGGCGGGGGCGGGGTAGCTTTCTTATAACGTAAAGAAAGCTAGCCGCGGTTTTGATGCTGGCCTGTTTCCCTGACGACTCGCGGGCAGAAGGGGGAGGTCCACAGAGCTCGCCCCATCCTCACTGTCCGACGCCAGGATAGAGCAGCTGGTCTTCTCTACAGTTGCAGCTATCTCGTCGTCATAATGGCGGAGGCGGCGGCGTGCGGGGGCCGTTGTCCGTCAGTGAGCGACTCGAATGAAGCTGGTGAAGCTGGCGGGCGAACCGGCAAGCTTTCACGGGCGGGAGAAGGTTCGGGGACCCGCTGAGTACGGCGCTTTACGGCGCGGCACTACAGCGGGCGGGAGTGCAGACTCGGAGAAGAAATGCCAGGCAAGTCCTCAGAGTCACCATGGCAATAGCTCGCTCAGCGAGCGCGAGAGCTGCATGATCCTTACCCAGGCGGGAAACGCAGATGAAATGGCGGTCCCCGTCGCTGAGTGCGGCTCGGCACGAGCCACAGGAACGAAGCATCTTTAAAAAGACGCTGCTCTATAGGCGTGCGAGCCGTCTTGCCTATGTCTGCATGCTGCTGCACAGGGTTTTACATTAATTCAAAATTAAGGATAATTTTTAGCTTCAATATCTCGTGGAAAAGAGGTTTTCCCCATAGCGTAAGATATTATGCAGTACGAGAGATACCTGTACATTCTTACAATGCAAACGTCCTAAACATTTTAGGTCCCCCTGTGGTGAAAATCAAGCTTTTCATTTTGTTTATTTGTCTATGTGATGTTTTTAATATGCTTTAAGACAAAACATGTACAAATGTATAACTCAACACCATTGCTGAGTAGTTTCTCCTTAAAACTGCAATGAACCAAAGGCAGTCTCAGAAACGCGGTGTGAAATCGCTGGTGTTTCTGACGTCATAAACTACCTTGAAACCAGTCACGTCAATATTAAGTGTAGCGTCAGTTCTGGCAGGTCACATTAGTCAAGCTCGCATCAGGATGAACAGGATGAAAGTGCGGACCTGTCAAATGTGCCCAGCGAGTATATTGACCTGGAGGGGGTGTTCAGTAAGTCTCAAGCTGCTTCTTTTCCTCCACATCGTCTCTATGACTGTGCTATAGATTTATTGCCAGGTACATCTCTGCCTAAAAGCAGATTATACTCGCTTTCCACTCCGGAAAGGGAGGCCATGGAAAAATATATTTCTGATTCTCTGGCAGCCAAACTCATCCGTCCTCCTTCTCCTGCAGGTGCAGGTTTCTTCTTTGTGGAAAAGAAAGATGGTTCCCTGCATCCTTTTATTGACTATGAAGGGCTGAATCCCTACTGTTTTGCTTAAGTTGTGTGTGCCCGAGGTTGCTCCCTTCATAACACATATGATAAACTGTAGTTTAGCGTCTGGTGTTGTTCCAGCCGAATTAAAAATGGCTGCGGTGACCCCGATTCTTAAAAAACCAGGCCTTGACCACCTAAATATGGATAACTACCGACCTATATCCAATTTAACATTCATGAGCAAAGTCCTTGAAAGGGTTGTTGCTTCACATTTAAGAACACATTTGGATGCTAATGGTCTTTTTGAACCTTTTCAATCTGGATTTCGCCCATCACATAGCACTGAAACTGCCCTTCTTCGGGTGGTCAACGATATTCTTTTGTACATGGATTCAGGGCTGATAAACATTTTGATGCTCCTTGATTTAAGCGCTGCTTTTGATACAGATTTCCATGAAATATTGATCTCTAGACTTTCTGATATTGGCATCACTGGCTCTGCTCTTTCCTGGCTCATTTCATACATCAGTGACAGAAAGTTTTATATCACTATACAAGGGTTTAGATCTGCCACTGCCTCACTTACACAGGGTGTTCCTCAAGGTTCGGTTCTTGGCCCACTATTGTTCATTATATACATCTATCCACTCGGTGACATCATACGCAGGCATGGACTTAAATTCCACTGCTATGCTGATGATATTCAAATATATCTCACCACCAGCTCTGATAGGCTATCTCTGCCTGACTCACTCACTGCATGTATCAGGGACATCAAGCATTGGATGTCACTGAATTTCCTCAAACTAAATTATAAGAAAACCGAGATATTAGTGATTGGCTCTGTTGCCTCAGTCAAAAGGATGGACCAGTCCTTTGATATTGATGGAACTCACATTAAGCCCTCGTCATCGATTCGTAACCTTGGTGTCTTATTTGATCAAACTCTATCCTTTGGCTCTCATATTTCTTCTCTAGTGAAAAACTCTTTTTTCCATCTTCGCAGTATTGCTCGCTTACGATCTCCTCTCACCTTAGCTGATGCTGAAACCTTAATTCATGCATTAATCACATCACGCCTCAACTATTGCAATGCCTTATTTCTTGGTCTTCCCAAAAAACGTATTGCAAGACTACAGTACGTTCAAAACTCTGCAGCGAGAGTCCTCACCTCTACTAGGCGTTCTGCACACATTACTCCTCTGCTTTATGAACTTCACTGGCTACCTGTGGCATCACGTATCCATTTTAAGGTACTGCTTCTAACGTTCAAAGCATTAAATGGTCTTGCTCCACAATATTTGTCTGACCTACTCCACCCTTACCGTCCTACACGGCCTCTCAGATCAGCTGAACTTGGTTTACTGTCCGTCCCTCATTTCCGGTTGTCTACTGTAGGAGGAAGGTTTTTCAGTACTAATGCTCCTCAATTATGTCAATTATATCTCCTTACACTACGCAATACCTCTTCTGTGGCTACTTTCAAGACCCAGTTAAAAACATATCTTTTTAACATGCATTTTGGATAATGTGATTATATGTATCCTATGTGACTGTAATATATGGGTGTCTAAATGTATTGTATGTACTATGTAAAGCGACCTTGAGCTTCTGGAAAGGCGCTATACAAATAAAACTTCTTCTTCTTCTTCTTCTTCTTCTTGAATAGCATCACGGTAAAGAATACTTATCCTTTGCCATTGAGGTCTTCAGCTTCCTTTTCACAAAGTTGCATATTCACAACACCTATCATTTTGAAGACTAAAATTTCATCTTTTAATATAATTTCATTATTTAATATTATGTTTCTGTATTATTATTCTTTATTAGTATTCATAATCAGTTGTATTATCTTATGAAGTTTAAAATTCATGAGTTAGACTATAGATTGCATGGACACATGTGTTTAAGGATTATCTTTTAGACACAGGGATTGGATCTGAGAGAGTTATATATTTTGCTTAGAGGTATGTGTGCAATGCAACGTGTTCACTGAGCAGAGATGTGCTGATGATGATACATCAAATGTGTACAGTTGGTATGTTCTTTACAGGGAAAGGAATGTTTTTCAACTGATGCAAATGTACTACTAATGTATACACTGAGGAATAATTTCTTAATATGGAAAGTGGATTGTACCATGTGTAAGCATGAGTTATATGTTCCATTTTTAACCACTAGGGTTGAGAAAAGGGTTACAATTGTTTTCGTTAGCATGTATTTCAAAGCAGTAAAGATAACAACTTAAAGCTGCAGTCCGTAGCTTTTTCCCTTTTTGTCGCCATCTCTGTTCGAAATCTGTAACTGCAGTGATTCGCGGAATTATCATCTTTACGTGGGTTGTAAATCGGCATGAAACAGCGCGGATGAACACAGTGTTTTGAGCCAAGTGCTGCTGTCAATCACCGCGCTGTGTGGATACTGTCATTCAGAATCACAGATTCACTTTTTGAAAGCTTGACCAACATAATAATTTTCACCGGAAAATGTCTTCTGAACAAGTAAGTAACATCCATTTTTGTTCTGATCAACTAAGGGGGGAAAAGCATTCGACATGACAAGCGATCGTTAGATTTAATCAGCGCGATTTACAGCAACCGTGCAAATCATAGCCTACTTTGTTCTCAAATTGTTCATGTTAACAACATCAGCACTGCGTGACTAACGTTATTTAATGTGTTTTCTGATTACCTGTGTAGTTCAGAATTCATATTCTCCATAATAGCTAAACGAGAAAGGCACAACAAGGAAACTCCATACCTGTGTGAATTAAGAAAACGTACTGTTACACGATTGAACTATTGAAATGTCTTACTTGTTCAGCAGAAAAAGCTGTCTCTTCTTCCGTTTCGAACCCCTTAGGGAGGAGTTCACGCACCTTTCAAAAGCCCCACCGATGTGTATCCTTGTGTTCGCATGAGACGGTTTCCTTCTCTTTCCACCTTAAATCCGAAGTACGAAGTCTTTTGGGTTTTATAACTGGTTAATCTCCAGTTGACACTGATGATTGTTGTCTGGATCTTTCTGGATCCGCCATAAGTTTAATCATGTAAAGTGCTGCGAGAAAAGCCTATCTCTACATCTCCTTACATGCAGTATAGCCGGCTAGCCGAAACTCCTTCTTTATGTGTACGGGTGTGACGTAATGACGCAAAGACATGCTCGAATTTCCCGCGAAAACCCACCAGTACCACTGGAATTAAAATCATTATTACAAGCTAACCATTTTGAATCTAGCTATGGCAAGCAGATAGTTTTGAACACTGGCTGAAGATGTTTTTTTTTTAAATAATTAATTTGGATTATTTTTAACTTAAAAAAGCTACGGACTGCAGCTTTAAATTAGTTGGTTAAATTAATAATTATCTTAACAATATATGTAAATGTCACTTCATTCATATGCAAACTGTCATGCTACTTATGTTCCATTTTTAACCACTAGGGTTGAGAAAAGGGTTACAATTGTTTTCGTTAGCATGTATTTCAAAGCAGTAAAGATAACAACTTAAATTAGTTGGTTAAATTAATAATTATCTTAACAATATATGCAAATGTCCCTTCATTCATATGCAAACTGTCATGCTACTTAAAACCCATCAAATTTGAGCTGACCTGTGGCTTTTTAACAGTTTCCAAGATCTCCAACTGTCTGAAGTGAATGTTGGTCAGCGAAAAGACATCAGGAAATAATACACACGCTTTACAACTTATTCAGAGAAATAGGATTTAAAGACATGAAGCTTTATTTTCAAGTATTTATACTGTCATTCCGAGCAAGATGATACATAGTAAACCCTTTTTAATATAATATAGTGCAATTTAGTAATAGGGGATTGTATGTATTGTGATATTCAATGTATAATCAAATCAATTTCTGATAATAATCCCAGATATTGTAATGGAACCAGACTCAAGAGAGAGGGAAGCAGATGGTAAGTTAACTGTTTATTGAGCGATATGGCACCTTTCTTTATGGTGGCGTATTGGTTATAAAATCTGTCTTCTGGATGCTAAAGTCATCCATACTGACCAGCCAATGCCCGCTACGCAGATCCAAAGTGCCGAAGACAGTTGCTCCATACAGGGATTCAGGAATATCTTGGATCAGTCGCAACAATATACCTCCACTGAGCTATATGACGCAACGTGCCGTCCACATTTGGCATAAGCGACGACTGGGGTTTGTCATTCTGGCCCACATTGGCAAATGCTGTGACAAGATGAAACACCCCATTAGGCATTAGTGGCGGAGCCAGAGGGGGGTCCGGGGCACTGGACACTCCTGACATGCGATTGGCCACCCCGGGTGCCACCCCAAAATTTTATTTGCTACTGGCAGTTGCTGATGCTGATTTAAAAAAAAAAAAAATACGTTCGCCGGCAGCGAAGGAGAGATGGTTGCAAGATACCGAACTTCACCGAATAAGAAAACATCATATTTGAAGTAAGCTTTTAAGGTTTAGCATCAGGGTGGTTTGCTCCCAATAGCCTACATTAGGCCTAATACACACATATACAGTTCCTTGCCGTGTGTACGTTACAGTATACGTACAAATGTTCTAGCGAATGTGAGGATAGGAGATCAAAACACAGGCAAAGAAGAGCAGAAACAAGCGATATCATAATGCGATCACTATAGGACTATGAAGCATTATGAGTGTAGGTTGTTGATGGACTCGATCTACTGTGTTTTGATCATCATTATGAATCTTATCTAGATGTAGTCTTTGATAAAAATGCGATTTTCTCAGCTTTTTGCTCATGTTGCTTTTTATGTAACTTGCCAACATTCATGTGTTGATTAAAAAAAAAGACGCACGAAGCTAGAATAACATTATTTTTTTGTTTTTGTTTTAAAAGCACAGGGTTTGTTCTTTCTTTTGGTATGTTCAGATATTCATACAACAAAATATTCTGGGGTGCCATGAAATTGTGAAAATTACCAAAACCACATTTTTTTTTATACTGGCGAGAAAGAGTTAAATGTTGGTAATTGGATGATGATTAGAATATGAATATGATTGGAATGATATTTTAAATTTATTTTTGAACAGGGTCAATTAAACATGAAAAGAAAGGGAGAGATATCGGAGTTATTTTAAAATAAGCACAAACATAGTCCAGTCATTTTATGACAAAAGGTTGAACAAATTGCAACAGAAGCAAACTCAAATAATTTTGTATCCTCATTATGTCCTGAGTAAGGAAACAAAGTCCCTAAGAATCCCATTAGGGGAATGTTTCGAAATCTGTTTCTGGGGATTCACTTTTTTATTTTACTTACCTTTTGTCTTCTGCATTCTCCTTACCCTTGTCTCCTGTTCTTCCCTTAGACTCGACCCCCAGAAACAGTCGCACAGACCCAGCCCCAAACCCCATCTCTTAATAATTAAAAAAGGCTGGTTTCTAAAGTACTTCTTCCTGCCTCTATGTATTAATGTTCATGGGTAGCCTAAATGGGTTCCATTCAGACCTTAACATTAAGTATTTTACTGTTATGTGTCAACAAGATTCAACAAGACATTTTCACCTGGCTATACCCAATGTTTAGATCTGTTGTGGTATTTATGCAAATTAGCACATACGTAATTAGATTATGCACCGTTTGTCCATCTTAACAAACAATTTTAAAAAACTTGGAATACATTTTTTGTTTGATGTACTTGATGTAAGTAATCAACTCAGTAATTTTCATGGTGATATCTAAAGGTTAAACTTTTTACCCTATTCTCGTAAGAAAAAGAATGAATAGGCTATATTTGTTTTTTTTTCTAAACTTTCCCTAATGGGATTCTTTGGGACTTTTTTTTCCTTACTCAGGACATATTGAGGATACAAAATCAGTTGAGTTTGCTTGTTGCAATTTGTTCAAGGTTGATCCCCATTTTGGCTTAAAATGACTGGACTAACAGGCAGATCAGGTGCAAACAGACCACCCAGCCCTTGCATCACCACTGGCTAGTCAGAGTCAGTGTGGTCAGACTTCAAAACCAGCAACAGGTCAGAGCATCTACCAGACACAGGCAGTCAATCACATACCCAATTCAGGAATTTAAGTTGAGATGATTTTGCCAGATTAAAAGGATAGTTCACCCAAAAATGAACACAAAAAAAAAAAGTTATAAATGAAATAATTAGAATTAGAATTATTATAAATTATTATAAAGAAAGAATTATGTTGTATTTAATCTTCCCAGGATAAGATTTTATATTGATGGGCAATAAAATTGTTTAACTTTTTCAAGGACATGTCTGCTTCATGCCTGCTATATCTAATAAAAGATAAAATAAAATATATATACATTTTTTTTTGTTGTAAATGTGAGGTTTTTTTGTAAATAAATGCAGCAGTTCATAACAGACACATGGGGTATCTTATCTACTTGGTGCTTCAGCTTTGTTTTCTGCAAATATTTTGGATGTTCAACACTTATAGACACAAACAGAGTGACCCAATTCCTTCCACAAGCTTTTCCACTGTGTGTGTGTGTGTGTGTGTACTGTGTACCCCCGAAAGTAGCAGTGGCCACCCCCTGGCCACCCCATGTATAAAACTCTAGTTCCGCCACTGGGTTAGACACAGCCGAACATAGCTCTGGCATCTTCTGATGACTGTAGCTCATCCAGTAGTGAACACAGGGCTTGACCCAGATAGCATGTAATCATTGAAACAATGTTGACTCAGTGTTGATGCGTCAACGCTAATTGCATTGAATTAACGTTACAAAGTAATGTTGCTTTAATATCACTCTTGCACCCTCAGTTAATGTTGAAATAATGTTGGGAATTCAACCAAAAATCAATGGTAATAGTATTGATTCAACATTACAAAGTGATATTTTATCAACATCACTCTTGCACCCTCAGTTAATGTTGAAATAATGTTGGGAATTCAACCAAAAATCAATGGTAATAGTATTGATTCAACATTACAAAGTGATATTTTATCAACATCACTTTTGCACCCTCAGTTAATGTTGAAATAATGTTGAACAAAAAATCAATGGTAATGCTATTGAATCAACGTTACACTATGATTGATCATACATCACTGCTGTTGAATCAATATTGAAATTAACAAAAATAATCAATGGTAATATTGTTGAATCAACATTACACTATGATTGATTCTACATCACTGATGCGGAATCAATATTGAAATTAACAAAAATAATCAATGGTAATATTGTTGAATCAACGTTACTATGATGTTGAATCTACATCACTGCTGTTGAATTAACACTGAAATTAACAAAAAATAATCTTTGGTAATATGGTTTGATCAATGTTACAATGTGATGTTGATTCTAAATACATTTTGTTGAAAGACTGAAAAGGAATGTCAAACAATGTTGCCATCTGATGTACCAATTAATGTTGAAACAACATTAATATTTCAATCACACTTCAATGGTGCGTCAACAAATTCCTGACCATTTCAAAATTTGTCAAAAACCTTTTAAAATATAAATGACACCTTTCCAGCAGTTGAGTCAATTTATTTTATTCAATCAGTCAATGACAACAAATATATTAAAATATCATTTTTTTTAAAAGAAAGGGGGAGAAATAGGACAAAAGCATTTCAACCTTTAAAAATAAAATTGGCTTCAGAAGTCTGATGTCATCATAACTACAGGTCCAGCGGTTCAGATTTATAAAAATCTGTCTTGCATCAGACTACTGCCTCTTTTCCTTTGGGTTCTCTGAAATCTGAAAAAGAAACATGATGTTACTCAAGAACAAGTCAAATCAGTTGTCATACATACAGTCACATTCAATAATGTTAATATACTAAACAAAATATGATTCACTTTTTTTTTAAGTCACTGAAAACAAAATATTCTAACTACGATTATAGTATTGTAAAATTCTGTTTATTTATTTCTATGAATGCTTTAATATCAAAAGAAAGCACTAGCAGGGGTGTCGGATTTATCTCCAGCCCTAATTAAACACACCTGAGGCAGATAATCAAGGTCATCAAATCAATGAACACTTCCAGGTGCTGGAGCTAAACTCTTCATGAAGAGGAACAAACACCTCTGAGCTATAGCCATTCAATTTCTCAGTTCATTTTCTGTGAAACTACAGCATTCAAATAACACTTTTATCTTGTAGAATAAAAAAGATCTTAGTTTTTTTCAATGAAAATTTCTTTAAAGAGATAGTTCAACCCGAAATGAAAATTCTGTAATCATTTACTCACCCTCAAGTTGTTCCAAACCTGTATGAGTTTCTTTCTTCTTTTGAACACAAAATAAGATATTTTAAAGAATGTCGGTAACCAGAAAGTTGACGGTGGCCATTGATTTTCATAGTAGGAAATAAATACCATGGAAGTCAATGGCTAACATCAACTGTCTGGTTGCCAACATCCTTCACTCTATCTTCTTTTGTGTGCAGCAGAAGAAAGACATTCATACAGGTTTGGAACAACTTGAGGGTAAATAAATGATGACATAATTTTAATTTCAGGCTGAACTATCCCTTTAAAGCTGCAGATTCACCTTATTTAGACCCTAATCTCTTTAAATATCACAAAATAGCCAAGTCAGTCACTTTATTAATAAACACTAGATGTTTTTTTTTTATTGTGTTTCAGTGGAAACAAGCTGAACTGAATGGAAATCAGTTATTTCTCAAATTTAATACAGATTCAGGAATATGAATGATTACCTGATTAAGCAGTGATAAGATACAGGATATCATCAAGTCCCAGGTCAGGTGATTATGCTGTTGACAACAACTCAGTGTATGATCAATGTCAGCATTATCAGGAGGGTGCTTTTTTAATTGTCCATCTTCATCTGCCTTCACTTCTAAAGGAGCAATGTGTTCTGCATGCAAACACTGACCGATACAAGACATGGGCTATGTTAACATTCTTGCTCATGTTCATGTCTCTTGCACCTTAAGAAATCTGTTAAATGACATAACTTTATTCAGGAAATTCCTAATAAACTTTACTAAAGCAAGTACTTTTTAAGAATGTAGAAAAATAGACGCTTTATTCAAACACTAATAACTTTGTAATCTAATTACAGTGAGTAACAACACAAATCAAACGCAAATAAGCATGCAAAACAAAGGAACAGAGAAATAAGGTAGATGCACCATTGTTTGAAACTCTGCTAGAGAAGTCGTGTAAGTATGTCAGGTAATTCAACAAACAAGAGGTCTGTATAGGATGCACCTGTTTTCTCTCTAATGAGGAAGCATTAGACTACTGAAAAGTGCACATGCAAAGACAAAATGGGCGTTTACCAATCAGTGGCCAATTTCAAACTACAATACAGGTAAATGTTTTTCAACCATTTTTCAACAGACTTGCTAAAATCATGAATGCCCACCCCTAAACCAAGCCCACAGTGGATTACAGCAAATCGGGTAAAGCGGTTGAAAATGTCCATTGTGGTTTGAAAACGCCCCACTGATCGAGAAACACCCACTAGTGTTCTGCAGATATACGCCTGAATGATCTTGTGCTCATCAACTACAAATCACTGTTAGTTCAATGTCATTGTCTCCACCCATGTGTGCTGTTGGCTTTCATCAAAATGTCAATGCTGATCCAGCACACTTTAAACATTGAAATGTCGATCTCAACCAAAATGATGGTTTAGATCAAAACTCAACATTGTATCAATGTCACCATGCTATCTGGGGAGATATCTCTGGTTTAATGGACGCCAGAGTGCGTGACCGTAACTTCTGTGCCATACTTCTGTTTTACAAGCTTTGGCAAATCACTGTGTATAAGATGAAGCCAAGTGAGTACAATGACGTTTTCTATCATGGGGGAGAGCTCCTCATCCTCTATTATGGGTTCACCTCCGTGAGTAATGCCAGAGTCTTTGCATAGTAGATTATCCTCAACAAAAGCCAGTAATCTCTGGTCCTTCATTAGACTTAAGTTTAAAAGCTGCAAAGTCAATGAAATGTCCTCCAGTCGACTGGAATCCATAATGTAGTCTGATTGTCTACATATGAGATCAATGCATATTGAGTTCTTAACCATAGTATTTTGGAAAAAAACTGTGCTGTAATTAGTGATCTGCCCCAGCATAAGCTCAAGCATGCTGACCTTTTGTTGGCGCGTGTGCCGTTGCACAGTGGGAACATCCGCTTCATCATCGGTTAAACCTCGGAATGGTGAAGCCCTAGTCTTCTTTTCCAAGCTCGCACCGTCAACTAGAAAGTTAGCAAACTCAGTGTCCAAAGATAAAGAGTAGATAAGGTTCTGAAGCCAGTTCTCAATTGAATTCACTCTCAACTTTTGTGAGACACCATTGATTCGGTGCTCTGTGTGATTTCACCATGGCTTAAAGGAGAACTCTGGGCAATTTTTAAGTTAATCTTGATCGTTATATCTTTGTGAGAACTGTCTATAGAAAAAAAACGAACCGGATTGGTGCTTGCAACACGGAGCTGTTCCCCCAAATGCCCAGAGCTCCCCCTCAGCTAAAACGGCAGTTATGGGGGCATATACATAAAGAGTGTCTTTGTGCCACTTAACAGACACAAAATGCAATTAAATTGTCTGTCCAACATGAACAGGGCCCTTACATGTGAACGTCTCGGTTACGTATGTAACCCTCGTTCCCTGAGTAGGGAACGGAGACGTTACGTCGGATGACGACGAATGGGGGTTTCGCCTAGAAAGCCAATCATCTTCGTGTATTATAAAACGAGCCAATGGCGATGAAATGCCATGGGTCTGCGGAATTTGCATAGCGTATCTCCGCCCCACCGCGTGGGTATAAAAGGAGAGACGCCGGCAAAGGCAGATCATGTCTTCGCTGAGGAGCCGAGACTGAACTCAGGCGTCTACCCAGCGGTACAGCGGAAGTGGCAGGGAGACGTAACGTCTCCGTTCCCTACTCAGGGAATGAGGGTTACATACGTAACCGAGACGTTCCCTTTCATAGTCACTCCGAGTTACGTCGGATGACGACGAATGGGGGTCCCCGTGTAATCACGCCACCTTCACAGCTGTCTTCCAGTGCCCTGCGAAAGTCTGATCCTCCTGTCGTGATACTGGCACGGACGAAGGAGTCCTACTTAGCACAGGAATACCAAGGTACACTGGGAAGCATATCTCAGAGGAAATATGCCGCAGCATGCCGACCCGTAGGGAGGACTTAGAAATACACATATGGCCCGGAGGGGCTTCATATGGAAGAACACCGGAGTGACCAGCCCGAGGGGTGGCAACTTTCAACTCCAGGAGTGGCAAGGTGGCTTGCCGAGGGAAAGACACGTGCTCAAGGAGGCTTACAGTGGAAATACACATGTGGGGGTTACTCAGGGAGGAACCATGCACACGGAGGCACCTAGCCGACGCACAGGCAATAGACACTGGCGCCAGCGTCAACAGTGCTGGAGGAACTCAGGGCTTCAGAGAGGAAGGCTCACCTGAGGAAAAATCGCACGTATCCAGTCCGTGAAGTGGAATGGCGAGCAAACAAAGACACCTGAGCGGGTCTGGTACTAGCTGGTTGAAGCGAGTACATGAGAGGACACTGGCTCCACTCGGAGATTGTAGAATCTGGCAAATGTGTTCGGTGTCGCCCAGCCTGCAGCTCTGCAGATGTCTGCCAGCGAGGCGCCATGCACTAGAGCCCAAGAGGAAGCAACACTCCGGGTGGAGTGGGCTGTCACACCAAGGGGGCACGGTCGGCCTTGCTGTTGGTAAGCCAAAGCAATGGCGTCCACTATCCAGTGAGACAACCTCTGCTTTGAGAGAGCCTTCAGTCTCCCACCATAACAGACAAAGAGCTGGTCTGAGGTCCTGAAACACTGCGTCCTGTCTACGTAAGCACGGAGAGCGCGTACTGGACAGAGCAGTGCCAAGGCTGGGTCTGCCTCCTCCGGGGGCAGCGCTTGCAGGTTCACCACCTGGTCCCGGAAGGGAGTGGTGGGAACCTTGGGCACATATCCAGGCCGGGGTCTCAGGATCACGTGAGAGTAAGCCGGCCCGAATTCCAGGCACGCTTCATCAACGGAGAATGCGTGCAGGTCCCCTACCCTCTTGATGGAGGCCAATGCAACCAGGAGCGCTGTCTTCATTGACAGGAACTTAAACTCAACAGATTGCAGAGGCTCAAAGGGAGCCCTCTGCAGGGCATTTAACACCACTGAGAGGTCCCAAGAGGGAACGAGAGGAGGGCGAGGAGGATTCAGTCTTCTCGCTCCTCTCAGGAGGAGCTGACGATCCCTGACGATCAGGTCGTGCTTCCCCAGAGACTTACCTTCAACTGCTTCGTGATATGCGGCGATAGCGGCCACATACACCTTCATGGTGGAGGGAGACAGCCTTCGCTCCAACCGATCTTGCAGGAAGGAAAGCAAGACAACTGATCGAGCATCTGCTGGGGTCTTCTCGGCGAGAAGAGCACCAGTTGACGAAGAGGTTCCACTTCACCGCATAGGCATGTCTTGTGGATGATGCTCTAGCGGAAGTGATAGTAGCCGCCCCTGCTGGTGGCAGGGTACTCAAACCTGCCTCGTCCTGTCCAGGAGCCACACGTGGAGTCTCCAAAGATCGGGTCGGGGGTGCCAGAGGGTGCCCCGTCTCTGAGAAAGGAGATCCTTCCTCAGAGGAATTGGCCAAGGAGGTGCTGTCGCAAGGAGTATCAGTTCGGAGAACCAGGTCCGGGTGGGCCAGTACGGCGCAACCAGAATGACCTGCTCCTCGTCCTCCTTGATCTTGCGCAAGGTCCGTGCGAGAAGGCTCACTGGGGGAAACGCATATTTGCGTAGGCCCCGCGGCCAGCTGTGCGCCAGTGCATCTGTGCCGAGCGTGCCGTCGGACAGGGAGTAATACAGGGCGCAATGGGAAGAGTCGTGGGAGGCAAACAGGTCTACCTGTGCGTCCCCGAACTGGTCCCAAATCAGCTGGACCGATTGGGGATGGAGTCGCCATTCGCCGGAGATGGGCCGAAACCATGACAGCTAGTCGGCTGCAAAGTTCCGATCTCCCGGAATGTAGATAGCACGAAGGGACCTCAGGTGCTTCTGACTCCATAAGAGGAGGTGGCATGCGAGTTGCGACATACGGCGGGAGCGTAGACCACCCTGACGGTTGATGTACGCTACAGTCGCGCTATTGTCTGAACGGACTAGTACGTGTTGACCCTTGAGCAACGTGCGAAAACGGTGCAGGGCAAGGCGTACTGCCAGCAACTCGAGGCAATTGACATGCAGAAGGCGCTGGGGTCCTGTCCAGGAGCCCGCGGCAGCATGCCCATTGCACATGGCGCCCCAGCCCGTGGAAGAGGCATCTGTGGAGACAGGTTCCTCCACAGGATGAAGGTCTGACGGCAGGTCAGAGTCACTGGGACTCGGAGCGTGCCATGATGCCATGCCCACCTCGGGACTCGACCGCGAAGCCACAGCTGAAGCGGTCTCATATGAAGCAATTCGAGCGGCGTAGCCGCGGCTGCAGATGCCATATGCCCCAGGAGCCTCTGAAACAGTTTCAGTGGGACCGCACTCTTGCCCTCGAACTGTCGAAGACAAGTCAGCTCGCTCGTGAGCTGCGCGGACATAGCGACCGAGTCGATCTCCATACCGAGAAAAGAGATCCTCTGCACGGGCAGAGTTTGCTCTTCTTCCAGTTGACCCGAAGGCCCAGACGGGCTAGGTGCCGGAGCACTAGTTCTCTGTGTTCGCAAACCTGATCCCGAGAGTGAGCTAATATTAATTATCGTCGAGATAATTCAGGATGCGAACCCCGTGTTCGCGTAGGGGAACAAGGGCTGCCTCGACGACCTTCGTAAAGACGCGAGGAGACAGAGCCAACCCTGAATGGGAGAACCGCGTACTGGTATGCGTGCCCCTCGAAAGCAAACCGGAGAAACGGTCTGTGTCGAGGTAAAATGGAGACATGAACGTAGGTTTCCTTCAGGTCTATCGCTGCATACCAATCCTGTGGCCGTACGCATTCGAAAATGCGTTTGGCTGTGAGCATCTTGAACGGCAGCCTGTGAAGGGAGCGGTTCAAGACGCGCAGATCCAGGATCGGCCGTAACCCACCGGTCTTCTTGGGGACAATGAAATACGGGCTGTAAAACCCTGACTTCATCTCGGCTGGAGGGACAGTCTCGATTGCACCCTTCAACCTCCGCTCTCATGATGGGGGCATTGCTGCCGACCACAGTGAAGCGAACTCCCCGGAAGCGGGGAGGAGACTGTGCGAACTGAATCGCATAGTCGAGCCTGATAGTTCGGCGACCCAGCGGGACAGGCTGGGAAGCTCTAACCAAGCTGCCAGAAACTGAACCAGCGGGGTCATGCGAACCACAGGCGTCCCCCCGGAGGGGCAGCGAAGCGGAGTGACCGGCCCAGGCTTTGGTGGCATAGCGGCCGAGTGCGGGGGCGTGGTCATGCTCCGTGCCCTGACAGAGGAGACCAGGGAAGGACCAGCATTCCACGGGGGTCTGCTCTGCCAGGGGTCTGGCGACAGAGGGGGACGAGAGTGGTGAGGTCCGGAGACGGCACACCCTGACATCCGCGCCCTCTGGAACAGAGGGGGACGGGAGTGGCGAGGCCCGGGGGCGGCGCACACTGCGGTCCGAGAACTCTGTGACAGAGAGGGATGAGAGCGGCGAGGCCCGGGGGCGTTGCGCACTGTCATCTGGCTCTGTGTGCTCAGTGATAGGTGTATCGGGTCTTTCTTTAACCATGAAAGGGTACTGCCCACCCGTGGGTGAGCAGCGGGAGAACAAAAGATTCTCCCCCGGCCGCCTGTCCTGCAGCTCTGTGAGACCTCGCCACGAGGGTGGACGAAAATCTACAGGCCTTAGACGGGTGCTTAGGAGTACCACGAGATGAAGCACTCTGAGGACATAGTTGCATGGCAACAGAGCGTTCAACCGGGGGAATTCCAGTGTACCCATGGGCGGCTGCCCCATCGAGGGGGGGAAAGGCGGAGAAAGCTGACAAACGTACACGGGAGGTCAAGGGAGCCTTCCATGACTTCGCCAGCTCCTCATGCACCTCCGGGAAGAATGGCACTGGGGTTGGCTGAGGCCGTGAGGCGGCAGCCGCACCCAAAAACCAATCATCCAACCGCGAGCGCTCAGGGCAGGGCGGAGGGTTCCACTCAAGCCCGATGCTCGCGGTGGCCCGGGAGAGCATGGCAGTCATCTCGGGATCTGATACGGGCAACGCTAGAACTCCAGAGGGAGGCAACGCAGCCGCATCGTCACTTCCCGATGACTCTTGCCCGCCTTGTGATGCCGCGATCGACATCGAGTCCTCCTCTGGAGCGCCGAATGAAATACGCGGGGCATCAGAAGATGGACCCGGTAAATTCACCGCAGCACTCGCGGGTTGCAACACTGAAGAGGGGGGCGTGGTCTGAGGATGCATCGTCGGATTGTTCCACACCGTCACCCTCACGTCACCCTGTCCACCAGCCGAAGTACCACCTCTCGAGGAGGGTGTAGATCGGGGTGTGAATGAGGGGACTCTCTCTCGAATGAGATCATTGAGTCTCGACCTAAGTGTTGCGATGATCATGTTCCCACAGAAGGAACATGAGTCATCCACAAGCGCTGCTTTAGCGTGCTCTAAGCCCAAACACACAAAGCAGCGATTGTGCCCATCAAAGGAAGACAGGAATCGACCGTACCC
This sequence comes from Gila orcuttii, assembly GCA_026230005.1. Lineage (NCBI taxonomy): Eukaryota > Metazoa > Chordata > Actinopteri > Cypriniformes > Leuciscidae > Gila > Gila orcuttii. Next base: position 9,498,452 of record JAPDVR010000009.1, read on the forward strand.
AGAAGAACACGGACGAGAAATCTTTAAAAAGACGTGCCACGTGCAGCTCTTTTAGAGAGGAAAACTCAGCGATGCTGAGGCGACAAGGGAGAAGCACACAGACTGGCAGATCACTGCTCAGATCGCAGGCAATGTGAACTCGCTGGGTACCGCCGTCACACCAACACCGGAGAGTTCGCTCGTCTCGAAGAAGATGATGTCACTGAATACTCAGGATTTGGCTTGTGGAGTGAAGAGAAGTTCTTGGCTCCGAAGCGAAAACATGATCTGCCTTTGCCGGTGTCTCTCCTTTTATACCCACGCGGTGGGGCGGAGATACGCTATGCAAATTCCACAGACCCATGGCATTTCATCGCCATTGGCTCGTTTTATAATACACGAAGATGACTGGCTTTCTAGGCGAAACCCCCATTCGTCGTCATCCGACGTAACTCGGAGTGACTACGAAAGGGAACAAGGTGCGTTTAGCAACTTAGCCATTGTTTAAGTTCACCTAAATAGTGTTTTAGACGGCTAGCTGTAGTCTCGCGCTGAAGTCCCGTGGGAACTCAGTTGTAGCCAAAGGTAAATAGCAGTGAGTAGGTGAAGAAGAAATGGTTCGCGTTTGTGCCGTACAAGGATGACTACACAGACACAACACAGCGCCCAAATGGAAGGATAAATAAAGTTTACATTACCTCCACAGTAGTTGCACCCGTCTTCGTCCACGGAATCGCTTTTATCTTCAACCGGCCCGCTGTGTTGTCTGTGTAGTCATCCTTGTCAAAGTGTTTGCTGCAAATGCGGTAATCTTTAGTGCGTAGTACTTGTATGGGAGTTTGCGCATCAAGTTGAAGTACAACTAGCCACAAATGCAGAATCTCGAGGTCATGGAAAGGAAGACGATGAAAATAAGTTCTTGTATTTTCGCATTCTGTTGCCATAATTCGGAACGGCACAAACGCGAACCATTTCTTCTTCACTTGTGAGCAACTCTCCGATCATCACTCTTCACACACTACGCTCCTCCCACCTGCACACTGCTATTCCTCTCTCTCATGCGCGCGCACGCGCGATCAGCGCCGTTTTGCTACAGCGATTCTCAAGAATTGTTGCAGTTTCGAATCACCAGTACACTGAACCGAAAACTGTTTCTTTCGGACCCGTCATCTGAGAACTGATGATCTCCGCGGGATGAAAGAATTTACGTCATTGCTTCACTCTAAATGAAGTCATTGCGTGATGACGTAAAAGAACCAGTGAACGAGTTTTTTGAACCGGTTCATTGAAACGAACTGTCCGAAAGAACCGGACTTCCCATCACAACTATTTACCTTTGGCTACAACTGAGTTCCCACGGGACTTCAGCGCGAGACTACAGCTAGCCATTTAAAACACTATTTAGGTGAATTTAAACAATGGCTAAGTTGCTAAACGCAACTTGTTCACATGTAAGGGCCCTGTTCATGTTGGACAGACATTTTAATTGCATTTTGTGTCTGTTAAAAGGCACAAAGACACTCAAGACAGTTATGCCCCCATAACTGCCATTTTAGCTGAGTTGGAGCTCTGGGCATTTGCGGGAACAGCTCCGTGTTGCAAGCACCAATCCGGTTCATTTTTTTTTCTATAGACAGTACTCACAAAGATATAATGATCAAGATTAACTTAAAAATTGCCCGGAGTTCTCCTTTAAGTCTCGAGTTTCGTCAGCGAAGATAATCCACAACGCGCTCATTTACGCGACTATAGTGTGAACTGATCTTACATGACCTCACCGGACTCTTTGGGGAGTGAATATGGTAACGCTGCCACCACACCAGTGTGAAGATGCGATACAAAGAATCGCTGACATGAGAGAATAGTTTAGTCAAGCCTTTAATGTCAACCGCATACACAACAACAAGCCGTAGCACACGTGCAAGCTCCACCCTCCTCCCTTCAACGTCAAGAACCACGTCACGATCCACGTCACACTCCTCATTCTGGCGTTGGCTTTGGTTTTCTTTGTTTTGTTCATTTTTGTTTTCCTTGCTGCTCTGTATTGTTTGTTTGCCAGATTACGGTTTACATTTGGTTAGCATTAAAGCTTCTGGTATCATTTTGATTCATTTAGTTTGTTTTGTGTTCAGCTGTTTTACTTGCTGTATGTTGTATGATTTCTTTATTTTTTTCCTTTATTTTTCCATTTATGTTTTCAGCCTGGTTTATATAAATTTAAATGGAATAAGTATTTGAATTTAGACTTATACCTTTTACATTTATTTTACTTAATATTTAATTTGAAATTATTTGAAAACAAACAAAAAAAATCTTTAAAATAAACAGACTTCAACTTTAGATTCAAACCCCTTGAGGAGACCTCTTCTTTGCCACATAATGAACGTGATGTGAAATCAGCCTAAACTAATAAAAGCTAAAGAATACTGTCATAATTAATAACAGGAATAAACAGGACAGTAACTGTATGCAGCATTCTAAATCTGAACTGGAGAACTTGAGCATAATTTTAAATGGACAGTCTTTGGGCCCCTTTGGGCCCCTTTAGCAAAATGACTGCAGAAAGAATACCAACGAGCGAGTGATTTATTCCCAGCAATGTTGTTTAAGTCCTTGAAATTTCTCATACAGGTGTCTGGCTGTCACACAGAGGGGTCTCTCAGAAAGAGGCCTCCACTCTAGGAGGTGTTGGCATGCTGCTTGCAGGAGTTGGCATGCAAAAGCACAGTAGTCATTGTTCTCACTCGTTAGCTGCTGAAGGACTGGCTCCCTCAGGCTACACAATGTGACATCATCCTGCAAAATGGTCTCTGAGTGCTCCCAGGTGCAGGACAAGCCTGCTTGGATTTCCACTACAATTCCCTGAAGCTAGAAGACATGTAAATGTGGGATTGAAACCATAGGTAATACCTGTGAATCTTGTGAAGAACTGCTAGCATTCAAAATTCCTGGGAGAGAAAATGATGCTGGAATTGTTACAGCCTAACTGAAAAGCAAGTTCCAGTTTGATTGTAGGCATGTGTTCTTGTTTGTGGGGGAATCTAGGTAATATAAGTAAAAAAGGACAAGTTTCACTGCATAATTTTTGCCTAAAGAATATAGTGCATATTTTAAGAATTAAGCATTGTTTATTTATATGACAATTAATGCATTTTTTAACATTATTTTTATCACAGACACATTCAGCACCATATAAAATATAATGCGACCAGGACACTGCAAAATGATCAGATGCAAAACTTAAAGTAGCAAGCCATCGCACAAGGTGCCTTAAAAGATAAATACGTGTCACTGACTGAATGGACAACTGCTCTAACCTTTCGCTAACACTTATGCCTTCTAAAAAGAAGGTACCCTGGTGAAAGAAAAATGGTAAGTATACTAAGCCAGACTAATTTAGTATACTTAAAGTGTGTTAATGAATAGTTAACTTAAAGTGTGCTATTTTGAAACAACTCATTTTGTACTAAGTATATTATATATAAAGTATTTTTTTTTTGGCGTTTTATTAGGATAGGACAGTAGCTAGAGAGGATGGGATTGGGTAAGGTCCACGAGCTGGGACTCGAACTGGGTTCTATCGAAGCACAACAGCGCTACATGTAGGCACACTTGCCCACGAGGCTATCAGCGCCGACCATAAATGTATACTTAAAATTGCACACTTTGTCTTCAATAACAAATGCAAATTTATAGACGAATAATACTTAGCTATACTTTGTACAAAATAATATTTTATGCTATAATGTATTTTGAAAGTATACTTTCAATGCATCGTTACAATGAGCACCAGCACACAGTTAAATATTTATCCTTAGACAGATTTTCATAGCCAAATGCCAACCTCCTAGCCTGACGTCGTCATACTCAGATTCTAGTCAGAATGTGAGTCTGATACTGCTTCATTGGGCTGTGATTGTGGGGCGGGTCAACCGAACCAGGAAATAAAAGGCCTCTGCACTCAATTGGATAGACCTAGAACCAATCAGAGCAACAGAGTAAGTGATGTATGTTGAGCGATAGATTAAAGTTGATAGATTCAACTTTTTCCGAATCCCATAGGAAGGACGGCAAAAACATCTTTCCCAACGACAAAAGCCTTAATCGCGGTTCTCTGTTCCTCTTTTAAAATGAATGCGCTGTCTATATCTTCTATAACACACGCGATAGCGGAATATACACAACTGAATTCTCCAGCGGCAGCCATGAATTCAACCCAAGCATTCTTTGATGACGTGGATGGTTATGTTACCATTGCTCATCTGTCCATCATCGTATAAAGCCCGCCCTGACAATTTGATTGGTCCGTACAATTTTTTGTTCGGGCATAATAGCTCCTCAACGGATCGAGTCCAGACCAAACTTCCCGGCCTAAAAATTTTGTGGGCGGGGTTCGGGCTGGCATCCAGGCTACCAACCTCCAATAATAAAAGTAACATAATTATCATAAAAGAGGTTTAGTATGACAAAGTTTAATATTGTTCACAGGTAATACAATAGCTTTGTGTGAGGAGCAGACCAGGGAGGTTTCTCTCTGCTTTTGCTCTCAGATATTAATATGGAAGATTGATTAACTGCTGTGAGATTTTATTTTGTATGTAAATTGGGTAACTTGATTTGCTGTTTATAGATGATGCAATGGTGACGTTATGAAATACGTATGGTGAATCGGCGAGCTGACATACTCAGTTATTGTTTTGTGTAAAAAAGGGACATTCACAGAAAAAAGATTGTGTGCAGGTGATGCTAGAATGACGACAGTGTGTGTCTCACTATAGGAGCTCTGATAAATAAAATAAGTCAGTAAAATCCCATATATTTTTGTGTATGCCTGCATCAATACGATGTACCAATTTACAAGAGACCATAGATGACACTCCCATTTCTCAGCCAGCGTACAGGACTTCTCCTGCTCTCAAGGCAGAAATTCACAGTCAGGTAGAAAAACTCAAAGCACAAGATATATTAGAAGATAATGATAGTCCTTGGTCAAATCCAGTACTGATGGTGCGGAAGAAAGACAATATTTACAGTGTAGCGAATTAGCTCTATGAAATATTAATAATCAATCATAACTTGTATAATCGATTATGAATATTTGGATCAGTTAATCGGGTTAACTTGATGTAGCTACATTAACATTACAACCAATTACTCGGTTCATCCCGTGAACACTCAATATTGGTTATTAATTAATTAATAGAAATGTACATTTCCGGGGCAAGGGAAATGTCTTTCTTACTAAGTACTACTAAGAGCAAGTTTCAAGTTTCAAGTTTGTTTTTATTTATATAGCACATTTAAAAACAGCAAACAGGGCTGACCAAAGTGCTGAACAATACACATGATAAAGAACAAGGACAAACCACACATTCATGACAGAAGCTCACAATGAATTAAAAGCTAAAGAAAAAAAATAGGTTTTAAGAGAGGATTTAAAAACAGTTACAGATTGAGCAGCTCTGATGTAAACCGGAAGGCTGTTCCACAGCCTAGGGCCAGCAACAGCAAAGGCTCTGTCCCCTCTATTCTTTAACCAAGATCTGGGGACAGACAGAAGTCTCTGATCACCAGACCTCAGGTTTCGTGTGGGGTTGTGTGGACAGAGCAAGTAGTCAAAATCTATGATTAGTGACTCCAGATATGAGCTTGAGACACGGACAACTTTACGTGTGACATGACCAAGATTTTATTAACTAGACTAAACATTTAAACTACTCTAACATACACATACGTACATGCATACAGTTTACCAAGGGAAAGAGAGCTGAAGCAAAATACAGGAAAGCAAGAAGTTATAGCATTGTTAGAAGTTCAGCAGATCAACAGCCTTGAGCAAACCATCAGTTTAGTTCTAACACGCCCTTCTTAAAAAGGGGTAAGGATACTTAATGTATCAAATAATGAGACTAAGTTTGATACTTGCATGTCTCGCCCATTTGGATTAAACTGGATTAAGCCTTTCTGCAACTGAAAGAAGCTCTGACATCATCTTCTGTCATGGCATTCCCTAACTTTGATCAGCCATTTACCTGTACACTGAGTACAGATGCGTCTAATACAGCAGTTGGCGCTGTCCTGTCTCATATCCAAGATGGCAAAGAGCGGGTTGTTGCATACGCTAGTCACTTACCTCGACTGAACGAAAATGGTCCACTTATGACAAAGAGCTGTGGGTTATAGATTGGTCATTCAGGCATTTTCGTTATTACTTGAGTAACTGCCCTTTTACAATTGTTGCCGATCACAAACCTCTGGTTGGCCTGAGGAAATTAAACTTTGACATTGATCCAACAGGACGTAGTGGTCAGTGGGCTATGGAGCTTGATCCGAATGAATGGGTAATCGTTCACAAAGACTGCAAGTGACATACTAATGCGAATGTTGTGTGAACAGTACATACCTGAACACAGAGTTCCGGAGGAATTAGTCTCTGATCAGTGATGTCAGTGTGAGTCAAATATTTAGCAGGATATCTGTAAGAGATTAAAAATACAAAAGAAGAAAACTACGCCTTACCACCCTCGTGGTAACGGCATGGTAGAACGGTTCAAAGGATCAGTTAGCTAAGGTTTTCTTTCATAGTGATGGCGAGTGGGACCAGTACTTATCAGCAGTTGTACTGTAATTTAACCCTCTGGGGTCTAAGGTGTTTTCTGGGACCTGGAGGTGTTCTGACATGCTCTGACATTTGTGCTTTTTTCAGTTGCTTATAAACATATTAATGGCAAAGGTGTAATTACACTATATTTAGCACAAACAGGGCTACCATAATATGTGAGCAACATGTATGTACAGTGGTGGACAGAATTAATGGCACCCCTGGTAAATATGTTCAAAAATGGCTGTAAAAAATAATTCTGCATTGTTTATCCTTTTGATCTTTCATTCAAAAAATTAGCAAAAATCTAACCTTTCATTGAAGTAAAATAATTGAAAGTGGAGGGGAAATCACATTATGAAATAATTGTTTTTCTACACAACATGTTGGCCACAATTATTGGTACCCCTAGATTTTTTTTTCGAGTAAGTGTCTCTGAAGTATATTCCCATTAATATTTACCTTTTTTAGCACACAAGGGTGACTAGGAACATGAAATTGTCTAGCTATGACTTCTTGTTTCACAGGAGTTTAAATATGAGGAAACAGAAAGGCCAAATTCCCTTAATCATTCATCAGAATGAGTAAAACCAAAGAATATAGTTCAGATGAGCACCAAAAGACTTTTGAGCATCACAAAAGAGAAAGTGGCTGTAAGGAAATAGCTAAAAAATTGAAAATCCTCATTTTGACCATCAGGGCAATAATTAAGAAGTTCCAATCAACTAAAGATGTTACAAATCTGCCAGGAAGACAACGTGTGTCTATATTGTCTTAATGCACGATGAGAAGGAAAGTTTCAGTGGCCAAAGACTCCCCAAGGATCACAGATGGAGAATTCAGAGATTACTTGAGTCTTGGGGGTCGGAAAGCCTAAAAGAAAATATCAAACAACCCCTACATCAGGGTTTCAAGGAAAATCCTCCTCGCTCGTCCAAAAACAAACTCCAGCATATTCAGTTTTCAGACACGACTGGATCTTTAAAAGGGACTGGATTCTATGGTCAGATGAAACAAAAAAGGGCTTTTTGGCAGCAAACCCACCAGATGTGTTTGGTGCAAACAGGGATAAAAAGTACCCCGTGCCTACGGTTAAATATACTGCTGGATCTTATATGTTGTGGGCCTATTTTTTTGATGGAGGTCCTGGACTTCTTGTTCAGATACATGGTATTATGGATTCTAGCAAATACCAACAGATAAAAAATCAAAACCTGACTGCATCTGCTAGAAATATTATAATGACCCGTGGTAGGATCTTCCATTAGGACAACGGTCCAAAACAAACATCAAAATCAATACAAAAATGGGTAACTGAGCACAAAATTAAGCTTCTGCCCCAGTAGCGTAGCCAGAAAAGCGTCTCTGGGTGTGCATAAGAAAAAATGGGTGTGCCACATTTATTGTCAACTTAATGTGCAAAACAACCTTGACCCGGCGTATCACTAACTTTACAGAATAGACTGGGCTGATGTGTAAAACTGGCTTGCCAGATAAACATAATACTAGGCCTACAGTATATAAAATATAACTCAGGGCTCAACATTAAGGCTTTATATGTGCTTGTCCTTCGAACAAGTAAATCGGCCATTCTCTTGTCCAAGTAAAAATCCAGAAATCGGTTTAAATGTATGCTTCATCTTCATTTTAAATTCTTAGATTTGATCAATAAATTCAATTGAAATAATAAGACACTATGCTGTTACCAATACAATTAATTAATTTACACTGAAAAATTACAACTGCATTAAATAATGTTATGAGATTGTTTTAAATATTTTTTGAAGATACAAATATGACATATTGGAAAGAATTATAGCCTACTTTTAAACACGAAACTAAACCACTAGTAGGGGGCGCCAGGTGACCGTCTTAATGAGTGAGTTATTGAGTCATTTATTCAAATGATTAGTTCAAACGGCTGAATCGTTAAGGAATGAGGCAGTTGTTTAATGGGTCATTGAATCTTTGACTCAATCGATTCATTCAAAGCGCTGAATCATTCATTAATGCAGTTATGTGTTCAGGTGAGCTTCGCTGTGGTTCTTGGGATGTTTGTTTGGAACTATTTTCGCTGCTCAAATAGAACAAAAACAGTCAATATTGTGTCTAAAATGTAAGTGACTTGATATTAATGACTTGTTTATTGAACTGTCATATGAAATCAGTGTCATGTTTTCAGTCGTGATGGTATTCAGCACTCGCGGTCACTGTGATGTTGCTTAACTGTATCCATAGGCGTAATTTGCGGGTGGGACGGGTAGGACATGTCCCCATCACTTTTTGCCAGGGTCGATTGTGTCCCCACCACTTTTGAAACATCTCGCGGCACTGATGTACCAATGCAAATAAATAAAACATCTGCAGTTAACTCTAGTAGAGCATTCATTTCGTTCGTTTGTTAAATAAGAGGCGATCTAGCGCTGAAATGTGTTGTTTTTGAAATCAAGTGATCAAAGTGCTCGTTGCCGCTGCTATCAGTGGCGCGGATACAGTGTTCTTCACACGGACGCGCGCTTCAATCCGTTGCGGAGAGACTCTCTAACGGTGAAATCACAAAACATAATGCACAAAAAACGTGTCCCTGCTTGATATACAACCACTGAGAAACAATCGGTTTTGATGAGGGGAACAAAAAACTATTCTAGTGCGGATTAGAACCCAGAACTTCTGACACGCTTGGCAAACGTTATGCCACTGGACCATTAAAGTACATGGAGATAACAGTCGGATCTATGTATTTATTCACGTGAAAATTCTCGCCACTTTAGATATTAGATCTCATTAAACGACAAATTAAACACAATGTAGCCTACTATACTATATACCCCCCCCCCCCACACACACACACACCTGTCCCACCCACTTTTTAAAACAAAGTTACGCCACTGACTGTATCATACCATAGGCTATGTTATAAATATAAAAACTCCACATTAATTTTTTAACCGCTCTATGTTCATTAAGTTTCTTTGTGTGATCTGCGCTCATTTGTTTCCATTTCTCCTCATGAGGCTGCGCGAGCCTCAACAGCACAACCGTATTACCAGTCAGCGGCTGTTTGCGGATTGGTTGGCAGTCCGAATGTCGGCATATATTTTGTTAACGATAATAATTAAAAAAATATTGGTGCATTTAAAATGTATTTTAATTTAAGTAAACAACAATAGTCCAAGTTTAGGAAACGTTTTTATTAAAACTTTAAAAAAGAATTCTGCATTCTATTAGAATAGAATTCTATTTTAGGTGTGCCAGCTGCCACTATGGGTGGCACCGGCACACCCTGGCACACCCGTGGCTACGCCAGTGTTCTGCCCAGTCCCCTAAACTAAACCCTATAGAAGATGAGTGGGCTGAACTGAAGAAGAGAAGCACCAACATGAACTTGTGAATCTGAAGGATCTAGAGAGATTCTGTATGGAGGAATGGTCTCTGATCTCTGGTCAGTTGTTCTCCAAACTCATCAGGCATTATAGGAGAAAACTCAGAGCTGTTATCTTGGCAAAAGGAGGTTGCAAAAAGTATTTAATAACAGGGAGCCAATAATTATGACCAGCGTGTTTTGGAGAAAAGCATTTATTTCATAATGTGATTTCTCCCCCACTTTCAATTATTTTACTTCAATGAAAGGTTAGATTTTTGCAATTTTTTTGAATGAAAGATCATAAGGATAAACAATGCAGATTTATTTTTTAGAGTAATTTTTATCATATTTACCAGGGGTGCCATTAATTCTGACCACCACTGTACATGTTTGTATTTTTGAGAGAATATTGTTTATGCATGGTTATTGAAAAAACAAAAACTTAAAGTTTCTGAAATAAGGCCACAAAACACATACTAAATATGTGTCCACAAGACTTTTGACTAATGGATGTTCTCGCCTAGAATTTTTGCTTCAAAATGATCTGAAAATCATCCTGCCAAATGATTCACATAAAAAAATACATTGATTTAAATTTAGTAAAACACTTTTTGATTGGAAAGGCAATATGTGAAAGGGGCGTGACTCATGAATAATGGTCTGATTCACACCTGAGAAGACAAAAGACCTGCTTAATGAGCCTGTATAATGAGCCTTTCACAGGTGTGTCACTGAGCCACAAGAAAGAATACAATACAAAAAAAAAAAAAAAAAAAAAACATATATATATATATATATATATATATATATTAGGGGTGTAACGATACATGTATTCGTATTGAACCGTTCGGTACGAGGCTTTCGGTTCGGTATTCGGTACGCATTCGAACGAACCGAACGATTCGTTGGACCATTTTTCCTGCTGACCAAAATCCACCATCACAACGTTGCGCAACATCAAATGGCAAACGTAATGAAAGCGGAACGAAACTGCGCTACTCATTATTTTGTGCTTCACGGATCGTTTATCAGTTCGGACCATCAACATCAGTGCAGCGCGAGCTATGAGCGCAAGCCGATCATGATCAAGCGACACTTTTACACAGCGCTGGGAGATCCGGTAAACAAAGCATTTTAATTCGCCACTGAAGTAATAACATGACTGCGAGATCTAGTGAGAAGCATTAAAATTTCTCTGTTATAAACGGATCAAACAGCGCTGACGTGGAAACCAAGAAAAAACATTGTTCCATGAATGAATTAGTTATAGGTTTTAAGTCCACAGATCAGCAACATGGATTTAACGTTACTGTAGTAACACTCACTGTAACCATAGAAGTTTGGCAGAAATAGTAAAATGCTTTCAAGTACATCACACATCTTTTTCCAGCACTTCAAAACTCAAATATGATCATATTTAAATGTTAGTTTTAATGTGATGACCAAAACATTATTTGTTCATCCTTCAAAGATTACCCCCATTTATAAAACTAAAAGTTTCAAGATGTAGGAAAACTCACTTATTTAAAAATAATTTTTCTTTTAATAAATAGGACATTTCTGTGGCATTTTTCTTTTTGCTGTATTGTATCGAACCGAACCGAACCGTGACACCACTGTATCGTATCGAACCGAACCGTGAATTTTGTGAACCGTTACACCCCTAATATATATATACTACAAAATTGGTTCACAGTTGGAAACATCTAGAAAAAGATAGTATTTTTCCACTTGTATTTTTGCTTGCAAATTGTATATCCAAGGTGAACCTTTCTAGTAATTGTGTAGTTAATTCTCATACTGTATTTTCAGAAGGTTTTGGATATGTATCCTCTCCCCAAATTTGTCACTAATAAAACACATTAAAAATAATTTGAAGAGAAGGCTTATATTGACCTTTTAAGATTTTGTTTACATCTACCTTGTAAATATATTATTTGCTATTTTATTAAAAAGGTTACAATTACAGCAACAATTAAAATAACAATATTTCAAGTGTAATATTTCTTTGTAAAAACTAAAGTATACATTTTATCACACGTATTTCAAAGTTAAGGATTCATTAGTTTGAATAAAGCCTACATTGGAACAAACACTATAATAACATCCTAGTTGATGACTTTATTTTTGACAAAACAAACATAGCCTAATATATTTAACATTTGAGCAGAAATTGGTGAACAAAAGCTTATTTGATGTGGCAGTAGTCTATTTTACAGTAAAAAGTTAATAATCTATCCAAAACTAGTCAACAAAATGTTGTCTTTAATATTTCGTCTGTAACATAGGCATATATGTTATGATGCAGCAAGGATGAAGCAGAGAGTGAATCCAATCGCAAGCATTTTAATAGTCTGACAGACAGTAATCCAGGTAATCCAGGGCGGAGCAGACACCGGCTCAGGAACAGCAGACACCGGCTCATGAACAGCAGTCACCGGCTCAGGAACAGCAGTCACCGGCTCAGGAACAGCCACAAGAACTGTAACAGTCACAAGAACAGACACAAACACAGAAAGAAACACTGGCTCTAGCGCTGGAACAGGCACTGGCTCTGGAACAGACATTGGCTCCGGCACAGGAACAGACACTGGCTCGGGAACAGGAACAGACTCGGGGAAGCTCTGGCTGGACGTGGCTGACGGGAAGCTCTGGCTGGACGTGGCTGACGTGAAGCTCAGGCTCGACAGGAATAAGCTCCGGCAGGTCGGTCTCGGCGGCGGCCATCTTTTCTGGAGACACTGGCTCGACGGCGGCCATCTTGTCCAGAAACACTGGCTCAGCGGGACTGACGTGAAGCGAAGGCTCGGCAGGAATAAGCTCCGGCAGGTCGGTCTCGGCGGCGGTCTCCTTCTTGTCCATAGACACTGGCTCGGCGGCGGCCATCTTGTCCATAGACATTGGCTCGGCAGTGGCCATCTTGTCCGGAGACACCGGCTTGGCGGCGGCCATCTTGGGAATAAGGATCAGGCGCCGCCTACTTGGCTGGAGATTCCCCTTAAATGCTGCTGGATTCATAGTAGGTCGGTCGTTCTGTTATGATGCAGCAAGGATGAAGCAGAGAGTGAATCCAATCGCAAGCATTTTAATAGTCTGACAGACAGTAATCCAGGAAAAACTCAGAATAACGCACACGGAACAAGGAACTGGGAACAACTCACATCAAACAACGACCGACAAAAAGCAACTGAAGCACAGAGGTTTAAATACACAGACAAACAAGCTAAACAAGATAACAAGGGGGCGTGGCTAATCAGAAACACATGGGAACAATGATCAGACAATTAACAAGACACATGGCAAACAGGGAATCACATGACAGACAACAACAAGGAACAAAACACAAAACCCACACCGTGACAATATCTTTTGTTGTTTTTATGTTAGCCTATATTAGGGCATATAAATATTAATTTACAGTTTAATACGTTGCTTACACAAAGACATTTTAACGTTATTTCAACATATTTCAGTCGATTTTCACTCATCTCAGTATAGCAATATAGTTTGGTAAAAGCTGTTCAGTTCATTCATTCACACACAGACGCGATTCATATTTAAACAGTCTTTTTGCGGTTTACATACACTAGGATATCGCGATTAGAACAATAATAAAAAAAAACTTACTTCTCAGATGGATCCGTTGCTCCTCAAAATTGATTAATTTAAACCAGCACTTCTGAGGTAAATTTCCCAGGATTATTCCTCACAGCCTTGCAAGGCAACGTACAGTACTGTAATCTGAATAAATTTGGTGTGCTGATCTCATGTGATGGGCGTTTACACGTTTGCATATGTTGCCTGAGATCATTTGCGTTTGAATAGCGCGCGCTCTCCGTGGGCGTGTCAAATAAAAAAATAATGAGATTAAATGAGAGCGACTGACATCTCTCTCTTTTCATATAGATTACATTAACAGATAATATTTGTTTTTGTTATGAATTAGATCATTTAAAAGTACAAACTTAAATGATTATAAAGATATATTGCTCATGCCTGGGTGAATAGTAGAGTTTTGTTTAAGTTTAGAGACGTGCTCAAAAAAAAAGCTCACTGACGGAGAGCCAGAAAGCACACCCTGTTTATTTTCTTTATTTTACAAAAGCACAATGTTTTATTTTGATTGTAATTGGACACATAAAAAAGTAGACATTTAACAGTTAATTTTTTCATATTTCTTAAGTCTGTATGACCAAAAATGACGGAGTATTTTTGTCATGTTGACTAATGAACGACGGGAAACAAATGGCAAGTGAACAGTATTTAATGATGAATAGTGAAGCAGTACAGGCAGATGTAACGGTGACACAGGGACTTCGGTGGTCAGGATCCGATGATGAAGTGAAGAGGTGCGGTGACGGTGAAACGGCAGACGAAACCCAGTGACGAAAACGAAGAGCAGGAACAGGAACACAAGGCAGGAACAGGACACCGGAACACCAACACAAACGACATCAAACAACGATCTGACAAAGATGATAGAACAGCGGTAAGTATAAATAGAGTGGTGAGATTGATTGCAGCTGGTGAAGTGGATGAGGATCAGCTGAAGCGGATCAGGTGATGTCATACGCTCACGCCCACTACACACGTGCATTCATACCACAACATAAACACGAGACGAGAAGGAACAGAGAATCCATCTACCGTGACAGTACCCCTCCTCCTAAGAACGCCTCCTGGCGTTCCCAGACTCCTTACCCTGTCGATTGTAATCATCGATGAGGGAGTGATCCAGTATGTCTCTAGCAGGCACCCAACTTCTCTCCTCCGGACCGTAAGCCTCCCAGTCCACCAAGTACTGAAATCCGCGTCCTCTCCGCCTAGAGTTCAGTATACGATTAACCGAATACGTGGTCTCCCCATCTACGAGTCGCGGTGGGGGAGGAACCGGGACAGGCGGATTAATATGAGAATGAAACACGGGTTTAATCTTAGATACATGGAAGGCGGAATGGATCCTCCTGTACGCGGGAGGTAATTTGAGGCAGACTGCCACCGGACTAATGATCTTGGTGACAGTAAACGGGCCAATAAATTTGGGAGCAAGCTTATTAGATACGGAGTGAAGAGGAATGTTCTTGGTTGAAAGCCACACTTTTTGACCAACGACGTATACGGGAGGCTTCGACCTGTGGCGATCGGCCTTAGCCTTAGTGCGCGCCCCCACCTGGAGTAGAGTCTCACGGGCTCTAGTCCAGGTGCGGTGACACCTCTGAACAAAGGCGTGAGCGGAGGGGACCGCGACCTCGGATTCCAGACTGGGAAAAATTGGTGGCTGGTAACCTACACTACACTCAAACGGAGATAGGCCCGTAGCCGACACTGGCAACGTGTTGTGGGCGTACTCCACCATGGAGAGTTGTTGACTCCAAGAGGAAGGATTCTTGGAAACCAAACATCGCAACACTCTCTCCAAATCCTGGTTGGCTCTCTCGGTCTGACCATTGCTCTGGGGATGAAACCCTGAGGACAAACTAACAGTCGCCCCCAGTAATTTGCAAAACTCTCGCCAAAATTTGGACACGTACTGAGGTCCCCTGTCGGAAACCACGTCAATCGGAAGGCCATGTAAACGAAAAACGTGATCTACGACTGTAGCCGCTGTCTCCTTAGCTGAGGGTAATTTGGGTAAGGGAACAAAATTGGGTAAGGGAACAAAATCGGTCCACTACAGTCAAAACGACTGTGTTACCCTGAGAGGGCGGGAGGGCGGTAATAAAATCTAGCGCGATGTGGGACCAGGGTCTCGAAGGAACCGACAGCGGCTGAAGTAACCCGTCTGGAGGTCGATTGGAAGTCTTACCAGTGGCACAAACCGAGCAAGCCAAAACAAAATCGTGAATGTCACGAGCCATAAGTGGCCACCAGAATCGTTGCTTGACTAAAAAACTAGTGTGATTAACTGATGACAAGCCACGTTGGAGTTATGACCCCACTGGACCGTAATCCCTCCGGCACAAACAAACGATTCGGTGGGCAACCGGGCGGAGGCGTTACCCCTTCTAAGGCCTTCTTGACCCTCGATTCGACCTCCCATGTGAGTGTGGAAACGAATAGAGTCTCGGGCAAAATATACTCGGGAGTAGACGGGCGTTCGGAAAAATCAAATATGCGAGATAATGAATCGGGTTTGATGTTCTTGGAACCCGGACGGTATGAAAGAGAAAAAACGAAACGACCGGAAAACAATGCCCACCGAGCCTGCCTGGAGTTCAATCTTTTGGCGGTTCTGATGTATTCTAGGTTCTTATGATCAGTCCAGACAATAAAAGGTACCCCGACCCTTCTAACCAGTGGCGCCATTCCTCCAACGCTAACTTGACTGCCAACAACTCTCTGTTACCAATGTCGTAATTGCGTTCGGCTGGAGATAAAAGATGAGACAAAAACGCGCAGGGATGCATCCTGTCATCTGTGGAAGAGCGTTGGGACAACACTGCGCCTACTCCCACCTCTGATGCGTCGACCTCCACCACGAACTGACGTGAGGAATCAGGGGCAAACAAGGATGGGGGCTGAAACAAAGCGGCCCTTCAGTTTGGAGAACACAGCTTCGGCTGTGTCTGACCACCTGAACGTCGTTCTGGGGGAGGTCAAGGCGGCCAGAGGAGTGACTAGTTGGCTGAAATTGCGAATAAAACGCCGGTAAAAATTGGCGAATCCCAGAAACCTCTGCAGGGCCTTGTGGGAATCTGGGCTTGGCCAATCCACCACAGCCTTGATCTTCTCAGGGTCCATCCGCACTCCCTCAGACGAGACGATGTACCCTAGAAATGGAACCGACTGTGCATGAAAATCGCTTTTCTCCGCCTTGACAAAAAGCCCATTCTCTAGCAACCTCTGAAGCACTCGTCTGACGTGTTGCACGTGTTCCTGGAGAGAAGAAGAAAAAATCAATATGTCATCCAGGTAGACATATATGAACTGATCGATCATATCTCGCAACATGTCATTGACCAGTGCCTGGAAAACTGCTGGAAGACTGCTCCATTCATCCCCCTCCCTAATGCGAACCAAATGATAAGTGTTACGTAAATCCAATTTTGTGAAGATGGACGCACCCTGCAACCTCTCGAAGGCTGAAGACATCAACGGCAAAGGATAAGTATTCTTTACCGTGATGTTATTCAGCCCTCGGTAATCAATACAAGGTCGCAGAGAACCGTCCTTCTTCCCCACAAAAAAGAATCCCGCCCCCGCTGGAGAAGAGGAAGGGCGAATGAACCTGGTTGCTAGAGAATCAGAAATATATTTCTCCATAGCCTCCCTCTCTGGAATAGAAAGTGAATATAACTTGCCTTTAGGCGGAGACTTACCTGGCAGTAAATCTATAGCACAGTCATAGGGACGATGCGGAGGAAGAGAAGCAGCACGAGACTTACTGAACACCTCCTTCAGGTCCAGGTACTCCGCGGGCACGTTAGACAAATCCCCTGTTTCCTCCTGAAACACAGAAACAGGCACAGACGAACAGGCAGACACGAGACAAGACTTATGACATTCCTTGCTCCACTCCAGTACTGATCTATGGTGCCAGTTCACTCTGGGGTTGTGTCAGATGAGCCAGGGATGTCCGAGGACGATGGGTGCAAGAGGTGAGTCCATGATGTAGAATGAAATAGTCTCAGAGTGGTTGCCGGAAGTGGTGAGGGAAATGTCTTCAGTGCAAAGGGAAATGGTAGGAAGTTCTTGTCCGTTAAGTGCGTGAACTGCAATTCTGTGAGTGAGGGGTCTAAGGGGAATCTGAATCTTCTGTGCAAAAGTGTGGTCCATAAAATTACCTTCAGCCCCAGAGTCCAGAAGTGCATGGCAGTCGTGTTGTTGGACTGACCACCTTAGTCTTACCGGAAGGAGTTTGGAGGTAGATGTAATCGATGATGAGGTCTTCCTAGCAGAGATCCCACCCGATAGTAGCCTCAATCTTACTATCGGGCTTGGCCTTTTACCGGGCAACTGTATGCGTAATGTCCCGTTCCTCCACAATACAGGCAAAGGCCCTGGGATCTCCGCCTCTCCCTCTCCTCCCGGGAAAGCCGAGCTCGACCCACCTGCATGGGCTCGGGATCGTAGACGGGGCTGGCCACGTCCCTGCCGCTGGATCGTGGAGGGTCGGTCCCTGCGCAGGTACGGGTGGACGGGACTCGGCGCTCGACCCTAGACAGCCGAGCGTCCACCCGCAGAGCCAAGTCGACCAACCCGTTGAGAGTGGTGGGTAGATCCAGGGCGTAGATCTCCCTCTGGACGTGGTCAGCCAGCCCATGCAGGAACATATCCCACTGCGCCTCCTCGTTCCAGCCGCACTCCGCCGCCAGGGTTCGAAATTCAATAGAATAATCGGAGACCGATCTCTCTCCTTGCTGCAGCTCCGCCAGTCTTCTGGCTGCCTCTCTTCCGGAGACAGCCCTGTCGAACACCTTCTTCATCTCGGCGGCGAGGGTCTGGAACGAGGCGCAGCATGGGTGTTGATTCTCCCACACCGCCGTTCCCCAAAGCGCAGCCTTCCCAGTCAGCAGGGTGAGAACGAATGCCACCTTCGCCTGTGCCGTGTCAAACGTGCGGGGCTGTAGAGCGAAATGCATTGTACAGCGAGTCAGAAATGCTCTACAGAAAGCAGGCTCACCGGAATAATGTTCTGGAACAGGAAGACGGGGCTCTGACTGGGAGGGTCTCTCTGGTGGTGTGGGAGGAACGGCCGGTGTGGGCGGCGCAGTGGGACCCTGTAGGCGTTGGATCTGCTGGGTGAGCTCGGACACCTGCGTCACCAAAGCCTGTACTGCGCGGCCCATGTCGCCGATCTCTCTCTGCTGCGAATCCATCCTCCTGATGCTATGATGAATTAATTCCTCAAATGATCTCTGCGACGCACTCGCTGCTTCCCTTTCCTGGTCAGATCGTTCTGTCATGTTGACTAATGAACGACGGGAAACAAATTGCAAGTGAACAGTATTTAATGATGAATAGTGAAGCAGTACAGGCAGATGTAACGGTGACACAGGGACTTCGGTGGTCAGGATCCGATGATGAAGTGAAGAGGTGCGGTGACGGTGAAACGGCAGACGAAACCCAGTGACGAAAACGAAGAGCAGGAACAGGAACACAAGGCAGGAACAGGACACCGGAACACCAACACGAACGACATCAAACAACGATCTGACAAAGAGGATAGAACAGCGGTAAGTATAAATAGAGTGGTGAGATTGATTGCAGCTGGTGAAGTGGATGAGGATCAGCTGAAGCGGATCAGGTGATGTCATACGCTCACGCCCACTACACACGTGCATTCATACCACAACATAAACACGAGACGAGAAGGAACAGAGAATGCATCTACCGTGACAATTTTAGGTCTATTTTGCTGCTATGTGAAAAAAATCAAGCAAAACGCGCCGGCGCATTTTGAGACCACAGAGGGTTAATGCTACACCTCATTCTACCACTGGGTACTCACGTTCTTCTTGGCTCATGGACGTGAATCTACTTTACCAGCACATGTACGGCTTGATTCTCCTTCAGGTGGAGCCGTGGACACTCCGCAGACTTATGGTTCAGCTCTAGTCAGCCATATTGAAACAGGTTTCCAAGAAGTACTTAACAATGGTGATGATCAGAGACTCAAGTGTGAGTACTACTTTAATAGGTATGAGAAATTCAGACCTTTTAAAGTTGGTGACCTGGTGTCGATGAATGATCTGACTACACAAAGAAAGAAACTTGAACCAAAATGGACTGGACGATATCGGGTGGTTACGGTGGACATGGCTGGTATTATTTACACTGTGTTGGACATGAGACATGTAAATGCAGAACCTAAGGTTGTTCACTATGAACGCTTAAAGCCTTAAAGGTCCAGGTGGAACAAACCAGCTTTCACTTCCACATGGGCTGGTCAAGATGTGGACGAAAGGGTTCAGGGGAGACCGCTATACACAGCTTTGTCCGGTTCTCTCCTTTTGTCATCAGGAGGGCCGCTGGTTGGTGAAAATGGGGCTTCTGTACTCTCCTCTGTTTCTCATGTACGTAGGCCTTCAGGTCGCATGGTGCGAGTTCCTCATTCTGTACTGCAGCCACTTCAATTGCCAATTCAACATGCCTCCTGAGTATGTCCACAAATGAGTTACTAGGAGTGCTACTTGGGTGTTGAGAGGTGTGTTCCTTTGGTGCTCTTCAGCTTGGAGATCCAAAATGTTTCCCAAATAAACAGTAATTCTGAGGCCTTTATTTAAACTTGGCTATCCATTAAAAAACATATGCCAACATGTTTCGGCCTCTTTGGCCTTCTTCAGGGCAAATTCAAAATGGCAGTCCGTAGACTGCATGCTATATATCTGCATGTGGTCACATGACCTAGAAGCACAGGTGCTCATCTGCACATATCACCTGACAGAGAGCAATTACAAGTTACTTTAGATAAGACAAGTCACATTTTCACATCAGGATAGTTTAAAATATCAATATAAATGGATACATATAGCAAGAGGTTACTTTATATGACAAGTTACAGAAAAATGTTACATTGTAAAAAATATTTAATTTCATTTCATGCTCTAATAAATATGTGCAATCGCAGATGTTGAATAATTTTACAATTTCTATATTTTACCACTTTTCACATCAAGATACAATTTGAAATATTAATATAGACAGATACATATAGCAAAACATTGACATGTGCGTATAGTCAGTTACAAGAAAGGAGAAAAATCCAATTCCAAGTTTAGACCAGGGTATTGATTAGCTTTTAAAGTATAAATCCAAAAGGATTCTCTTTGTAAAAGTTTTTTAAGTCTATCTCCCCCTCTTGGTGATATTTTAACATGTTCTGTCCCAAAGATTTTTAGAGTATCGCTACTTCCATGGCCTCTTTGTAATGTAGAGCCATAGGATACTAGTGGTTGCTTGTTCTTATCGCATATTTGTGCTCTGCTAATCTTTCTTTAAGTTTACGCTTAGTTCTTCCAATATAAAAACAGCCACAAGGACATTCAAGTCTATAGACAACGAAGGAGGTGTTACAATTAATAAATGAGTGTATACTGTATTCACGATTCGATGTCACATCTGTAAAAATATTGGTCTTGATGATATTGTTACAGTGATTACAGTTTCCACACTTATAGTTACCTCTTTTTGTGCCTAGCCAGGTTTTATTCTGTACAGGAGGCATATAGCTTTTCACAAGACTATCTTTTAGAGTAGGAGCTCGTTTAAAAACACTCCATGGTTGTTTCTTATTTATTTCCTCGCTTGTGCTGTCGACCTGTTGTATAAACGTAAAATCCCACATGTAGCCGTGCGATATGGCTCTATATCTGATATAGAGCGATTATGTACGGCTACTTGTGTGATATTGATCATATATTGTATGCAAAATATAGTAGTCTTCATGACAGCATTCAAATAAAGTTTGAAACGTGTTATCAATATGTGCTAAAAACTGTAGGCTATAACAAACAGTAAAAAATATAGGCCTAAAAGAAAACATTTTCATATTCATCCCATCCCAAAATCTTTTAAATTAATTTGCTTACCATTTCTTATTTTTGACATTATTATGTTCTGTCCTGTCTGCACCTGTTCTCGTGAGTCCCTGGTTAGTTCCCTCATTTCACTCTGTGTATTAATACTCCTTGTTCTGTTTGGTCCTTTGTCAGTTATGGTTTGATGTAATGCTGTTCTCCATGTGAGTCCCCAGTAAACTCTATTTTGATTGTATCCAGTGTTCCTTATCTTCCTTCATCAGCTAAACTTTACAATTTTAAGTATCTTTATATAATTGTTTATTGTTATTTATTTTATTTTCCCCTTCATTTTATGTATGCCTTTACCCTGTATTTTAAGTGTCATAAATATGGCAACACTTTGTTAACATTAGAAAATGTATTAACTAACATGAACTAACAATGAGCAATACATTTGTTATTTATTAATTTATTAATCTTTGTTAACATTAGTTAATAAAATACTATAATATAATACAATCATTATTTGTTCATGTTACTTCACAGTGCATTAACTAATATTAACAAATACAACTTTTGATATTAATAATATATTAGTAAATATTGAAATTAAAATTACCTAAGATTAATAAATGCTGTAGAAGTGCAGTTTATTGTTAATTCATGTTATCTAAAGTAGTAATACTAATCTAAAGTGTTATCTAAAGTAGTTAACTAATGTTAACTAATTAAACCTTATTGTAAAGTGTTACCATAAATGTTTTGTAAATACTGTAATTGCCTGACAATCATGCTAATAAAGATGTGACTCTATTTTTGTAGGCCTATGCCAGTATAGTTGGCAAAAAAAAGCACAGAATTGTTTACAAATTAAACAATGCACATGAATAAAATGTTTTGTGTTTTGTACACATATATGACTCTTTCACAAACACTGATTCCTTCCTTAATGAAAGGACACTAATTCTATCCTTATAATTATACTTACTGTACTAATTTAGCCTATTAACGTCAATCTTAACTGAAATGAAATATATTAATAAAATGTGGGACATTATCGTAGAGTACGCTGATGATCATAAACAAAATCACGTGACAGGTTGACATGTTGGAGGACTACACAATCAGCAGAGGTTCAATTGCACACTAGAAACACTGCCAGAGACAGAGCAAAATGATTCATATGCGCATTCTATGTGAAAAAGGCATTATGCAACAGCATACTTTAATTGTCTCACAGAAAACAAAGGGAGATAAACACAATTGTCACACCTCCAGGCTTTCCACCTCCTTCCACATACCATTTTTTTTAAACTATGCGGAAGTGTACTTTTTCACAAGGGACCACACTCCTTCCACAATACTCAGAACTGACTGAGTACAGGTTTTGCACTTAATATCACAGTCATAAATTATTAATTAAAGATACACAGGTATTGTCATGCAGGGTGCATGGATGAAGGTGTAAAGTTCTGTTGATGTGTTGAAAGTGTTCATAACAAAATATATTAAACAGGAAACAACTAAAAGGACAAATATCTAATTTTAGAAATTGTCGTTGACATTAAGATTTTTAGTGGAATAGTAAGATTTTAATAGGAATAGCGACAATTATGTCACAGCAAACCATTGAAGAGCTTCTGAGAGAGGTGGAGAATGTCAGGCGAGTCTTGGATATGGATGAATGAAAAGCATTGCACTGAGGAGATGAAAGCATTTGTGATCCACATAAGCTGACCACACAGAAAAGCACAACGCCCAGGCGCATTTATCATGTACATCCTGTTAGTATGCAAACTGAGCCAAACATGTTTTGTGAGAGGAAACTGTTCACAGAACAATGCAATACATCACAACAAAAAGCCACAGCTGAATGTCAACGAGCTAGCGTCTACGGAAACAATCCTTTAACCTGTCAAGTGAACTAATTCAAATCACTTTTTGTATTAAATGTTGCAGCTCCACCTTAGTGTCTTTTTATTACCATATAATGTAGTTTGTTAACAAAATGGCCAAAAAACATAATGAGCATACCCTGCACAGACCCTTGTTTTTCTACAATCCTGAGTTCAAAGGAAGTGGATACGAATGCTTTGAGTAACATTTGCTTTGAGTAATATGGACCAGAGATCATCAAAAAACAGAGATGACAGATAAAAGGCCTGAGACAGAGCCAAGAGGAAGTAATTTAGCATCAAGTGTTAAAAAAAATAACACTGCAGCATGAGCTGCAAATGATTCTGTTCTGCATCTCCACGACCAGGGCCTATTTACCAAGCCTGGCTCACCTCCCATTGTTTGTCCCCTCTGTGTTTTGTCCTCGGAGCGTCACTTAAGTGTGTGTACCGCTGCCTGCCTCCCAGCCAGAGCCTTTTCTGCACCTTCACATCCTAGGAGGGAAAAAATTCCCTCAGCACTTGCGAAAAGTCGCACGCCAGGTCGGATGTTTGCTTAAACCAAGATCACATTGGATAAAAGGCTGGCCGCACCGGTGCTGCTTTCTCAAATATCACTCTCACGTCCCCTCTTCCCTTTGAGCAGGAGAGAGTTTTTTTTTTTTTTTTCAAACCAAGACTCTTCAAGGACCCTATTAACATGAGGGACCAACTTCAATCAAAATTCCAAAGGTGCAGTCAGTGACCTCCGGCTCTCTTGACCCTAATCTGCTCCCTGACAGCTCAGAGTTCCCATAGTTTTATTTTGGCTTTGTAATGCACGGCATGGTGTGAATAATTAATTTGATACATTTTTCAGGGGGACATTCCTCTCGCTGACCTTAAAACGGAGGGTTACTCAAAGACATTTTGGGAAACATATTACAGATCTATTGGAATACCGCTGTTTGTTTCCCTGTAGAGTTTGTCTCATACTGATGTAGTTTCCAGACACAAGTGTTCAGAGTAACCTACCTCTGAGCAATGTTCCACAAACCAGCCAACACAAACCAAACTTCAACATCTCAGAATACAGGCCACAGAGCTCAGAGCAAAAGGTATTGAATTTGACTAATGCAACACAGGAACAATCCTCAGGACAGCTGCGTCATATTACATTTGGAGCCAACTATAACAAGGTTTGTCGTCTTAACAAGTGTTAGGCTTTAAACAAACTGCACAAATTATTTTTATTTTTTGTGCGACTACATTTAAAAAAAAGGTTAGCATATTTAAAAATGCAACATTTTTGTGTACCCATGCTAAAAATTCCAGGCACGTTTAAATTCAGGTGGATAAAAAAGGTGCAGCATAATTACAGCAGACTTTTTTTTGACAAACAGGGGGGTCATGGAGCCTGTGTCTTTTCTTGATCCCATTCTCACTATCTCTTGTTCTGTTATTCTATTTCACCACTTCCCTGGCCAGTTTGATTGTAGTGTCAGCAACTCGAGGCAGTTGATGCCAATGCAGTCTGAGACCCGCCCAGACCCCCGTTACTGCATGCCCTTTGTACGTGGCCCCTCAGCCGGTGTTTGGTGGACACTTGTTCTAGGGGCGGCTGGCCCAGAGAAACAAAGGTCTGATCATGGGCTGAGGGTTTGGCGGCAGGACAGGTGTATTGTCACACGGAGCGTGCTACTCTACCACGGCCACCTCGGGACTCAGCCGTGAAGCCAGTGCTGAAGCGTTCATCATATGGAGGCAGCCGTGTTATTGCGGCTGTGTCTGCCATATGCCCCAAGAGCCTCTGAAAAAACTTAAGTGGGACCCTTTTTCACTTCTGTAAAGCACCGACCAGACACGTTCCTCTTGAGAGACGTGTTGGGCCGAGTCCATCTCCTTACCAGAAAAGAGAGATCCTCAGCCCGTAGGTGAGTTTACTATTTTCCCAGTTGACCTGAAGACCCAACTGGCTGTGGAGAACTCGAAGGGTAGGACTTTGTACTGACTTTGAACCCTTGAACGCAAAAAAAACACGTATGGCCTGTGTTGCGGAAGGATAGAGATAACACACCACCTTTCTTGGGTACAATTTCCTTCGCCAGTAGGAAAGCGATGTCCACGCGCCTTCCAGGGGCACATTCACTCAACACCGAAGTGAAGCGAATAGCGCTGACTTGGGTGGACGCTGGCTGAACTGAATCATAACCCGAGTCTGTTGGTACGGACCCTTGTTGGTACGGAGGAGCCAGCTGGACTGGTTGGGAACATTTTAAGAGTCTACAAACCGGGCCAGGGGGACCAGAGGCACCACAGACGTACTCAGGTGGGGCAGCGAGGTGGAGGACAGGGACCTGGCTCGGAAGGCCAGAAGGTGGCACGAAATGGGTTCTGAGTGTGCAGTGCAACACTTACCTGTCTCCACGTGATGGCAGGGGGTGCGTGAGAAGGTGTGACCGGGTCCTCGAACGCATCCAAGTGCCGGCTGGCAATACAAAAGGGGGCTGAGGGGATGCTGATCGTTGACCAACTCCAAGAGCTCTTCCCTCGATCCCTGAGTGGCCCGCTCAGGAGCGCTTACGCTTGCTAACTGGCTTGGCAGCGCCTGGAGCGGGCTGGGCTCCCCGTCTGCGGTCGGCTCCACGCTGAGGCCTGGGTGGAGGCTGCTGCAGCAGTCCAGCGGGAGCAGAGGTGGCGACAGACGGACATCATCGACGTTGAGCAGGCAGAGGATCTGCCACCGGTGGACGGGTGGAGGCAGCAGCAGTCCGGCCGGGGCAGGATGTGCCGGATGGCCTCCGCCTGCTTCTGGGCGGCAGAGAACTGTTGGGCAAAGTTCTCTACAGCATCGCCGAACAACCCAACCTGTGAAATGGGGGAGTCCAGGAACCGAACCTTGTCTGCATCCCTCATGTCTGCCAGGTTGAGCCAGAGATGGTGCTCCTGGACCACTAAGGAGGACATCGCCAGACCGATTGCGTGAGGTCGGTTGCAGTGCGGAGCTCACCTATGAGCTCACGGTCTGGGCTACCCTTGTGCATGTTCATGAGTGCCTGGGCCAGGTGGACCTGAAGCAATGCCATGGCATGCAGAGAGGAGGCAGCTTGCCCACAGGCTTTGTAAGCCTTGCTCGTAAGAACGGACGAGAACTTACAGGCCTCAGAGGGGAGACGAGGATCCCCTTCCACGAGGTAGCGGTCGCCAGACGCAGCTGCATCGCGACAGACGGTTCCACTGGAGGGATAGCCTCATAACCTTTCGCTGCTCCCCCATCATGGGTAGTGGGGGGGAGGAGCTACTTAGGCGGTTTCTGGCAGAGAAAGGTACCGTCCATGCCCTCGTAAGCTCCTCATGCACTTCAGAGAAGAATGGCACTGGGGCGGCGGGCTGTGAACCGGCTGGCCCTGAGAAACCAATCATCCAACCGAGAAAGTTCGGGACACGGTGGAGGGTCCACTCGAGCCCAACCGCCTCGGCTGTCCTTTTCAGCATAGCTGTTATCTCTGGATCTGGCTCGGGCAATGCTACTTTCCCAGAGGGAGGTAGCACAGCCGAGTCATCATCTCCAGAGCCCAGCTCACCCTTCGATGCTGCGATGGACATGCTGTTTTTCCCCACAGTGAACAGGACAAGGGATATAACATACCATAGCAGACAATATTAAATGGTTCTTAACAATCGTACAAAATAAAAGTTATCAACTTGTGTGTGTGTTTTTTGTTTTCTTAAACACATCATACCACCAACAATCACAGATATTATGCAGAATAGGGGGGAAAAATTAATGTGAAAATGGAAGTGTTCTTGCATTGAAAAACCTTGAAACCAATAACAAAAGTACAATCTATACCCATTTTCTTTTTCTTTCTTTTCTTTTTACAAGAAAACTTCCTTGGCCTTTTAATAACACGTCCTGAACGAGTGACCACACCTTCAGACGCCTGCTCCCCAACTTCTGAGGAGGCATCCCAAATAAACAGTAATTCTGAGGCACTCAAAAGGAATATAAGTTTAAAAAGCCTTTATTTAAACTTGGCTATCCATTAAAAAACATATGCCAACATGTTTCGGCCTCTTTGGCCTTCTTCAGGGCAAATTCAAAATGGCAGTCCGTAGACTGCATGCTATATATCTGCATGTGGTCACGCATTTTTATCAAAATTCTGAAGTTTGAAGAAATCCGAAATTCTGATTCTGAAGACCTTTTTTGATAAAAATGCTCAAGACATGGTTCAAAGGTTTAAGAAAAGAGGTTATAAACACAAGACCCTAGATACAGGCTATAATAGAGTTAAAGAAATTAGTAGACAACAGCTGTTGGTTAAAAAACAGAGGCGACAACAAGAGCCAAACCAAGTTTATTTTGTCACACAATACAGTAGTCAAGCCAATAAGATAAAGCAAATAATCAAGAAGAATTGGAACATAATAAAAAGTGATACCGTTTTGAGAGATGTACTGCCGGAGGTACCTACTATCACCTTTAAAAATCCTCTTTTGTGCAGAACTACTTGCTTCTACCACGGATTTAAATATTTAGCAGTTGAGCCCAAGCCTCTGTTACTAATTCTAAAACGTCACTTTATAACTAGCAACGAAGGAACACTGAGACACTTCATTGAAGCTTATTGTATTATGTAGAGTATTGTGAAATCGACTTAACGAGTCAAGGAGATTTCCCATGACAGTGTTAGTCAATGCATTAGTAAGTTGCATCTTATAAGGTGCTGTGTAAACTAAAAAACTTGTTTACAACCTTGTTTCAGTCCTTTTCAATATAAAAGTCAGAATTATACCTCGTGTTTAAACACTATCTACATAAGAGCCAGCGGCAAATACACAAAGGACTGGTCGAGATAAAGCTGTTCTCGGTGGCTACATGAACACTAAACGGCCGCTGACGGCCTGGCCTAATTTACAAAAACTCCCAAACAAATTGTCAGATAGGTTCTAGGGATGCACCGATCCGATACTCAGCATCGGTATCGGCTCCGATACTGACACTTTTGCCGGATCGGGTATCGATCAGACGAGGCCGATCCAAATCCGATATTGTGCGTATAATATTCTGTGTTATTGTTAAGCCCCACAAAAGCACCAAAAACATTATAAAGCACCATACAGTTTTCGTGCACTATATAACAAGTGTTTTGAAGCCATTATAGTATAATGTGAGATAGAAATGAACATTTAAGTCATTAAATTCAAGATCACGTAAACGTTTCCCTCGGCTGCGGCTGTCAATCATTCTTCATCCAGCATTCAAACAGCGCGTCGCGTTCGGTTACGACAGTCAACAGGATGAAACTCTCTCCAAGATGATTCTATGTTACTATTATTATACTTGATCTGTAGATAAAGCTCTATGGTTTCGCATAAAACAACTTTATCTTGTTGTTGGACTTTATTGCTGTAACTTAATCATGTTTCTACCGGGTGTCTGTTAGATCACAAGACTAGAGTAGAGTCCACTATAATTGTTCTTCACGCGCACAGTAACTAAAATTTAAAACTGTTAAAAGAAAAGGCTCAATAAACTATTGCATAGATAGATACTGTATAATACACTACGCATCAATATGCCTTTCGTTTGTGCTTTGAACTTTCGATGCGGACTCGACGCGCTGTGACTCCATGTTGCTTCAAGCGCATCATTCTGCGCTCGGGATGCGCATAAGCGCTGTGTGCCGCACTGTATTGCAGCCTTTCATATCATAATACAGTGACGCAATGAAAGATTATTAATGGCCTATCTATCATATGTTGCAGCCTCATTAAACAGGTGTGCTATACATTTAAAACATGTCTCAATTGTATAGTAGCCTATAGCTATAAAATAATTTATCTTTTTGATTTTTGTTAACTTGTTTTTCATTAATGTATTTTACAATACAAAGAGCAATGTGTAACGTTTTACCAGATTTAGTGTTACACTTATTGTCTCTTATTTGTTTTTTTCACTAGATGTTCAGATTTTATACACTTATTGTGGACTTATGATTTTTCTAGACTAAATTTTACTGCTGAATTATCCACTAATCTAGTTTATAAAAGCATTTTTGTCATAGATTATGATCATATATTTTTTGGATTTCTTTTTCTTTATAATGAAGCTGTCTGTATTAAGTAGATTGTGTTTAACACACAAAAGAGTGATTATCAGTTCAACACACAGAGAGGTATATAAATTCTACTTAATTTAAAAAAAAAACTGTGTTGGTATCGGATCGGCATCGGTATTGGTCGATACTCAGAATTTTTGGTATCGGATCGGATCGATTCTGAAAAAAGTGGTATCGGTGCATCCCTAATAGGTTCTATGTTTATATATGTCACATATTTGAGGTCTAAATAACTACATTAACCCTCTGCGGTCTGAGGTATTTTCTGGGTCCTGGAGGTGTTCTGACATGCTCTGACATTTGTGCTTATTTCTGTTACTTGTGGCATTTTCATGGCTAAAGTCTTATTACACTGTATTCAGCACAAACTCTGCTACAATAATATGTCAGCAGCATGTATGTAAAAGTTTGTAGTTTTGAGATAATGATGTTTATGCGTGGTTTATGGAAAAAAAAATGTCACTGAAATAAGGTCATGAAACCCATACTGATTATTTATTCACAAGACTTTTGAAAATTGTATCACAAGAATATTTGCTTCAAAACTATGTGAAAATCATCCTGCATACTCATTCAGATATGACAATATATTGATTTAAAATTTGCAAGACATGTTTTGTGTGAGAAAGCTTTATGAGAGGAGGCATGAATACATCATGAATATTAATATTTCACACCTGAGAAAGACAAAGACCCTCCCATAATAGGCCTATCATTAAAAAAATAATGGCTTTTAGATTGTTTGGATTTATTTACAACACATCATAATCCAAAGATACACAACAAAGGACAAAAAAGCACATTAGTAAACACGCTGATCTAAAGACAGAGACTTGAACAGTCACACACCTTTGTGCCATTCCTGAAACATAGTACATACCTGTCATTTCCAAGCTGTTTGATTTTTCATTTTTCCATGTTCATGTACAGAGACTCATGTGAATGTTGATGTGCCTCACAGGTGTTACTCGTTAACACTCACACCACCGGCCTCGCGTCATTCTCTCACGTCCCTCGGCCTCGTCCTGTTCGCCACAGTTGAAGTCAGCAGGACTCATCCAGTGGCATCTGGTCCCTGTAAAAAAAAATAAATAAATAAATAAACACCTGTGAACATGCTGATATCAAGAGAAACTATACGGCTGCACGATTTTGGGAATACATTTTAGATTTCTCTGGTTAAAATTATGAAATTTACAAAATACATACATATATATATGTACACCAAGTTTTTGTGCCTTGTAGGCATATATGTGTAGGGCTGCATAAAGTAATAACAATAGCCTAGATAGCAGGCAGCCTATAAATCGTTAAAAAGGAACACTTCAGTAACACTACATTAGAGAAAAATATATGGATTATCATATGTTACTTCATTCGTTATGAAATGAGATTGGAGTAAAACATGAAGCCAAATGTTTGGCATGTTTTGCTTTTTAAAGCAAAGTTTTGCTTTGAGTTTTGACTCAAACTCAGCACGTGCAAAGAACGTTTTCATTTAATTTAATTTATTATACAGGAAAATTTAAGAGCAACAATTTAGTTACAGTAAACAGGCCTGACTCTGAAAAAAAAAAGTGGTTTACAGCAGGTTCCTGTTCAGCAGCAACATAGAACAATAAACACAATTTCAACACATTTATACAGGACATTATTATTGACTAGACAGATACAAAAAAAACAACAACATTAAATATGGAAAAACAAGACTAAAAATAGTACATGATCAATCAGTGTGTACAAGTATGACTATTAAGAAGAAAGAGTTTATATGACTTTTTGAAATATGTGAACGACGATAATGTTTCGAATGTGATAGGGAATATTCCAGATTTTAGTGTAAATATAAAAAAACGACTTCTGGCCATAGTTATTTTGGTAACACTTTACAATACGGGTGCACTAATATGCATTAATTCATGTTTAACTAATGCACAGATAATCATGAGTTAATGTATGATTTATGAAGAACTAAACCATTAATTAATTATTACTGCATCAGCAACTAATAAAGAGTCTATATGATTAATAGATTAAGTACTACATGAATTGCTATTAATTCAATGTGTCATTGTGTATTAATTCCTTAATAACATATTTTATTAACTAATAGTGTAAATTAATGTGTTAATTACCACAATTAGTCAAAGCTATGCACTTCAACTACCAGTTGTCTGCTTTAATTAATCATTAGCTAATGATTTGCAAAGGTATCATTATGTTATGACTTTACTTGTTGAGGCACATCATTATTAACTAGTCATTTAGTAATTGTAGTAATTTACACATGAATTTGCATTAACAATGAAGTAATTAATCATGTATTAATGTGTACCTGTATTATCTGGAAGTTGAAATACAAGGCTTTGGCTCATTCTGGTAATTAACATATTAATTAACACTATTAGTTAAAAAATGAGTTATTAGGGAATTAATTCACAATTAAATATTTAATTAATAACAATTCATGTATGAACTAATACATTAACCATACAGACTCTTAATTAGTTCCTAATGTGGTAATCATTAATGAATAGCTTAGATAATCATTAGTTACACATTAATTCAGTATTATATGTACATTAGCTAAGCATGAATTAATGCTTATTAGTGCACCCATATTGTAAAGTGTTACCGTTATTTTTGTATGGTGGAACTGGAATGAGTGCCTGTGAGACTGACCTAGTGAAGCATCGTGGTCTCATATTGTGTCGGAAGAAGACCTGTAAGTGCTGGTGAAGAGCTATTTTGAATCTGAAAATAAAATGCAAAAGCATGACTGTTTACGTAGTTCTGATGACTCAAAGCATTTGTGCGTGTGAGCGCACTGCAATGATGAGACCACTTTGGAAGATTACTGTGGATCTTAAGTGCTCGGTAATACAGTCGTGCTATTGGTTCAGTAATGTCCTTAGTGGTAAGAGACCAGATTGGAAGACAGTAGGACATTGTTGAGAACACAATGGCATGTAGGTAAGTTTCAGTAACCGAAAAGGAAAGATATGATCTAATCTTGTTATACACATAGAGTTTCTGATTCAACTTTTTTGTTAATTAAAAAAATGTGTTCCCGATACGTAAGGTGTGGATCAAGTACACCAAGGTAGTTGTAGGTCTTTGTGACGACAAGATCTTGGTTAGCAAAAGTAATAAAATCAGTAAAAGAAAGACTTTTTCTGGGTGAATGAAAATACATACATTCAGTTTTCTTTACATTGATGGTCAGATGGTTCTTTTTCAGCCAATCATGTATCAGGTGAAAGTCAGTTTGTAGTTTGGAATTTATGACATTAGGATTTGAATCAGAGAGAAAAATCACAGTATCATCAGCGTACAGTAAGCATTTTGAGTGTTTACACACTCGAGGGAAATCATTGATGTATAAAAGAAAAAGGGTCCAAGAATGCTGCCTTGTGGAACGCCCATGTCACAAACTAAAGTTTGGGATATGACATGATTCATTTTGACTGTTTGCAACCCTGTTCGTCAAATAAGAAGAGAGCATTTCTATCACAGATGAAGACAGTTCAAATGAGTGAAGTTTATTTAGCAAGATCTGGCGGTTCACTGTATCGAAAGCTTTACAGAAATAAATAAAAATAGCTCCAGTGATGTTACCTTTGTTAAGAGAGTTACGTAATTGCTCAGTGAAGAGTAGTAACGCAGACATTGTTGATCTCTTAGTACGAAAACCGTGTTGACAATCACTGAGCCAGTTATTAGTTTCAAGGTAAGACCTTCGCTGGTTATGCAAGACTTTTACCAGCAACTTCCAACAGACATTGCTGGAAGTATTGAAATAGGTCTGTAATTTGAAAGAAGAGTGTGATCATCAGAAAATTAGTAATCTGTGCTGTTTTCCAGTCAGTAGGAAAAATAGAAAGCCTGATACAAAGATTGGTTAAATGCAGAAAGAGAGGTATGAGGCTCTCAGCATGAGTCTTTAAAAATAAGGTATTCAAACCATAAATATCATGGACATGAGAATTTTTTAACAGATGTAATATCTGTATGACCTCGTTCTGTGAGATCTCAGAAAATGAGAACTGATCAGATGTTGGGGGGAGATCAGGTGAGGACAAGGAGGGAATGGCAAAATGCATAACCAATTCTTTAACAGATGATAAAAAATAATCATTTAAAGCACTTCCAATATTTTCTGAATCTGAAATAAGAGTACCCCGTATGGAAATTTGAATATTAACATTCTTTTTCTTCTCATTTTCATTATCACCGGTGATGATAATATGGGTCTGCCATTGTGTCTTTGGGTTGTTAGCAGATTGGATAATTAGCTGTTGAAAATAGACCGCCTCAGCCTTACGCAGTTCCAAATTACATTTATTTCTAATTTGTATAAAATTATTTTTACTCTCAGATGTTCGACTTAACCTATTCAATTTAAGAGAGGCCTTCAATTTAAGGAGTTGAAGTATTTCAGAATTTATCCAAGGTAATTTATTTTTTCTTGGTCGAATCTTGCTGGCAGAGATATATTTATTCTGTATTTTATGTAGTTTAGTATGAAATTGCATTACAATTTGTTCTGGATCTTCTAATGACAGCTCATCACTCCAATCAATAGCTCTAAAATCAGCATTGAATTGTGGTAGTTTTGAAATTGGTATTTTTGGTACAGAGTGGGGAGCATGAGTTTTTTTGGATTTTAAGATTGTTCTAACTGCACAGATGAGCGAATGATTTGAAATAACCACATCTATGACACCAGACATTGCGTATTTTGAAGGCTGATTTGTGAAAAAAAGATCCAGAATGGAGCTGCGTGTTTTGCCAATTCTTGTTGCATCCTTAATTAATTGATACAATCCGAGTTTCATTGCAGTAGTTTTCAAAAATTTTGATGAGCTGTCATTCCAGTCAAGGTTGATATCACCCAGAATTACAAGCTCCTTTGATCTACAGATTTAAACAGATTTAATTAAGTCAGAAAGTGATGTTTCAATGTTTCAGTTTCGGTTTCAACTTATTAAGTGTGCATATTTCCGACTCACATAGAAAGCCACTCCGCCGCCGTTCTTGCTAATGCGGTCTTTACGATACAATTCATAATTTTCAATTGAAAGAAAACAATCAGGAATATTGGGAGTTAACCTTGATTCAGAAATTGAATGTGCTTCAAATGTAATGATCCATTACATGTGCTTTCGACTGCGCAAGCAATATTTTAAATTCGTCTAGTTTGGGAACAAGGCTTCGGGTGTTTAGATGGCAAATTTTAAAGCCTCTGGTACTGCCAATTTGACTTAAATTATTTGGACTTTTTCTTGGATGAGGTGTTCTTCTTTGTAATTTAACTGTTTTGACTAAAAGACTAGAAGAAGATACTTCAGAGGGTAAAATCGGAAAAGATGAGGGAGTGAAGGTAATCAGAGCTGAAAATCTAGAATGTGTAAAATAGTTGTGAGTTATATATAGGTAAAAACATATGCTGTGGTTGCGGTACAGCAATAAAAAATCTGCTATAGTTTGCATATGCATATAATCCCCACAAATGCAATATGCCTAAAGTTGTCAGGAAAATATTTGAATCAGGCCAGGGATTGAGCTCAACATTTCTGATAAACAGGAGAATAGTTATTAAAAGTCTTGCATCCCAACCTGCAAGAAGTCATTTCAGGGAGGTATCTCTTTTTGTTGATGGGGGGTGGGTGGGTGGGTTTACATACGCTTCATGAGGCACACACGCACATTTGCACACACATTTGCACACATCAATATGCGGGAGACTCCCGTAACTTCCGGGAGACTTGGGATGTCTGTGTACTTAAAACATATTTGCACTTATTTTAATTTTCATCAGAGTCATTAGGTTTAACATCAGTGACCCACCGGTGAAATATAATAGTTCGGATGAAGAAAGACAAAAGCTGATGAGAAACTGGTTGGCCAGAATTTTTGAACACAGACCTCTGGACAGAACGGTGTAGATTGTTAACCCTCTGGGGTCCAAGGTGTTTTTGGGGTCCTTGAGATGTTTTGACATGCCCTGACATTTGTGCTTTTTTCAGTTGCTTATAAACATATTAATAGCAAATGTGTAATTACACTATATTTAGCACAAACAGGGCTACCATAATATGTGAGCAAAATGTATGTACATGTTTGCATTTTTGAGAGAATATTGTTTATGCATGGTTATTGAAAAAACTAAAACTTAAAGTGTCTGAAATAAGGCCACAAAACAGATACTAAATATGTGTCCACAAGACTTTGACTAATGGGCGTTGTTGCCTAGAGTTTTTGCTTCAAAATTATCTGAAAATCATCCTGCCTAATCATTTACACAAAACAATACATTGATTTAAATTTTATAAGACACCTTTTGTTTGGAAAGGCAATATGCGTGTTCACATCTGAGAAGACAAAGGCCGGATAATGTGCCACATACATAATGAGCTGCATATTAATTAGCCCTTTCACACAGGAGTGTCACAGGGTCCCAAAGAATGCAAGGACAAAATAAATTATCTATATATACATATTTTACAATTAGAAATTGTAACCAGTTACAAATAGGTTACAATTACAACAACAATTACAATTTTAACAATATTTCAAGTGTATTCTTTCTTTGTAAAAAGTATACATTTTATCATCAGTATTAAAAAAGGTAATGATTCATTAGTTTGAATATTGGAACAAACACTATAATAACATCTTAGTTGATAATTCAATATACCTACTTTATTTTTGACAAAACATCATACTATAGTATATTTAACATAAGAGCAGAAATTGGTGAACAAAAGCTTAACTATTTAATGTGACAGTAGTCTTTTTTTACAGTCAAAACTTTATAATCTATCCAAAACTAATCACAAAATCTTGTCTAAACATTCATATTTAGTCTATAACATATTGTGTATGATATATTAGCATATACATGTTAATTTGCAGTTTGTTGCTTATACAGACATTTTATTTCAACATATTTCAGTCTATTTTTACTCATCTTAGTAGGCTATAGCAATATAGTTTGGATGTGTTCATGTAAAAATAACGTTTACTAATGTAGGTGCGAGAGTGAATGAACGGCACAGACACGCGCTGTATAACTGAAGTAAACAACGGGCGCGCGTCTGTGCTATTCATTCATCATTTAGACTACACACAGACACGCAATTCATATTTAAACAGTCTTTTTGCGGTTTATAGACACTATTCAATATCGCGATTAGAACAAAGCACTTAAGAATAAATGACTTACTATATCAGCTGGATCCGTTGCTCCTCGAAATGAAACTACCAGCACTTCTGGTACATTTTCCAGGGTTATTAGATAGTATTATTCCTCACAGGTAGCAAGACGAGGTAAAGTACAAGTTTTTATTAAACATGATGTGTTTTATAAACCAGCTGGTGGGCGTTGGCATGTTTGAATGGCTTGCCTTAGATCATTTGCGTTTGAATACTGCGCGCTCTCCGTGGGCGTGGCACATTAGCAGAATAATGAGCTGAGAGAACGATAATGAGATCGGCTGACACCTCTCTTTTTTTAAAGATTACATAAACAGAGAATATATATTTCAGTTTTGAATTAGATATTTTAAAAAGTACAAACTTAAATGATTATAAAGATATATTGCTCATGCTTGGATGAATAGTATTCGCTGAGTTTTGTTTAAGTTTAGAGACGTGCTCCAGAAAAAAGCTTAACGGAGATGGAGAGACAGAAAGCACACCCTGTTTATTTTCTTTAATTTACAAAAGCACAATGTTTTATTTCGATTGTAAGTGGACACATAAAAAAATAGACATTCAACAGTTTATTTTTTTATATTTCTTAAGTTTGAATGACCAAAAATGACAGAGTATTTTAAGTCTATTTTCCTGCTATGTGAAAAAAATCGAGCAAAACGCGCCGGCGCATTTCTGGACCCCAGAGGGTTAACCGGGGGACTGGTCCGTGGTGCAGAAAACTCCGTTAGTACAGGAAACTCCGCTCACGACCTGATACGTGGCAGTCGGGCACACCCGCAAAGAACAGCCACCCCGGGGGGCCAACAACTGTCCATCCCTGGGGCCCCGCAGCACCCCGAGGCAGGTCTCAACACAGCGCAGCTCCAGGATCGTCCACAGCCCCCCGTCCTAACTCCAGCATAGGGGAACCTCCAGGCATGGCTCCCCGGTGGGCAGTAGCCCGGCTCCCGGAGCACCCCCTCCAGCACAGCCGGCAGCGCCGTAAACCATCCATCCAGCAGGCCCAGGCAAACTGGCTCCTCACCTCCCAGGCAGCCGGGCAGGTAGCAAGGGAGACGACCGGGAACAGGAGCAGGGACTCCAACAGCATGCAGGCCCACCATGAGGACAAAAATCACACAGACAGGACCGCCCAAAAAGGTGGGCAAAAACCCAGACTTTGGTGGAGTTTGCGTTGGTGTTGGTGATCTTGAAGCTACACATCCTGTGTTTACTGCAGCGATCGAGCCGCTCCAAACTATGAAACATTATTGTTACATTATACATATTTACGTTTGAGCAGATATCCACAAACACAGTATTTAACAGTAAACACGGGTCTAAACATTATAATATTCACCATATTAGAATAAACACTCATAGTAGCCTACTTTTATATCGTGCTGTGTTTAATTATCGAACATAAAAACATTCTTGTGTCGTACATGTATATATATTTAGCATTAGGCTTCATGTTTTTACTCCAAACTCATTTCATAACATTTTAGTCTGGCACCAGTTTAACTAGTAGCTGCAATGTAAAGTTTATGCAACAATAACACGCTTATTATTATGAGTGTCTTACCTTAAAAATTGTTCTCATAATCAAATCATGTTCTTCTAATTCTTCTGAAGTGAATCCAAGGTAAACAGCACAGCACAAACACAGTCTTCCAAACTCGAGGAAAAACAGAGGAATACTGAAGTCTCAGATTCTTTGTTTTTGAAGTAAATGGGCGTTTACAGCTCTGTGTTCCTTCACGTGGATCATTTGCATGTGAACAGCTCGTACGCGTGTGGGTGTGGTCACATTAGAACTAATGAGCTTGGGCTGGAGAAACTGTACATGTCGTTGCTTTCATACGGATTACTTAAACAGAGAATATTTGTTTTTGATATGATTTACATCATTTAAAAATGGAGACTTCAAGCTTTGTAAAGACATATGTTTTATGTCACAGTGACAAGCATTCACTGAGTTACAGATAATTTTCTGTCGCGTTTCAGAATGAACTTCACATTGAGAGAGACGACACAACGAGCATCATGTTTATTTTATTTGTTTTACGGAAAATAACATTTTGTTTTTATTATTAGTGTACACAAATAAAAGAAGACATTCAACAGTTTTGAATGATGTATAACACTTGCCTGTATTACAAAAATCGACGGAGTTATTTGAGTCTCTTTTGCACTGATAAGAAAAAAAGCGATACAATCGCGCCGGCGCGATTGCCGACCCCAGGGGGTTAAAAAACTCTTTAAAACTACATTCCGTGACACAACAACAGTAGTATTTGTAAAATTAGGGTGTTTGCTCATCCGCCATGAAACTCGCTGTGAGAAATGCTGCAAGTGGAGTGATACAAACGGTGACACAGTTCCCATGGTGATACTGGTAGAATATCGCATGGCTGGAAAAGACTCTCAACCAACCAGATTCGAGAACCAGAAATAACTCTTGTATATAATATAAGGGATAATGTACATCCAGCCGGTTATCGCAGAACAAATCCCAACAGGGTGATCAGGACCCCGTAGCGAAGCTAGACATTGTTTTCGAGAAATAAAATAAAATACCACTGGATGGCGCGATTGACAAATCACAATTAAGTATTCCACAGAGCCGTGTAATAATATAATATAATATAATAGCTAAGGTCATGCAGGTTTGTTTGCGCATTAAATTCATGGCCACGAGAACAGGATGTTGTTCAATCATCATAGCTGTAACGACTGAGACAAATCAGACACAATTATTTGTTATATGTAACAAATAATCTTTAAAACTCACTCTGGGATCTATGGTGCCATCCCCCCAACAAGGGCAAAAAGGGTCTACCATGACTACGATCAGATAAGTTGGCTTTATTGCTTTGAAAAATGGGGTGATGTGGTGAAGATGGAAACCATAGGAAAGAACGTCTCAGTTACGTATGTAACCCTCGTTCCCTGAGTAGGGAACGGAGACGTTACGTCAGATGACGACGAATGGGGTTTCGCTTAGAAAGCCTATCGACTTTGATTATACAAAACGAGCCAATGGGAAAGAAATGGCATGGGTCTGCGGAATTTGCATAGCGTATCTCCGCCTTACCTCGTGGGTATAAAAGGAGGACGCCGGCAACATGCAGATATGTTTCTTCGCTGAGGAGCCGAGACTGAACTCAGGCGATCCCCGCGGTACAGCGGAAAGTGGCAGGAAGACTTAACGTCTCCGTTCCCTACTCAGGGAACGAGGGTTACATACGTAACCGAGACGTTCCCTTTCGTTGTCACTCCAAGTTAAGTCGGATGACGACGAATGGGGTTACCAGTCTAATCACGCCACCTTCTTGGCTGTCTTCCAGTGCCCTGCGTTAATCTGAGATCCCTGTCGTGAGACTGGCACGGACGAAGGACTCCTATTTAGCACAGGAATACCAAGGTACACTGGGGAGCATATCCCATAAGTTTAGAGGAAATATGCAATTATTGCCAACCCGGGGGGGGACTTAGAGAATACACATATGACCCGGAGGGATGCATATGGGGAACACTGGGGTGTCCAGCCGCAGGTGGAATATTTCAACCCCAGGGGTGGCAAGGTGGCTTGCCAAGGGAAAGACACATGCTCAGAGAGGCTTACAGTGGAAATACACATGTGGGGGTCGCTCAGAGGAGGGACCATGTACACGGGAGGCACCTAGCCGACGTGCAGGCAATAGACACTGGCGTCGACGTCAGCAGTGCTGGAGGAACTCAGGGCTTTCGGGGAAGCTCACCTGAGGAGAAATCGCACGAATCCAGTCTGTGGAGTGGAATGGCGTGCAAGCGAAGACACCTGAGCGGGTCCAGTACTAGCTGGTTGAAGCGAGTACATGAGAGGACACTGGCTCCACTCAGAGATTGTAGAATCTGGCGAACGTGTTAGGTGTCGCCCAGCCTGCAGTTCTGCAGATGTCTGTTAGCGAGGCGCCATCCGCTAGAGTCCAAGAGGATGCCACACTCCGGATAGAGTCACACCAAGGGGGCACGGTCGACCTACTGCTGGTATGCCAAAGCAATGGCGTCCACTATCCAGTGAGACAACCTTTGCTTGGAGAGACCCTTCAGCTTCCCACCATAACAGACAAAGAGCTGGTCTGAGGTCCTGAAACACTGCGTTCTGTCTACATAGGCGTGGAGAGCACGTACTGGACAGAGCAGTGCCAAGGCTGGGTCTGCCTCTTCCGGGGGCAGAGCTTGCAGGTTCACCACCTGGTCCCGAAAGGGAGTGGTAGGAACCTTGGGCACGTATCCAGGCCGGGGTCTCAGGATCACGTGAGAGTAAGTCGGCCCGAATTCCAGGCACGCTTCGTCAACGGAGAATGCGAGCAGGTCCCCTACCCTCTTGATGGAGGCCAGTGCAACCAGGAGCGCTGTCATCATTGACAGGAACTTAAGCTCGACTGATTGCAGAGGCTCAAGGGGAGCACTCTGCAGGGCAGTTAGAACCACTGAGAGGTCCCAAGAGGGAACGAGAGGAGGCGAGGCGGATTTAGTCTCCACGCTCCTCTCAGGAACCTGATGACCAGGTCGTGCTTCCCCACCAACTTACCTTCGATGAGGTCATGGTGTGCGGCAATGGCGGCAACATAGACCTTCGGGGTGGAGGGAGACAGCCTTCGCTCCAACCCCTGTTGAAGGAAGGAAAGCACAACGCTGATCGAGCATCTCCGGGGGTCTTCTCGGTGAGAAGAGCACCAGCTGATGAAGTGGTTCCACTTCAACGCATAGACGTGTCTCGTGGACGACGCTCTAGCGGAAGTGATGGTAGCCACCACCGCTGGTGGTAGGGTACTCAAACCTGCCATAGGGTGCCCCGTCCCTGAGAAAGAAGATTCTTCCTCAGAGGGATCGGTCAGGGAGGTGCTGTCGCGCGGAGTACTAGTTCGGA
Source organism: Gila orcuttii (assembly GCA_026230005.1). NCBI lineage: Eukaryota > Metazoa > Chordata > Actinopteri > Cypriniformes > Leuciscidae > Gila > Gila orcuttii. The sequence goes on from JAPDVR010000009.1 coordinate 9,539,975, forward strand.
GAACCAGGTCCGGTTGGGCCAGTAAGGCGCAACCAGAATGACCTGCTCCTCGTCCTCCCTGACCTTGCGCAAGGTCTGCGCAAGAAGGCTCACTGGGGGATCGCATACTTGCGGCCCTGCGGCCAGCTGTGCGCCAGAGCATCCGTGCCGAGCGTGCCCTCGGTCAGGGAATAAAACTGGGCGCAATGGGTCGAGTCGTGAGAGGCAAACAGATCTATCTGTGCATCCCCGAACTGGTCCCAAATCAGCTGAACCGACTGGGGATGGAGTCGCCATTCTCCAGGGAGGGGCTGAAGCCGTGAGAGCTTGTCGGCTGCACAGTTCAGCGCTCCGGGAATGAAATGGCTCGAAGCGACCTCAGATGCTTCTGACTCCATAGGAGGAGGTGGCGAGCGAGTTGTGACATACGGCGGGAGCGTAGACCACCTTGACGGTTGATGTACGCTACAGTAGCGGTATTGTCTGATCGGACTAGTACGTGTTGACCCCTGAGCAACGCCCAGAAGCGGTGCAGGGCAAGGCGTACTGCCAACAACTCGAGGCAATTGACATACCATAGCCACTGGGGTCCTGTCCAGGAGCCCGCAGCAGCATGTCCATTGCACATGGCGCCCCAGCCCGTGGAGGAGGCATCTGTTGAGACAACAACATGCCGGGAAGCTCGTTCCAGGGGGACACCCGCCCTGAGAAAACTGAGGTTCGACCACGGGGTGAAGGACTGACGGCAGGTCGGAGTAACTGGTACTCGGAGCGTGCCTTGTTGCCATGCCCACCTCGGGACTCGGTCGCGAAGCCAAAGCTGAAGCGGTCTCATATGAAGCAATCCGAGCGGCGTCGCCGCAGCTGCAGATGCCATATGCCCCAAGAGCCTCTGAAAAAGTTTCAGTGGAACCGCACTCTTGCCCTCGAATTGTCTCAGGCAAGTCAACAGTGACTGGGCGCGCTCGCTCGTAAGCTGCGCCTTTTACATGGTGACCGAGTACCGATACCGCGAAAAAAGATCCTCTGCATGGGGCAAAGTTGGCTCTTCTCCCAGTTGACCCACAGGCCCAGACGAGCTAGGTGCCGGAGCACTAGGTCCCTGTGTTCGCAAACCTGGTCTCGAGAGTGAGCTAGGACCAGCCAGTCATCGAGATAGTTCAGGATGCAAACCCCGTATTCCTGGTAGGGGAACAAGGGCTGCCTCGACAACCTTCGTGAAGACGCGAGGAGACAGGGCTAACCCTACTGGGAGGGGGTCAATTGCTGCAAACCAATCCTGGGGCCGCATACATTTGAAAATGAGCATCTGAGCATCTGAACGGCAGCCAGTGAAGGGAGCGATTCAGAACGCGCAAGTCCAGGATTGGCCGTAACCCACCGGTTTTCTTGGGAACAATGAAGTAGGGGCTGTAGAAGCCGGAACTCATCTCGGCTGGAGGGACAGTCTCGATTGCACCCTTCGCCAGCAGGGTGGCAATCTCTGCTCTCATGATGGGGGCCTAGCCACCGACCAAAGTGGAGCGGACTCCCCAGAAGCGGGGAGGTGACCGTGCGAACTGAATCGCATAGCCGAGCCTGACGGTCCGTGCGATCCAGCGGGACAGACGGGGAGCTCTAACCAGGCTCCCAGGAACTGAACCAGCGGGGTCATGCGAACCACAGGCGTCCCCCCGGAGGGGCAGCGAAGCGGAGTAACTGGACCAGACGTGGACGGCATAGCGGTCCGGTGTGGGGGCACAGTTAGCAACCGCGCCCTGGCAGAGGGGGCCAGGGGAGGACCAGGCTGGTCGTCCCGCGGGGGCCTGCTCTGCCAGGGGTCTGGCGACAGAGGGGGATAGGGGCGAAGCGGTCCGTGGACGGCACGCAGCTTCAACCACCTCTGGGACAGAGGGGGACGAGGAGAGCACGGCTTGTGGGCGGCGCTCTGTGTCGTCCGAGAACTCTGTGTGCTCAGAGACGGGAGAGTCATCTCTTAGGAGAATAAGGATTCTTCCCCGGCCCTCCACCGGGGAAAGGAGTGGTCCTGCTACCAAGTCCTGGAAAGAACTAAGTCTCATTCCTGAGGAGCCCATCTCAAGAGCGCCGCTTAACCCGGCGTGTAGCGGGGGGCGGGGCTGGAGAGGGCTGTGGCGTCCGACCGTGGCCTCCAGAGCCGGCCCGGGTGAACGGGCGGGGAGGGAGCCGCGGGGGGGGGTGCCCTCGGAGGTGGGCAGACCGAGGGATCTGAGCGGACGGCGGGGCCGCCGGGACAGAGTCAACCTCAGTCTGCTCCATCCCCGAGGAGCCCGTCTCAAGAGCGCCGCTTAACCCGGCGTGTAGCGGGGGGCGGGGCTTGAGAGGGCTGTGGCGTCCGCCCACGGCTGCCAGTCCCGTGGTGCTATAGGATCTCGCCACAAGCGTAGACGAAAAACTACAGGCCACGGACGGGTGCTTAGGATTGCGCAGAGAAGAAGCACTCTGAGGACACATAGCAACGCAACAGAGCGTTCAGCCGGGGGGACCCCAGTGTACCCATGGGCAGCAGCCCCATCGAGGGGAGGAAAGGCGGATGAGATCAGCGAGCGGTCCCGAGAAGACAAGGGGGTCTTCTAGGACTTCGAGATCTCATCATGCACGTCCGGGAAGAAAGGTATTGGGATTTGCCGTGGACGAGGGTCGGTGGCCTTACCCAAAAAACAATCGTCCCGGGAAAGCAAGGCCGTCATCTCCGGATCAGACTCAGGCACAGCCGTATGCACCAGAAGGTGGCAGCTGTGACGAGTCGTCACTTCCAGGAAAATCAAACCGACCTTGTGAAGCTGCTACAAACATAGTATCATCCTCTGTAGCTTCAAATGAAACACACGGGCCACCAGAGGGTAGACCCGTGGGAATCACCTGTTCACTAGCGGGCACCGTCATTGAAGAGGGGGGCTGGGGTCGCGGACACATTGTCAGCGCCTTGTTCCAGACCGTAACCCTCAGGTCACCCTGGACACCAGCTGAAGATCGGGGGGTGGATGAGGGGACTCTCACTCAAGTGAGTTCACCGAGTCTCGACCTTAATGACGCGATGGTCATGTTCCCACGGAGAAAACATGAGTCATCCACGAGCGCTGCTCTAGTATGATCAAGCCCAAACATACTAGACAACGCTCGTGCCCATCAGAGTCCGATACCAAGCTGCCGCACCATTCTTTTTTTTTTTTAAATGCACGGGTGAGCCGTCTTTAAAAAGACGTGCCGCGTGCGAGCTCTTTTTGTGAGAGAAAACTCAAGTGTTGAAGCACATGGGGAGACACGCGCTGTCTGACAAACCACTGCAGAGATAAGCAGGAAGCACGAGCTCGCCGGAGATCGCCGTTACACCAACACTCGAGGTAATCGTTTGTAAAGCTGACAATTCAGAGATGGCTTGTGGAGAGAAGAATAAACTTGGCTCCGAAGCGAAAACATATCTGCATTTTGCCGGACTTCCTCCTTTTATACCCACGAGGTGGGGCGGAGTTACGTCATGCAAATTCCGCAGACCCATGGCATTTCTTTGCTCGTTTTGTAATACTCGAAGTTGATAGGCTTTCTAAGCGAAACCCCATTCGTCGTCATCCGACGTAACTCGGAGTGACAACGAAAGGGAACTACAGACCTTCCTGCATTAATTTATAGACAAACTGATCTATAAATGAACATGCATCTCAGGACATTGTGTGTGATGATTTACTGTCTTGTGTAGTGTCTTTTAATACAATTAATTTTTTTTTAATACTGTGTATTTTATAATAGAACCAGCGGTCAATGTAACCTCACCTATACCATGTTTGGTCTTTATAAATTGGTACTTTGAAATGATCGTGTATATGATATGATATAGCTTCGCAACATATTAGTATTACAAGAATCTTTCATAGTTTCTTCATCAGCAACCAATCCAGCTGCACGTGCACAAGATCCATAAATCAAATTCTCCCGCTTGGAAATTCTACCTTTCTTATTGGTCGAGCCAACCCTGAAAGGTGGGCCCTTTCTCAGGCTTTAAATGGCATCTACACAAGCCCTTCCCTCTCTTGGCCTTCTCGGTACGTTCGGGGTAATGTGCTGTTCTGTGTGGCCTCAGCAGGCCTTGACTCACAACCAGCCATGTGCTCATGCAGAGAGAGAACTTTCAACCAGATCAGAGTCGAACTAACCATGCAAGTTCATCATATCTTCTTCATCCAACGGAGGAACTTCAAGAAATGCTTTCACTGCAAAGGCCATGCAAGTATACATTTAATGATGTACTTTGAAAATAATAAGCTGATTGTTCTTTTCATGTTCAGTTAATCTTTTCCGTTGCTTCATTTCATTTCCAGTTTCATTCTGTCATTTACCATCTACCCATGTATGTGTAATTGTTTGTATGTTAGTTATGTGTTCGTTATTCAGTTAATAAAACTTGTGCACAATATGTATTTGGTTCTGATTCTCTGCTTACAACTGTCACAGAGTCACCAGATCAGCACGCTCTGCCCACTCATTCACTCTCCCCAGAATTCTGATTCACCGCACACTTCATCATGAACACACACTATAAAGAAGCACTTCTCCTTCACTTTCTTGCCTGGTCCCGTCCTTACAAGAATGTACAGACTCTACTTGAATACTTACCGATTCCTACCTACCTCGAAGATTCCTCACCTGAACTTCGTCTCCGATCATCTGCTTCCCGTCATCTTCCCTCTTCCATCATCTGCCACAAGATATTAAGATTATCGTTCAGCTAATTTCATCAGTTCTGTTTCACTTATTCATACTCACCAGTCTCCTCTGCTGTTCCACTCCGTGCCTCTGTTCAATAAAACTCTGTTTGAACTATTTGTCTGCTTATCTCTGTACCGTGACAGCAACAAAGTTTATTTCACGATTTAGATTTTGACTACAGGCTCTTAGTAGTTGTCACGAAACTGCTCCGAGACACGAAGGTGGAGAATCCAAATGCAGTTTTATTAAGGGGTAATCCAAAACAGGCAAGGTCAAACACAGGCAGGCAGTCCGTACAAACAAACACACAAAGCAGGCAGGGGTCAGAGGAAAAAGAGTAATCCAAAACAGGCAAGAAATCCAAAAAGACCAAGAGACAAGAAAACGGGGAGAATGCTCAGAATTGCAGTGTCACTAAAACAAGACTTCGCGGTCAGTGAATGAATGAACATGGTATAACTAGACAGACTAACAGGATGAGACACAGGTGAATGCAATCAGTGAATGAGGTACAGGTGAATGTGATCAGTGATAAGTAATGGTGAGTCCGGGCAGTGAGTTATGGGAAATGTAGTTTGTGAGTGATAATAGTCCTGGAGTGCCCCCTGGTGGCTCTCAAGGGCATCCAGCTGGTGATCGTTACATAGCCCCCCCTTTAAGGAGCGGATTCCAGACGCTCCTCAACTTGTCCAGGAGGAAGGTGGAGCGGAGGCGGACCTGGGGGTGGGATGGAGGTTCAGGCCCGTGGAGCGGAAGAGGACCTGGAGACTGCGGTGGAGCAGGCTGTGGAGGCGACCAGGGCGGAGCAGGCTGTGCAGGCGACCCATCGGGCGGCCATGGCGAAGCAGACGACCCATCTGGCGGCCAGGGCGAAGCAGACGACCCATCGGGCGACCAGGGCGAAGCAGACGACCCATCGGGCGACCAGGGCGAAGGTGAAGACCCCTCGGGCGGCCAGGGCGGTGAAGACCCCTAGGGCGGCCAGGGCGGTGAAGACCCCTCGGGCGGCCAGGGCGGTGAAGACCAATCGGGCGGCCAGGGCGGCGAAGACCCTTCGGGCGGCCAGGGCGGAACAGACACCGGCTCAGGAACAGCAGACACCGGCTCATGAACAGCAGACACCGGCTCAGGAACAGCAGAGACCGGCTCAGGAACAGCAGACACCGGCTCAGGAACAGCAGACACCGGCTCAGGAACAGCAGACACCGGCTTAGGAACAGCAGACACTGGCTCAGGAACAGCAGACACCAAAACTGTAACAGTCACAAGAACAGACACAAACACAGAAACAAACACTGGCTCTAGCGCTGGAACAGGCACTGGCTCTGGAACAGACATTGGCTCCGGCACAGGAACAGACACTGGCTCGGGAACAGGAACAGACACTGGCTCTGGAACAGGAATAGACACTGGCTCGGGAACAAGAACAGACTCTGGCTCGGTAACAGGAACAGAATCTGGCTCGGCCATCTTGTCCGTAGACACTGGCTCGGAGGCGGCCATCTTGTCCGTAGACACTGGCTCGGAGGCGGCCATCTTGTCTGTAGACACTGGCTCGGAGGAAGTGACGTGAACAGTCTCTGGATCAGCAGAAGTGATGTGAACAGTCTCTGGTTCGGCCATCTTGTCCGTAGACACTGGCTCGGAGGAAGTGACGTGAACAGTTTCTGGTTCGGCCATCTTGTCCGTAGACACAGGCTCGGAGGAAGTGACGTGAACAGTCTCTGGTTCGGCCATCTTGTCCGTAGACACTGGCTCGGAGGAAGTGACGTGAACAGTCTCTGGATCAGTGGGCTCTGGCGCAGGATCGGACGGGACCAGCACATCATGGGACTCGGAATTGGGCTCATGGGCCATCATTGATGTGTGTGTAGCCCAAACACACAGAATCGCCGCAGACATCACAATCAGCGCTGTATCTTGAGTGGACTCACGTGCGGTGTGCTCAGGCTCTGGCGGGCAGGCGACGTGGGTCTCTGGCTGGACGGTCTCTGGCTGGACGTGGCTGACGTGAAGCTCTAGCTGGACGTGGCTGACATGAAGCTCTGGCTGGACGTGGCTGACGTGAAGCTCTGGCTGGACGTGGCTGACGTGAAGCTCTGGCTGGACGTGGCTGACGTGAAGCTCTGGCTGGACGTGGCTGACGTGAAGCTCTGGTTCTGGCTCGGCAGGACTGAACCCTTGAACGATGGCCCTCTTGGCAGCGCGTGCTGACATAAGCGGGGGATCGGCCACGCTGGAAACCGGTCCTGTACGTCCATAGACCGATCCAGGGGCTGGCTTGATGGTTAGCAAGACGTGATGATTCCCAGGCCAGGCAGGCGAGACGTGAACTGACTCTGGTTGGGTAGACTGGACGTGGAGCTGTGAAGACCCTGAACTGGACGCGGCCAGCGGTGAGGGCTCTGGGGGTACTGTGAGCTTGCAGGGTGTTTAATCAGCCAAGCCCACGGTAAATGCCGTACCGCTCAAGGAGAGGGCTAGGTCGACATACCCTTCTAGGGTCCAGCCGTTATAGTCCTCCGGCATCAATTGAGCAACGTCATCATCCAGCCCACTCAAAAACAGGTCCATGAGCTGGGTGTCATTTAACGTTCCCAGATGACAGCAAAACAAAAAGTCCCTTGCATACCTCTCAATAGGCTGGCCATCTTGGAACACCGCAGAAAGGAACTTCCTCAGGGCCTGGTTGCTGACAACTGCTCGATCCATATGCGGTAAAGTCTTCTGTCACGAAACTGCTCCGAGACACGAAGGTGGAGAATCCAAATGCAGTTTTATTAAGGGGTAATCCAAAACAGGCAAGGTCAAACACAGGCAGGCAGTCCATACAAACAAACACACAAAGCAGGCAGGGGTCAGAGGCAAAAGAGTAATCCAAAACAGGCAAGAAATCCAAAAAGACCAAGAGACAAGAAAACGGGGAGAATGCTCAGAATTGCAGTGACACTAAAACAAGACTTCGCGGTCAGTGAATGAATGAACATGGTATAACTAGACAGACTAACAGGATGAGACACAGGTGAATGCAATCAGTGAATGAGGTACAGGTGAATGTGATCAGTGATAAGTGATGGTGAGTCCGGGCAGTGAGTTATGGGAAATGTAGTTTGTGAGTGATAATAGTCCTATCTGGAGTGCCCTCTGGTGGCTCTCAAGGGCACTCCAGCTGGTGATCGTTACAGTAGTACTGTACAGTAAGAAAGACATTTCCCTTCCCCAAAAATGAAATTTTTTCTTAGAATTAATAAACAGTTAACACTGAGTGTTCACGGGATGAACAGGTTGATTGATTGTAATATTATTTTTACTACATTAAGTTAACATTTACATTTACATTTAGTCATTTAGCAGACGCTTTTATCCAAAGCGACGTACATCTGAGGACTAAAGCAAGCGAGTCATCGTGAAGAGGGAAGAACGACGCAAGAAGTGCTCAAAATACAAAGTTCAGGCATTGCTCAGAGTAGCAAAAGCCAGACAAGGGAAGATTTAAAAGGTTTAAAGGAGATTTTATTTATTTATTTTTTTATTCATTTATTTATTTATTATTATTTTTTTTATGTTAAGTACTCACGGAAGAGATGAGTTTTCAGTTGTCTTTTGAATGCTGTCAGGGATTCTGCATTCCGGACGAGGGTGGGGAGATCATTCCACCAGCATGGAACCGTGAATGAGAATGTTCTGGAGAGAGATTTAGTGCATCGCTGTGATGGCACCACGAGCCGTCGCTCCTTGGCCGATCGTAGGCTTCTGGTAGGGACATAGACTTGTAGTAGGGAGTGAAAGTAGGACGGAGCTGAGTCTGTGGTAGATCTGTAAGCAAGCGTCAAAGCTTTGAATTTGATGCGAGCAGCGAGTGGTAGCCAATGCAGGGAGGTGAACAGCGGAGTGACGTGGGCCCTTTTGGGCTCGTTAAAAGTTAATTCAATTAACTGATCCAAATATTCATAATCAATTATAACAAGTTAACAAGCTAATTTTCTACATAGGATCTCAAGGATCTTCACATTACACATAACTTCACTTCATTACCTCAACAAATTGATCTTGTGGCCACGCCATATTATTATGTTCCGACAATGTTGTGACCTCAACAACACTGAGTGAACAGTACGTGTCCCTTCCTGGTCACTGTGGAAAGTCATATGGTGACTTTGTGAAAATGACAGTAGACTTTGAATGAATGAATGAATGAATGAATGATTTTTATTTCAGACAGACAACTTAGTTTCAACACAGTTGAGCTGACAAACAACAGCATATTTACTGCAGTCTGAAACAGGTGTAGGCTGAAGCTCTTGCTTATAATGCCTACCCTTTTTGAAAAACATCTCATATTTTAATCAAATCAAATAAAAATAAGTATTGTCTTACATCAATATAATGTTGACAAACAAATCTAAACAAACTACAAAAACATTAATATTTCCTATGCAATACAATTGCACAATCCAAAATACAACAAAAACAGCTTGTTCATTTATCACTCTTTAAATTGTTTCATTTAGTTTCATTGCATTATTTTTAAATAGTTTCTTTAACTTACTAAGTGTCCCACATATTTTTAGTTCCTCATGACAGTTATTCCATAAATTTACACCTTTAACTGAAATACAATGGTATTTTGCATTGGTCCTCACGTGATTCTTTTTAAATATACAAGTTCCCCTTAAGTCATGTTGGCATTCTCTTTCTGTGAACAACCCCTGGATACTTTCTGGCAATTGATGGTTCCCTTTCAAGGGAACTCGAGCTGCGTTTGAGACGCGGTGGGAACGCTCTGCGTGATTACGTCGTGAAGCGCGTGTAAAATCAGTCCAATGGAAGCTCACTACGACATAGGTGACGTCATTGACCAGGAAACTATAAAGCAGCCCTGAAATCAGACCGCGACAGCTTCTGTACCTTCAGCAAGCGCTCTCTGTATATCTGTCCTTGTCTATTTATTGTTGTCTGTCAAGCCCAATATATCTATCATTATTATAGCGAGCAAGCAAGATTATAGACGGTGTGTCGTTCCCTGCCCTCGTTATATTACGGGTGGGGACACACATCAGCTTTGTGTTGCTTGTTTGGGAGTGGAGCATGCCCAGTCAGTCCTCGAGGGGGCTGATTGTGAGCATTGTATGAGTCTATCTATAAAGACGCTCCGCTCTCGCCGATCGTTCTTTGAGGAGGACGGTTCGGTTCGCGCTCCCCGCGCGGGTCCCGCTGTTGCCTAGACACGGCGGCGACTCGCATTTTGGGGTTCGAAAACGGATCTGATAGCGTGGGTTGGGACGGGCCCCGCCCTATCTCAGCTTTCACCTGCAGATCCAGTGTGCTGCGATTTCCAGTTCCGAGGAATTGGTATCGTTAGTGTTTTGTTAAGAAAAAGTGAACAAAACAAATAAAAATATGAAGAAAAAGGCAGATGTTTGATTTTTCAATAAATAGGCAGCTCATAACTCTGTTGAATAAAGAGGAGCTTTTAAAAGGAGGTTTTTCTAATGCTGTTGCTAGTTAAATATTTACTGGACAGCTGAACATTATGAGAGTGAAAATAAAAAGAGTTTGTTAGATGAAATATATCTAAAAAAACAGGAAAACTCTGTATCTCAGCCTCCTCGTCGGGGACTACTGGTTTTTCCCTATCTCCACACTGAGGTGTCGAGATCGTGGAATAAACCGTTTTTTATTTTATGTGTAACTTAATACCCAAACGTCTAACTAGAGTAATGTTATGGGTATTAAGTATCATGGTATGACAGTGCCTTGGATTATAGAGACGCTTGCGAGCTTTCTCTCTCCCGAGTCAGCGTCATCATTTTTAACCCCGACGTTACCCACCAGCCATCTTTAATAATAAATAAATTTTATTAGGCAGTACTGATGGGTAAAGTATTTAAGGACATAGATGAATGTGAGGATGTCAGCATTGACTCTATTCGAGAATATATTTGAGAATATATATATATATATATATATATATATATATATATATATGTATATATGTTTATATGTATACGTTTTTCTGATATAAAAACAAAGAAAAAGAAAGATAAAAATGTCTGTTCTTCTGGACGCTCCGCTTTCAAGAAAACTAAATCTTTCAGTGGCGTTCCAGAGGTTTCTTCCTCACCAATCTATGTTCCTGAAACTGGCATAGAGTGCAAAGAAGAAGACCTGATGCCGAGGCTATCAGGCTTCTAAGGGTGGTCCCCTCCGGGGTAGGTACGGTTTTGAGAAATCGTTTCTCCTCGGCGCCCTCTGGGGTGCGACTCTCTGAGGAGGGTCGCAGCGCTGCCAGTTCGGTTGTTCCCTGCCGGTTCGCCGTTCAGGGCACCGAGGTGTCAGCGTCCCCATACGATCCTCCGAGGAGGGTCGTAGAGCAGTCAGTTCGGTCTCCCTGCCGGTTCGCCGTTTCAGGGTGCCAAGGTGCCTGCTTTTTCCTACGATCCTCCGAGGAGGGTCGTAGGAACTAAGCTAGTTAGAGGTAGGCAAGATCTGAGGACTGTCGTCATCTCTAATAAAGCTTAGACAAGAAGTCTTGTCGAAGGAAAAAAAAAAAAAAAAAAAGAGGGACGGTTTTGAGAAATCGTTTCTCCTCGGTGCCCTCTGGGGTGCGACTCTCTGAGGAGGGTCGCAGCGCTGCCAGTTCGGTTGTTCCCTGCCGGTTCGCCGCTTCAGGGCGCCGAGGTGTCAGCGTCCCCGTGCAATCCTCTGAGGAGGGTTGTAGAATGGTCAGTTCGGTTGTTCCCTGCCGGTTCGCCGCTTCAGGGCACCGAAATGATTGTTCAATCAAATCCAGAGGCCAGTCTCGAGAGACTGGTTCCCTTATCGGAATTTCTGGCAGCGTGGAAACTTCTGCCAAATATTTCTCTATGGGTCCTGCACATAATAGAAAAGGGTTACAGAATTCAGCTCGGTTCTCGTCCGCCCAGATTTCTCCCTACGGTAGTGGACTCACAGCAGGCTCTCGTTATGGAGCAGGAAGTACTGACACTTCTTCAAAAAGGAGCTATAGAAAGGGTTTCTCCTCCCAGCAGAGAGTCAGGGTTTTACAGCCGTTACTTCATTGTTCCAAAGAAGGATGGAGGGTTGCGTCCCATTCTAGATCTGCGCCATTTAAACAGCAGAGTTCAGAAACTCAAGTTCAGAATGCTTACACTCAAACAGATTGTATCACAGATTCAGTCCGAGGACTGGTTTGTCACAATAGACTTGAAGGACGCGTACTTCCAAGTATCTATCCATCCTCATCACAGGAAGTTCCTGAGGTTCGCTTTAAAAATGGGGGCGAAGCATACCAGTATCGGGTTCTTCCATTCGGCCTAGGTTTATCACCCCGCACCTTTACAAAATGCGTGGATGCAGCTCTGGCTCCTTTGAGTCTCCAGGGCATTCGCGTATTATATTATATCGACGATTGGTTGATCCTAGCTCAATTTGAGCATATGGCAGTTCGGCATCGAGATGTCGTTCTGTCTCATTTAAAGATGTTGGGGTTGCCACTCAACGCCAAGAAGTGTGTGATCCTCCCAGCTCGGAGGACCACTTTTCTAGGTGTAATATGGGTTTATTTAGGCCAGTCACTCACTGTGAAACAGTTTCAGACTGTGGGTCTCATGGCAGCTGCGTCCAACGTAATTACTTTTGGCCTTCTGTACATGAGACCCCTGCAGTGGTGGCTCAGGACCAAGGGGTTTTCTCCGAGGGGAAATCCGTTTTCGCATGATCAAGGTCACGCGGCTATGCCTTTGTGCCTCGGTCATGTGGAAGAACCTTGGTTCCTCGCCCTGGCCCAGTGTTGGGGGTTTCTTGTCGACGCATAATGCTATCGATGGATGCTTCCCTCACAAGTCGGGAGTGATCATGAGTGGTCGCTCGGCGGAGGGTCTGGACAACACACTGACGATCTCGTATATCAGAGCAGATATCCTGTTGAGGCAGGGGCTGAGGCCCGGGGAATGGAGACTTCACCCCGAGGTGGTGGAGCTCCTATGGGAGATCTTTGGTCAAGCTCAGGTCGATCTTTTCGAAAGGAAAACATCATACGATACAACCCATTGTCCGCTATGGTTTCCCTCACATATCCAGCTCCTCTAGGACTGGACGCTATGGTGCAGGTGTGGCCGAGGCTGCACCTGTACACCCCCCCCCCCCCGATATCAATGCTCCCGGGAGTTCTGCTGGGGTGCGACTCTCTGAGGAGGGTCGCAGCGCTGCCAGTTCGGTTGTTCCCTGCCGGTTCGCCGCTTCAGGGCGCCGAGGTGTCAGCGTCCCCGTGCAATCCTCTGAGGAGGGTTGTAGAACGGTCAGTTCGGTTGTTCCCTGCCGGTTCGCCGCTTCAGGGCACTGAAATGATTGTTCAATCAAATCCAGAGGCCAGTCTCGAGAGACTGGTTCCCTTATCGGAATTTCTGGCAGCGTGGAAACTTCTGCCAAATATTTCTCTATCGGTCCTGCACATAATAGAAAAGGGTTAAACGGAGTTGTGGAAACGGTGGGTTTGGCCTCTGAGGGGGCCCAGCTCATAGAATCCGGTCTCTCGACTGAGGTCGTTGAGACCGTCCTTCAATCCAGAGCTCCTTCCACGAGAAAACTATGTACATTGAAATGGAAACTGTTCTCTACATGGCGTGGAGAACGTTTTTTAAATCTTGTTAACTGCCCGGTTGGTACAGTTCTCCATTTCCTACAAGACCGTTTCTCTGCTGGATTATCTCCCTCCACCTTAAAGGTGTATGTAGCGGCTATATCTGCTTATCACCCCTCTCGGGGCTTCGTCTCTTGGGCGAGATCCTCTTATTATTTGTTTTCTCCGTGGTATATTGAGGCTCAGGCCTGCACTGCAATGTAGAGCACCGGCTTGGGATTTGGCCATTGTACTTGAGGGTCTGGCCTTGGCTCCCTTCGAGCCCATCGAGGAGGTTTCAGAAAAATTCCTCACTCTAAAGACTATATTTCTCCTTGCTATTTCGTCTATCAAGAGAATTGGTGATTTACATGCTCTGTCGGTTGCTCCTTCATGTCTTGAATTTGCACCTGGTATGGTGAAAGCATTCCTCTACCCTAGACCGGGTTATATTCCTAAGATCCCACTAAATGTTGGGGGCCCAATAGTGCGGCAGGCCTTGTATCCTCCACCCTTTAATACCCCAGATCAGGAACAGCTTAACCTGTTATGTCCAGTCCGGGCTTTAGATGCCTACGTTCACAGAGCTGCTCTGTGGCATAAATCTGAGCAATTATTTGTTTGTTTTGGGTCACTCAAGAGAGGATGCCCTGCATCTAAACAGGTGATGAGTAAATGGATAGTCGAGGCTATTTCATTGGCTTATGAAGCGGCCGGACAGCCTTCACCTATGGCTGTGCGGGCCCATTCTACTCGGAGTATGGCGGCCTCTATGGCCTTAATTTCGGGAGTTTCCCTTCTTGATGTGTGTAGTGCGGCAGGATGGTCCTCTCCGCATACATTTGTCAGGTTTTATGACCTTGACCTCTCCACTCCTGGGGCGAGGTTGCTTGCTTCTTAGTGTGCGCAAGGACTTCACACAGAACGGGCATTTGTCACTATGGCGTAGTGGGTATAGGGTTCCCACCGCGTCTCAAACGCAGCTCGAGTTCCCTTGAAAGGGAACGTCTCAGGTTACGTATGTAACCCTGGTTCCCTGATAGGGAACGAGACGCTGCGTTTGCATGCCATACTTCCTGCATGCCCTGATCGACTTGCTTCAGGTTTTTCAGAAGCTGTCGCGGTCTGATTTCAGGGCTGCTTTATAGTTTCCTGGTCTATGACGTCACCTATGTCGTAGTGGGCTTCCATTGGACTGATTTTACACGCGCTTCACGACGTAATCACGCAGAGCGTTCCCACCGCGTCTCAAACGCAGCGTCTCGTTCCCTATCAGGGAACCAGGGTTACATACGTAACCTGAGACGTTTTTTGCTTTGTACATGATTTGTAATGTTTTTAATTCTACAAATTCTTTAAACTTTAGGGCCTTTAATTCAATAAAAAGGGAGTTTGTTGGCTCCCTATAGGTGGTTTTCTTTACTATTCGCATGACTCTCTTTTGAAGCATAAAAATTTGATTGGTGTTTGTTTTATATGTATTTCCCCATACTTCCACACAATAAATAATGTATGGAAGCACAAGGGAACAATATAAAATATATAATGATTTTTCATTTAAGAAATCTTTAACTTTATATAATATTGCAATTGACCTTGAGATCTTGTTCTTAATATAAGATATATGGGACTTCCAATTTAAGTTATTGTCTATAATTACTCCAAGAAATTTAATAGCTGACACCCTTTCTATTTCAACTTCATTAATCATTAATTTACCTATTGTATTCGATAAACGATTGCCAAATACAATAAATTTTGTTTTACTTATACTTATATTACGGCCATCTTGTCCGTAGACACTGGCTCGGAGGAAGTGACGTGAACAGTTTCTGGTTCGGCCATCTTGTCCGTAGACACAGGCTCGGAGGAAGTGACGTGAACAGTCTCTGGTTCGGCCATCTTGTCCGTAGACACTGGCTCGGAGGAAGTGACGTGAACAGTCTCTGGATCAGCGGGCTCTGGCGCAGGATCGGACGGGACCAGCACATCATGGGACTCGGAATTGGGCTCATGGGCCATCATTGATGTGTGTGTAGCCCACACACACAGAATCGCCGCAGACATCATAATCAGCGCTGTATCTTGAGTGGACTCACGTGCGGTGTGCTCAGGCTCTGGCGGGCAGGCGACGTGGGTCTCTGGCTGGACGGTCTTTGGCTGGACGTGGCTGACGTGAAGCTCTAGCTGGACGTGGCTGACATGAAGCTCTGGCTGGACGTGGCTGACGTGAAGCTCTGGCTGGACGTGGCTGACGTGAAGCTCTGGCTGGACGTGGCTGACGTGAAGCTCTGGTTCTGGCTCGGCAGGACTGAACCCTTGAACGATGGCCCTCTTGGCAGCGCGTGCTGACATAAGCGGGGGATCGGCGACGCTGGAAACCGGTCCTGTACGTCCATAGACCGATCCAGGGGCTGGCTTGATGGTTAGCAAGACGTGATGATTCCCAGGCCAGGCAGGCGAGACGTGAACTGACTCTGGTTGGGTAGACTGGACGTGGAGCTGTGAAGACCCTGAACTGGACGCGGCCAGCGGTGAGGGCTCTGGGGGTACTGTGAGCTTTGCAGGGTGTTTCATCAGCCAAGCCTACAGTAAATGCCGTACCGCTCAAGGAGAGGGCTAGGTCGACATACCCTTCTAGGGTCCAGCCGTTATAGTCCTCCGGCATCAATTGAGCAACGTCATCATCCAGCCCACTCAAAAACAGGTCCATGAGCTGGGTGTCATTTAACGTTCCCAGATGACAGCAAGACAAAAAGTCCCTTGCATACCTCTCAATAGGCTGGCCATCTTGGAACACCGCAGAAAGGAACTTCCTCAGGGCCTGGTTGCTGACAACTGCTGGATCCATATGCGGCAAAGTCTTCTGTCACGAAACTGCTCCGAGACACGAAGGTGGAGAATCCAAATGCAGTTTTATTAAGGGGTAATCCAAAACAGGCAAGGTCAAACACAGGCAGGCAGTCCGTACAAACAAACACACAAAGTAGGCAGGGGTCAGAGGCAAAAGAGTAATCCAAAACAGGCAAGAAATCCAAAAAGACCAAGAGACAAGAAAACGGGGAGAATGCTCAGAATTGCAGTGACACTAAAACAAGGCTTCGCGGTCAGTGAATGAATGAACATGGTATAACTAGACAGACTAACAGGATGAGACACAGGTGAATGCAATCAGTGAATGAGGTACAGGTGAATGTGATCAGTGATAAGTGATGGTGAGTCCGGGCAGTGAGTTATGGGAAATGTAGTTTGTGAGTGATAATAGTCCTATCTGGAGTGCCCTCTGGTGGCTCTCAAGGGCACTCCAGCTGGTGATCGTTACAGTAGTACTGTACAGTAAGAAAGACATTTCCCTTCCCCAAAAATGAATTTTTTTCTTAGAATTAATAAACAGTTAACACTGAGTGTTCACGGGATGAACAGGTTGATTGATTGTAATATTATTTTTACTACATTAAGTTAATTCAATCAACTGATCCAAATATTCATAATCAATTATAACAAGTTAACAAGCTAATTTGCTACATAGGATCTCAAGGATCTTCACATTACACATAACTTCACTTCATTACCTCAACAAATTGATCTTGTGGCCACGCCATATTATTATGTTCCGACAATGTTGTGACCTCAACAACACTGAGTGAACAGTACGTGTCCCTTCCTGGTCACTGTGGAAAGTCATATGGTGACTTTGTGAAAATGACAGTAGACTTTGAATGAATGAATGAATGAATGAATGATTTTTATTTCAGACAGACAACTTAGTTTCAACACAGTTGAGCTGACAAACAACAGCATATTTACTGCAGTCTGAAACAGGTGTAGGCTGAAGCTCTTGCTTATAATGCCTACCCTTTTTGAAAAACATCTCATATTTTAATCAAATCAAATAAAAATAAGTATTGTCTTACATCAATATAATGTTGACAAACAAATCTAAACAAACTACAAAAACATTAATATTTCCTATGCAATACAATTGCACAATCCAAAATACAACAAAAACAGCTTGTTCATTTATCACTCTTTAAATTGTTTCATATAGTTTCATTGCATTATTTTTAAATAGTTTCTTTAACTTACTAAGTGTCCCACATATTTTTAGTTCCTCATGACAGTTATTCCATAAATTTACACCTTTAACTGAAATACAATGGTATTTTGCATTGGTCCTCACGTGATTCTTTTTAAATATACAAGTTCCCCTTAAGTCATGTTGGCATTCTCTTTCTGTGAACAACCCCTGGATACTTTCTTGCAATTGATGGTTTTTTGCTTTGTACATGATTTGTAATGTTTTTAATTCTACAAATTCTTTAAACTTTAGGGCCTTTCATTCAATAAAAAAGGGAGTTTGTTGGCTCCTTATAGGTGGTTTTCTTTACTATTCGCATGACTCTCTTTTGAAGCATAAAAATTTGATTGGTGTTTGTTTTATATGTATTTCCCCATACTTCCACACAATAAATAATGTATGGAAGCACAAGGGAACAATATAAAATATATAATGATTTTTCATTTAAGAAATCTTTAACTTTATATAATATTGCAATTGACCTTGAGATCTTGTTCTTAATATAAGATATATGGGACTTCCAATTTAAGTTATTGTCTATAATTACTCCAAGAAATTTAATAGCTGACACCCTTTCTATTTCAACTTCATTAATCATTAATTTACCTATTGTATTCGATAAACGATTGCCAAATACAATACATTTTGTTTTACTTATATTTAACGTTAATTTATTCAAATCAACCCAATTTTTTAGCAGTGCCATTTCTTTTCCCATTGTATCCAAAAGTTGTTTCAGATTGTCACCAGAACAAAATAAGTTTGTATCATCCGCAAATAATATCAGTTGTAATACTTTGGAAACCTTACATATATCATTAATGTATAACAGAAAAAGCAATGGGCCCAGCACAGAGCCTTGGGGAACCCCACATGTTACCTGCACCTGTTGTGACTTGCAATTATCTATTTGGACATATTGATGCCTTTTCTCTAAATAATTACTTATCCAAGAGTGAGGTACACCTCTTACTCCATATTTTTTCAGTTTCTCTAGTAAGATGTCATGGTCGACAGTGTCAAATGCTTTTTTAAGGTCTAAAAATACCCCAACTGTGTATTGTTTATTTTCTATTGCGTTAGATATTTTCTCCACAAATTCTATTAATGCATGTGAGGTTGTTCTATTACTTCTAAACCCATATTGGTTTTTGCCTAATATGTTGTATTTAATAACAAAATCATTTAATCTTGTATAAAATAATTTTTCCAATATTTTTGAAAACTGTGAAAGCAAAGAAACAGGCCTATAATTTTAAAAGGTATGTCTATCTCCAGTTTTATATATGGGTATAACTTTAGCGATTTTCATTTTTTTAGGAAATAAACCTTTTTGAAGAGACAAGTTGCATATATGTACCAGAGGCTTCTCAACACACTCGATAATATGTTTGACCACAGATATATCCATATCATTCCAGTCAGTTGACTTCTTATTTTTGAATGATTTAACAATATCAATTATTTATTTTCCATCTGTTCCTCTTATAAACATTGATTGCTTATTTACACTACCTGTTTCTCTTTCCGTTCTACTTTTCCTATCAATTCCCTTCAATCTCCCCAGCCAGACTGGGACCAACATTGACAAAAGAAATCATTAAATTCATTAGCAATCTGTTCCTTATCACTTATAATCATATTATTCGTTGTCATAAAATAGGTTGGGCATCCTGTCCTTCCAACATTGTTTCTTACTATTTCATTTAATATTTTCCATGTGTTTGTTATGTTATTTCTATTATTATCCAATGTTTTACTATAGTACTCTCACTTACTGTTTCTAATAATATTAGTCAATTTGTTTTTATATAACTTATATGCTTGCTCTGCTTCTTTAGTTCTTTTTTTAATAAAAAGCTTATACAATATATTTTTCCGTTTGCATGATTTTTGGATTCCCTTTGTTAACCACGGTTTTCCAGCAAATTTCTGTTTCCCCATTTCCTTTACTAAAGGACAGTTTTTGTCGTATAAAGTTGTTAATATGGATATAAATTTATCATAGGCTTCATCTACATCTTCAACATAAACTTCCTTCCAGTCTTGTTTTATAAGATCTTCTTTGAAATAGTTAATTCCACCCTTGGTTTTATGTCTTATTAGTTGAACTTGTATGTCTATATTGGTCCCCTTACAGCATGGTATGGTTGCAAAAACTGGCAGATGGTCACTTAGATCATTAATTAGAACTCCACTTGTTATTTTTTTATCAACAACATTGGTAAATATATTGTCTATTAAAGTTGCACTATGTGTCGTGATTCTACTTGGACGTATTAT